>JAULUF010000037.1:1818500-2511500 GCA_031834385.1 Semotilus atromaculatus
GACTTACAAATTTAATATAAATAGGCAATACGGTATAAGACTACAATTCAGTTTTCATATACAGTTATTTAATCTGTATCTACAGACACCTTCAGATGAGCGGTGGAGAATCACAGAAAGTGAATGAGTTCAAAAACACAGTTGCAGCATCTCTCAAGCAACGAGTAAACATCGCTAACTTGCAGAACGCAGGGAAAACGCCTCTTCTCGCGTCCGCTCTAGATCCTCGGCACAAACACCTCAGGTTCCTCGACGAAAACATGAGAGAAACCGTAAGAGAAAAACTTTTTGAACAATATCAGAGCATTTCTTTTGATGTGAGTGGTGCGGGTGCAGCCGTTGCCGCCGCCCCCGCCAATGATAGAGAGGATGAGCCAGTGCCCAGTCATCGGAGAAGGCTGAGCCTGTTCTTCGGCGAAGATTACAGAGAGTCAAGCCGAGACGAGTGGGAACAGTTCTTGATGGAACCGTGTATTCCACCAGATGAAGATCCTATGAATTGGTGGAGAGACAACGCAAAGCGCTTCAAGAAACTTGGCCGATTAGCACACCGTTATTTGTGTGTCCCTGCAACGTCTGTGCCGGCGGAGCGCGTTTTCTCTGCAGCCGGCCTTATTGTTAACAGACTAAGATGCCGACTTTCACCCGAGCATGTTGATATGCTTGTTTTTCTCAACAAGAATATGTAAAACCATAACGCAATATCATTCAGACTTGAGTTTAGGCTAATCGTTCTACAATAATTGGGGCAGCCAGCTTTATTGACGTTTTTTTGTGCGCTCTGGGTTTAGTGCTTAAATGCTTTTTATCTTATGTAATTCTTATTCTTATGTGCCTTTTTTGTGCACACAATGTTTTCAACAATTATACAAAGGATGAAATGTATAAGCTTGTTAATATAGGCTAGTCATATAGGCTTGTTCAGAGATGTTCATAGACAAAACGAACGTTTGTTTGAAGTAACGTCTTTCTCAATAAACTTATTTAAATAAACGAATATTCGAATATTCGTTTTCTGTGAGCTCGAATATTCGAATGCAATATTTTTAAAAATGCCCATCCCTAATATATATATTAGGGCTGTCAAATGATTAATCACGATTAATTGCATCCAAAATAAAAGTTTGTGTTTACATAATAAATGTGTTTGTACTGTGTACAATTATTTTGTATATATAAGTACACACATGTGCATTTATATATTTAAGAAAAATGTGTTATTTATATATAAAATATTTATATTTATATATAATATAAATTATATATAAATCTATATATAGTATATACATGCAAATATTTCTTAAATATATAAAAGCATGCGTATGGTATTTATATATATATAAAATAATTATACACAGTACACACACATTTATTATGTAAACACAAACTTTTATTTTGGATGCAATTAATCACGATTAATCATTTGGCAGCCGTAATATACACTCACCGGCCACTTTATTAGGTACCCCATGCTAGTAACGGGTTGGACCCCCTTTTGCCTTCAGAACTGCCTCAATTCTTCGTGGCATAGATTCAACAAGGTGCTGGAAGCATTCCTCAGGGAGTTTGGTCCATATTGACATGATGGCATCACACAGTTGCCGCAGATTTGTCGGCTGCACATCCATGATGCGAATCTCCCGTTCCACCACATCCCAAAGATGCTCTATTGGATTGAGATCTGGTGACTGTGGAGGCCATTTGAGTACAGCGAACTCATTGTCATGTTCAAGAAACCAGTCTGAGATGATTCCAGCTTTATGACATGGCGCATTATCCTGCTGAAAGTAGCCATCAGAAGTTGGGTACATTGTGGTCATAAAGGGATGGACATGGTCAGCAACAATACTCAGGTAGGCTGTGGCGTTGCAACGATGCTCAATTGGTACCAAGGGGCCCAAAGAGTGCCAAGAAAATATTCCCCACACCATGACACCACCACCACCAGCCTGAACCGTTGATACAAGGCAGGATGGATCCATGCTTTCATGTTGTAGACGCCCAATTCTGACCCTACCATCCGAATGTCGCAGCAGAAATCGAGACTCATCAGACCAGGCAACGTTTTTCCAATCTTCTATTGTCCAATTTCGATGAGCTTGTGCAAATTGTAGCCTCAGTTTCCTGTTCTTAGCTGAAAGGAGTGGCACCCGGTGTGGTCTTCTGCTGCTGTAGCCCATCTGCCTCAAAGTTCGATGTACTGTGCGTTCAGAGATGCTCTTCTGCCCACCTTGGTTGTAACGGGTGGTTATTTGAGTCACTGTTGCCCTTCTATCAGCTCGAACCAGTCTGGCCATTCTCCTCTGACCTCTGGCATCAACAAGGCATTTCCGCCCACAGAACTGCCGCTCACTGGATGTTTTTTCTTTTTCGGACCATTCTCTGTAAACCCTAGAGATGGTTGTGCGTGAAAATCCCAGTAGATTAGCAGTTTCTGAAATACTCAGACCAGCCCTTCTGGCACCAACAATCATGCCACGTTCAAAGTCACTCAAATCACCTTTCTTCCCCATACTGATGCTCGGTTTGAACTGCAGGAGATTGTCTTGACCATGTCTACATGCCTAAATGCACTGAGTTGCCGCCATGTGATTGGCTGCTTAGAAATTAAGTGTTAAGGAGCAGTTGGACAGGTGTACCTAATAAAGTGGCCGGTGAGTGTATATATATATATATAATATATATATAACTATATATATGTATATGATTGGAGTAATGGATAACTTCTAATAAAGAACAGAAATTACATAACATGAATTCTCAGTTGTAAACATAATGAAAGAAACAGGAATGTACAGGTATAGATAAATTCATTATTAAACGAAATCCAGCATTACAACATTTTCTAATGTGTTATTGTTGAAATATGGTACCCAGAACATGCCCCACCATTGCAACTTTATGTGCCGACAAAGCATACTGGAGGTGTCATTTCTTTATTTTTTCAAAAGTTCTCAAAAAAAGGGGAACGTAGAGGTATAGATAAATCCATTATTAATCGAAATCCAGCATTACAACATTTTCTGATGTGTTATTGTTGAAATATGGTACCCAGAACATGCCCCACCATTGCAACTTTATGTGCCGACAAAGCATACTGGAGGTGTCATTTCTTTATTTTTTCAAAAGTTCTCAAAAAAAGGGGAACGTAGAGGTATAGATAAATCCATTATTAATCGAAATCCAGCATTACAACATTTTCTGATGTGTTATTGTTGAAATATGGTACCCAGAACATGCCCCACCATTGCAACTTTATGTGCCGACACAGCATACTGGAGGTGTCATTTCTTTATTTTTTCAAAAGTTCTCAAAAAAAGGGGAACGTAGAGGTATAGATAAATTCATTATTAATCGAAATCCTGCATTACAACATTTTCTGATGTGTTATTGTTGAAATATGGTACCCAGAATAGGTATATAGGTATAGGTATAGGTAATTGGTATATCGCTGGTTTGTGGTGATAAAAATTATTAAAAAGTGTCGTCTTTTCTGGCTCCTTCAAACACAGAAACCGCTGATTAAAGAGAGTCATATGTTGTGTGTGCATACTCTTTAGTGAAAGTTTTTCTAGACCTGTACAGGCTCATTTTTGAGTATATATGAAATCATTACTCAGTCGGCCCATACAGTTGCATGGAGAGGCATATTCTGGGTACCATATTTCAATAATAACACATCAGAAAATGTTGTAATGCAAGAATTCGTTTAAGAATGAATTAATCTATGCCTCTACGTTCCTGTTTTTTTGAGAACTTTAAAAAAAATAAAGTTATGACACCTCCATTATGCTTTGTCGGCACATAAAGTTGCAATGGTGGGGCATGTTCTGGGTACCATACTTCAACAATAACACATCAGAAAATGTTGTAATGCTGGATTTCGATTAATAATGGATTTATCTATACCTCTACGTTCCCCTTTTTTTGAGAACTTTTGAAAAAATAAAGTTATGACACCTCCAGTATGTTGCGTCGGTACATAAAGTTGCATGGAGAGGCATATTCTGGGTACCATATTTCAACAATAACACATCAGAAAATGTTGTAATGCAGGATTTCGAATAATAATGGATTTATCTATACCTCTATGTTCCCCTTTTTTTGAGAACTTTTGAAAAAATAAAGTTATGACACCTCCAGTATGCTTTGTCGGCACATAAAGTTGCAATGGTGGGGCATGTTCTGGGTACCATATTTCAACAATAACACATCAGAAAATGTTGTAATGCTGGATTTCGATTAATAATGGATTTATCTATACCTCTATGTTCCCCTTTTTTTGAGAACTTTTGAAAAAATAAAGTTATGACACCTCCAGTATGCTTTGTCGGCACATAAAGTTGCAATGGTGGTGCATGTTCTGGGTACCATATTTCAACAATAACACATCAGAAAATGTTGTAATGCAGGATTTCATTTAATAATGGATTTATCTATACCTCTACGTTCCCCTTTTTTTGAGAACTAGTGAAACACTAAAGTAATGACACCTCCAGTATGTTGCGTCGGTACATAAAGTTGCATGGAGAGGCATATTCTGGGTACCATATTTCAACAATAACACATCAGAAAATGTTGTAATGCAGGATTTCGAATAATAATGGATTTATCTATACCTCTATGTTCCCCTTTTTTTGAGAACTTTTGAAAAAATAAAGTTATGACACCTCCAGTATGCTTTGTCGGCACATAAAGTTGCAATGGTGGGGCATGTTCTGGGTACCATATTTCAACAATAACACATCAGAAAATGTTGTAATGCTGGATTTCGATTAACAATGGATTTATCTATACCTCTACGTTCCCCTTTTTTTGAGAACTTTTGAAAAAATAAAGAAATGACACCTCCAGTATGCTTTGTCGGCACATAAAGTTGCAATGGTGGGGCATGTTCGGGGTACCATATTTCAACAATAACACATCAGAAAATGTTGTAATGCAGGATTTCGTTTAACAATGGATTTATCTATACCTCTACATTCCCCTTTTTTTGAGAACTTTTGAAAAAATAAAGTTATGACACCTCCAGTATGCTTTGTCGGCACAAAGTTGCAATGGTGGTGCATTTTCTGGGTACCATATTTCAACAATAACACATCAGAAAATGTTGTAATGCTGGATTTCGATTAATAATAGATTTATCTATACCTCTACGTTCCCCTTTTTTTGAGAACTTTTGAAAAAATAAAGAAATGACACCTCCAGTATGCTTTGTCGGCACATAAAGTTGCAATGGTGGTGCATGTTCTGGGTACCATATTTCAACAATAACACATCAGAAAATGTTGTAATGCAGGATTTCGATTAATAATAGATTTATCTATACCTCTACGTTCCCCTTTTTTTGAGAACTTGTGAAACACTAAAGTAATGACACCTCTAGTATGTTGCGTCGGTACATAAAGTTGCATGGAGAGGCATGTTCTGGGTACCATATGTCAACAATAACACATCAGAAAATGTTGTAATGCAAGAATTTGTTTAAGAATGAATCAATCTATGCCTCTACGTTCCTGTTTTTTTGAGAACTTGTGAAACACTAAAGTAATGACACCTCCAGTATGCTTTGTCGGCACATAAAGTTGCAATGGTGGGGCATGTTCTGGGTACCATATTTCAACAATAACACATCAGAAAATGTTGTAATGCAGGATTTCGATTAATAATGAATTTATCTATACCTCTACGTTCCCCTTTTTTTGAGAACTTTTGAAAAAATAAAGAAATGACACCTCCAGTATGCTTTGTTGGCACATAAAGTTGCAATGGTGAGGCATGTTCTGGGTACCATATTTCAACAATAACACATCAGAAAATGTTGTAATGCTGGATTTCGATTAATAATGGATTTATCTATACCTCTACGTTCCCCTTTTTTTGAGAACTTTTGAAAAAATAAAGTTATGACACCTCCAGTATGCTTTGTCGGCACATAAAGTTGCAATGGTGGGGCATGTTCTGGGTAACATATTTCAACAATAACACATCAGAAAATGTTGTAATGCAGGATTTAGTTTAATAATGGATTTATCTTTACCTCTACGTTCCCCTTTTTTTGAGAACTTTTGAAAAAATAAAGTTATGACACCTCCAGTATGCTTTGTCGGCACATAAAGTTGCAATGGTGGGGCATGTTCTGGGTACCATATTTCAACAATAACACATCAGAAAATGTTGTAATGCAGGATTTCGATTAATAATGAATTTATCTATACCTCTACGTTCCCCTTTTTTTGAGAACTTTTGAAAAAATAAAGAAATGACACCTCCAGTATGCTTTGTTGGCACATAAAGTTGCAATGGTGAGGCATGTTCTGGGTACCATATTTCAACAATAACACATCAGAAAATGTTGTAATTCTGGATTTCGATTAATAATGGATTTATCTATACCTCTACGTTCCCCTTTTTTTGAGAACTTTTGAAAAAATAAAGTTATGACACCTCCAGTATGCTGCATCGGTACATAAAGTTGCATGGAGAGGCATATTCTGGGTACCATATTTCAACAATAACACATCAGAAAATGTAATGCTGGATTTCGATTAATAATGGATTTATCTATACCTCTACGTTCCCCTTTTTTTGAGAACTTTTGAAAAAATAAAGTTATGACACCTCCAGTATGCTTTGTCGGCACATAAAGTTGCAATGGTGGGGCATGTTCTGGGTACCATATTTCAACAATAACACATCAGAAAATGTTGTAATGCAGGATTTCGATTAATAATGAATTTATCTATACCTCTACGTTCCCCTTTTTTTGAGAACTTTTGAAAAAATAAAGAAATGACACCTCCAGTATGCTTTGTTGGCAAATAAAGTTGCAATGGTGAGGCATGTTCTGTGTAGCTGCCATCAAAGGCAATTCATAAATTTCTGTTAAATATGGTTCACAATTAAAATATAAATATACATGAGGTTAAAAATCATATGATTGAAATAATGTTTCATGGCCAATAAATAATCATTTGCATGTTTATTTCTTTTGTGAAAAAACTGTGAGGAAAAAGGTGGAACTTATTTTTTGTTCCGTGCGGAAATCATAATTTGTTGCTATAGGGACGCTGTATGGGTGCACTCGCTAAGATCTAAAAAAGAGATATGTGCTGCGGCTTGCGAGCCTGCTTTCTGAAAGTCACGGAAGATTGTAAAGTTATATAAGTTTGTTGGTGAAGTGTGAAGACGAATACCCTTCTAAGTTTACCCTCTCGGGTTCATGCGGCCAATGAGGTATATATTTTTCCTTTCTTTGTCATTTATTTGTGTTACGTGACTGTGTTTTTAGCCAATTAAGATATTATTTACGTGGCACAAATGTATGCTTTATTTCTTAGTTTCTATGTGATTCTGTTTAATATTGTCTGCAAGTATGTCAAGAATTTAAAGGTTAAAGGTTTTTCTGTGTTTTATTTATATAACAGTTCTGACGGCAATTTGAAAATGCAACAAGTGAACATGTAAAGACATGCCTGTCACCGAATAAATGCCTGTTAAAACCCAGGAACGACTTGAGCCTTTATTAAAACTCGAGGGCAGTAACAGTCAGAACTCAGCCTGCTTCGTGCTGGAGGAGAAGAGAGCGGTGCCTGTTGCAACGGAGCCTTTAACGAGCAGCTCGTTACATCGTTAACTACGCTCACAAGCATCAACGACATCACGGACTGCATGCGTGCACGGAAACCCGACAAGTGGCAACCGGGACCAGAAGTGTCGTGGGGTGAAGCTACAAAGAAGTAACACATTTAAACAAGTTAAATGTTAAGAAGTAGTTTAATCCTGCTAACTTTAAAGGGACTCTAAAGTGCTAAAAAGGGTTGAAGTGTATGTGTCTGCAATTAAGTTTAAGTTTAATTGTATGTTTATTTCTTTGTAAGGTGATTTAATTGCAAGTCTAATCACTGCTAAGTTAAAGGTGCACTAAGGCATTTTTTAAAGAGCGAGGCATATTGTTTTCTTTGACATTGTAGGTAATTTTCTTTATTTCATACAAGGTGACAATAATTTGCTTTAAGGTGTTTACACACATTTTTTAAGTTAATTCTAACAGAGTTCATATTTAAAGTTAAATAGTATTACATCCCGTAGTGCTTTACAATAATTTAGTTAATCTTACAAACTCACAAGTAATCTGAATTTAAGTCAATATACATACATTAGCTCAAGTAGTGAAATGGCTGAGCCTGAAGTTCAAGGAAGTGAAGCTGTGAAGTTGCAGGATCAAGCAAGCCCCGATGAAGAAACTGTAGACTCAAGCCCACAGCAAGAGGCAAATACAAGTCAAGTAGTTGAAGAAGATGCTTTGAGAAAAAGCCAAAGAAATAGAAAGCTTACTGAAAAGGGCCAAGCTCTACACGAAGAGAGATTGAATAAGCTTCAGTGTCGCTTTAAGACCAATTATGACAAATGGAAAGCTATTTGCAAACAAGCTAAAAGAGCACTTGATGCACCTAGCACTGCCAGCTTACAAGATCACATTGTAAGGGTCCAAAATGCTTCAGGAGAAGTAAAACAAACCTATCACGAGTTGCGCAGTTACGACACTCCTGACAGTGATACCCGTCGCAGAGTAGACACATGTCATGCTGTCACATGTCATGCATGTAGGTTTGTAAGGATAATAGAACAAGCAGAAGAGATTCTTAAAGAAGAAGAAAGTGGTAAAAACCCAGCTAAAAGGTCAACTCACTGGAGTGAGGCTGGCTCGGTGTTCCAATCTTCAGCATCTCACAGGTCCAACCGTGCAGGTAGTGCAATCACACGTTCAAGCCATTCGAGTAAGTCATCTGCAAAGAAACAAGAAGCAGCAGCAGAACTGGCTGCAACTGAAGCCACCTTGAAAGTGATGCAAGAAATGGAGCGTGAGCAAAGAGAACTTGAAAATCTGGAAGCTGAAAACAGAAAAAGACTTGCACAACAAGAAGCAGAAAATGCTGAAAAACAAAAGACATTAGAGGAAAAGCGAAGGCAGATAGAACGCTTAGAAACTGTCAAGAAAATGAGAGCCGCCAAAGCACGTCTAAAGGTCTACGAACAAGAATCAACTTCAGATGAAGAAATATCAGACCTTCTACACAGTAAGTCAAAGCCGAAAGAACCGGCACCTTACCTGGTTAGTTTGCCTGAAGTTCACTTTGCACAACCCACTATTAACCCGCAACAACGCACTGTGCCACAAGAGGCAGCAAGTCAGCAACATGCAACCAATGCTACACAAGAAGATAGCACTACTGCATTAGCCAGAGCGTTAGCAGAGTCAATCAACATAAGTCGTTTACCAGTACCAGAACCTTCAGTCTTCATTGGAGACTCACTCAAGTACAAAGATTGGAAAATGTCCTTTCAAACCCTGATAGACAGGAAGAACATCCCTGTAAATGAAAAGCTCTATTATCTCCGCAAGTATGTTGGGGGGCCAGCAAGAAAAGCAATTGAGAGCTATTTCCTGTTGGGAACGGACACAGCGTATCTTGCAGCATGGAACATTCTGGAGGAAAGGTATGGAAGCTCATTTGTAATCGCCAAAGCCTTCAGGGATAAGCTCACATCATGGCCAAGGATTGGACCAAAGGACAGTGCTGAACTACGAGAGTTCTCAGACTTTCTCAGAGGCTGTGAAGCAGCAATGTTCCAGATTAAGAATCTTGAAGTTCTCAATGACTGCAGCGAAAACCAGAAAATGCTCAGCAAGCTTCCTGATTGGTTAACGGCAAGCTGGAATAGAAAAGTCATTGACATACAAGAACAAAGTGGGTCATTTCCAACATTCAGCAACTTTGTCGACTTTGTCACAAGAGAGGCCAAGATAGCGTGCAATCCAATAACATCGCTTCATGCACTAAAGGCAAGTGACTTTGAAAAAACAAAGACCTCAAAGATCCGAAGTGTTGGCGCAAAAGTGTTTGCAAGCAGTTCTGAAGAGAAATCAGATACTAAGATGTGTATCTTTTGTGAAAGACCAAACCATGGAATTCATGTCTGCCGAAAGTTCATGGACAAGTCAATTACTGATCGAGTCAAGTTTGTACAAACAAAAGGCTTGTGCTTTGGATGTCTAAGCCCTGGTCACCGTTCAAGGAAATGTGAAAGGAGAAGTGTTTGTAATACATGTAAAGGGAAACATCCAACATGTTTACATCAGGAACGTGACAGGGAAGTCAAAAGGACAAAGGATCCTGACAAGGAACAAAGGGACACAAGGGAAACCAAACAACCAAGTGCAGAAACATCAAACAAGGCAATATCCAATCGTGTTGTGCAAAACACTAACAGTGATTTCACATCCACAATCGTTCCAGTTTGGTTGTCCACAACAAGCGATCCAGAACACGAGGTTCTTGTCTATGCCCTTCTAGATAGTCAGAGTGACACCACATTCGTTCTTCAAGAAAAGGCAGATGCTCTAGTCGCAGAAAAGAAACAAGTGCAGTTGAAACTGTCCACACTGTCATCCAGGGACACAGTTATTCAAAGTCAAAAGCTCTTTGGGCTACAAGTCAGAGGCTTCTACACATCCAAGAGAATACCTCTCCCAACGACATACACAAGAGACTTTATCCCTGCCAATCTAAGTCATATTCCCACACCTAAGACAGCAAGAGCATGGCCTCACCTAGAGATCCTTGCTGAAGAGATCGCTCCCATGATAGATTGTGATGTCGGCCTGCTTATAGGGTACAACTGTTCACAAGCTCTGCTACCCAGAGAGGTGGTGACAGGAAAGGACAATGAACCATTCGCTCAAAGAACTGACCTTGGCTGGACTATAGTCGGCAGTACTGATCCCTGTGTGGACTATGGTGACGCTATAGGAAGCAGCCACAGAGTCATAGTTAAAGAAGTGACACCTTCTGTTCAGTCACCAACCCCCTTACCAAATGAAGTCATGTACGTCTGTCGTACACAAGTCAAAGAGCTAGTCACACCACTAGATGTGATAAAAGTACTGGAGTCCGATTTCAATGAACGCCGTGTGGAGGATTCTCACTTCTCCCAAGAGGATCTGCGTTTCATTTCCATAATGGAGGATGGTGTGAAAATGAAAGCGGATGGTCACTGTGAGTTGCCCTTACCCTTTAAGAAGGACAGACCAAATCTGCCAGATAATAAGATCTGTGCCGAACACAGACTCAAATGTCTAAAGAAAAGATTTGAGAAAGATAGGCAATACCACAAAGACTACACAACATTCATGAATGAAACAATAACACGTAGAGATGCAGAAAAGGTTCCACCTGACGAACTGGACAAAAGCCCCTCCTGGTACATCCCTCACCATGGGGTCTACCACCCCCAGAAACCTGGAAAAATAAGAGTCGTGTTCGACTGCTCTGCAAGGTACGAAGGTGTGTCTTTAAATGACTTTCTGCTCACCGGACCAGAGTTGACCAACACCCTGGTTGGTGTTCTATGCCGGTTTCGCAAGGGTCAAGTAGCGGTGATGTGCGACATCGAACGCATGTTTCACCAATTCCATGTCAAGCCAGAAGATCAAGACTACTTCCGCTTTCTGTGGTGGGACAATGGAGACTTCTACTCCAACCCCTCCGTTTACCGTATGTGTGTCCATCTGTTTGGAGCCGCTTCATCTCCCGGCTGCGCAAACTACGGCCTCAAGTACATCGCAGCTCAAGGGCAAGGTCATTTCAGTGAAGCCACAATTCGTTTCATTGAGAGAAACTTCTATGTGGATGATGGCCTAATAAGTGTCCACTCAGAAGAAGAGGCTATCCAGTTGGTAAACGAAGCAAGACAACTCTGCAATACAGGCAAGTTGCGACTTCATAAGTTCATATCAAACAGCCAACAAGTATTAGCATCCCTCCCAAAGGAAGACTGTGCAGAGACAGTAATGAAACAAGACCTAGCTCTTGGCGAACAACAGATTGAGAGAGCTCTAGGCGTCAAATGGTGTGTCGCTTTAGATCATTTCCAGTTTCGAGTAGTTGTGAATGAGCACCCTCTCTCTAGAAGAGGAGTTTTGTCCACAGTAGCCTCTATCTTCGATCCACTTGGCTTTGTGGCACCTTTCGTCCTGCTCGGAAAACAAATACTTCAACAGCTGTGTCGTGAGAAGATTGACTGGGATGAGCCACTGTCAAATGAGCTAAGGTCACGGTGGGAGTCCTGGTTGTTGGATCTACAGAACTTAGCCAATGTCAAGATTGAGCGATGCTACCTACCAGTAGATTTCAAGACAGTTCACAAGTATGAAGTCCACCATTTTTCAGACGCAAGTGTCACGGGGTATGGAGTCTGTACCTATCTAAGAGCAACCAGCACAACAGGACAGATACACTGCGTCCTAGTTATGGCCAAAGCCAGAGTATCCCCCACAAAGTTAACCACGGTGCCAAGACTCGAGCTATCCGCAGCAGTTGTAGCAGTACGCACAAGTGACATGCTCAGAGGTGAATTGGAGCTTGAAGATGCCCAGGAATTCTTCTGGACAGATTCAAATGTCGTCTTGGGATACATTAACAATGACGCGAAACGGTTTCATATCTTCGTAGCTAACCGCATACAGCGCATCAAGGAAAGTACAAAACCAGCCCAGTGGAAATACGTGACGTCAGAAGACAATCCTGCTGACCATGCATCACGAGGGCTTAAGGCAAAAGAGCTCATTGCTTCCAATTGGTTTAGTGGTCCAGAGTTTCTCTGGCAGGAAGAGCTTCCAAGCGGTGAGGTTAAGATGAGAGAACTTGATGCCAAAGATCCGGAAGTGCGCAGGGTCATTGTGCACCAGACCTCAACAACAACAGATTCACTCACTAATCGCTTTCTTAAGTTTTCAAGCTGGACAAGACTAGTGAAAGCAATCGCCAGACTCCAAAGATTTCTCAAGGAGTTTAAGGGTACAATACAGAGAACCAATGAAGCCACAAGTCTTCAGGAAAGACAGGATGCGGAGCTTACCATCATGCTCATTGTACAAAGGGAAGTCTTCTCCAAAGAGATCAATGATCTTGAGTCACAAGGGGAGATGACCAAAGACAAAACCAGTAGGCTGTACCGACTCAATCCTTTCTTAGACCACAGGAGCATCCTTAGAGTAGGAGGTCGATTAGAGCATGCTGTCATGCATCCACACATCAAACATCCAGTCATCTTTCCAAAAAACAACCACATAACAAGGTTACTGATTGATCACTATCACAGACAAGTGCATCATCAGGGGCGTGGCATGACGATGAACGAGTTGAGATCAAATGGCATCTGGATCCTCGGATGTAGTCAAGCTGTGTCATCAGTCATCTACCACTGCGTCAAGTGCAGAAAGTTTAGACGTCACACTGAAGAACAGAGAATGGCAGACCTGCCAGGTGAGAGAATGGAGACAACTCCTCCCTTCACGTATTGTGGGATGGATTGTTTTGGTCCGTTTTACATCAAAGAAGGTCGAAAAGAGCTGAAACGTTATGGACTATTGTTCACATGCATGTGCTCTCGTGCAGTGCACATAGAGTTACTAGACGATCTATCAACCGATGCATTCATCAACTCACTTCGTGCCTTCATTGCCCTGCGTGGAAACGTTCGCCAACTACAATCAGATCAGGGCACCAATTTTGTTGGAGCGAGGCGTGAATTCCTGGAAGCAGTAAAGGAAATGGATCAAGAATGCCTTAAAAAACTAGGATGTGAGTTTGTCATGAACCCTCCCTCTGCTAGCCATATGGGCAGAGTTTGGGAAAGGCAGATCCGGACAATCAGAAGTGTGTTAACATCCATCCTGGATCAGTCATCCCGAGCACTTGACAGTTCATCCTTACGGACCTATCTTTATGAAGTGATGGCAATCATAAACAGCCGACCTATGACTGCACACTTACTCAGTGACCCAACAGGTCCTCAGCCTCTTACGCCAAACTTACTTCTGACAATGAAGTCCTCAATAATCTTGCCTCCACCTGGAAACTTTGTAAAAGAAGACTTCTACCTCCGCAAGAGATGGCGTAGAGTCCAATACCTTGCCAATGAATTTTGGCGTAGATGGAAAAAGGAGTACCTTTTGAGTTTACAGCAAAGACAGAAATGGCACAAGACAAAGAGAAATGCGAAAGTCGATGATATAGTAATTGTACAAGACGAAACCGCACCTAGAAATGAATGGAAGCTGGCTAAAGTCGTCACTGTGTATCCAGCTGAAGATGGATGTGTGCGGAAGGTCCAGTTACTGATCAGCAACTCATCATTAGATGACCACGGAAAGAGACTCAGCAAACCAGTCTATCTGGAGAGACCTATCCACAAGACCGTCACATTGCTTGAAGCTGACTAAGATAACATTAACTTTACATAACATTAACTAATAGTAATCGCTTACACATAGTTAATTGGTTGAAATCACAAGTGATTTGGTGGGAGTGTAGCTGCCATCAAAGGCAATTCATAAATTTCTGTTAAATATGGTTCACAATTAAAATATAAATATACATGAGGTTAAAAATCATATGATTGAAATAATGTTTCATGGCCAATAAATAATCATTTGCATGTTTATTTCTTTTGTGAAAAAACTGTGAGGAAAAAGGTGGAACTTATTTTTTGTTCCGTGCG
The DNA here is from genome assembly GCA_031834385.1 of Semotilus atromaculatus. Lineage (NCBI taxonomy): Eukaryota > Metazoa > Chordata > Actinopteri > Cypriniformes > Leuciscidae > Semotilus > Semotilus atromaculatus. Next base: position 1,833,066 of record JAULUF010000037.1, read on the forward strand.
GAAATCATAATTTGTTGCTATAGGGACGCTGTATGGGTGCACTCGCTAAGATCTAAAAAAGAGATATGTGCTGCGGCTTGCGAGCCTGCTTTCTGAAAGTCACGGAAGATTGTAAAGTTATATAAGTTTGTTGGTGAAGTGTGAAGACGAATACCCTTCTAAGTTTACCCTCTCGGGTTCATGCGGCCAATGAGGTATATATTTTTCCTTTCTTTGTCATTTATTTGTGTTACGTGACTGTGTTTTTAGCCAATTAAGATATTATTTACGTGGCACAAATGTATGCTTTATTTCTTAGTTTCTATGTGATTCTGTATAATATTGTCTGCAAGTATGTCAAGAATTTAAAGGTTAATTTACGTTTTTCTGTGTTTTATTTATATAACAGTTCTGACGGCAATTTGAAAATGCAACAAGTGAACATGTAAAGACATGCCTGTCACCGAATAAATGCCCGTTAAAACCCAGGAACAACTTGAGCCTTTATTAAAACTCGAGGGGAGTAACATTCTGGGCACCATATTTCAACAATAACACATCAGAAAATGTTGTAATGCTGGATTTTCGATTAATAATGGATTTATCTATACCTCTACGTTCCCCTTTTTTTGAGAACTTTTGAAAAAATAAAGTTATGACACCTCCAGTATGCTTTGTCGGCACATAAAGTTGCAATGGTGGGGCATGTTCTGGGTAACATATTTCAACAATAACACATCAGAAAATGTTGTAATGCAGGATTTAGTTTAATAATGGATTTATCTTTACCTCTACGTTCCCCTTTTTTTGAGAACTTTTGAAAAAATAAAGTTATGACACCTCCAGTATGCTTTGTCGGCACATAAAGTTGCAATGGTGGGGCATGTTCTGGGTACCATATTTCAACAATAACACATCAGAAAATGTTGTAATGCAGGATTTCGATTAATAATGAATTTATCTATACCTCTACGTTCCCCTTTTTTTGAGAACTTTTGAAAAAATAAAGAAATGACACCTCCAGTATGCTTTGTTGGCACATAAAGTTGCAATGGTGAGGCATGTTCTGGGTACCATATTTCAACAATAACACATCAGAAAATGTTGTAATGCTGGATTTCGTTTAATAATGAATTTATCTATACCTGTACATTCCTGTTTCTTTCATTATGTTTGCAACTGAGAATTAATGTTATGTAATTTCTGTTCTTTATTAGAAGTTATCCATTACTCCAATCATATACATATATATATAGTTATATACAGTATATATTATATAAATATATATATATATATATTAGGGCTGCCAAATGATTAATCGCGATTAATCACATCCAAAATAAAAGTTTGTGTTTACATAATAAATGTGTGTGTAAATATTATAAATAATATAAGTAATGATTTCCATTACACGAGAGTAGATGTTAAAACTTCATGCTGATTTGTACTCGGCTTTCGCCAAGATAAGCAACACTAAGACGTAGCTTTACAGTAAACTATGCTTCTCCATCCATTTACGCTTCTTTCCATATGAGGGTGTGACTCCCCTTCTGTCCGGCGTTAACGGCTGCAGTGTACTTGGCGCGTCAGCACACACGACGGCTGCAACTACAGTGTGGTCTCCCTAGTGGACCAACACGACAACCGTCTGGATTGAGCCGAGTAGGGGACATCTCTAGGGTCTTCAAGTGGGCACCTTCCGTCCTCAGTGTTTCGTCGACTAGCCCACGACACCTCAAGAGGGCTCGACAGTGACTCTGGCGTCCCAGAGTCACCCCCCTCCGTCCCCCACTCAACTCAGCCCAGCTTACTGACCTCTACATCCCTCCTGCTGCTGAGACCTAACCACAATCTCACTATCTCTCCGCAACCCAACCATACGCGCCAACCCGATTGATTAAGGCTGTCGAGCCCCACTGGTGCGTTAAAGCAGTTACAGTGGCAACGGTTCCGTATGGCATACCACCTAACGCAAAACACAATATCTACCCAACCACCCGTCATTCTATACTATACAACCTATACTATACAACCTATACAAATAAACCAACAGACTCTTCAAGTTTTTCAAGAATTCTACGAAACCGTAGCGTGGCGGCCTGTACCTTGCCAGCTAGAATCTTTCCGTCTCAACCACAGCCAGTTGCTGCTCCTTTCTGCTGCTTCAGATAAGTTCTTTACTGTGCGACGCAACTCTTGGCCGCTGAATCCGACGTCCCTGAGGAACCGGGTTGTAGAGTGTGCCACAAAACCTCGACAACCCACTTCCACTGGATAAACCTGGACTCTCCATCCTCGCTGTTCTGCTTCAGTGGCCAAATGAGCATACCGCAGTTTCTTCCTCTCATATGCCTCATCTACAGCATCCTCCCATGGCACTGTCAACTCTATCAGTTGAACAATGCGTGCTGATCCAGACCACAAAACAATGTCTGGTCGTAGGTTAGTGGTGGCAATCTCAGGTGGAAAAATAAGCCGTTGATCAAGATCAGCCAGCATCTTCCAGTCCCTAGCAGCTTCCAGTTGTCCTGGGCGAGAATTGGTGTTAACACCTTTTCTTGGTGGTTGCTCGCCTGGGCGGAGGAATGTTGTCTTCTGCGTGTAATGTTTTGCTAGAACATGCGGCAACTTATTGGTCATACTACGCTTGCCTTCCAATGCTAAAGCCAAACATCTCAGTACTTGGTCATGGCGCCAAGTAAACCGACCTTGGCTAAGAGCCACCTTACATCCTGTCAAAATGTGCCTTAATGTGGCAGGTGATGAACACAAAGGACAAGAGGGATCCTCTCCTACCCAGAGGTTTAGGTTCTGCGGTGATGGGAGAACATCATATGTTGACCTAATAAGGAAACTGATCCTACTCTCTTCCATTGACCAAAGGTCTTGCCAGCCCATTTTGCGTTGTTCCACACTCTCCCATCTCATCCACTCTCCCTGCTTGGCCTGGGAAATGGCCTTTATACTCCTCATCCTCTCCTCCTGCTTTCGCACCTCGTTGACTACCAGCTTCCTCCTTTGAGCTGGGCCTGCCTTGTGCCATTTAGGAGGAGCTTACCTGAGCCCAAAACCCCCTCTTCCATGCTGTACCTGTCCCACGATATCCCCTATTTGAAGGTCAGCCTTTGCCTCTACTACAGATTTCTTTGCTGACCACTTTCTACCAGTTTTTAACACAGGGGCTGCCTCCCTTACACATTTGTCACGTGACTCTACTAATGTCATTTCCAGTCTGACCTTGGCACACTTAACCCTCTGGAGTCTAAGGGGTTTTTGAGGTCTGTGAGATGTTTTGACATGCCCTGACCCCATGTGCTTTTTTCAGTTGCTTATAAACATATTAATGGCAAAGGTGTAATTACACTCTATTTAGCACAAATAGGGGTACCATAATATGCGAGCAACATCTATTTACATATTTGTATTTTTGAGGGAATAATGTTTATGCATGGTTATTCAAAAAACTAAAAATTAAAGTTTCTGAAATAAGGCCACAAAACACATACTTAATATGTGTCCACAAGACTTTTGACTAATGGATGTAGTTGCCTAGTGTTTTTGCTTCAAAATTATCTGAAAATCACCCTGCCTAATCATTCACATAAAACAATACATTGATTTAAATTTTTTAAAACAGTTTTTGCTTCCAAAGGCAATATGCGCAGGGGCGTGACTTGCTGTGATTCACACCTGAGAAGACAAAGACCCTGCATAGTAATGAGCCTGCATACTAATGAGCCTGCATACTAATGAGCCATTCATTCAGGTGTGTCACACAAGAAAGAATGCGAGGACAAAAATAAATAAATAAATTATATATATATATATATATAAAATACAAATATAAATGAAAGTCAAAAGCACATTTTTAGTACATAGTCATACCTGGAAACAAATCCTGTTCAAATAGGCTATATGGACCATCCTACAGAATTAGTTAGAGTTAGAAAGTTAGAGTTCTCAGAGAGGAAAAAAAGGTATTTTTTCACAAATTTTTTATACATTCAAATTGTATAATTTCCAAGGTAAACATTTCTAGTATGCAGTTAATTCTCATACTGTATTTTCATAAAGTTTTGGAATCTCCTCAAATGTGTCACTAATAAAAAACAATAATATTAAGATTTTTTTTTACATCTATCTTGTCTTTTTTTTTTTTTTTTTAAGTAGGCCTATAGCCTGGATTTTATCATTCATATTTCAAAGTTAAGGATTCATTAGTTTGATATAGTCTACATTGGAACAAACACTATAATAACATCTTAGATTATGAGCTTATTTTTGACAAAACATTCTAACGTTATATATTTAACATATGAGCAGAAACTGGTTAACTAAAGCTTATTTGATGTCTATTTTAGAGTAAAAATCTTTATAATCTATCCCAAACTAGTCAACTAAATGTTGTCTTTCATATTTCGTCTGTAACAACAACAGTGCGAATTCCGTTCATTCATCACACAGAGAAAGACACGCGATTCATTTTAAAACAGTATTCGCGATTAGAACAAAGAATAAACTTACTATGATCCTGGATCCATGGCTCCTCGAAGTGAAATTAATCCAGCACTGAGGTAAATTATCCAGAATTATTCCTCACAACCTCGAAAAACGACACAGACTACCGGTACATTAATCTGAACTTGGTGTTTTATCGAGCTCGTGTGGGCGTTGGCAAGTTTCAGATCATTTGCGTTTCTATAGCGCGCGCTCTCTGTGGGCGTGGTCACATTAAAAGATAATTAGCTGAAATGAGAACGCCTGGCATCTCTCTCTTTTTATATAGATTACATAAACACAGAATATTTGTTTTAGTTTTGAATTAGATAATTTAAAAGTACACACTTAAATGATTATGAAGATATATTGATCATGCCTGTGTGACTAGTATTTGCGGAGTTTTGTTTATGTTTAGAGACGTGCTCTAGAAAAAAAGTTCACGGAGACGGAGAGGCAGAAGGCACACCCTGTTTATTTTCTTTATTTTACAAAAGCACAATATTTTATTTCGATTGTAAGTGGACCCATAAAAAAGTAGACATTTAATAGTTTATTTTTTCATATTTCTTAAGTGTGTATGACCAAAGGTGACTGAGTATTTTAAGTCTATTTTGCTGCTATGTGAAAAAAATCGCGCAAAACGCGCCGGCGCGTTTCTCGACTCCAGAGGGTTAAACTCCTTGGTTAAAGCAGAGACTGGCAGCTGCAATATTCCTTTACTATAAAGTCCCACTCTGCTGAGGCAGCGTGGAACTCCCAACCATTTCCTGATGTATGAACTTATTAACGCTTCCAGCTTATCCACTGTTGTCAAAGAAACCTCGTACACAGTCAGTGGCCACAGCAACCTCGGCAGTAGACCAAACTGAAAGCACCAGAGTTTTAGTTTGCCTGGTAGAGCACAGCTGTTTATGCTCTTCAACCCTTCCACTGCTTGTTGTCTAACTTCTCCCACTCGAACTGTGTCCTTTAGATCTCCATCGTACCATCTCCCAAGACTTTTCACTGGCTTCTCAGAAACTGTTGGTATTGCCTCACCATTAATGAAGAATGTTTTATCTACTACCTTTCCTTTAACTATGGAGATGCTCCTTGATTTAGAGGGCTTAAATTGCATTCGTGCCCATTCAATATTATCTGTTAACTTCCCCAATAACCGATTAGTGCAGGCTACTGTTGTAGTCATGGTTGTCATGTCATCCATGTATGCTCTGATTGGTGGTAGTCGCAACCCAGAAGCCAAGCGCTCTCCTCCTACTACCCATCTTGATGCCCTAATGATTACTTCCATTGCCATGGTAAAAGCCAGTGGAGAAATTGTGCATCCTGCCATTATTCCAACCTCTAAGCATTGCCATGCAGTGCTGAATTTTGGAGTTGAGAAACTAAATTGCAAATCTCCAAAATAGGCTTTCACTAAATTTGTTATTGACATTGGTACTCTGAAAAAATCAAATGCTGCCCAAAGAAGCTCATGTGGCACTGAACCATATGCATTGGCCAAATCCAGGAATGTCACATGGAGCTCCTTCCTCTCCTTTTTAGCTGACTGAATTCGTTGCCAGATAACATTGATGTGTTCTAAGCATCCTGAGAACCCTGGAATGCCCGCTTTTTGAACTGAAGTGTCAATGAAGCCATTCTTTAATAGGTAGGTGGACAATCTCTGGGCAATAATGCTGAAGAAAATCTTACCTTCAACGTTTAATAGTGAAATAGGACGAAACTGACTGATGCTTGTAGCATCTTTTTCTTTAGGTATAAAGACTCCACCTGCTCTGCGCCATGCTCTAGGTACAACCTGTTTTTCCCATGCCACTTTTAACAATTTCCACAGAATTCGCAGAACTCCTGAAGCACTCTTGTACACTCTGTACGGAACTCCATTAGGCCCTGGAGATGATGAAGCCCTTGCCTTTCTCACAGCCTGCTCTACCTCTTTCCACTTAGGTGCACAGACCTCCATTTGGTATTCTGGTGGGTTGATAGGTGGTATGTCTGATGGAATTGACATATGCTCATGCCTTTTTGCATCTGTATGCGTTTCCTCCAAATATCTCTCTAGCTCAACTCTAGATGCTTTAAAAGTGCCATTCTTCTCACTGGTGAATAACTTCTTTACGAATTTGAATGGGTCTTTATAGAAATTAGCCCTCGCACGTTCCTTCTTTTTGTAGCGTTTCCGTAGACGCTCAGCTCTGCGTAATGTTGCCAGCTTATCTTTTATGTCCCTTTGTAAGAGATTGAGTCCCTCCTTCTGACTTTGTTCTGCTCTTTTCCATTGCTTCCTCAACTGTCTCCTTTCTCTAACTAACCCTTCAATTTTCTGCTGCCGTCTAGACATTCCAGGAGCAGTTTGTACTTTTTCCTTCCTTTTTTCCACACCAAACCTCTCACTTCAATGTTTACAGATTGTGAGCCCTACAACCTACTGCCACCTGAATGCTGCTGTGCCAATTCTTCGGCTGTATTTTGAAGATGAAGCCAGGGCAGAGGTCAGCTCCGTCTTCAAAATACAGCCGAAGAATTGGCACAGCAGCCTCCGACTTTCACGGCAGTCCATCCAGTCCCTGATTGCTGTAGTGAAAGCAGATTGCAACCATGGCTAGGAAAAGGACGTTGAGGTGCTGGTGTTCCTCTACTGGCTGGCCCATGCAGCATCGTACCGGGTCGTGCCACTCGCCTTTGACATCCCGAAGTCTACTGTGCACGACATTGTGCACAGAATGAGCAAGGCAGTCATCAGCATTTTGAGGCAGGTTATCGCTTTTCCCAGCACAGATGACCTGGAGGCAGTGGGAGCAGGTTTTGCCCAGCTGGCAGGGTCTCCAGCTTTCAGTGTAGTAGCTGGTGCAATAGATGGCTGTCACATCCGCATCAAACCACTAGCAAGTGACGTCCAGTGCTACTTCAACCGGAAAGCTGTTTAATTCTTTCCAGCTGCAGGCCATCACTGACCACCAGGGGAAGTTCCTCGACATTTTTGTTGGGTATCCTGGGTCGGTGCACGATGCCAGGGTGCTGAAGAACAGCCCTGTGTACACTGGCCGGCTGTTTCCACCTGCAGGAAAGTGCATCCTTGGAGATGGTGGGTATCCTTGCCTCGTCTTGTACACATGCGTTGAAAAAAAACATATTGAATCATTTTAAAGTGATGCCCTACAACTGAGATTGCTATTATCAAAGTCCCTTTAGATCTTTTTAGAAACCTGTGAAAGTTACCTTACTGAAGCTGCTAAAGTTCATTGTCTTTCCTCATGATGACACCATAATAAAAATGTTTTAATACTTTTCCTTTTGGTGGTGCTTTAAGCTCTATTATACTACTTTATGCCTAAGTTATGTGATTTTGTTTTAAGCTTTGTATTCTGTATCCATTTAAAAGTTAATACACAAAAATAAAGCAAATACATTTTAAAGGTGTCTGAAGTGTGTGGGTATTTCTCTACAGTGCGGCATTCATAGTCAGACAATATATTTTTCAGATACACCTGGAATTTGCTTGTTTGCTTGTAAAACATATAATTCGTTAAATGATTGCATTACAGGGCCAAACATGAGCATGATTCAACCAATCAATGAATTCTCATTTTGGGGTGAACTATAAAAAGAATAAAAAATAACGGTAACACTTTACTTGAAGGGGTGTGCATAAGACTGACATGACACCTTCATAATAATGACATGACACATGTCATTAATATGAAGGAGGGATTGTTTATGACAACTCATTAATTGTCATTCGCTCAATTATTACATTTTTAATGCAAATATGACATTTTTTGAGACAAACTTGACACTGACAGGTTATGATGTAGGCCTATTGGTTTATGTCAAGTTGTCATGACAAAGACATCTCAAACTGTCATAAAAATTGCATGAAAAATTTCATAATTGAGCGAATGACACTTAGTGACAGTTGTCATAAACATGCATAAAACCTCCTTCATATTAATGACATGTGTCATGTCACGATTATAAAGGTGTCATGTCAGTCTTATGCACACCCCTTCAAGTAAAGTGTTACCAAAATAACTTACTTTATATTTTTGTTTAAGGTTTTGCCCTCTAGGCTCTGCTCTGTGATAAAAACTCTGCAATAAATGCACAGAAATCAAGCATAAAACAAATGCAGTAAGAGCTTGAGTCGAAATGTTTACATCTAAGTTACAAATAATTTACCATTGAATCTACATATTCTTAATATTACCATTTTGCCCCTGCAAAATCAACGCAAGATTTAACATGTGATGAACTATGGTAAATCTATTAATGTTACATTGACAAGTTGAGGTAAGTTACACTTGTTAACAGTAGTTTGCTATGTAGCCAACACATATTTCATAATAACAACACCGATAAAGGAGAAATAAAATCGTTTTAAAATAAAAAAATAAAAGTTGTGTAACTATCTCATTCAAGGGAGGTACGCGATTTCGGACGCAGCCAATGTCTAATAGAAGAGAATTGGCACGCTCTGGTTACTTCCGGGTTCTGGACTGTCTGCAGTAACACGTCTATGTCAATGCGGGGGCGCTCGCAGGCGAGTGCAGAATGCATGGGAGTCTATGGGGTTTCACCCCCAGAAATCTTTTTTAGAAAATCTTTTTCTAGACGAGCCCCTACCCGGCGAACCCTTTCCAGAACTCCCAGGAGCAAAGATATCGGGAAATGCGTACAGTCCGTCAACCACACCTAATACACATCACATCCAGTCCAAGTGGAGCTGGATGCGTGAGGGAGAACCACATAGGGTAATACGTTTTACAAACGATGCGAAAGGCCGACTTGAGTTTGACCAAAGTTCTCCCAAAGAAGCTCCACCACCTTGGGGTGAAGTCTCCATTCCCCGGGCCTCAGCCCCTGCCTCAACAGGATATACGAGATATACGAGACCATCATTGTGTTTTCCGAAAGGACCTCTCGGGTCTGGCAGGAAGTATTGAGATTCTCGGGAATATGCCATCATCTTTAGCCAATTATGTGCTAAAAAGGCAGATGGACCTGCCAAACACCCTTCGCCAAACGACCACTCATGATCACCCCCGACTTGTGAGGGAAGCATCCGTCGATAGCATTATGTGTCGACAAGAAGCCCCTAAACACTGGGCCCGGGCGACGAACCAAGGTTCTTCCACATGACCGAGGCACGTAGGCATAGCCGTGTGACCTTGATCATGCGAAAACGGATTTCCCCCTCAGAGAAAACCGCTTGGTCCTGAGCCACCACTGCAGGGTCCTCATGTACAGAAGGCCAAAAGTAATTACGTTGGACGCAGCTGCCATGAGACCCAACAGTCTGAAACTGTTTCACAGTGAGTGACTGGCCTAATTTTACCCCGTTTACGGCTGTGAGAATCGCAGAAATATGTGCTGGAGACAATCGTACCCGCATCGTTGTTGAATCCCATATTACACCTAGAAAAGTGGTCCTCTGAGCTGGGAGGAGCACACTCTTTTTGGGGTTGAGCCGCAACCCCAATATCTTTATATGAGACCGAACGACATCTCGATGCCGAACTGCCATCTGCTCAGATTGAGCTAGGATCAACAAATCGCTGATATAGTATAATACACGAATGCCCTGGAGTCTCAGAGGAGCCAGAGCTGCATCCACGCATTTTGTAAAGTGCAGGGTGATATTCAAACTAGGCAGAATGGAAGAACCCGATACTGGTATGCTTTGCCCCCGAAAGCAAACCTCAGGAACCTCCTGTGATGAGGATGGGTAAATAAGAAAGCGTCCTATTGTGCGTCCTATTGCGTCCTAAGTCTATTGTGACAAACCAGTCCTCGGACTGAATCTGTTACACCAGTGGTTCTCAAAGTGTGGTACGCGTACCACTAGTGGTACGCAGACTCCCTCTAGTGGTACGCAGAGGAATCACTGATCACAAAATCACAAATTTCGCACGTAAGATCAAACCGGTGTGATCAGTCTTGCACCCTGGAGCGTACGATACGATTACATTACACCGGTGTGAGTAGAACAGCCAGTGCATCACGTTATCAACTGCTAAATTCAAATGTGCTTTCGCGCAGTTGGCTGGCGCTGAGCCAGAGCCGGACGCGCGCCACTCAGGCATTAAATATCACAATTATTCAGTGTTTTTAACCACATAATATTTATTTTAGGTTTCAGACATTTAAAGTCACATATTTAATAATAAAAAAAAACATTTAGAATTTGTAAAATACACTATGGAAGCGGAAATAATAATAATTTCCATTAGCCTATAATTAGACACGTTTTATTCATATCAGATACACAAGTGTCAGTAACTTTAAAGTTAACTCTATTCTTCTCCCAGTTCACCGGCCGCTTACTTTCATGTATTTCGGGAGAAGGGATGAATTCACGTCCTGTAACGTTAAATCCAACAGATCCGATTCTCTGAACCGTGGCACAAACTAACATGGCGGCGCATATAGCTCAACTAACGCGATCACTTCCACTTGCATATTTGACAATCGGAATATCCGGTATTTCATGCCATAGTTAACAAATTTGTGAATATTTTGAATAAAAAAGGGAAATAAAAGCAGATCATCAGTCATTCAGCGTGGCTGCGGTGTGTCACGGGACAAGCAATGACGCGTCCGTCACCATGGAATCAATAAAGTGGTACATTCTAAAAATAATGGTCGCCTTGAAAAACTCACGGGGGTCAGCCAGAATATTTAAAACATTTAAAAAGGTTAAATATGAATACACAGCTTGTGTTTTTTTTATTAAGTACAGTACTTTATTTTTTTTACTTAATATTTTAAGTACAGTAGGCTACAGTGTTTATTTTACTTTTAGGTGCAATACATTTGAATTTAATCATTATTTAAGTTTTTTATTTAACCTGTATGTAAGCTGCACAGTGCCGTGTTAATGTTCAAACTGTGTTTTTACAATGTTTAAAGTGACAATAATACATATTCTTATTAGAAATTAAACCGCCTTATTTTTGAGCTGTGCATAACTGTAGCTGAATAGATAGGCCTACTACGCTACTGTATTTTCATATTGGTCATTATGGTGGTACTTGGAGAGCCAAATATTTTCTGAGGTGGTACTTGGTGTAAAAAGTTTGAGAACCTCTGTGTTACACAATCATATTTAGCATAAGCATTCTTTGAACTTGAGATTCTGAAACCTGCTATTTAATTGACGCAGGTCTAGAATAGGACGCAACCCCTCATCCTTTTTCGGAAGAACGAAGTAACGGCTGTAAAACCCCAACTGTCTGCTGGGAGGAGGAACCCCTTCTATAACTCCTTTTTGCATAAGTGTCAGTACTTCCTGCTCCATAACCAGAGCCTGCTCTGTGTCCACCCCTGTGGGGAGGACCCCTAGAAATCTGGGCGGACGAGAACCGAACTGAATTCTGAAACCGTTTTCTATAGTGTGCAGGACCCACTGAGAAATATGTGGCAGTAGTTTCCACGCTGCCAGAAATTCTACTAGGGGAACCAGTCTCTCGAGATTTGGCCTCTGGATTTGGTTGAACAGTCACTTCGGTGCCCTGAAGCGGCGAACCGGCAGGAAACAACCGAACTGACCGTTCAATGACCCTCCTCGGAGGATCGTATGGGGACGCTGACACCTCGGTGCCCTGAACAGCGAACCAGCAGGGAACAACCAAACTGGCAGCGCTGCGACCCTCCTCAGAGAGTCGCACCCCCAGAGGGTGCCGAGGAGAAACGATTTCTCAAAACCGTCCCTGCCCCGGAGGAGCCCTCAGAAGCCTGATAGCCTCGGCAACAGGACTTCTTGTCTAAGCTTTATTAGAGATGATGACAGTCCTCAGATCTTGCCTACCTCTAACCAGCTTAGTTCCTACGACCCTCCTCTGAGGATCGTTGGAAAAAGGCAGGCACCTCGGCGCCCTGAAACGGTGAACCACCAGGGAAACCGAACTGACTGCTGTACGGCCCTCCTGAGAAATATGTGGCAGTAGTTTCCACGCTCCCAGAAATTCTACTAGGGGAACCAGTCTCTCGAGACTGGCCTCTGGATTTGGTTGAACAGTCACTTCGGTTCTCTGAAGCGGCGAACCGGCAGGAAACAACCGAACTGACCGTTCTACGACCCTCCTCTGAGGATCGTATGGGAACGCTGACGCCTCGGTGCCCTGAACGGAAAACCGGCAGGGAACAACCGAACTGGCAGCGCTGCGACCCTCCTCAGAGAGTCGCAACCCAGAGGGTGCAGAGGAGAAACGATTTCTCAAAACCGTCCCTACCCTGGAGGGGACCACCCTTAGAAGCCTGATAGCCTTTCTAAGCTATTTTAGAGATAAAACAGTCCTCAGATCTTGCATATCTCTAACTGGCTAGACTGCGACCGCCACCCAGGTCCCCCTCGATTGTGGAGGAGCCCAAATGGCGACGCTCTGTTTTGCTGCACTCTGTGCTGCGAGGAGCTTAGTAGGCCGAGACTGCTCCCGCCCAGCAGTCTCAGGAACATTAGATCGGTGAGGAAGAAACCTCTGGAACGCCGCTAAATGGTTTATTTCTTCGTTTTATTAAAGCGGAGCATCCAGAGGAACAGACATATTTTTATATTTATTTTTCTTATTTTTATATCAGAAAAACTTATATATATATGGCTATATACAGTATATATATCACTCCTTGGCCACCAGCAGAAAAACAACCAAACTGACCTGCGACTCAGAGTGTAACTGCCTCACATTCTTAGTTAAGTGTAGCGTATGAACCGGTCGATTTTGGGGAATTTGTATACAATAATTCATAATTCATAATTATTCATACAGGTTTGGACCAGATCAACTTTACATTTTATTAAATCTCCCGAGAAGGGATAATATGTTATTACCTGAATCTGCTTTAATGTGTATCTCGGCAACTAACCATAAATTGGTTATAATTAATTGCATAGATCACGTTTTACAGACGTGTATATCAATTGTATCAATTGTATATCAATATTCAATCACAACTGATTATAATTAAATATTAATTATAATTAGGTCTATCTTGTTTCCTCTGACTGTATCCCTGTGAATTGATTTGATCTTGTGATCTGCTTGTCCAGCAAGCTAATCACGCGAACATTATCAATTCTCATACAGGAATAATTTCAGAGACAGGAAAGATATTTTCTGGCCAGGAACTTAACCTTCCTGTTTTACACGATAGCCCAATTAACTTTAGTTAAAGTATTAAAGCTCGTAACTAGATCGTACACTTTAGTGACTCGGATATGAGCAAAAGAGATGACTCAGTAAATGAATATAAAGTATTTAATATTGAATATTGTCAATCGATGAAGAAACTATGAAAGATGCTTTTACTACTAATATGTTGTTGTTACCGACATATCGTGTATACAGTCACTTCGATCTTCAAAGTACCAGGTTTTAGAGACCAAATATGCCACACATCTGATTCTGGTTAATCATAGTGTGAACAGTCTGGAATATTAAGTATTAGAGTTTACACGAAAACAAACCACATAAAAGGAAAATCATGAGATGGAACATTAGATACATGGTAATACATTTATCACATGGTTATATATATATATATATATATATATAGAATATATAGGATTGAAAAGGTTTCATTTCTCCTCAGCAAGAATTAAGTCCATGCACATTCTTTTGGGTCGTAAACTCGTAATAGGACACTGAATTCGGCCAGTGTTAGCTTGATTTGGGGGAAGTTTCACAGACTTTGTTAGGATAGTGAGTTTGCTGGATTATTCATTAAAATGCATAATACAGGCATTTATCGTTCGTTTAGAACTACAATACACTCACAGGTATCTTCATAGGCCCTGGGCACTCGGACCCACATAACAACATATGAAATATATCTCATTAAAATGTCTTTAATGGGGAAATTCGTACCAGTTCATGTATGTGTGTGTGGTGAGTGTTCTTCGGAGTGGGTCTTGAAGCAGGCCCCCTGGCATTCCTTTCTCTCAAGAAAGGACTACTGATAGCCAATCTCTTTGAAGCTTCGGACCTAAAGTCAGGGAATGTGAAGGGGGTTTAGAATGAAAGATTCCTGGATCTTGTCATTGCGCCCATACCTTACATAAGTTTATTACTGTTTTTGGTTCCTACCTAAAAATAATATCGTAGAGATCGTAGAGGCGGAACTAATTAGCGACAATTTTGTTTCCACATGTAACTAAAAGGGCACTTCACCTGCAAGTGAAACGCTAAAATATAGCATGGCAAGAGCTCTCCATGCTAAGAAATATTAAGAATATAACCATCTAGACGTATATTATCTAAGGAAAAAGGAATACTTTAAGATTTAGCCCCTCTGAGTAGAAGGCAGCCTACGAGGTATGTATCTGGTTTACTGTGATATTTCATGTGCATAGCTTGTGTTAAATGGTGTGCAACTATAATGGCACATACTGTATTCAAGGCATACATACATGCATTGTATTTACATTATCTTTTATTTTTTTCTTTCAACCCAGTTCTCACGGGTTGACATGATATGTTGTAGAAATAAACCCAGTTTTTTAACCAAGACCTTGTGCTTCGTGTCGACTACTGGAGGGAGCTACAGTGAGAACTCGACTGCTCCGCATGAGTAGGCGAGGAAGACGGCATCGGAAAGCGCGAATCGTGGTTGGGCGGAAGACGGTATCGGAGAGCGCTAATCGTGGTTGGGCAGAAGACGGCATCGGAGAGCGCGAATCGTGGTTGGGCGGAAGACGGCATCTGAGAGCGCGAATCGTGGTCGGACCGGGGCATCTCCACATCGCAGCGCGCACCTTCATTCAGCGCAAGAAGAGGCAGTGCACTAGGGACAAATCAGGTTCCATAACGCAAATTAAGCTGCAACTCAGAGACATTAAGCGTTTTGCACAAGAGACTGAGACATTTCTTTGCATTTCACACAACACGTTAATGTTGTTTTGTTTACTTACCTTTTCAAATTGAAGTTCATTGATATTGCTACTGCATTGCTATTGTGTTTACTGATGAGTATGCTATAAATATGAATAAGAACTATTAGTATTAAGAGTAAAGCAGAATTGGTAATATTTAGGCATTTAAAGGTGAATGGTTATTACTTAATGTGGTATGTAAAAGTTTAACTAAGAGTTAGGCTAATCTTTTTGGTTTGTTTTAAATTTAATTTGTGGTAATTTAAGTTTTAAATAAGGCTGTGTATAACTATAACAAGTTATCAGGCAAGACCATAGCTCCATAGATTGCAAAGTAAGTGTTATCTAACCGTTATACTAGTCTTTGAGTACAGGTAGTACAGTTTTATTTTAAATAATCAAGTTAATTTAGCTGCAGAGAGTAATTTTTCTCCAAAGTAGTGTTAACGGCTAATTAACGGCTGAGTACTCATATATCAGATTAAAATAACTACTCAATTGATCTTAAGTTACGTTAAACCTAATTTAGATTGTTGTAAACAAGGTGATTGTAAACTAAAGGCAAGTTTAGGTTTAAACCAAACGAAAGTAAATTAAGTAAAATGTCAGAGTTTGAGCTTTTCTTTGAGAGTGACAAAGAGGGTGCAGGTGAAGATGCGCAGCAGCACTGCACAGACATACAACCACAAGCTGCTGAAGGCACAGGAGATAACCACACTTCCTCAAAAGAGCCACAAAGAAGCCAAAGAGTCCGCAAGTTTACGGAAAGGGGCCAAGAACTGCACGATGAGCAAGTAAGAAGATTTGCACACCGTTTCAGTGTGAGCTACGAGAAGTGGACAGCTATCGCTAAGGATGCCAAACAAGCGCCGAGTGGACATTGCTCAAACAACCTGCTGCGTGACCACATCACTAAAATAAGCAATGCCTCAGATAATCTGAACGTTTTTTATGAAGATTTAAGGCACATTGACATTCCTGACCAAGACACACGTCGCAGAGCAGACACCTGCGAAGCAGTAATGAGAACAATCATCCAGACTGCAAGGGCTCTTCAAGACACAAGAGGGGGTGAAGAACAAGGGGTGAAAGTAATAGAGCCTGTAATTGAAGCTGCAGCCTCAGACAAAGTAAGCGTTAACTCTCACCGCACCAAGTCGTCTGCTCATTCTCGAGCCAACTCAAGAATAACATCCCATTCAAGTCAGTCTTCTGCAAGACAAGATGCTGCTGCTGAAGTTGCTGCCAATGAAGCCACTTTAAAGGTACTGCTAGAGCAAGAACGTCATATTGAAGAACTGAAACTGAAACAAATTGAAAAACTCGAAACTGAAGCAGCCAATTTACGAGCCAAACAAGAGGCTGAAAATGCAGAAAGACAAAGGGTGCTGGAAGCCAAGTGCAGACAACTAGAAAGACTGGAGACAATTAAGAAGCTAAAGGCTGCAAAGGCGAGACAGCAAGTATATGATCAAGGTGAATGCTCAGATGAAGAAATATTTGGGCTGCTTCATCAGTGTGTTCCTCTAAAGAAGGAGGAAGTCAAGCATGAAAGTAGCCCATTGCAGCATCGCTCCCCACCTCAATCTCTGACACAACCAAAACAAGAAGACAATACCACAGCTCTTGTTAGAGCATTTGCAGAGTCCATCAGTGTGAGTCGTCTGCCCGTACCTGAACCAATGACGTTCAATGGCGACCCACTCGGATTCAACGACTGGAAAGTCTCCTTTCAGACACTTATTGACAGGAAAAACATACCAGCTGAAGAAAAAATATACTATCTGCGAAAGTATGTGGGTGGTCCAGCCAAAAGGGCCATTGAAAGCTACTTCCTGCTAGGCACAAAGTCAGCCTATTGTGCAGCATGGACCATCTTAGAAGAGAGATACGGCAATCCATTCCTTATCGCCAAGGCCTTCAGAGATAACCTCGACACGTGGCCCAAGATAAGCTCTAAGGGGAGTGTAGAACTTCAAGAACTCGCTGACTTCCTTCGCCGCTGTGAGGAGGCCATGTCTCAGATCAGAGGTCTTGAAGTACTTAACGACTGCAACGAAAATCTGAAAATACTCTCTAAACTTCCAGACTGGCTGACCCTAAGATGGAATAGGAAGGTAATAGAAATGGAAGAACAAAGCCACACGTTCCCAAACTTTAGCCAGTTCGTCAAGTTTCTCACACGTGAAGCCAAAATCACCTGCAACCCGATAACATCCCTCCACGCTCTAAAACCAAGTGAAGGTGAGAAGATCAAGGTTTCAAAGACCAGAGGTTATGGAGCATAGGTATTGGCAACTAACTCAGACGAGAAAGCTGTTACCACAAGCTGTGTCTTCTGTGAGAAGGCAGGTCACAGTTTACACAAGTGTCGCAAATTTATGGATGAGACGATTTCAGAGCGAGTCAAGTTTGTTCAAGAGAAGAAATTATGTTTCGGCTGTCTAAAGTTTGGCCATCGCTCAAAGGAATGTGAAAACAGAAAGATCTGTTTTCTGTTTTGTCTGTTTTTCACATCTGTTTTTCACATATGTGTGAAAAAAGACATCCAGCTTGCCTCCATGATAATCGCACCAAGGAAGAAAGGACGTCAACGCGGCCCAGTGAATCAGTGGACAGTGGCAGGTAAAGGGAAAGGAAAATGGATCGGCCACAAGATAAAGCAGCAAGATCATCACGTGAGGCAACATCCAATAGAGTTATACAGAATGTTAAAGACACTCATACATCCACAGTCATTCCAGTGTGGTTGTCAGTCACAAGTGAGCCAGATCGTGAAGTCCTTGTGTATGCACTCCTCGATACACAGAGCGACACGACATTCATCCTGGAAGAAACGGCAAAGACTCTCCACACAAAGAATGAACCAGTTCAGCTAAAGCTCTCCACAATGGCTTCAAGAAACACAGTCGTGTCCTGTCGGAAACTGACTGGACTACAAGTGAGAGGATTCTACTCCAACAAGATAATTCCTCTGCCAGTGACCTATTCGAGAGAATTCATCCCTGCAAACAGAGATCATATTCCCACACCAGATACAGCATGGCCTCATCTGGAACACATCACAGACGAGATTGCTCCTCAACAAAGCAGTGACGTGGGACCTTTGGCTTGCTCAGTTGGGGATATTCAAATTAATTAACCAATCATACCATTAATCAGCTCTACCAAACTTGGATGTCTTTTTTCCAGTAATAAACAAACATTGTTAAGTTGTTTTGATTGATACTGTGAAGCAGCTTTAATACAATCTGTATTGTGAAAAGCGCTATATAAATATATTTGACTTGACTTGACTTGACTTGACGTGGGTCTGCTGATCGGATACAACTGTCCTCAAGCTCTTGTCCCATGGCAAGTGGTGCCTGGTAAAGAAAATCAGCCCTTTGCTCAGAAAACAGACCTGGGCTGGAGCGTAGTCGGCTATGGCAACCCATGTCTCGACTATGGAGATGAAATTGGAGTAAGTCACCAGGTCATTGTGAAGCAAGTGATGCCTGATCTTCAGACCCCTTCAAACCTCACAAGCGTAGTGCATTATGTCTGTAGAACTCAGATCAAGGAGGTAGTCTCACCTGCAGATGTCATCAAGGTGCTGGAATCTGACTTTGTCAAAAGGTCTTTGGAGGACAGCCACATCTCTCAAGAGGATCTCTGATTCCTGTCAAAGATAGAAAGAGGCATCAGGCTCAAGGACAATGGTCATTATGAGATGCCGTTACCATTCAAGAATGAAAGACATCCCACACCATGGGGTGTATCATCCCCAAAAGCCTGGGAAGATACGTGTTGTCTTCGATTGTTCGGCGAGATTTCAAGACACATCCTTAAACGACCATCTCCTGACGGGTCCAGAGCTGACAAACACCTTGGTGGGAGTTCTGTGTCGTTTCCGGAAAGGTCCAGTGGCAATCATGTGTGACATAGAACACATGTTCCACCAGTTCCACGTTAAAACAGAAGACCAAGATTACCTAAGATTCCTGTGGTGGAAGAATGGAAATCTTGAAGCCAAACCGTCCATCTATCGGATGAAGATCCATTTGTTTGGTGCTGCTTCATCACCTGGCTGCGCTAACTATAGACTCAAGCACCTCGCAGTCGAAGGACAAGGACACCTCAGTGAAGCCACCATCAAGTTCATTCAGAAGAACTTCTACATTGATGACGGCTTGTCAAGCTTAGCGTCTGAAAGCCAAGCTATCCAGTTAGTGAAGGAGGCAAGAGAGCTCTGCAACAAAGGCAAACTCCGGCTGCACAAGTTCATTTCCAATAGCAAGAAGGTCCTAGCCACTATCCCCAAAGAAGAATGTGCTAAAGCCGCCCAAGACCTGGACATGGCCCTGGGAGAGCTACACGTGGAAAGAGCACTTGGCATACAGTGGTGCGTGGCTTCTGACGAGTTTCAGTTCAGAGTGATTGTGAAAGAAAATCCACTTACCCGAAGAGGAGTCTTGTCCACTGTCGCTTCAGTATACGATCCACTCGGATTTGTGGCACCGTTCATCCTGGTGGGAAAACAGATCCTGCAGCAGATGTGTCGTGACAAGCTCAGTTGGGATGACATCTTACCTGATGATCTTTGACCCCTCTGGGAGTTTTGGCTCCAATACCTGTGAAACCTGGCTGGTGTGAAGATCCAGAGATGCTACATTCCATCAAACTTTAAGGTTCAAAGCTACGAGCTCCATCATTTCTCTAATGCCAGCGTGTCAGGTTATGGCGAGTGTTCGTACCTCAGAGCAGTCAGTGCATCAGGTGAAGTCCACTGCTCTTTAGTAATGGGGAAGTCAAGAGTAGCCCCTGCTAAGGTTACCACCATACCAAGACTTGAGCTGTCAGCAGCAGTCTTAGCTGTCCGCACCAGTGACATGCTCAAGAGGGAGCTGGAGATAGATTGCTTACGAGAATTCTTCTGGACAGATTCAAAGGTCGTCCTCGGATACATCAGTAATGAAGCCAGGAGATTTCACGTGTTCGTAGCAAACAGCGTGGAACGCATCAAGCAAAGTACAGAGTCTGCACAATGGAGGTATGTGGCTTCTGAAGAGAATCCAGCAGATCATGCCTCAAGAGGGCTTGCAGCAGAACAACTTGTAGCTTCTAACTGGTTCACGGGTCCAGACTTTCTTTGGCAGAAAGAGCTACCCAGTGGAGTAGTCAAGGTGGGAGAGATTGCAAGTAGTGATCCAGAGATCAAGAAGGCCCAGGCTCATGACACCCAGGCAAAGGAAATAAGGTCACTGTTAGATCGCCTACAAAGGTTCTCTGACTGGTCAAGAATGGTGAAAGCTATAGCTAGACTAAAGCGGCGTGCAAAGGAAGCGAAAGGCCTCAAGCCGAGGTCCTGTGAAAGCACCAGTTTAGAGGAAAGGATAGAAGCAGAGTTCAGCATAATCAAGATGGTCCAACAAGCAACCCTCTCTCAAGAAATACAGAGCATCCAGGGTCATAAGGACACACAAATCAAAGACAAGGCCAACAAATTATACAAGTTAGGTCCATTCCTGGATGACCAAGGTATCCTCAGAGTGGGAGGCCGCTTAACTCATGCTGCTCTACATCCACATGTGAAGCATCCAGCTATCCTCCCTAGAGACAGTCACGTGTCGACATTACTCGTCAAGCACTATCACGAGAGGTTGCACCATCAAGGACGGGGAATGACCATAAATGAGATACGATCCAATGGTATATGGATCCTGGGATGCAGCAGTGCAGTGTCATCTCATATTTACAAGTGCACAATGTGCAGGAAGTTCAGAAGATGCACATAACAACAAAGGATAGCAAATCTCCCGGAAGATCGAATGCTAAGAAATGCTAAGGTCAATGATATTGTCATTTTGCAAGATGATGCTACACCATGAAACCAGTGGAAGTTAGCAAAGGTTATTGAAGTGTACCCAGGAAAGGACGGAAGAGTGAGAAGACTCAAGTTGCTTATCTGCGATTCAACTCTGGATGGAAGAGGAAAGCGCATCTCTAAACCTGTTCATTTGGAGAGGCCCATCCATAAGACAGTTACATTGTTGGAAGCAGACTGAAGACTCCAGCATCCTCTAGTCACTCTTTCTATCAGTTCTTAAGTTGAGCTATAAGTAAATAGTTAGTACTTTGAAATGTAATATTATATGCAGTATGTGTGTCTCTAAGCTGTTCTGAGAAATCACTTGTGATTTGGTAGGAGTGTAACTGCCTCACATTCTTAGTTAAGTTTACTACTGTTTTTGGTTCCTACCTAAAAATAATATTGTAGAGATCGTAGAGGCGGAACTAATTAGCGACAATCTTGTTTCCGCACGTAACTAAAAGGGCACTACACCTGCAAGTGAAACGCTAAAATATAGCACGGCAGGAGCTCTCCATGCTAAGAAATATTAAGAATTTAACCATCTAGACGTATATTATCTAAGGAAAAAGGAATACTTTAAGATTTAGCCCCTCTAAGTAGAAGGCAGCCTACGAGGTATGTATCTGGTTTGCTGTGATATTTCATGTGTTAAATAGTGACATTGCTTGTGTTAAATAGTGTGCAACTATAATGGCACATACTGTATTCAAGGCATACATACATGCATTGTATTCACATTATCTTTTATTTTTCTCTTTCAACCCAGTTCTCATGGGTTGACATGATATGTTGTAGAAATAAACCCCATAAATAAACCAAGACCTCGTGCTTCGTGTCGACTACTGGAGGGAGCTACACAGAGAGTCGCCCCCAGAGGACGCAGAGGAGAAACGATTTCTCGAAACTGTCCCTCCCCGATACAGTTTATCTGTTTGTTTGTTTTTTTGTTTTTTTTTGCGTGACGCAATTCTCAAATAGCGTCAGTGCTGACATCTTCACATTCATCCATGTCCTTATATACTTTACCCACCAGCGCTGCCTAATAATAATTATTTATTATTTAAGATGGCTGGTGGGTAACGTCGGGGTTAATAATGATGACGCCGACTCGGGAGAGAGAAAGCTTGCAAGCGTCTCTTTAACACGAGGCACTGTCATACCATGATACTTAATACCCATAACATTACTATAGTTAGACGTTTGGGGATTAACACATAAAAATAGAAACCGGTTTATTCCACAATCTCGACACCTCAGTGTGGAGATATAGGGAAAAAACAGCAGTCCCCGACAAGGAGGCTGAGATACAGAGTTTTTTTTTTGTGGATATATTTCATCTGACAAACTCTTTTTATTTTCACTCTCATAATGTTCAGCTGGCCAGGAAATATTTAACTAGCAACAACACTAAATACAACCTCCATTTAAAAGCTCCTCTTTATTCGACAGAGTTATTAGCTGACTAATTTATTTATTGAAAACTCACACATCTGCCTTTTCATTCATATTTTTATTTGTTTTGTTCTCTTTTTCTTAACAAAACACAAATGACACCAATTCCAGGAACTGGAAAATTGCGATTTGCACACTGGATCTGACAGGTGAAAGCTGAGATAGGGCGGTGCCGTCCCAACCTCCGCTGTCAGATCCGTTTGCGAACCCCACAATGCGAGTCGTCGCCGTGCCTCGGCAACAGCGGGACCCGCGCGGGGAACGTGAACCAAACCGTCCTCCTCGAAGAACGCCCGGCGGGAGCGGAGCGTCCTCACGGATAGCCTCTCACAATGCTCACAGTCAGCCCCCTCGAGAACTGACTGTTGGCATGCTCCACTCCCAAATAGAAACCAAAAGCTGATGTGTATGTCCCCACCCGTGAAATAACGTGGACAGGGAACAACACAAAGCTTGCTTGCTCTCTTTGTCATAATATATATATATATATTGCAACTTGACAGACAACAATAAATGGCCTCCACCGTGATCTAACCCTCCTCTGAGGGTTACTTCAGTTGGTAGTGCAGGTGACCTGAAGATCACAGTGAGCACGCTTCCTTTAGGGAACCAACCCCCTAAGAAACCCTCATCCCTCCCACGCTCCGCAGCCAGTAGAGCCGCCAACGTAACGTGCTGGACCATCCACAAGGTGTGTACCAGTCATTTCCTTCGGCGCTCCCCATGATGAACAGATGCCAATCACTGCATTGGAGGGTGGGTTAGACTTCTCTGCGGATGATGATTCGGCACTTTGGGTGTGGTAACGGTGCCCGAGTTGGTCCCGGAGATGATGGCCATGCTTTCCCGGGGTGCCAACAGGATCGGGCTCGTGTGGAACCCTCCACCGTGTCCCGAGCCCTCGAGGCTGGATGATTGGTATTTCGGGGTGGCACGTGCTGGTTCTCAGCAACCCACCCCAGTGCCTTTCTTCCTGGAGGTGCATAAGGAGCTCACAGGGGCATGGACAGCACCTTTTACTGCTAGAAACCGTCCCGGTGGCTCACGCTTCGTACAACGAAGGTCACCGCGTGTCATTACGTCAGTCAGGTTCCTTAACTCCCCCGTGTCCCAGACCGGCCTCTTCGGCGACGCGGTCTCCCTCCACCCTCAAAGTACATGCTGCCGCTATTTCAGCATATCACGACCACATAGATGGCAAAACAGCAGGAAAGCACGACCTGATCGTCAGGTTCCTTAGGGGGGTGAGACGGTTAAATTCTCCTCGACCACCCTCCATACCCTCTTGGGACCTTTCCCTGGTGCTTCGAGCACTCCAGGATAAGATAAGATCAGATAAAATAAGAAGGCGAGGCAGGTTTATTTATATAGCACATTTCATACACAATGGTAATTCAAAGTGCTTTACATAGAAAATTCAAAAGAAATAAGAATAATTAAAACAGTATAACAGTATATACAGTATAAACTGTCGGACCCCTATCTGAGATGGAAGAGATTGAGCAGGTTTACGGTGCCACTGGACCTCCCGTCCAGGGACGTACTCTGCTGGGGTGGTGCTACACCAGTAATGCCCAGCGGGGCCCCCACAGATCACGCTTCGCTTGCACTGTCTGCTACCGTCAACCTTAACGACGCTCTCAGCGACTTCTTATACTCTCAGTATAATTTACTCTTTCACATGCCTCATCGGAGTGAAAGCTCTCCCGGTTTCCTTCAAAATCTCTTCCAGTCAGACAGCCCTAACATTTAATAAAATCTTACGAACAGTGGCACAGTGCTCATTCAGTAAATGCATAGCTAAACAGATGTGTTTTGAGTCTGGATTTGAATGTGACTACTACTGTACAGTGCCGCTGCTAGCCATTTTGGTGCCCTAAGCATAATTCCTTTATGATCCCCCCACAAAAAAAAAAAGTTTATTTTTGCCAGTTTAACTTTAACTTTTTAACGCGCAATCCAACGGACAACTGAGGCGGCTGCGGCCCCATCGTTACTTTGTAGAGCAATTAAATACTCTTATTCCGCCTGTTTTTGTTTTGTATACATTCCTAAAAAGTGGCTAATAATTTTTCTATACTGAAATAATATCAGCATTATAATTATTATGACACGGGGCGTTTCTAGGATTTTCATTTAGGGGGGTAAGCCCCCAATGAGGGTATGATTTATACAAAAAAAATATAACACTTTAGGGTCTAATGCTCACTATTAAGTTTCATTACGTAATTGTCACGGGTGTGGTGCAGGCAGGAGAAGAGGCAGAATCCAAATTCCAAACAATATAATTTTACTCACAAAATATCTAGCACGGATACAGGCAGGCAGAAGGACTACTCATGAAAAGCAAACACAACGTAACATAGACATACTGTATATATAACGACCGACAAGGACAGGCTGAACAGAAGCAAACTAAATACAAGCAAGAATCAAACATAACAAGGTGAAGACAGGTGACACAGATGATGATAACGATAAACAGGTGGATGATTGAGGGAGTGAGTTCAGGTGTGGAGACAAGAGGATGCTGGGAAGTGTAGTGAAGATGACGAAGACAGAATGGTGCAGACGATGACTGTGACATAACGCCCCCCTTCAAAAAGGCGCGACCTCGCGCCGAGAAACATCAACATGGGTGGGGGGGTGGGCGCCCTGAATGCTGGCCAGGGCGTGGCCAAACAGGGAGAGGAAGCCTCCAGGGCGGATCAGGAAGTCCAGGCGGCCAGGGCGGTGCAGGACTTGCAGGCGGCCAGGGCGGAGCAGGCTGTGGGCGTGGCCAGGGCTGAGCAGGACGTGGCCAGGGCGGAGCAGGACGTGGGTGTGGCCAGGGCGGAGCAGGACGTGGGCGTGGCGGAGAGGCCCTTTCGGGCGGCCATGGCGGTGCGGGCCCTTCGGGTGGCCATGGCGGTGTAGACCCTTCGGGTGGCCATGGTGGTGAAGACCCTTCGGGTGGCCATGGCGGTGTAGACCCTTCGGGTGGCCATGGTGGTGAAGACCCTTCAGGTGGCCATGGCGGTGAAGACCCTTCAGGTGGCCATGGCGGAGAGGATTTTTCTGGTGGCCGTGGGCCTTTGGGCGGCCACGGCGAGGACCTATGGCCCCCCCCAAAAAAATTATTGGGGAGCGTGACGGAGTCCAACAATGACTCAGGAACAGGGTCAGGGACAGGCTCAGGAACAGTCCCAGGCTGGGCAGACGGGACGTGAACGGTCTCTGTGTGACTGGATGGAACCAGCGGTGAGGGCTCGGCTGGGCTGGACGGAACTAGCGGTGAGGGCTCGGCTGGGCTGGACGGAACCAGCGGTGAGGGCTCGGCTGGGCTGGACGGAACCAGCGGTGAGGAGGGCTCGGCTGGGCTGGACGGAACCAGCGGTGAAGAGGGCTCGGCTGGGCTGGACGGAACCAGCGGTGAGGGCTCGGCTGGGCTGGACGGAACCAGCGGTGAAGAGGGCTCGGCTGGGCTGGACGGAACCAGCGGTGAAGAGGGCTCGGCTGGGCTGGACGGAACCAGCGGTGAAGAGGGCTCGGCTGGGCTGGACGGAACCAGCGGCGAAGAGGGCCCGGCGCTGGACGGAACCTGCGGCGAAGGGACGGTCTCTGGCTGGACAGTCTCTGGCTGGACGGTCTCTGGCTGGACGGTCTCTGGCTGGACGGTCTCTGGCTGGACGGTCTCTGGCTGGACGGTCTCTGGCTGGACGGTCTCTGGCTGGACGGTCTCTGGCTGGACGGTCTCTGGCTGGACGGTCTCTGGCTGGACGGTCTCTGGCTGGACGGTCTCTGGCTGGACGGTCTCTGGCTGGACGGTCTCTGGCTGGACGGTCTCTGGCTGGACGGTCTCTGGCTGGACGTGGCTGACGTGAAGCTCTGGCTGGACGTGGCTGACGTGAAGCTCTGGCTGGACGTGGCTGACGTGAAGCTCTGGCCCGGCAGGGCTGCGGGGAAGCTCAGGCTCGGCAGGGCTGGACGGGACCAGCTGTGAAGGCTCGGCAGGGCTGGACGGGACCAGCTGTGAAGGCTCGGCAGGGCTGGACGGAACCAGTGGTGAGAGCTTGACTGGACTGGACAGAACCAGCGGTGAAGAGGGCTTGGCTGGACTGGATGGAACCAGTGGTAAAGGCTCGGCTCGGCTGGGCGGAACCAGCGGTGAAGGCTCGGCTGGGCTGGGCGGAACCAGCGGAGAAGAGGGCACTGAGCTGGACGGGACCAGCGGGGAAGAGGGCACTGAGCTGGACGGGACCAGCGGGGAAGAGGGCACTGAGCTGGACGGGACCAGCGGGGAGGACTTGACTGGACTGGACGGAACCAGCGAAGAAGCGGGCTTGGTGGAGATGGCTGGAGTGTGTGGTTGTGTGGTGGTGTCATCTTCAGCCTCACCAACGGTGAAGGCTGACCCACACAACCACAACACATGATCAAGGTAACTCGTAAGGCAAACGTACCGGGAATCGTCGCCGCTGGAGCTTGCCGGTAAAGATGGTCATCAAGACCGCCCCAAAATACCTCCTTCAGGGCTTTATCCGTTAGACCCACCCCAATTGAAATCTCCAGGAACCGGGTGACATAATCTTCAATCGGGCAGCCATCCTGAAAGCAGTGGGTCAATCGATCGACTGGGTGTAGGTGGGAGAGAGAGACTCTCATACTTAGTTTTTTAAAGGTCGGTCGTTCTGTCACGGGTGTGGTGCAGGCAGGAGAAGAGGCAGAATCCAAATTCCAAACAATATAATTTTACTCACAAAATATCTAGCACGGATACAGGCAGGCAGAAGGACCACTCATGAAAAGCAAACACAACGTAACATAGACATATATATAACGACCGACAAGGACAGGCTGAACAGAAGCAAACTAAATACAAGCAAGAATCAAACATAACAAGGTGAAGACAGGTGACACAGATGATGATAACGATAAACAGGTGGATGATTGAGGGAGTGAGTTCAGGTGTGGAGACAAGAGGATGCTGGGAAGTGTAGTGAAGATGACGAAGACAGAATGGTGCAGACGATGACTGTGACAGTAATGGCATGGTTTTTATAATCACAGTGGTCCCGAATTTGAGGCAGGTTAGTTCGAAGGAAGGTTAGAAAATTTTGATTTCTCTGAACTACATATGTGCATTTTAAGATGTTTTGAAGGCAAAAAAAAAATTTGGATAACAACAGCTTTAAAACCATGTCAGTGGGCAGCTGATTATTTTTCTCTCCTCATCAGCATCACACTCTTTGTTTTTATCTTGCCCTTTCTCTTCCCCTCCTAATGTTGCCTTTTTTAATTTACTAAAGGCTACAATTTGTATTATATTCTCAATATGTACACATTCATTATTAATCCTGTGCCTAACATGATGAAAACGGGTTTGTTCATGTTTCTTGTCCCCTCACAATGGCAGTAAACTATTACACTAGGCTACATGAGGACGTACGTTACAAAGGCCTATTTTCAGTTCAAAATGGCGAAATTAGACAAAACCATATTAGTTTGCCTGATTAGTTTTTGCCATTCGTTTAACATTTTTGACCTAAAAAACTGTCAAATATGAAACGTTAAGTTTAGCTACTTACATCTTATCTCGAACTTGACCGTACACTGAAGCGCCGAGTCGCACTGTTAAAGTCAAGTCAAGTCAAGTCACCTTTATTTATATAGCGCTTTTTACAATACAAATTGTTTCAAAGCAGCTTTACAGAGATAACAGGAAAACAATGTTGTAATAGTATTGTTAAATTCAAAATTAAATGTTAAATGTCCCCAACTAAGCAAGCCAAAAGCCAATGGCGACAAAAGCGAAGAGAGGCGAAAAAGGCAACAGTGGCAAGGAACCAAAACTCCATCAGGTGACAGAATGGAGAAAAAAACCTTGGGAGAACCCAGGCTCAGTCAGGGGGCCAGTCCTCCTTTGGCCAATGAACGAACAGTGTATGATTATGAGTTAGGCAGCATAATGTCAGGAGTCAGATGTGATCAGAACTTTCACGATATTTATCCAGTTCATCTGGTTGGGTTGGGTCATCCGGCCGGTGAGAAGATGAGTGTGTTGAGGTGTCCATGGGCCTTCACAGTGTTGATGGGCCGGCTCATCAGGGATGCGTTGTCGTCGTGTCCATGTGATGGTCCTTCCTCAGATCTGGATATGGCCTGGATCCGGCGGTTCGCGGTAAACCTCGGGATAAGCAGAGAGACTAATATTAGCGTAGACGCCATCCTTCTTATGATGTACAAAGTACATCAGGAATTATGGGAAGTGTTCCCGGTTCCGGCTGATCTAAACTATGCAGCCTAACATTGAATTATAGAAATCTATAATGTGTTATGTGTATGCTAAGCCAAAGAGATGTGTTTTTAGTCTAGATTTAAACTGACAGACTGTATCTGCTTCCCGGACTGTGTTAGGAAGATTGTTCCAAAGTTTTGGTGCTAAATAGGAAAAGGATCTACCGCCAGCAGTCGATTTTGATATTCTAGGTATTATCAACTGGCCAGAATTTTGAGATCGCAATAGACGTGAAGGACTATAATGCGTTAAGAGCTCGCTCAAGTACTGGGGAGCTAAACCATTTAGTGCTTTGTAAGTAATCAGCAATATTTTAAAATGTATACGATGTTTAATAGGCAGCCAATGCAGTGTTGACAGAACCGGGCTAATATGGTCATACTTCCTGGTTCTGGTAAGAACTCTAGCGGCTGCGTTTTGAACTAGCTGTAGTTTGTTTATTAAGCGTGCAGGGCAACCACCCAGTAGAGCATTACAATAATCTAGCCTTGATGTCATGAATGCATGAACTAATTGTTCCGCATTTGTCAGTGAGAGCATATGACGTAATTTAGATATATTTTTAAGATGGAAAAATGCGGTTTTACAGATACTAGACACGTGACTTTCAAATGAAAGATTGGTATCAAAGAGCACACCCAGGTTCCTAACTGACGACGAAGACTTAACAGAGCAGCCATCGATTGTTAGACAGTATTCTGGGTTATTACGTGTGGCAGTTTTTTGTCCAATGATTAGAATCTCTGTTTTTTCAGAATTTAGTAATAGGAAATTACTGGTCATCCAATTTTTTATATCAGCTATGCATTCCGTTAATTTTGAGAATTGGTAAGTTTCGTTAGGTTTTGAAGAAATATACAGCTGAGTATCATCAGCATAACAGTGGAAGCTAATTCCATATTTCCTAATGATATATCCTAATGGTAGCATGTACATAGTGAACAGCAGCGGTCCTAGTACTGAGCCTTGTGGTACGCCATACTGAACTTGTGATCGATAAGACATCTCTTCATTTACTGCTACAAACTGAAAACGGTCAGATAAGTATGATTTAAACCATGCTAGTGCAATTCCACTAATGCCAACATAGTTTTCTAGTCTATTTAAAAGAATGTTGTGGTCGATAGTATCAAATGCAGCACTAAGATCAAGTAACACTAATAGAGAGATACAACCACGATCGGATGATAAGAGCAAATCATTTGTGACTTTAATGAGAGCAGTCTCAGTACTATGGTACGGTCTAAATCCGGACTGAAAATCCTCGCAGATATTATTTCTTTCTAAAAAGGAACAAAGTTGTGATGAAACTGCTTTTTCTAGTATCTTTGACAGAAAAGGCAGATTCGAGATTGGCCTATAATTGACTAATTCTGTCGGATCAAGTTGCGGTTTTTTAACAAGCGGTTTAATCATAGCCAACTTAAAGGTTTTTGGTACGTATCCTAGAGACAAAGATGAATTAATGATATTTAGAAGAGGATCTATGACCTCTGGAAGCATCTCCTTCAGTAGCTTAGTCGGTATAGGGTCTAGCATACAAGTTGTCGATTTAGATGAATTAACAAGTTTGCAAAATTCTTCCTCTCCTATAGCAACAAATGAATCAAAATGTTCCTCACGGAGACTACAATGCACTCCCTGATGCGCTACTGTAGTAGACGGTTGCATAGTTATAATTTTGTCCCTGATATTATAGATCTTATAAGTGAAGAAGTTCATAAAGTCATTACTGCTGTGTTTCTTGGACACTTCTGGGCTTGAAGCTTTCTTTTTCGTTAGTTTAGCCACTTGTTCAAATAAATACCTAGGATTATGTTTATTTTCTTCTAATAGGGTTGAAAAATAATCCGTTCTAGCATCTTTTAATGCCTCTCTGTAAACAATCGAGCTCTCCTTCCATGAAATCCGAAATACCTCTAGTTTTGTTTTCTTCCAGTTTCGCTCCATTTTTCTGGCTGCTCTCTTAAGGGCCCGGGTGTGCTCGTTGTACCACGGCGTTGGACTATTTTCTTTAATCTTCTTTAAGCGCAACGGAGCAACTATGTCTAAAGTGCTGGAAAATAGAGATTCAAACGTTTCTGTTGCAATATAAGTTCTTCTAAGCTATCCGGGATGCTGAGATGATGAAACTGATTAGGAAGATTATTAATAAAGCCATCTTTAGTGGCAGAAGTGATAGGTCTAACATATTTATAACACGGAGTCGGCTTTGCGGCCTTGGCTAAATGTAATTTACACAAGACTAGATAATGATCTGAGATGTCGTCGCTCTGCTGCAGAATTTCAACGGCATCAACATCTATTCCATGAGATAATATTAGATCTAGAGTATGGTTACGACAATGAGTAGGTTCTGACACGTGTTGTCTCACTCCAATTGAGTTTATAATGTCTTTAAATGCCAATCCCAATGCATCTTTTTCATTATCTACATGTATATTAAAATCACCAACAATTAGGACTTTATCGGCAGCCAATACTAATTCTGATAGAAAGTCAGCAAATTCTTTGATAAAATCTTTATGGTGCCCTGGTGGCCTGTAAACAGTAGCCAGCAGAATTCTCAAACGTGATTTATTGTTTACACTATATATTTTTACATTAAGCACCAACACTTCAAAAGAAGTATATTTAAAACTAGATTTCTTAGTGGTTTTGAAAATATTACTATAAATTACAGCAACACCTCCCCCTTTGCCTTTCGGACGAGGCTCATGTTTATAACAGTAATCTTGCGGAGTGGACTCATTTAAAGTAATGTTAAAATTCGCGCTCAGTAGCGTCTGTGAACATAAAGCCCGCCTACTTTGATTTGATTGGTCATCTCAAATATTCTGACATTGACGAGCAATGACAGACGACCAATGAGGCTCAGATGAACACACACACACACCCTGTCCGTGCTCTTTGCTCGGTGCCGCTGCGGATTGAAGATGAAGAATGTGCTGAATCTGATTATAACAAGACTGAAGCGAACACGAATTTGTGTAGCCTATTAATCACAAATTTTTAGGGGGGCTAGGCAGAAGTTTAGCGGTTTAAAGAAGTTTAGCCCCTAAAAAGGGGCCTAGTGACGCCCCTGATTATGACTATGAAATGATGATTGATTTTTCATTAGGCTATTTTTGGTGCCCCCTCAGCACTTGGTGCCCTACGCACAGCGCGTGATGCGCGTGGTGGGAGCGGCGGCACAGCTACTGTAGGAGCACATCTGATCTCTTCTGGAAGCTGGTTCCAGCTGCGGCTAGCTGGCATAATAGCTAAAAGCGGACTCTCCATGCTTAGAGTGAACCCTTGGTATTTCTAGCTGACGTGATCCTAATGATCTGAGTGATCTGTTGGGTTTATATTCAGTGAGCATATCTGCAATGTATTGAGGTCCTAGGCCATTAAATGATTTATATACCAGATGCTGTCTTTGTAGATGTTGTAATGGACTACAAGTTTTGTCTTCCGCCACATGCGCTCTGTATTTCTGCACTTTCTTTTCATATTTTGCACTGCTGTTGAGTTTCTCCATGGAGCTTTTTGTCTACCACTCTTCCTGACTTTGACAGGAGCAATATGATCAATTACACCTTTAATTTTTGAGTTAAAAGAATCAAGGAGAAAATCAACAGAGTCAGCTGATATGCTTGGTATTAAAGATATAGCCTTCATAAATAGCACACTAGTGTTCACATTTAAGCATCTCTTCTTGACAGACACAGATCTAGCTTCAATTGCAGGAGAGATCAATATATCAAAGAAAATACAGAAAAGATCAGACAGTGCTACATTCTTAATAACAATCGATGAAATGTTTAGACCCTTACTGATAAGTAAATCTTAAGTGTGTCCACGATTGTGTGTCGGTCCATGTACATGCTGAATCAGATCAAAAGTTTTTAAAACAGTTTTGATTTCTTTTGCCATATTGGTTTCTGCATTATCTATGTGAATGTTAAAATCTCCAGCAATAGCAAAACAGTCAAACTCTGAGGAGATTGTTGATAACAGCTCTGTAAAGTCCTCAGCAAAGGCTGGAGAGTATTTTGGAGGCCTGTAAACAGTGATACGTAAAATGCGTGGAGCACCTTTTAGCACAATACCCAGATATTCGAAAGACGGGTAATTACCAAATGATATTTGCTTACATTGATAGACATCTTTAAAGAGAGCAGCTACACCCCCGCCTCTCCTAAAAGCTCTGCAGACACTCATGAAAGTAAAGTTAGGAGGGGATTGTTGCACTGCAGCTCTCTTCTAGCCAAGTTTCATTTAGAAACATAAAATCCAGGTTGTATGTGGTTATTAAGTCGTTGACTAGAAGTGATTTGTTTTTAAGTGAGCGGATGTTTAAAAGTGCTAACTTAAGGCGAGACACTGCAGGTGAATAAGGTAAAACATTTTACTTGCAGATATCACCATGAAACTTTACCAGTTGATTACTCACATGAGTAGGAGAAAAAAATGTATTGCAAGTTTTCTGTAATTTTATGTTTAAATATGCTAATCAGGCTATATCTAATTAAATATGCGGTAATTTGCATATATTTTGAAGTGACAAATCTGACCATTGAAAAAAACAAGGTTCAAAATTATTTTTGCATTTTGTTGATATATTCAATGAAAAGACATTTTCAGAGGGGATTATTAATATCTCCTTTTGTTACCCTGTAAATCAGAAAATACTGGCAATAGCCTTAAAAAATGGATTTCCGTCCTATTTTTAGGCATAAAATGTCATATAAATCAGGCCAAGAATGATATATCAACAAATCCCTCTGAATAAACCTTCACAATATAGTTAGGAATACGGCTGTAAAGTTTGGTGTATGTAGGTGCTACAGACGTGAAAAATCGTCACTAGGAGTGTGAGAAAAAACTAATTTTGAGAAAACGGCCTTTAAAAATGTTTATGGCAAAATTCCACTAATTTCTATTGAAAGCCATGAATTACAGACAAAATATGCTTTAGGTCCAAGTAAAATCCATGTATCACACTGTTTAACATCTAAAACGCATTACTGCTTCATCCATCACTGATCATAACATCCAAAACAACACATCAACAGTCCATCACACAGGTGGAATGACAAAAACTAACTATATCACACCTATAGTAGACGTCACAGAAACATCACGTTACGCTTCTGAAGATGACTGCAGAGTCAGCTGTCGAAACTGTCAAGGTATGACAACAAACTTTAAACCTATCGGATAAGAAATAATCACTTATAAATACAAATAGTAGGCTAAATTAACTCATAATCTTTCCACATTTTGAACTACCACGGAAATGTCAGAGCGCGTCACGTGACGATTCTGAACGAATCCCGTTGTCAGAAATTGGCATCAGCCAATGAGATTGCGCATTTCGAGTAAATGGCCCATTTTACTTTCATGATTCGTTGCTGATAAATAGGAAATGACCATATTTGGATCCGACAGCATTGAAGAGGAGAGAGAGCTTTCCAACGGTATATGTGATGACAGGGAGCAGACAGCGATCGAATGTTTGATGCGGTGTTGCTGTGGCGACACGGTGAACGCGCTACTGTGCGCCTCTTTCTGTTTATTTATTTTTGTTTGAATAAAACCCGCAAGTCCCAGTCAAGCCGACCCCTGTCTTCTTCCATCACCCTTAAACCTGAACCATCGTTACACTGGTGCCGAAACCCACATCAAGCCCTGCTGGCCATGGAGGAACAACAGGAGCGTCGGTTTGCGACGCTCCTCCGGACCCAGCAGGAGGACCGCGAGCAGTTCCGGAGCTGGTTAAACCGGGAGGGTCGGGCCCCATCATCGCCAGTCCCAGCCTCGGCCCCACCCATGCCTCTCCACAAAATGGGTCCTCAGGACGACCCGGAGGCCTTCCTGGACCTCTTCGAGAGGTCAGCCGAGGCTGGGGGCTGGCCGCCAGCAGACTGGCCGATGCGGCTGATCCCGTTGCTGACCGGAGAAGCCCAGATCGCCGCACAACAGCTGCCAGTCCCGAACCTCCTGGTCTATGAAGACCTCAAGTGCGCCATCTTGCAGCGGGTCGGCCGGTCCCCGCAGCAGAGCAGACAGCGGTTCCGGTCCCTGGAGCTCGGGGAATCCGGCCGACCCTTCATCTTTGCACACCAGCTCCGGGACGCGTGCCGCAAGTGGTTGATGGCCGACGGACACGACGTCGAGGGAGTCATCGATCTTGTGGTACTGGAGCAGTCCGACGTCGCTGACCCAGGCCATCCAGTTGGCGGAGGACCAGATGGGCCGGCGAACCCCTTCCAGCACCTTCTCTCTCTCTCTTCCCCTCTTCTGTCTCTCTCGCCCTGTCCCTACACCCAGGTCCCATGGAGGATTCCCGCCAAGGCCGGCACCCCGCTGGAGGACCGGCCCTACGGCTGAGTCAGTTCCCCCACCCAGAGCGCCGCCCAGAGGAACTGTCTCCACTGCCAGCACTCCTC
Organism: Semotilus atromaculatus; assembly: GCA_031834385.1. NCBI lineage: Eukaryota > Metazoa > Chordata > Actinopteri > Cypriniformes > Leuciscidae > Semotilus > Semotilus atromaculatus. The sequence continues at coordinate 1,868,435 of JAULUF010000037.1, forward strand.
CACCTCCTGCCCCCACGCTCTCCCCACGCCAATCGCTTGACCCGCTTCCCGCCAGTGGGGTGGCGGGAAGGTCTGGGCCGGCCTGTTGGCGTTGCGGGGACCCTGGTCATTTTGTAGATTGCTGTCCAGTGATGGAGATCGGGACGCTGATCAGGGTATTAAGGGGGGTACCTACCAGGTACCAAACCTCCATCCATCAAAGTCTGGTTCAACCGGAGGCATTGGATAGGAGCCGCACGGTTAGGGTTCGGTGTGTGCATGGGGAGGTGGTGGATTACCCTTTAGTGGTCCATGTATCTTTTGGTCATTTGATTTTCCTTTTAGAAACAGGTATTAAAAAACAAAAAACAAGTGGCTATTTGATTTTCGTTTTAATATATAAAAATTAAAATTAAAATACAAAGCATTTCTCTTTTTCAGTGTCAAAAATGAATGAGTGATATTTAAAAAATAATTTGAGTTTCATTTTCCATTTCAGGTAACAAAAAATAATATCACCGGAAAACAGAAACAGAAAAAGGCTCATTTGTTCGTTTTCTGAGACCGGATGTGGTCATTTCCGTGACAAGAGCGCCAAATTTAGACGGAAAATAGGACGGAGTTGTGTCGAAAAAAGTACGTGCTGCCTGTGTAATTGAGCGTGATCAGAGAGCGTGACGCATGGACATGGATCAATACGTTGTTTTCTGAAACAATAAAAGAGTCTGTCTCAGGGAAGAAGACATGACTGCTGAAAAACTAAGTCGTATTTTCCAGGTAAAAAATATATTTAGATATAAGTTAGCTAGCTATGAGCTATAGCTACTATGTTAGCTAGCTAACTAACTTGTTGATAGATAAGTTATGTTACATCAAGACCATCTTTCTTATTTGGCGTGGCCGTTCACCTAACGTTATGCTTCATCCGTAAAAGGCTGACATGCCACACAAAATATCATCATACAAAGATTTTAGTGAGGCTAGCCTAACGTTACCCTCATTAAAGTGGAGGTGTTGACTAACTTTAGTGGACAGTCAGAAGTAGCTAACTGTTACGCCTCGTTGTGAATTATCTATTATCGTTAACATTATATGCAACACTATCTAATCTCTTAGAGATTTAACATTAGCATTTTAATGTTACCTCTCAGTAGTCACTGAAAAATATTAAAGGTGCCCTATAATGATTTGAAATAATATTAAAATTTGGTCTTTGATATCTACATAGAGGGTATTTCATATTTTAGGTCATTTAAAATGTCCAGAAATGGTTTTACAGGTCCATGTTCAACTCTAGAAATTGCCCCTAGAATGAAATGGTCTGTTTTTACCTTATTTGGAAGGGTCATGAATAGTAATGAAGAGCTCTGCACTGATTGGCTGTTTCACTGCGGGCTCATTACAGTAGCTCAGAGCGTCAGCAAATAGGTTCCTGATGTCCAGCGTGACAATGGAGAGATTAGGTGTTCGACCGTACATGTCTGAGCCTGTATCTGATGAAGACGGCGATTTTGAAGATGGCGATTTTGACAAATGGACGCTTCTGAGTGGTAAGTTTTTTTATTTTATTTTTTTAGCAAGAACTCAACTGTCACGTCAATGCTAGAACTTCTATCTAAACGTTAAGTAGCATTAGCTTTACTCATTAACTCATAACGCCAGCAGTCACAATTAGAGTTGGAATTGCCCCCTTCTTCAGTAAAAGACGCTTAGAGAAGCCTGCTTGAAATTGTCCCAGATTTGTAAATGAGTCCGAGGTGAAATGCGCGGAGCAAACTAACAGTTTATAATTAAAGTTTTGCGGTATTCGATTGTAAATAAACATCAACCACGCCTGTTGACATGTCTTTTCTGAAGGAAGGGTATGAAAAGTAGTCACATTCCCTGCACAGCCTGGGACATAACATTTATTGCCATGGTCTGCTATTTTCCCTATGAGTCTCGATTGTATCTTCCCCTGCAAAACTTCCTATGCTTCGACTGCGCAGTTCCGCTTGTCATTGAACATGGGCTGGCATATGCAAATTTGTGGAGGCATACATATTAATGATCCCGACTATTGCGTCACAGTCGGTATTGTGTGGAGATCCGACCGTTTTCAGGGGTGTTTTTCATAAACGTGAATTAAATGAGAACGCGAAAACAGTCCAGTTTGAGATTCACTCTATGTCATGTCCATGCACTGAACTCTTGTTATTTGACTATACCAAGGTAAATTAAATTTTGAATTATAGGTCACCTTTAATTGAGAAATGGTTGGAAATAAACACTTGTGGTTATTTGACTTATGAATTGCTTGACAGGTCTCAAGTCATAGTCTCTATTTGACTGACGACGCAAATGTGGCAATTTTTCCTGGAGCCTCTGGTGTTTTCAGCACATTTGACCTTACTCCAAGAGCTCACTATGAGGTTCACGGTGAGGAGGAGGACACCTCATCAGCTTCAAATCATAGTTGCCAAGTCCGCTTATAATACGCGACTTTGGGCTTTTTTTTTTTTGTAAGTCGCATTAAAAAAGCACGAGTTGCGGGTTGCGTTTTTTTGGGCTTATTAAAAAAATATGGTTGCTTGTTAGGAAAATCTGACAAGCAACTTTGTTTTCTTTACATCTATGATCACGGTTGCCGTTTTCTCAATCTCCAATACATTGATTGACACTGTCTGCTCACAGCCATAGCCAATCAGTGCAATTGTATAAGTGCTGTGACGTAATTCGTCAAAACATTCCGCCGAATCCGGCCCCTTATTGGAGAAAAATCACGTTCAACGTGCAGGCAGGCGCGCGCGCGACGCTGTAATCCAATGGTAGACGTTGGGGAGATGATGGACAGTGCAGGGGAGAAGAGGGATGACCTTCTTTTGTAAGGTAAATTTGTAATTTTTACAATGTTTTTGTAATATATTAATTATCACAGGCTTTAATAAAAAATATTAAAAAAACTAGTCTATACTAACATAAGATACATATGGGTCAAATTAATTTTATTAATATCTATATCTATATATATATATATATACACTCACCGGCCACTTTATTAGGTACCCCATGCTAGTAACGGGTTGGACCCCCTTTTGCCTTCAGAACTGCCTCAATTCTTCGTGGCATAGATTCAACAAGGTGCTGGAAGCAATCCTCAGGGAGTTTGGTCCATATTGACATGATGGCATCACACAGTTGCCGCAGATTTGTTGGCTGCACATCCATGATGCGAATCTCCCGTTCCACCACATCCCAAAGATGCTCTATTGGATTGAGATCTGGTGACTGTGGAGGCCATTTGAGTACAGCGAACTCATTGTCATGTTCAAGAAACCAGTCTGAGATGATTCAGCTTTATGACATGGCGCATTATCCTGCTGAAAGTAGCCATCAGAAGTTGGGTACATTGTGGTCATAAAGGGATGGACATGGTCAGCAACAATACTCAGGTAGGCTGTGGCGTTGCAACGATGCTCAATTGGTACCAAGGGGCCCAAAGAGTGCCAAGAAAATATTCCCCACACCATGACACCACCACCACCAGCCTGAACCGTTGATACAAGGCAGGATGGATCCATGCTTTCATGTTGTAGACGCCAAATTCTGACTCTACCATCCGAATGTCGCAGCAGAAATCGAGACTCATCAGACCAGGCAACGTTTTTCCAATCTTCTATTGTCCAATTTCGATGAGCTTGTGCAAATTGTAGCCTCAGTTTCCTGTTCTTAGCTGAAAGGAGTGGCACCCGGTGTGGTCTTCTGCTGCTGTAGCCCATCTGCCTCAAAGTTCGACGTACTGTGCGTTCAGAGATGCTCTTCTGCCCACCTTGGTTGTAACGGGTGGTTATTTGAGTCACTGTTGCCCTTCTATCAGCTCGAACCAGTCTGGCCATTCTCCTCTGACCTCTGGCATCAACAAGGCATTTCCGCCCACAGAACTGCCGCTCACTGGATGTTTTTTCTTTTTCGGACCATTCTCTGTAAACCCTAGAGATGGTTGTGCGTGAAAATCCCAGTAGATTAGCAGTTTCTGAAATACTCAGACCAGCCCTTCTGGCACCAACAATCATGCCACGTTCAAAGTCACTCAAATCACCTTTCTTCCCCATACTGATTCTCGGTTTGAACTGCAGGAGATTGTCTTGACCATGTCTACATGCCTAAATGCACTGAGTTGCCGCCATGTGATTGGCTGCTTAGAAATTAAGTGTTAACGAGCAGTTGGACAGGTGTACCTAATAAAGTGGCCGGTGAGTGTATATATATAGAATGTGTGTGTGTGTGTGTGTGTGTTACATATCCCAGTCTTTTCCTGATTGTCTTTTTGTCCTTTTCCATCTCTCCAAACCTTTTTTAAATCCTTTTTTTCCTAATCCGTTTATCCTTTTCTAATAAAGGAGTGGTTTCAGTTTAATATGTTGCAGGCTCATTTATTGGTAATAAAAAATAAATGATAATGCTGAAACTAAATAATCTAATAATATTGGGCTTGTTTTGGGCTTGTTTTTGAAGCTACAGTTGCTTATTTGTCTCGCGAGAGTTGGCAACTGTGCTTCAAATACCACAGCTCAACGTTTCACATTCATGCGAACACCTGCGAGTACTTCTGGTCCAGCTGCGCAGCGGGCTGCCTCAGCCCCCCCCCCCCAGAGCCACTGTCTCTAAAACATTTCAAAGGTAACTTCTTAAATAACGGTGATACGATTTATAATTTTAAATGTACAAATTACAGGATGGGAAGTAATAAAAATAGTTAGATATAATTGCAAAACACCTACTTCACATTTGAAATGATCAACTTCAGTTGCCATTCTTTCACTCCCTCGTAGTTGTAGTGTAATAGTTGTAAATTTCATTTACATTATTATGAACATTTTAATATTTCCCCCTGCCTTTCATAACCTCTGCCAAGAAAGTGGCAGGGGTTATGTTTTTGCAGTGTCTGTTTGTCAGCAAGCTTATGCAAAATGTTATGAATGTATTTAAATGGAACTTTGTTTATTGTTTGGTCCTGAGCCAAGAAAGAGATGATTACATTGTCACACCAGTCAACCCAAAGATACAACAAGAACAACCTGAGCGCAATTTACAGTTATTGTTGATATACAAAATACATAAGACTATTAACCACTACTAGGATTATGAATGCCGTGTGTCTCGTAACTATTATTTTAATATGATATTCTTCCAGATCGATTTTTCTTGCTGAGGTGGTTGGTGGGAGGTTGAGTCCCAGCAGAATGGTGGTGATCCGGTTTTTAGAATGTGAGGCTACCCTTCAGGGGATCATCGGAAAAGTGCAAGATGCCATTGGAAGTCATGACCCCATCGTATTGACTGATGCGCAGGGGAATGAAATTTTGGAGTCGGAAGGAACAACAGGTTACTTTTAAGTCTTTACTTTTGTGATTTAAAATTAGATGGGACATGATAACTCATGATAACTTAACCAACACTAAGTTTTAATGTTTTTCCTGGTTTCATCCCCCACTGTAAAGGGTCACAGTACTGGAAACAAAATGCACGAAAGATTCTTGCTGTACAAGAACAGGCCTTCCAGGAGTTGCAGGGAACCAAAAGGAGGAGAATGAGGTAATCTTGAGTATTAATATTTCTCTTCTTTGTCCAAAGATTGAAATGCATTGTGTTTCTTTATATTTATCCTTACCTTTGTTGTTCAGACTATTTAAAAAACTTTATTTCAAATCAGCACCTGTTTGCCAACTCTTTGGCCTTTACTGCTTCTCTATTTTAGTGGCTTCTATAATGTTTGGGACAAAGATTTATTTGGCTACCACTACCAAAACCGCTAAAACACACCCAGTATATATCTATTATATTTTTTCCTTGTAACAGCCGAAAAGATGACGATGCTGCAGGCATTGGAGAGGTCACTGAGAAGATAGAAGAGCTTGTGCTGGCATCACAGAGCCTACCAGATGTCACTTCAGCGATCAGAGAGCTCACCAATGTAGCTGCCACTCAAAGAGTGATCCTGACTCCTTCCCAGCTACAGACCATAAAGCAAGGGTTCTGCTGTGTTGTTTGTATGAGTAAGTACACAATAGATAGTCATTGTCCCACATGAACATTTATTTTGGATCCATTTTGTGTATTGTTCCAGAATTTGACATTTCTAAATACACATAAATTATTACGTTCTCTAACCCCGGTCACCTATGTCTCATCCACTACAATCAATGACATGTACTGAAGCGAACCTTTGTGTTACAGCCTATGGTGTAATGATACATTAACAAAGACATTTAAGGTTGAGTAAAAAGAAAACATTGTCACCCAGTACATCAACAAAACATTGAGGTCATATGGACACACCTACACACACACACACAAACACTAACACACAGAATGACTAGTTTTTCTCATTTTGTCTTTTAGAGTTAATTGAGCAGCCAGTCTTCACACAGTGTTGCCGGAGCATTATTGCCTGCAAAACATCTGTGGAACAGTGGCAGGAGACCTCTGTGCACTGTGCAAAATGTAGAGGGAACACTGCAGACAGCAACATATTTGAAATTAATGGTCTGTCTGAGGCATTTTCAGTTCTGAGATCCCTTTTTGAAGAGTAACATTTTGCACTTTTACACCCACAAATAGGTTAAAAATCCATGTTATATTTGAGTTTGTTTTATAGGTTAAAAAATGTGGGTCAGAGCTGTAGTAGTGATGTGCATTTATTTACATGTTTGGGCTGGATGATGCCATATCGGTGTTCATTGTTCTTGTTACAAATTTACAGTCTCTAAGTTAAACAGAGCTAATGGCTTTTCACACATTGCGCTGAGTTGTGGTAATAAGACAGAGCAATGCCTGTTTGTATGGAGCAAAGTCATTGTTTACCGCTCTAGAGAACAAGTCTGAAATGTTTGAATATTGCTCTGCAAACTGGTTCTCAACTGTAATCTTGTCCTGTTCAGTTGAAAATGGATCAACTCCAAAAGTTGAATGTCTGGTGAGTGAGGATCCCAGCTGTTGGCTGTAAAGGTCTGCTGCTTCAGCTGAATGAGGCAACAGCTCCTGTGGAATTTTTTTGGGACACCCATGGCCAGCCAAGTCATTTGGTATACCTTTACCTGTAAAATAAAGAACATAATGTTGGTCTTGAAATTGGGGAAAACATGGTCATGCAGAATTCCCAGTAAATCTGTAAATTTACCAACTCAGCAGTCATTATGCACATTGACCGCTGAGCTAGTAAATTTATAGTTTTACCAGGAATTCTGCATAAGGAGCATTTTCCCAAATAGAAAACAAAAATCACAATGCTCATCACATAACGAGAATATAAAGGTTGAATTAATTTCAGTGTGCTTGCTTCTGCAGTTATTTATTGTTAAGCTATAACCAGATCTAAAAAAAAAAAACTGTTCTTGGTCATGGTTAATTTTATATTTAATTGCCCTAAAGCGTAGAAATGGCAATGACAATTTGTCTCATGTATGCAAGAAAACTGCTGCTGAAGCAAGTAGAATAAGAGTGGTAATAATAAAAGCAGGCATACAAGTGTATTGCTGAAGCAACCAAACAAACTATTGAACCCTGTACCCTTGTGGATGAAGTCTGTAAATAAGGCCTTCGCTCCTAATTATGGCGGTGAGATGACAGCAGCTCCTGCATGAAGAGTGTCAAATAAAACTTGCCATGATCTACTCGCACCTGGTCCCACATAGGCAAGTACTGCAGGCCTATTGGATGAAAAAGTCAGTTTTATTTTGTGCAAAACTGCCAACTTAACTGTTATCAGTTATTTGCAATACAGGTCCTTCTCAAAAAATTTGCATATTGTGATAAAGTTCATTATTTTCCATAATGTAATGATAAAAATTAAATTTTAGATTCATTGCACACCAACTGAAATATTTCAGGTCTTTTATTGTTTTAATACTGATGATTTTGGCATACAGCTCATGAAAACCCCAAATTCTTATCTAAAAAAATTAGCATATCATGAAAAGGTTCTCTAAACGAGCTATTAACCTAATCATCTGAATCAACTAATTAACTCTAAACACCTGCAAAAGATTCCTGAGGCTTTTAAAAACTCCCAGCCTGTTTCATTACTCAAAACCGCAATCATGGGTAAGACTGCCGACCTGACTGCTGTCCAGAAGGCCATCGTTGACACCCTCAAGCAAGAGGGTAAGACACAGAAAGAAATTTCTGAACAAATAGGCTGTTCCCAGAGTGCTGTATCAAGGCACCTCAGTGGGAAGTCTGTGGGAAGGAAAAAGTGTGGCAAAAAACGCTGCACAACGAGAAGAGGTGACCGGACCCTGAGGAAGATTGTGGAGAAGGACCGATTCCAGACCTTGGGGGACCTGCGGAAGCAGTGGACTGAGTCTGGAGTAGAAACATCCAGAGCCACCGTGCACAGGTGCGTGCAGGAAATGGGCTACAGGTGCCGCATTCCCCAGGTCAAGCCACTTTTGAACCAGAAACAGCGTCAGAAGCGCCTGACCTGTGCTACAGAGAAGCAGCACTGGACTGTTGCTCAGTGGTCCAAAGTACTTTTTTCGGATGAAAGCAAATTTTGCATGTCATTCGGAAATCAAGGTGCCAGAGTCTGGAGGAAGACTGGGGAGAAGGAAATGCCAAAATGCCTGAAGTCCAGTGTCAAGTACCCACAGTCAGTGATGGTCTGGGGTGCCATGTCAGCTGCTGGTGTTGGTCCACTGTGTTTGATCAAGGGCAGGGTCAATGCAGCTAGCTATCAGGAGATTTTGGAGCACTTCATGCTTCCATCTGCTGAAAAGCTTTATGGAGATGAAGATTTCATTTTTCAGCACGACCTGGCACCTGCTCACAGTGCCAAAACCACTGGTAAATGGTTTACTGTGCTCAATTGGCCTGCCAACTCTCCTGACCTGAACCCCATAGAGAATCTGTGGGATATTGTGAAGAGAAAGTTGAGAGACGCAAGACCCAACACTCTGGATGAGCTTAAGGCCGCTATCGAAGCATCCTGGGCCTCCATAACACCTCAGCAGTGCCACAGGCTGATTGCCTCCATGCCACGCCGCATTGAAGCAGTAATTTCTGCAAAAGGATTCCCGACCAAGTATTGAGTGCATAACTGAACATAATTATTTGAAGGTTGACCTTTTTTTGTATTAAAAACACTTCTTTTATTGGTCGGATGAAATATGCAAATTTTTTTAGATAGGAATTTTGGGTTTTCATGATCTGTATGCCAAAATCATCCGTATTAAAACAATAAAAGACCTGAAATATTTCAGTTGGTGTGCAATGAATCTAAAATATATGAAAGTTTAATTTGTATCATTACATTATGGTTCAACTTTATCACAATATGCAAATTTTTTTAGAAGGACCTGTATAATATGCTTCATAACGTAGATGTTCAAAAGTTATTATATAGTTACATATTCTCTGATGGTAGTCGTGTGTATACAATTCCTTTAGTGTCAACAATAATACATTGGCTATTACCTGAAAACATCTTCATAGATGGTAAGGTTGTTTTTTATAGGCATTGTAGAATGAGCAACAATCTTTTTGCTGAAGCCATCAATGGCTAAAACATGGGTGACCCCAAACATAGCCAGGTTTTCATTTTGGTCCAAATGAACCTTATGACCCATGTAATCAACTTGATATGGTGTGGGGTTGAGATTGCGGGCACCCTAAGAGAGATAGGAAAACGATGTAACTATTTCACAAAAAATAAAATCCTATTACTCCATATACACTACATCAGTTGCAGATCTGTCAAAAAAAATGAAAATAAAAATTTGTTCTGAATATTGGCTTACTATAAATATTAGTAAGTTTTTAATCTTACACAAGTAACTACAGCTAAACAAACAACAAAACACACACACAGCTCATATTTACACATAAATTCCACATCTGATTGTGTAAAATATTAGAGATGAGACAGTAACAGACCTGACGTCTTGCTTCATGGTAAGGCTGATGCATTGTCCTGAGCACTGATCCAACTCGTCTCTCTGCAGCATGCACTCCTTTCATGGCGAGATACCCCTTCATCATCCTTCTTCCATATGTAGGTCCAGTCTAGAAAATAACAAATAAACATTATTTTCACGTCCCAAAACCATACCAGCTGATGTATATACGTATCATGAAATTAGACAGTGCAGGTTGCGTTTTGGTGTAATGTATCAGTGTTGTGATGATTATGTTGACTGTGAGTATTTACAGTATTAGTAGTGGAAGGCTGAGAATATTTATTGTTATTTATTTACTATTCGTAATAAACGGGCATAAAAGATGCCAGTCAAATTTGATAAGACATAGAAATGCGGGACATGCTGGTGTGTGCATGTTACTGCATGTTCATTCTCACACGCTCTCTCTCTCTCTCTCTCTCTCTCTCTCTCTCACTCACTCACTCACTCACTCACACACACACACACACAACCTGTAGCAAAAGGGAAATGGAGCAGGATCATACCTCAGTTATAGCTTTTGCCACCTCCATCTCCAAATGTGCGTCGGGGAGTCCCATCAAACTTTTCATTTTCATTGCAAAATCCATTTTCAGATCCACAGATCCATTTTCATTGCAAAATCTCCTCACGTTTCTTGCGGAACATCCTCTTGCTCCCCCACTTACTTGTGATATCTGCGCTGAGATTTCTGTGGATGACTGGCCTTGTTTTGCCATGTCTAAAATCATAGCTGAGTAATGTTCTAAAGACATTTTATTCTGGGCTACTACAACACCGGTACCCTGTCAAATTTGGCGCTCTTGTCACGGAAATGACCACATTCGGTCTCAGAATACGAACAAACGAGCCTTTTTCTGTTTCTGTTTTCCGGTGATATTATTTTTTGTTACCTGAAATAGAAAATGAAACTTCATTTTTGACACTGAAAAAGAGAAATGCTTTGTATTTTATTTTTCATTTTTATATATTAAAACGAAAATCAAATAGCCACTTGTTTTTTGTTTTTTAATACCTGTTTCTAAAAGGAAAATCAAATGACCAAAAGATACACGGACCTTTAGTGCCAGTCATTTTCCAATTTCGGGGACAAAAGCATAGTGTGGAGGTGGCCGTTAACCAGCACCTCCGGCATCCGTTAATTTTGGGAACCAATTGGCCAGGGTTTAAAACGTTATTGGGACATTTGTGTACGGGTGCTTCTGGGACAAAAAGGAAGCAGGGGAAGAGAGCGGTTGTTCAGGTTGGAGAGGCTGTACCGGGGCCCTCGGTGCCTGTCTCAGAGGATGGGAACACGATTGAAAGAAGAATTCTTTCTGAGCGTGATGACTTTCCTCTGGAACAGACCCGAGATGAGACGCTCAAAAACGCGTTTGACCAGGTCCGTACGATCGACGGGCAGCCCCTCCACCCCGACCGACCGCTCACCAGGGTGGGAATTATACCGCGGCCATGGCCGCCGTTGCCCTACACTTTGGCCTTCATGCCCCGTGAAAAAAAAATCATTGTACGGCCACAGTGGCCTGTGTGCCCTGGCCCTGTCCAAGTTCCATGTATAAAGCGCTAGTGCGGCATAGTGGGCTTGCTTTTTAAAATAAAACAATAAAATTGAATTTTATTGTAGCTGCGCGCAGCTTGCTCCATCCCCCTCTCTCTCACACACAAACTTATAATGGAGGCGCGCGCGCGAATAGCCCCTCCTCTTCGAGCACGATCTCAAACCATGAGCAGCATGCGTTGGAGGACGGATTGTTGCGGTGCTTATTTCCCCAGCGAAGATTCCAGAATCAATCCGGAGTTGAATGGTTGTTAGTATGATGAACACTGTTGCAAAACAACTCTGAGAAGTTTGTCTATGTTAAACACTGTCGCGTTTCCATTACAGATTCAGGGTTTCCCGCAGCACTTTGTAACAAAGGCGGCCGCCTAAGCAACACACGCCTGCCGCCTTAACTAACGTTGCGTCGTCAAAAAAAAAATGTATGAGCGATATCCGCCGTGTTACTCTGTCCTGTTTATAACTTAGATTTTCTGCCCAATTCTCTGGCCGAGGCAGAACTTGGGCCGATATTTCCCGCCGCCATACTCGGGCCGGGCCAATGATCTAGAGCAGTGGTTCTCAACCGGTGGGGCGCACCGCCGCGCCCCCCGCTACAGGATGGGAGGGGGAAAAAACTGGTGAAAAAAATATTTGCACTTTTTTTTATCACTAACCTACTGTCATAAAAAGTTAAAGTTTTGTATAAACATAACTCCTGAATAAATATTAAAATGTGTTTGGACTGATTTAAAAAAAAAGTTTTGAACAAATTTGATTGGTTTGTCCATAGTGAGCGCAAATGCATGCGATAAGCGGTTTTATTAAACGAGTCATTGAGTCGTTCATTCAAACGATTCGTTCAAACGGCCGATTTATCAAGAATGAGACAGATGTTTGTGAATGGGTCATTGAATCTTTGACTCAACCGATTCGTTCAAAACACTGAATCATTCAAAACACGATTGAGTGTTGCTGTGAGATGCGCGCGCTGTGATCTTTGTTTGGATTCATCGGATCTATTTTCGCTGCTAAAATATACCAAAACAGTCATTATTTCGTCTAAAATGTAAGTGACTTAATATTATTAACTTGTTTGTTGAACTGTCATATGAAATCAGTGTCACATTTTCAATCGTGAGGTGATGGTAAATTAAGTGATGGTCAATTGTCAGCTCTCTTGGTCGTCAGGTCGTGTGATGTACACTCACCGGCCACTTTATTAGGTACCCCATGCTAGTAACGGGTTGGACCCCCTTTTGCCTTCAGAACTGCCTCAATTCTTCGTGGCATAGATTCAACAAGGTGCTGGAAGCATTCCTCAGGGAGTTTGGTCCATATTGACATGATGGCATCACACAGTTGCCGCAGATTTGTCGGCTGCACATCCATGATGCGAATCTCCCGTTCCACCACATCCCAAAGATGCTCTATTGGATTGAGATCTGGTGACTGTGGAGGCCATTTGAGTACAGCAAACTCATTGTCATGTTCAAGAAACCAGTCTGAGATGATTCCAGCTTTATGACATGGCGCATTATCCTGCTGAAAGTAGCCATCAGAAGTTGGGTACATTGTGGTCATAAAGGTATGGACATGGTCAGCAACAATACTCAGGTAGGCTGTGGCGTTGCAACGATGCTCAATTGGTACCAAGGGGCCCAAAGAGTGCCAAGAAAATATTCCCCACACCATGACACCACCACCACCAGCCCGAACCGTTGATACAAGGCAGGATGGATCCATGCTTTCATGTTGTAGACGCCAAATTCTGACCCTACCATCCGAATGTCGCAGCAGAAATCGAGACTCATCAGACCAGGCAACGTTTTTCCAATCTTCTATTGTCCAATTTCGATGAGCTTGTGCAAATTGTAGCCTCAGTTTCCTGTTCTTAGCTGAAAGGAGTGGCACCCGGTGTGGTCTTCTGCTGCTGTAGCCCATCTGCCTCAAAGTTCGACGTATTGTGCGTTCAGAGATGCTCTTCTGCCCACCTTGGTTGTAACGGGTGCTTATTTGAGTCACTGTTGCCCTTCTATCAGCTCGAACCAGTCTGGCCATTCTCCTCTGACCTCTGGCATCAACAAGGCATTTCCGCCCACAGAACTGCCGCTCACTGGATGTTTTTTCTTTTTCGGACCATTCTCTGTAAACCCTAGAGATGGTTGTGCGTGAAAATCCCAGTAGATTAGCAGTTTCTGAAATACTCAGACCAGCCCTTCTGGCACCAACAATCATGCCACGTTCAAAGTCACTCAAATCACCTTTCTTCCCCACACTGATGCTCGGTTTGAACTGCAGGAGATTGTCTTGACCATGTCTACATGCCTAAATGCACTGAGTTGCCGCCATGTGATTGGCTGCTTAGAAATTAAGTGTTAACGAGCAGTTGGACAGGTGTACCTAATGAAGTGGCCGGTGAGTGTATGTTGCTGAAGTGTATTCATTTAACTGCAACATTTAACTGCAGTACCTATGTCAATTTAGTTTATTTGTGTGTGCTGCGCTCATAGACTTTAGAAAACGGCGCTCATTTGTTTGATTTCTCCTCGAGAAGCTGCGCAAGCCTCAAAAGTTTAAGGTCCTTGCACCCAGACTGAGTCCGAAACTGTCCTATTCGTTTTTTCATATTCGTCATTTGGTGGCTCTCAATTGTCAAAACCCCTCAAAATATTTGCTACGGATGCCAAAATTGTAGAAAATCGAACCATCCGCATTTTTTTTTTAATGACGGACGCAGCGCTCCTAAGGCTTGTCCAAGTGGATTTTTTTTGTAGGACAAGTGGAAGAGAAAATTAGTTGTCCCACTGGATATAACAAAATAAAATGCCATGTTACTTCACGTTATGTGCCACTCATTACGTCTATTTTACAGATTTGAAACGAACACGTTTTTCGCGATGCCTGTGAATGTCCTGAATGTGACTCACAGAAAGACGCGCGCCCGTATAATGCGCATGCACAGACCGCGCACCAGAATACAGTTCTCTTTCGCGCTTGAACGAACAATTATGCCAAAATGTCATTTGTCGAGTATCTTCATAACATAAGAGCAGTCTTATGAGGGACATAAAGAGTTGTGACTCGTGTGAGATGAGATCTGCGTCTCTCAGCAGCGGCTGATCTTAAAGGGCCAGCTGCCAATAAAGCGTTCTGTCAGTAGGCTAAGGTTAAAGGTTGTATCAGTGATTTGAGGCCCAAAAATAAATTTTTGACGGCATGCTTATGGGCAGCTAGCGGGCAGCTAGCGGATCGTTAGGAAAGATTAAACATTTATTTTTGGTAGAGATGCACCGATTGACCGGCTCGTGACCGGAACCGGCCGATTTTCACGTGATCGGCCATGACCGGCGATCGGCCGGTCAGTCTGACATATGCCGATTTTATGCCGGTCAAATGCACTTGGGCGCCGCATGATTAACATTTGCGCAACATCAGCATCACACATGCACACGGAACGCACATGTAGGAAACCTCGTGAATTACGGCCGTTCAGACCGCAAGGGCGTATTTTTTTTTGTCAGCGTGCATGTTAATCAATGAGTGGATTCACACCGGGAGCGGGAGCAGCGCGTGAGCGTCAAGCAGAAGCGTCGCGTGAGCAGCCGTGAAACGTTTCCGCGCCGAGTCTATATTTGCTGCACAGCTCACGCTCAATTAAAGTGAAAGCACACTTTTGATGGACAAAATAGCCTAAATATGATTTCACATAAAAAGTGCACAAAATGCACAGAATTTACATGTTTTATCAAGAACTGGAGTAGGCTATGTCAGAAAAGAAAACGTAGACTCAAAATTGTTTATAGAACATGAACCCATTTAAACTTTAAACCCATTATTCAGTTTGTACAAGTGATTGCAATAAGCCTGTGTGTGTGTTTTGAGAAATATCTTTATACTGCAAGGCTTGTTAATAAAAAAAAATTATATATTATTTTATTGCATTACCTGTTTTAATACAGATGTTTAGTTTGCTAAATATATAAAAAAAAAATAAAAAAAAATTTGAATATTGGATGTGAAAAGGAAATGGTTCTTCCATAACACTGCACTTTAGATGTGTGTGAGTTTCCCACACCAGGGGTAATTTATATAGTTCTCTTTTATAGCGATTATCTGTTAAAAACATTATGTTCTATGCAAATTGTAAAATGTTCTATTAAAGAAAAGATAGAAAATAAATATTTGTGTGTGCTGTAAAGTGGTTAGAAAAAATGAAATCGGAATCGGCTAAAATCGGTATCGGCAGGTCAAACTCAATGAAAATCGGAATCGGCCTAGAAAATTGTAATCGTGCATCTCTAATTTTGGGCCTGAAATCACTGATACAACCTTTAATCAAAGAACAAAGGGAACAGAGAAAATTACTCACTGCTCTTGAACTTGTGTAGCTTTAATAAGGATTAGTCTATATATAATTTATAATTTATGCAGCGCAGACTGTGGGGGCGGGGCGGGGCGGGGGGCACTGGGGCACCAACTGCAATGAACCAGCTTTGGGGGGGCCCAGCTTGAAAAAGGTTGAGAACCCCTGATCTAGAGAGACGTGCGGCGCAGGACTAGATTTGATGGCCGAGCGCTGGCGGTAATGCACTCACTCTGTGTGTGTGGGCTGCGGGAGAATAAAACGATTCGCGGGACTCCCGCAAAATATGAATATCATTGAATAAAACATAAAAACGAATAAATTGTTATTAATCTGTTGCAGAAAAGAACAACTAAACAAAATTGAGACTATTTACAAGTCAAGTCAAGTCAAGTCACCTTTATTTATATAGCGCTTTTTACAATACAAATTGTTTCAAAGCAGCTTTACAGAGATAACAGGAAAACAATGTTGTAATAGTATTGTTAAATTCAAAATTAAATGTTAAATGTCCCCAACTAAGCAAGCCAAAAGCCAATGGCGACAAAGGCGAAGAGAGGCGAAAAAGGCAACAGTGGCAAGGAACCAAAACTCCATCAGATGACAGAATGGAGAAAAAAACCTTGGGAGAACCCAGGCTCAGTCAGGGGGCCAGTCCTCCTTTGGCCAACGAACGAACAGTGTATGATTATGAGTTAGGCAGCATAATGTCAGGAGTCAGATGTGATCAGAACTTTCACGATATTTATCCAGTTCATCTGGTTGGGTTGGGTCATCCGGCCGGTGAGGAGATGAGTGTGTTGAGGTGTCCATGGGCCTTCACAGTGTTGATGGGGCTGGCTCATCAGGGATGCGTTGTCGTCGTGTCCATGTGATGGTCCTTCCTCAGCTCTGGATATGGCCTGGATCCGGCGGTTCGCGGTAAACCTCGGGATAAGCAGAGAGACTAATATTAGCGTAGACGCCATCCTTCTTATGATGTACAAAGTACATCAGGAATTATGGGAAGTGTTCCCGGTTCCGGCTGATCTAAACTATGCAGCCTAACATTGAATTATAGAAATCTATAATGTGTTATGTGTATGCTAAGCCAAAGAGATGTGTTTTTAGTCTAGATTTAAACTGACAGACTGTATCTGCTTCCCGGACTGTGGTAGGAAGATTGTTCTAAAGTTTTGGTGCTAAATAGGAAAAGGATCTACCGCCAGCAGTCGATTTTGATATTCTAGGTATTATCAATTGGCCAGAATTTTGAGATCGCAATAGACGTGAAGGACTATAATGCGTTAAGAGCTCGCTCAAGTACTGGGGAGCTAAACCATTTAGTGCTTTGTAAGTAATCAGCATTATTTTAAAATTTATACGATGTTTAATAGGCAGCCAATGCAGTGTTGACAGAACCGGGCTAATATGGTCATACTTCCTGGTTCTGGTAAGAACTCTAGCGGCTGCGTTTTGAACTAGCTGTAGTTTGTTTATTAAGCGTGCAGGGCAACCACCCAGTAGAGCATTACAATAATCTAGCCTTGATGTCATGAATGCATGAACTAATTGTTCCGCATTTGTCAGTGAGAGCATATGACGTAATTTAGATATATTTTTAAGATGGAAAAATGCGGTTTTACAGATACTAGACACGTGACTTTCAAATGAAAGATTGGTATCAAAGAGCACACCCAGGTTCCTAACTGACGACGAAGACTTAACAGAGCAGCCATCGATTGTTAGACAATATTCTGGGTTATTACGTGTGGCAGTTTTTTGTCCAATGATTAGAATCTCTGTTTTTTCAGAATTTAGTAATAGGAAATTACTGGTCATCCAATTTTTTATATCAGCTATGCATTCCGTTAATTTTTAGAATTGGTAAGTTTCGTTAGGTTTTGAAGAAATATACAGCTGAGTATCATCAGCATAACAGTGGAAGCTAATTCCATATTTCCTAATGATATATCCTAATGGTAGCATGTACAGAGTGAACAGCAGCGGTCCTAGTACTGAGCCTTGTGGTACGCCATACTGAACTTGTGATCGATAAGACATCTCTTCATTTACTGCTACAAACTGAAAACGGTCAGATAAGTATGATTTAAACCATGCTAGTGCAATTCCACTAATGCCAACATAGTTTTCTAGTCTATTTAAAAGAATGTTGTGGTCGATAGTATCAAATGCAGCACTAAGATCAAGTAACACTAATAGAGAGATACAACCACGATCGGATGATAAGAGCAAATCATTTGTGACTTTAATGAGAGCAGTCTCAGTACTATGGTACGGTCTAAATCCGGACTGAAAATCCTCGCAGATATTATTTCTTTCTAAAAAGGAACACAGTTGTGATGATACTGCTTTTTCTAGTATCTTTGACAGAAAAGGCAGATTCGAGATTGGCCTGTAATTGACTAATTCTGTCGGATCAAGTTGCGGTTTTTTAACAAGCGGTTTAATCATAGCCAACTTAAAGGTTTTTGGTACGTATCCTAGAGACAAAGATGAATTAATGATATTTAGAAGAGGATCTATGACCTCTGGAAGCATCTCTTTCAGTAGCTTAGTCGGTATAGGGTCTAGCATACAAGTTGTCGATTTAGATGAATTAACAAATTTGCAAAATTCTTCCTCTCCTATAGCAACAAATGAATCAAAATGTTCCTCACGGAGACTACAATGCAATCCCTGATGCGCTACTGTAGTAGACGGTTGCATAGTTATAATTTTGTCCCTGATATTATAGATCTTATAAGTGAAGAAGTTCATAAAGTCATTACTGCTGTGTTTCTTGGAAACTTCTGGGCTTGAAGCTTTCTTTTTCGTTAGTTTAGCCACTTGTAGGGGTGGCACGGTACATGAAAAAACATCCGAACCGTTCGGTTCGCTTGTCTCGGTTCGGTACGTGTGTGCGTCGCACGGTTCGTTCGACGCATGCGCAATGTAACCTCGTGCCCGTTACCTCAGACAGTGCGTTTACTTTTCGCGCGAAATAAGAGATTTGTGGACATACATATGAGGCTTGTTCGACTTGAACCGGCGCTGCACAGACCGATCGACGAATAACATAAAAGTACCGCGATAGCAACGGCTCCGTATGCTTTTCAATCACTCTCGCAGTCGCAGTACTTTGATGTCATAAACCGATTGGTCTGTGCAGCGCTGCAGGTCACGTCACGTATAGAAATGGCTAGTGGGAGAGATAAGGAAGGCTAACAGGAGTTGGAGGATGCACCAGCGTCGTATAAGTCGGTGTGTGGGAACATTTTGGATTTCATGTTACCTATGATATTTAAATATATACAGTGACAGTAAGTTTAGATAAGAACTCCAGTCGTGTTTCCAAATACTGCACTTTAATTTCAAGTGAAAAAAAATGTATCCTCACTCTCAGGGAATAGAAGCATTGTGATACTGTTTTTGTGTTGAGGTTGAACTTATGTTTCACTTTATGATTATGGCCTTTGCTATTGTTATAGCCTCATTATAGGCAATTATTTGTAACGTATTTTGACTTATTTAAAAGATAGTGCTTTAAGAGTTCCTCTCTTTTTCTTTTAAAAGATAAACATTTTGTAAGAGCTACACTGAAGTTGACAGTTTTATAAATGCAAGTTAATTTTAATCTTTGTGTGCTAAAAATGCACATAAGTTCCTGTAGAGATAGCAACACACATTCTCCTTTTTTGCCAAATAAATGTCTTCTCTCTTGCTGTATCAAAATGTCACCTAGCTTTCCTCAGAGATGGTCTCAATAATGTGCTTAAAGTCAAATTCAGTTTGTGCATGATTACATGATATAAAATTTTTTTTAAATACTGTATCCTGAATTGTGGATAATTAAGCTATAGCATATATCATATGCTGAAGTACATTTCTGGAGTGTTAAAGATTAAAAGAAAAAATAACAACAAGAACCGTACAGAACCGAAAACCGTGACCCTAAAACCGTGATACGAACCGAACCGTGGGTTTTGTGAACCGTGCCACCCCTAGCCACTTGTTCAAATAAATACCTAGGATTATGTTTATTTTCTTCTAATAGGGTTGAAAAATAATCCGTTCTAGCATCTTTTAATGCCTCTCTGTAAGCAATCGAGCTCTCCTTCCATGAAATCCGAAATACCTCTAGTTTTGTTTTCTTCCAGTTTCGCTCCATTTTTCTGGCTGCTCTCTTAAGGGCCCGGGTGTGCTCGTTGTACCACGGCGTTGGACTATTTTCTTTAATCTTCTTTAAGCGCAACGGAGCAACTATGTCTAAAGTGCTGGAAAAGAGAGATTCAAACGTTTCTGTTACAATATCAAGTTCTTCTAAGCTATCCGGGATGCTGAGATGATGAAACTGATTAGGAAGATTATTAATAAAGCCATCTTTAGTGGCAGAAGTGATAGGTCTAACATATTTATAACACGGAGTCGGCTTTGCAGCCTTGGCTAAATGTAATTTACACAAGACTAGATAATGATCTGAGATGTCGTCGCTCTGCTGCAGAATTTCAACGGCATCAACATCTATTCCATGAGATAATATTAGATCTAGAGTATGGTTACGACAATGAGTAGGTTCTGACACGTGTTGTCTCACTCCAATTGAGTTTATAATGTCTTTAAATGCCAATCCCAATGCATCTTTTTCATTATCTACATGTATATTAAAATCACCAACAATTAGGACTTTATCGGCAGCCAATACTAATTCTGATAGAAAGTCAGCAAATTCTTTGATAAAATCTTTATGGTGCCCTGGTGGCCTGTATACAGTAGCCAGCAGAATTCTCAAACGTGATTTATTGTTTACACTATATATTTTTACATTAAGCACCAACACTTCAAAAGAAGTATATTTAAAACTAGATTTCTTAGTGGTTTTGAAAATATTACTATAAATTACAGCAACACCTCCCCCTTTGCCTTTCGGACGAGGCTCATGTTTATAACAGTAATCTTGCGGAGTGGACTCATTTAAAGTAATGTAATCGTTCGGTTTTAGCCAGGTTTCTGTCAAACACAGCACATCTAGGTTATAGTCTGTAATCTTATCATTAACTATGAGCGCTTTTGAATTAAGGGATCGAATATTCAACAACCCAAGCTTTATCGTTTGCTCATCTGTATTATATCTGTTTTTTATTTGTTGAACATCAATTAAACTTTTAACCTTAGAAAGGTTTGGCAGTTTTTTGGATTTCCAAATTCGGGGAACAGACACAGTCTCTATATGATGATATCTAGGTGAAAGAGCCTCTATGTGATGGGATTTATCTGACCTTGGTGACGTGAGGCCGCTAGCAGACGGTCGGTTTAGCCAGTCTGTCTGCTTCCTGACCTGAGCCCCAGGTTGTCATGTTTTATCTCTAAGACTATGAGCCAAATTACTAGAGAGAAGAGCAGCACCATCCCAGGAGGGATGAATACCATCTCTTTTCAACAGGTCAGGTTTGCCCCAAAAACTTTTCCAATTGTCTATGAATTCTATATTATTTTGCGGACACCAATTAGACAACCAGCCATTGAGTGAACACAATCTACTAACTATCTCATCACTCCTTCGAACAGGAAGGGGGCCAGAGCAAATTACAGTGCCTGACATCGTACTTGCGAGTTCAAACACCTCTTTAATATTAATTTTGGTGATCTCCGACTGGCGAAGTCGAACATCATTTGTGCCGACGTGAATAACAATCTTAGAGAATTTACGATTAGCATTAGCCAGCACTTTTAAATTTGCTTTGATGTCAGGCGCTCTGGCTCCCGGCAAACATGTGACTATGGTGGCTGGTGTCTCTATTTTCACGTTCCGTGTAATAGAATCGCCAATTACCAGGGCACAATCAACATAATTCTCAGTGGGTGTTTCACTGAGTGGGGCAAATCGATTTGTTATGGTGATCGGAACAGAAGAGTGGTTTTTTGATCCGCGACTAGAGCGATCTCTCACAGTTACCCATCTGCCTGGCTGCACAGGCAATAACTCAGCCGGAACCGAATCATGTAAATGGTTCACTATGCTAGGCGCATCCAAAGTAGTATCTAAGGCTCGTGCACACTTACTATCCTCGATTAAAGTTTGGATGCGTGTCTCTAATTCTGAAATCTTCTCCGTCAGCCTGACTGTCTCCTTGCATTTATCACATATAAACCCTATATTGCCGACGGGGAAGGCTATGGTAAACATGTGGCATGAGGTGCAGGTGACAATAACAGGACAAGACATTACTCACCGTGTTTGTTGACTGATTCTTACTCACCTAGGCTTTTTATGAACTCAGAGGCGCGGGCGCGCACGAGAAAAATAAATAAATAAATAACTGAGCGCACGGGCGGCGCGTTAACAGGCTAACGAGATACAAGCGTGTTGTGCTAACAATAACGGAAGCTAGCGATGTTAGGTTAGTCTGAGATGTTAGGTAAACTGTTTTAGTAGTATAAACACTAGAAATGATCGTAAATGTATGGTTCAAAACAGAGAGAAATACGAGGCTTTAGATGGAGCTTACAGCCCCGGAGCAAACACACTCACACACAGCAGGCAGCGAGGCAGACAGGAGCAATAGATCACAGTATCACTGCGCATCAAGAGCAGAGGAAGTTCCGGAGCTCAGGCCAGACTTTCTATTTGTAACATGTTTGCAGCGTTGAGCGATGTAGCCAATCACAGACGTATGTGTTGATTTCTTAAACACAATGGCCAATCAGAAGCATTTAAGATAGACTCCCATCACCGTTCAAAACCAAAATCCTCTGATTATAACAAAGTGTAGATATTATGAAATATTCATTGTGCAATCAGCTTCATTGATAATAACAGATGTTTGAGATCGCGATGATGTCAGCTTTTTAGGGATTATTAAGGGAGCGCACTTTGCGTGCATTTAAATTAACAGTTGTTTGTAAAAAAAATTGTAAATTAATAGTTGTTCTCTCTCTCTCTCATTAAAAATGTTTTTGTTTTTTTATTAAAAAGTCATAATCCATGTCTTATTCCAAATTGGGACGTTATGGTATCAATCTGAATGGGAAAACCATCGAATTGTACTCAATGGCCTTTGTGCCCTGTCATATGGCCTTGGTGCCCCTAAAAAAAAAGAAAAGGTGGAGGCCAAATGGCCTTGCCCCTAAAATTACATAATTCCCACCCTGCCGCTCACATATCCTTATTTTGCAATTATAAAAGATAAGTTGTATCGGGTGACCCAAGGCACCCAGACAAAGCAAGATACAACTCAATTATTAGTTCCAAAGAGCCGCCGGGAAATGCTTTTCCAGGCGGCTCACTGTAATCCAATGGCTGGGCATTTAGGGCAGGCAGCTACACTAAATCGTTTAATGACCCGATTTTTCTGGCCGGGCATTCACGAGAACGTGCGCAGGTGGTGCGCGTCTTGTCGCGAATGTCAGTTGGTGAACCCTCCGGCCAACCCAAAAGCACCTTTGTGCCCTCTTCCCTTAGTGGAGGTCCCCTTCGAGAGAATTGGCATGGACCTCATCGGGCCATTAGAACGATCTGCACGGGGGCATCGTTTTGCATTAGTCCTGGTGGATTATGCAACACGATACCCAGAAGCAGTGCCGCTTCGCAATATTTCCGCTAAGAGCGTGGCGAGCGCACTGTTTCAGTTAATCTCCCGGGTGGGAATCCCGAAAGAAATTCTCACCGATCAAGGCACGGCATTCATGTCACGCACTATTCGCGAACTGTACGAATTGTTGGGCATTAAATCGGTCCGTACCAGCGTCTTTCATCCATAAACAGACGGCTTGGTCGAACGTTTTAATCGCACTTTAAAATCCATGATTCGTAAGTTCGTACGGGAAGATGCCAAAAATTGGGATAAGTGGCTAGAACCCCTCTTGTTCGCTGTACGGGAGGTCCCCCAAGCCTCCACGGGGTTTTCCCCCTTCGAGCTGCTCTATGGGCGCCAGCCCTGCGGCGTGCTGGACGTGCTTAGAGAGGTTTGTATGTGGCGAGGGGGGCGTGGTTCAGCGAAGTCTGTAGCGGGAGAGAGAGGACGGAGCCGAGCGGTGAGTAAGTGGGTCAAGTGCAAAATGACGAACACCTGTCTCTGATTGCAGTAATTGGCGTGGGGAGACCGCATAAAAGCAGGCTGGTGTGAGAGAACGAGTCGAGAGATAGTTGGACTGGGACTATGCGCGAGTCTGCTGCCAGAGAGCCTAAGAGAACATATCCAGAGAGAAAGAGATCGTCTTGAGTGTTGAATGTTTGATGCTGTGTTGCTGTGGCGACACGGTGAACGCGCTACTGTGCGCCTCTTTCTGTTTATTTATTTTTGTTTGAATAAAACCCGCAAGTCCCAGTCAAGCCGACCCCTGTCTTCTTCCATCACCCTTAAACCTGAACCATCGTTACAATTGGGTTCCCGCTTGTTCTGTAAACATTTGAGAAAGTTCCCGGGGACCCGACACATATCAGTGCGAGCTGGTATCAGTTGTTTTTGGTTGACCTCAAGCCGATGGAGGAGGGTGTGGGCCCTGGCATTGTGGCAAAGGCCGAAGAGCTCTCACAGGAGGAGGGGGAGCTGGGCCCGCAGGCTTTGGTGGTTGTGGGGCCTGCCGTTTTTTGGTTGACATCTGGGAGCTTGCAGCAAAAGAGTGGGATAGTTTGGGTCCAGCAAACACCAGTTTTTCCATTTTCTCGGAGAAGCACAGAAGATGCTGTGGAGATGCTGGAGATGGGGATAGCGTGTCTGGTGAGAGGTGCTGTTGCTGTAATATGCTGTCCTGGTTTCCCTGGCTGTTTCCTAGAAAATTGTCCTTGGGTGCTGAATCTTGGAGCAGTTCTAGTATGTCACAGTCTGTCTGTGGTGAGCTCTGTGGGCAGGGCTCAGCTGAGATTGTGTCCGTGAGCAGAAGTTGTTGTGGCTGAGTGGTGTTATCATTGTCCTTGTGTGATATGTCAACCGCATGTCCATTCAGGTGCTGAAGTGAAGTCCTGTGGTCATTCATACTGTGTCCAGGTGTGTGTGTGCCATTCAGGTTGAGTGGATTGGCACACACCGCAGAAGGATGATTGAGGGAAAACTTGAACCAAGTTTGTTTGGGTGTTGGCCATTCTGTAGAAACAGTTGCCTCTGACTCTAGAAAAGATTGAATTGTCAATGAAGTTCACTCCTTTTATATTGCAGGTTTTTTGGAGCCATGTATTAAGCCCAAGCATCCGTGAAAACCTGTTTGTTCCTCTTGCTGGGAGTGGGCCGCTGATGAATGTTTGAACTTTCAGTCTTTTAAGTGTTTCAAAAAGTTCATTGAAATCCTTCTTAAGGAGTTCTGACTGCTCTTTATGAATATCATTTTTCCCCACATGAATGATGAGTCGATTTGCAGTCTTATGTTTCATCAGAATGTTCTCAAGTTTTTAATTTGATATCTTTATTTTGAACATGTAGATACAAGATAAAAAATAATCAATGAAACAAAGCATAGTGATAAAACAAATGAACAACAAAGTAAAAATCCATACTTTCCAGTACTTAACAGGTGGGAGTGATGAGACTGAATGGGGACACCAGGCAGGGATGGAACCTAATGATAGCAGAGGGGAATGATGGGAAGTGCAGTTCTAGAACTCCGGTGACAAGGAGCGTGAGAGACCGGAGAAAGGTGAAGGCGCGCGCTCAGTGACAGCCGCGCGCTTCATGACATAACCCCCCACTTAATGAGCGGCTTCCAGACGCTCCAAAAACGATCCAGGCAGGGGGCAGAGCGAAGGCGATCCTGGGGGAGGGACGGAGGGCCAGGCCCGTGCAGGGGAACGGGACCTGGACACAGGCAAGGCGGGCCTGGGCCGTGGAGCGTGGGCGACCAGGGCGGAGCAGGGCGTGCCGACGGCCAGGGCGGAGCAGGGCGTGCCGACGGCCAGGGCGGAGCACACTTGGCAGGGGACCAGGGCGGAGCACACTTGGCAGGGGACCAGTGCGTAGGAGGCTCAGGTGGAGATAGCACAGACAGGGTCCATGTCAGCGCTGCCTCCATGCCCCCCTCGTGGGACCTACTACTGCCCCCCCCCAAAAAAATACTTGGGAAAACCTAGGGGGACAACCTCCGGGCTGGCAACGGGCTCTGGGACAGTCTCATGGAGCTTGAGAGACATAGGCAGGGCGAGGCGCAGAGGCGGGGCCGGCAGGGCGAGGTGCAGAGGCGGGGCCGAGGTACAGAGGCAGGGCGAGGCGCAGAGGCGGGGCCGGCAGAGCGAGGAGCCTGGGTACGCTCACCGGAGCCTGACGAGCCGCACGAGTCCTCCTTCTCCTCCTCCTGCGACGGCGAGTCACTGGGCTGGGTACTCTCACTTGGCTAGATTCGGCACTTGACACACTTGATTCGGCACTTGACTCACTTGATTCGGCACTTGACACACTTGATTCGGCACTTGACACACTTGATTTGGCACTTGACACACTTGATTCGGCACTTGACTCACTTGACTCGGCATTTGACTCACTTGATTCACTCGGCTCGGCACTTGACTCACTCGACTCGGCACTTGACTCACTTGATTCACTCGGCTCGGCGCTTGACTCACTCGACTCGTGGAGCACGGTCTCGGCTGGGCTGACGTGAATTGCGGCCTTTATGGACCTCCGTGTTGAGATCAGTAGAGGATCAGCCATGCTGGAAACCAGTCCTGGATGGCGATAGACCGATCCGATGGCAGCTTTGATGGTGGGCGTGACGTGATGATTCAGCGCGACCTGACTAGACCCTGGTTCGGTGAATGCTGCAGCGTCGTGGAGCTCCCTCTCCACCTTACCCACGGTGAGAGCAGAAGCACTTAGTAGAAGGGCCGTGTCAATATACTGCCTTAAAGTGTCGTCAGGCTCAGGGTTGGGCATCATTGAGCGAAGCGGTTCGGATAACCCTCCGCTGAAAAAGATCCTTAAACATACGGTGGTCATTCTCGTGAAACGTGCCAGTTCGACAAACTCCTCGACATACCTCTCAATCGAACGACCCTCTTGACGTAGACACATGATCTGGGTCATTCTATGAAAATGGTGGCTTTTTGAACAGACAACTTTTAAAAAATTTAATTCTTTTTTTATACCAAAACTTATAGTCAGATAATAGTTAACCTCTTAACATTATAAATCAACTTAAATGACAGCTTAATGTATTTTGATATTTTTACTACATTACATTAAAAATAGCTTGTGCTGCCTTTTTGTCACTGGTGTTACCTGTATTTTAGCTGACAATTCAGGCTTTCCAGAATGTAATTTGACTATTTAATTTTCATACATAATCAAAGACAGAAAAGGTTAATGTAATATTAGGAAATTGTCTTGATTAGTAATAATTTACTTTAAACAGGTATGTGTAAAGTTCTATTGTGTGACATTTTTTATTTCTACCATTGTGTTTTTTGTTGTAACATTAGAAATAATTGAGGTTGAGTGATCAAAATTGAATGATCATATCCTTAAAATGCTTACTAATGAATGCAGCAACAGTTAGGTAGATACAAAAACCATAATCTAGAAACTGGGCAACTCTGATGCCAGAACACATGCCATGCAGTAACACCAGTGACGCAATGTGAAACCAATGACATAACTTAAGATTATTTCAAACTAATTTGTATCCATTTATTAGTAATATTTTACATTACAAATAATTTCAGATTTCAAAAAATCTCTGCGGTCTGGGTCAGCGTCCCTGCACTGTCTGTAGAGTTTTTGCTTTTCAGCAGCACTTAATTTCACCACCTGTCAAAAGGAAAGCCATATTATGTTTGTACAATATTGAAACAGTAATAAAATGCTAATAAGTCTTTATTAATATAATTGTTGAGGCTTTTATGAAATCTTATGTTGAGAAAAATGTTAGTGGTGTTATTGATTGTCACTGGTGTAATCGTCATGTCACTGGTGTTACCAGCAGCAACAGTAACACCAGTGATGATAACACCAGTGACAAATCTGCAGACAAGATGGGATATCTAAGATAGCGGCCACAGTAGCTCAAACTACACTTCTTAAATTGTAAATAAATCACTTAATCTTGCAATTTGAAAAATTATTTTAATCAAATGTCCTTTCCCCTTACTATAAACTGTAGAACACCAGTGACGCATCTTAAGTCCTCGCATGAAATTATCTAATTATTTATCAAATTGCTAAAAGATGAAGAGAGAGTGAACACTCACGATGTGCTTTTCAAAACAGCCCTGCTCCAATGAACCTTTGACCCAGGAAGAAGTTGGCAAGGATGTTGCCTTTTTTGAAAGTGATGTTTTTTATAAATTGTAACACCAGTGACATGAAATTGAGGTACAGGTATTCCCTGTAAATTATTTATAATATTTAGTTGATATTTTAGTTTTTTAAATAATCCACTAAATAACTATACTACTTTCATTTGTATAATGACATTTAAAGGGGGAGAAAAATATATTTTTCAACTCAAAATATGTCACTAAACAACGACTCCTGACACGAGGGACAAGCCAATTTCATGGTACTGACCGTATTCTACAATATATAAAAAAATTGCTTTTCAATATAACTGTCTTACATATGTTTTATTAACAATAAAACACTTAAATTAAAACAAAAAAACAGATATTTTGTGTCGTTATCTGACACTTTTAAGTGTTTTTCCTGGTGGTTAAGCCTGGGACAGGAAAGCCACCATTTTCGTAGAATGACCCACCTCAGCTCCCGTATCCGTGTTACCTTTCACAGGGTGAGCTTGACGTGGAAACGGGATCGGTTCAGGGCTGAAAACTGGGGAGACGGGTTGAGTGCGAGATGGTCCCGGTGTGCAAATATGAAGACCGCGAACCATCTGAGCCAACCTCTCCAACGACGAGGTGAGTTGATCCAGTTGAACTTGCTGTACAGCGCTCAGACCCGCACTGGCAGACTGGGAGGCATACAAGGCTGCTGGATCCTGTTGTGGCGAAGTCTTCTGTAACGAACAGGCTGAGACAGTCGGATCCATTCGCAGTAACTTTATTATGAAACACAAGCAAACAGAGAAGTGCAGACACAATAGTGCAGATTAGTAAAGGGGCAGTCCAGAACTCGATGTGGGTTACCAGGCAGGGGTCGTAGGCAGGCTGAGAACGTTCAAGAAGAGTCCTTGGAAACAGGCTAGGATTGTGGAACCAGGAAAACACAGAGTTAGTAGAATGCTCAGGGTTGTACGCCGTGGCAGAAACAAGACTTCGCCCTCAACACAGAACTCAGCAGTCCAGATAAAGGGTCGGTGATGATTAACAGGTGGGAGTGATGAGACTGAATGGGGACACCAGGCAGGGATGGAACCTAATGATAGCAGAGGGGAATGATGGGAAGTGCAGTTCTAGAACTCCGGTGACAAGGAGCGTGAGAGACCGGAGAAAGGTGAAGGCGCGCGCTCAGTGACAGCCGCGCGCTTCATGACAGTATGGTGCCCTGGTTGCCTGTATACAGTAGCCAGCACAAATCTTAAACGTGATTTATCATTTACACTATATATTGTTACATTAAGCACCAACACTTCAAAATAATAAAATTTGAAACTAGATTTCTTAGTACCTATTAAAGAATGGCTTCATTGACACTTCAGTTCAAAAAGCGGGCATTCCAGGGTTCTCAGGATGCTTAGAACACATCAATGTTATCTGGCAACGAATTCAGTCAGCTAAAAAGGAGAGGAAGGAGCTCCATGTGACATTCCTGGATTTGGCTAATGCATATGGGTCAGTGCCACATGAGCTTCTTTGGGCAGCATTTGATTTTTTCAGAGTACCAATGTCAATAACAAATTTAGTGAAAGCCTATTTTGGAGATTTGCAATTTAGTTTCTCAACTCCAAAATTCAGCACTGCATGGCAATGCTTAGAGGTTGGAATAATGGCAGGATGCACCATTTCTCCACTGGCTTTTACCATGGCAATGGAAGTAATCATTAGGGCATCAAGATGGGTAGTAGGAGGAGAGCGCTTGGCTTCTGGGATGCGACTACCACCAATCAGAGCATACATGGATGACATGACAACCATGACTACAACAGTAGCCTGCACTAATCGGTTATTGGGGAAGTTAACAGATAATATTGAATGGGCACGAATGCAATTTAAGCCCTCTAAATCAAGGAGCATCTCGATAGTTAAAGGAAAGGTAGTAGATAAAACATTCTTCATTAATGATGAGGCAATACCAACAGTTTCTGAGAAGCCAGTGAAGAGTCTTGGGAGATGGTACGATAGAGATCTAAAGGACACAGTTCGAGTGGGAGAAGTTAGACGACAAGCAGTGGAAGGGTTGAAGAGCATAAACAGCTGTGCTCTACCAGGCAAACTAAAACTCTGGTGCTTTCAGTTTGGTCTACTGCCGAGGTTGCTGTGGCCACTGACTGTGTACGAGGTTTCTTTGACAACAGTGGATAAGCTGGAAGCGTTAATAAGTTCATACATCAGGAAATGGTTGTGAGTTCCACGCTGCCTCAGCAGAGTGGGACTTTATAGTAAAGGAATATTGCAGCTGCCAGTCTCTGCTTTAACCGAGGAGTTTAAGTGTGCCAAGGTCAGACTGGAAATGACATTAGTAGAGTCACGTGACAAATGTGTAAGGGAGGCAGCCCCTGTGTTAAAAACTGGTAGAAAGTGGTCAGCAAAGAAATCTGTAGTAGAGGCAAAGGCTGACCTTCAAATTGGGGATATCGTGGGACAGGTACAGCATGGAAGAGGGGGTTTTGGGCTCAGTTTAGCTCCTCCTAAATGGCACAAGGCAGGCCCAGCTCAAAGGAGGAAGCTGGTAGTCAACGAGGTGCCAAAGCAGGAGGAGAGGATGAGGTGTATAAAGGCCATTTTCCAGGCCAAGCAGGGAGAGTGGATGAGATGGGAGAGTGTGGAACAACGCAAGATGGGCTGGCAAGACCTTTGGTCAATGGAGAGTAGGATCAGTTTCCTTATTAGGTCAACATATGATGTTCTCCCATCACCACAGAACCTAAACCTCTGGGTAGGAGAGGATCCCTCTTGTCCTTTATGTTCATCACCTGCCACATTAAGGCTCATTTTGACAGGATGTAAGGTGGCTCTTAGCCAAGGTCGGTTTACTTGGCGCCATGACCAAGTACTGTGATGTTTGGCTATAGCATTGGAAGGCAAGCGTAGTATGACCAATAAGTTGCCGCCTGTTCTAGCAAAACATTACACGCAGAAGACAATATTCCTCCGCCCAGGTGAGCAACCACCAAGAAAAGGTGTTAACACCAATTCTCGCCCAGGACAACTGGAAGCTGCTAGGGACTGGAAGATGCTGGCTGATCTTGATCAACGGCTTATTTTTCCACCTGAGATTGCCACCACTAACCTACGACCAGACATTGTTTTGTGGTCTGGATCAGCACGCATTGTTCAACTGACAGAGTTAACAGTGCCATGGGAGGATGCTGTAGATGAGGCATATGAGAGGAAGAAACTGCGGTATGCTCATCTGGCCACTGAAGCAGAACAGCGAGGATGGAGAGTCCAGGTTTATCCAGTGGAAGTGGGTTGTCGAGGTTTTGTAGCACACTCTACAACCCGGTTCCTCAGAGACGTCGGATTCAGCGGCCAAGAGTTGCGTCGCACAGTAAAGAACTTATCTGAAGCAGCAGAAAGGAGCAGCAACTGGCTGTGGTTGAGACGGAAAGATTCTAGCTGGCTGTGTACAGGCCGCCACGCTACGGTTTCGTAGAATTCTTGAAAAACTTGAAGAGTCTGTTGGTTTATTTGTATAGGTTGTATAGTATTTACTTTCATTACGTTCCTGTGTATATTGCGTGAATGACGGGTGGTTGGGCAGATATTGTGTTTTGCTGTAGGTGGTATGCCATACGGAACCGTTGCCACTGTAACTGCTTTAACGCACCAGTGGGGCTCGACAGCCTTAGTCAAACGGGTTGGCGCGTATGGTTGGGTTGCGGAGAGATTGTGGTTAGGTCTCAGCAGCAGGAGGGATGTAGAGGTCAGTAAGCTGGGCTGAGTTGAGTGGGGGACGGAGGGGGGTGACTCTGGGACGCCAGAGTCACTGTCGAGCCCTCTTGAGGTGTCGTGGGCTAGTCAACGAAACACTGAGGACGGAAGGTGCCCACTTGAAGACCCTAGAGATGTCCCCTATTCGGCTCAATCCAGACGGTTGTCGTGCTGGTCCACTAGGGAGACCACACTGTAGTTGCAGCCGTCGTGTGTGCTGACGCGCCAAGTACACTGCAGCCGTTAACGCCGGACAGAAGGGGAGTCACACCCTCATATGGAAAGAAGCGTAAATGGATGGAGAAGCATAGTTTACTGTAAAGCTACGTCTTAGTGTTGCTTATCTTGGCGAAAGCCGAGTACAAATCAGCATGAAGTTTTAACATCTACTCTCGTGTAATGGAAATCAGTAATTCTGAAAATATTACAATGAATTACAGCAACAACTCCCCCTTTGCCTTTCAGACGAGGTTCATGTTTATAACAGTAATCCTGGGGGGTGGACTGGGGGGTGGTTTTAATAATAATAATAATAATTCATTACATTTATATAGCGCTTTTCTAGACACTCAAATCGCTTTACATAGATGGGGGGAATCTCCTCAACCACCACCAATGTGCAGCATCCACCTGGATGATGCGACGGCAGCCATAGTGCGCCAGTACGCTCACCACACACCAGCTTACTGGTGGAGAGGAGACAGAGTGATGAAGCCAATTAGTATATATGTATATATATAGGGGTGATTAGGAGGCCATGATAGACAGAGGCCACTAGGGGTAAATTTGGCCAGGATGCCGGGGTTACACCCCTACTCTTTCGAAAGACATCCTGGGATTTTTAATGACCACAGAGAGTCAGGACCTCGGTTTAACGTCTCATCCGAAGGACGGTAGGACTTTTAGCCAGGTTTCTGTCAAACACAGCACATCTAGGTTATAGTCTGTAATCATATCATTAACAATAAGTGATTTTGAAGTAAGGGATAGAATATTCAGCAACCCAAGCTTTATCATTTGCTCATTTGTATTATATCTGTTTTTAATTTGTTGAACATCAATTCAATTTTACCCTTAAATGGGTTTGGAAGTTTTTTGTATGTCCTAATTCGGGGAACATACACAGTCTCTATATGATGATATCAAGGTGAAAGAGTCTCTATGTGATGATATTTATCTGACCTTGGTGACTTGAGACAGCTGGCAGACGGTTGGTTTAGTCAGTCAGTCTGCTTCCTGACCTGAACCCCAATTCATGTTTTATCTCTAAGACTATGTGCCATATTACTAAAGAGAAGAGCAGCACTATCCCAGGAGGGATGCATACTGTTGTGGCAAAAACAATTATCAAACAAAAAGCATCACAGGGTAAAAGACATCAGGATTCGAATTATATTTTAAAAGTGTTTATTCTTGCAAGGATGATGTTGTGGAATATTTTATATTTTCATTGATTTTAGTAGATATTTAACAAAGGAATGCCATATGGATTCTTTATCTGCGTTCTGTGTATGGGAACAAAGGACCCTGTCCTCTGTTGTGATGTTTATACAGCTGGAGGGTGTGTGTGTGACGCTCAGCAGGTGTTTGGGAAGCGACCTCTGACTTCATAGGTGAGAAGACCCCCCTGGTCTTAGGGGCAGTCATAAAGTTCTTTGCAAAGATATAAGAATGCTAGTCAAGCCCTGATCAATGTGATCTCTCTTCGCTCCACCGGCAGCCGGACGGTGGATGGAGATCATCCTTGCAAGAATAAACAGTTTTAAAATATAATTTGAATCCTGATGTCTTTTACCCTGTGATGCTTTTTGTTTGATAATTGTTTTTGCCACAACAATACCATCTCTTTTCAACAAGTCTGGTCTGCCCCAAAAACTTTTCCAATTGTCTATGAATTCTATATTATTTTGCGGACACCACTTAGACAACCAGCCATTGAGTGAGGACAATCTACTAAGTATCTCATCACTTAGGAACAGGAAGGGGTCTAGAGCAAATTACAGTGCCTGACATTGTACTTGCGAGTTCACACCTCTTTAACATTAATTTTGGTGATCACCGACTGGTGAAGTCAAACATCATTAGTGCCGACATGAATAATAATCTTAGAGAATTTACGATTAGCAATAGCCAGCACTTTTAAATTTGCTTTGATGTCAGGCGTTCTGGCTCCTGGCAAACACGTTCCGTGTAATAGAATTGCCAATAACTAGGGCACATTCAACAGGATTCACAGTAGGTGTTTCACTGAGATGGGAGAACCTGTTTGAAGTTAACGGAAGAGTGGTGAATTGTCCCGCGACTACAGTGTCTCACTGTCACCCAATTGCCCTGCTGCACGGGCTCTACTACAGCCGGAACCGAACAATGTTCAATGTTCACTAAGCTAGTCGCATCCAAAGCAGTATCTAAAGCCCTTGCACTCTAAGAAATAACCTCGATTTGGATGCGTGTCTCTAGTTCTGAAATCTTCTCTGCCAGCCTGACTATCTCCCAGCATTTATTACATAAATCCTGTGCTGACAGAGAAGGCTATGCTATACATGTTACATGAAGTGCAAGTGACAATGAGAGGAGAAGATGACATGACTCACTGTGTTTGTTGACTGATCCTACTCACCTAAGTTGGTTGAAAACTCGTAAAAGGCTTGTAAAAAGGCTCGAGTGCGCGCGAGAAAATAAATAAAAATAAATATAGAGCGCACAGATGGCACGCTAACAGGCTAGCAAAATACTAGCGTGTTGTGCTAGCAATAACGATTTAGATTGAAGCTAGTGATGTCAGGTTAATGTGTGATGTTGAGTAAGCTATATTTAGCAGTATAAACAACAAGGAATGATAGTAAATAATGATTAAAAACAGAAAGATATACAAAGCTTTCAGACGCAAACCAACGCAACAGCAGCAGCAACGAGGCAGACATCAGCAAACCACTCACCCACACGACGCCATACATGCTGTCTGCCATCTGTACTGTACAGTGAAAACCGGGATTCATCCGTGAAGAGAACACCTCTCTCCAAAGTGCCAGACACCATCGAATGTGAGCATTTGCCCACTCAAGTTGGATACGAGACTGTAGTCAGGTCGAGACCCCGATGAGGATGACG
This sequence comes from Semotilus atromaculatus, assembly GCA_031834385.1. Taxonomy (NCBI): domain Eukaryota; kingdom Metazoa; phylum Chordata; class Actinopteri; order Cypriniformes; family Leuciscidae; genus Semotilus; species Semotilus atromaculatus. Next base: position 1,903,315 of record JAULUF010000037.1, read on the forward strand.
AGCATGCAAATGAGCTTCCCTGAGACGGTTTCTGACAGTTTGTGCAGAAAATCTTTGGTTATTCAAAACCGATTGTTGCAGCAGCTGTCCGGGTGGCTGGTCTCAAACGATCTTTGAGGTGAAGATGCTGGATGTGGAGGTCCTGGGCTGGTGTGGTTACACGTGGTCTGCGGTTGTGAGGTCGGTTGGATGTAGGGGTGGAACGGTACATGTATTCGTATTGAACCGAAACGGTACGGGGGTCACGGTTCGGTGCACGAATTTACACGCAGAATACACGGTATAAAAAAAAAAACTCGCGTGCAAATTAATTAATGTAATGCGGAACTACTGTTAGATACGCGGGTTCTTTAGGGACACATAATCTGTACCCTCGGCTTAGCTCTGAACGCGCGTTCACTTCAAACGTTGGCTTTATACGCGCGTCCTATTCGCTTTGGAGTAGCGTCGAACTAGACGCGAATTTGACGCTCTATTCGCGTTTGGTGTGACCGCATAATGAACAGGCTGCGATGTCAAGATTGCAATGCTGGAGTGTGTGTGTGCGCGCGCGAGAGAGAGAGAGGCGCGGGCGCGATCGAACTGTGTGTGTGTGTGTGTGTGTGTGTGTGTGTGAGAGAGAGAGAGAGGCGCGAGCGAACAATGGAAACATAAAAAACATACTCCGTCATTTTGTTCATACAGATCATTAAACCTGCAAAGTGTTTACTTTGTGTACACTCGCAATAAAACACAACATTGTGCTTTTGTCACACTGTAAACTCTTGTCAAACTGTAACCTACAACTGTCACCCAACCAAAATCACACACACACACACTGTTTTAAAAGCAAAACATATTTATCCAACCCCATTTCAAAACAGTCTGTGGGTCCCATCTTTTGGACATTCATCATATTGCATTGGTTTTCATTTCTTGTCCTCGGAGCACTAATCTGTTTATTTTTAAGTTACACATTCTACATTGATTAAAAAAGAAAATCGAATGTGTTTTTAATGGTAGTATTATTTTATACAGAAATCCATTATTTATAATTCAGATGAGAATAATGTTACATTGTTAAGTAATAATGTTAATTAAAATTAAGGAAAACAAATATATTGATCTGAAATATAGCAAATTAATTTTAAATTATTTCAGGTACAATTACCAAACACATCTCAAGGTCTTTTTATTAATTTAATTAATAAACTAATTATATAAAACTATTGTCAGTGCACTACAAATAAACTGGTTCTATGCCTTTATTAATACAACTTATTTAAAAAATACAATGCCTTATGCATTTTTGTTTTGCTTTTCCCTCCATTGTACCGAAATCGTACCGAACCGTGATGTCTGAACCGAGGTATGAACCGAACCGTGACTTCTGTGTACCGTTCCACCCCTAGTTGGATGTACTGCCAAATTCTCTGAAACGCCTTTGGAGACGGCTTATGGTAGAGAAATGAATATTCAATTCACGGGCAACAGTTCTGGTGGACATTCCAGCAGTCAGAATGTCAATTGCACGCTCCCTCAAAACTTCCGACATCTGTGGCATTGGGGTGTTTGATAAAACTTCACATTTTAGAGTGGCCTTTTTTTGTGGCCAGCCTAAGGCACACCTGTGCAATAATCATGCTTTGTTAACAATATATGAGAGAAATAGGCCTTTTGTGTGCTCATAAAAAATGGGGGCAAAAACAAAAGTGTTGCGTTTATAATTTTATTCAGTGTAGATTTACTACAACAAATTTGTGAAACACTTATTTACTAATGATTTATAATCATTTCATTTCATTACAAAAACATTTTTAGATGACCCTACAACACATTTGTCACGTTAACATATCAATAATACATATGTCTTAATGTTTAGTAATTAATTAAAGGCACAATATGTAGGATTTTTCGCCACAAGAGGGCGCTGTTTCCAACAATAACAAAGGCGTATTTTGATGACGCAGAGAGAGCTGAATGATGGGACTTGCTGTCAATATGATGGATCTAATAATGTTTATGGATGAGTGCAAACATTCATGTTTTTTAACATTACAGTGGTATGAAGCAGGTCGTGATTGCTAAAGAGACAGATATCACATGCGAGTCCCGCGGATATAAAGGATATCACACTCGAGGCCCGCGGATATCACACGCGAGTCCCGCGGATAAAAAGGATATCACACGAGAGTCCCGCGGATAAAAATTATATCACACGAGAGGCCCGCGGATATCACACGCGAGTCCCACGAATAAAATGGATATCACATGAGAGTCCCGCGGATATAAAGGATATCACAAGAGAGTCCCGCGGATATAAAGGATGGATATCAAATGCAAGTCCCGCGGATATAAAGAAATAAGGACATTTAATTCTACAGAACTACATGCAAGTGCTGGATTACTCACACAGGTCAGTTTATTAGACGAATTAAACTTGTGAGGGAACGCAGCGCTGTTTCACTTGGTCTAACGTTACACTATCACACTAAACGGCATTTAAATGTGTGTTGAAAGTTATAATGTTATTCTACGTGTTAGTTTGTTTGCTATACGAAACTAGCAGCTAGAAAACTGACCATATAATATTCTAACATTTCATCATGTTGAGCTAACTGTTAACATTGATTTGTTTTATGTACATTTGCTCACCTGTCTAATAAAGCTGTCATGTCGTGACTCGTGAAGCTCTGTCAAGTCCAAGTTAGTCACGGACGTGCAGCTCTCTGTCGAGTGGAAGTCAGTCTCAGACGCTAGCTCTCGGCATCTCAAAAACACTACGCTGATATTGATCCTCATTTTAGTTCTCCTTGTGTGTCCCAAAGTCTGCTTGCCATGGTCTATGTTTGAACGAAACAAGAACTGCGTGCCGCTAAACATTACGCATTACGCAGTTGTCCACGTCTGTCGCCATGGTTACTTCATGGCTATGGCAGTACGAGCGGAAACCGAGGATAGCGCGGATATTGCGTCATTGACAGGTGAAATTTTTTTCCAGAACGGCCACTTATTTAAAATTGGAATTTCTCTGAAATAAAAAATCTTTGGAGACTTTTGGGATATTGTAAGTACACAACTGCAGGAAATATATCACACTGTGCAAGTGATTTTTGGATATGTTTTTACAAAATTCTTACATATTGGACCTTTAACTCATCAACAAAATGCTTAAATGATTTATAACTGAACATTATTATAGTGTTTTCACATGGGTTATCATTGAATATTTACTTGTGCATTGGCACTGAAACATGCATGAACTGAACATCTAACTTCCTCTATATGTACTGTAAGAGAAACGGCTAAGAATCAGAGGAACATGGTACTTCTGTGAAGGTTCAGTGATGGTGAAGACAACCTGAAAAAAACAAAACATACAATAATAAATAACACTAACAAATGAAAATTAAAATTTGAAAGACATGTTTTGTGTAAGAAAGCTTTATGCGAGGAGGCGTAAATCATACATATTGACGTGTTTCACACCTGAGAAAGAGAAGGACCCTCCCATACTATGCTCGTAATACTATCTCTTTTTATCTTTTCTCACGCCAACTTTGGAAGTCTTGGCCATTGCTGCCCTCTAAGCCGTGCAGGGTCACCTCCACTTTGGAGCAAGTTTTAGAAGGCAGGAGCAGCCCTACATATAATAGCAGTATTCCAGGTTTATTAGGCAGATGTCTTAAAAGGACTTGGATGGGGGTTCAGGCTTGAATGCTGAGACAGTTTAGACAGGCTAATGACTTGCCTGCTCCATGGCAGCATTAGTGATGGTAGAATGTCACCTCTGGCTAAACCTGACTGACATCCGGGAGAAAAATAGGACCTTCCCTTTGAATGCTCATCTGTCTCAGGAAGGCCTTTTTGGAGATGCTGTCGCTACAGCAATCGGCTCTTTCAGCAACTTATTCCTTGTAGGGCACGGGAGTTTGAACAGCCTATGATCACGATCAAGTTCTCTGTAGCGCCTTTGTTTGAAACAGAAGAGTGAGCCATTGACTTTGGTGCCACCTTGAAAGAATTGGGGCCACAGGACTCACCCGGTGGTTCGGTTGCGGCTAATGCCTTTCATTCTCAGGGCCCAGGTAGTAGCTCCTGATTGTTTGGCTCATTGATGGAGGCCAAGCCCCCCCATTGGAGAGTTTGAACAAGTCACAGAAGCTTTTTCGCGCCTCTCACTGTGTCCTCCTGAGGCCTGTCCAGCCTGTTCCACTGCCCGTTGCGTCTTGGATAAGTCTTGCTCAGACCTCCCCCTGTGAGCAGTGCTCCGTGCTCTTTAGCCTTCGGAGCTTGAGAAACCGTCCTAGGGTCTTGTGCGCACGGTTACACCATCCATTTTCGATGAGGGTTGGAGGAGTCCTCCTCACATGGTGTTCTCTAGGGAAGCCCTGGCAGGAAATTCTTTCATGTCTGGAGGAGGGGGCCAAAAAATATGTACCTCCTTCCCAGATGGAATCGGGTTTCTACAGTCATTATTTTTTAGTGACCAAAAACAATGGTGGTTTAAGTCTGATTCTGAACTTGTGCCTCTTAAATCTCACACTCAGGGTGTACAGTTTTAAGATGTTGATGCTGAAGTCTTCTTGTCTTAGGTTTGAACTGAAAATTTGTTCATGACAATCAATCTGAAGGATGTGTATTGTAATATTCAGATTGTTCAGAGGCACAGGAAGCTTTGGGGGAAACCAGTTTCGGGTCCTTCTATTCGGACTAGCACTGACTCTGCAGACTTTTACAAAGTGTATGGACAAGGCTCTGGCCTCATTGCAGCACCAGGTTGTGCAGATTTTAACCCTCTGGGGTCTGAGGTGTTTTCTGGGCCCTGGAGGTGTTCTGACATGCGTGCTCTGACATTTCTGTTACTTGTGACATTTTCATGGCTAAAGTCTGATTACACTGTATTCAGCACAAAATCTGCTACAATAATATGTCAACAGGATGTATGTAAAAGGTTGTAGTTTTGAGATAATGACGTTTATGCATGGATATGCATTTATGCAAAAATAAAATAAATTGTCACTGAAATAAGGCCATTAAACCCATACTGATTATTTCTTCACAAGACTTTTGAAAATTGTATCACGTAGCCTAGAATATTTGCTTCAAAACTATGTGAAAATCATCCTGCATACTCAGATAAAACAATATAATTATTTAAAATTTGAAAGACATGTTTTGTGTAAGAAAGCTTTATGTGAGGAGGCGTAAATCATACATGTTGACTTGTTTCACACCTGAGAAAGAGAAGGACCCTCCCATAATGGCCCTATTAGGCCCTATCATTATGAGGAACCTTGCACTAGAATGAGGAGAGATTTAAAAAAGAATAGCTTTTTGATTGTTTGGATTTATTTACAACACAATATAATCCAAAGATACACAACAAAGGACAAAAAAGCACATCACTGAGCACACTTATCTAAAGACAGGGTCCCACTTTATATTAAGTGGTCCTAATACCTGTGAACTTACATGGTAACTACATGTGTACATAGTATGTAACTACAGTGTAAGTACACACTGGTACAAAGAATCTACAGCTGTAACTATTTCCGAATTTTGGGAGGTGCGTAAACCGCGTTTACGTGCATTTAGTCTCTACTACATCCCTGATTTTAGATTTTTCTGGTTAAAATTGCGATTTAAAATGTACAAAAAATATACACTCACCGGCCACTTTATTAGGTACACCTGTCCAACTGCTCCTTAACACTTAATTTCTAAGCAGCCAATCACATGGCGGCAACTCAGTGCATTTAGGCATGTAGACATGGTCAAGACAATCTCCTGCAGTTCAAACCGAGCATCAGTATGGGGAAGAAAGGTGATTTGAGTGACTTTGAACGTGGCATGATTGTTGGTGCCAGAAGGGCTGGTCTGAGTATTTCAGAAACTGCTAATCTACTGGGATTTTCACGCACAACCATCTCTAGGGTTTACAGAGAATGGTCCGAAAAAGAAAAAACATCCAGTGAGCGGCAGTTCTGTGGGCGGAAATGCCTTGTTGATGCCAGAGGTCAGAGGAGAATGGCCAGACTGGTTCGAGCTGATAGAAGGGCAACAGTGACTCAAATAACCACCCGTTACAACCAAGGTGGGCAGAAGAGCATCTCTGAACGCACAGTACGTCGAACTTTGAGGCAGATGGGCTACAGCAGCAGAAGACCACACCGGGTGCCACTCCTTTCAGCTAAGAACAGGAAACTGAGGCTACAATTTGCACAAGCTCATCGAAATTGGACAATAGAAGATTGGAAAAACGTTGCCTGGTCTGATGAGTCTCGATTTCTGCTGCGACATTCGGATGGTAGGGTCAGAATTTGGCGTCTACAACATGAAAGCATGGATCCATCCTGCCTTGTATCAACGGTTCAGGCTGGTGGTGGTGGTGTCATGGTGTGGGGAATATTTTCTTGGCACTCTTTGGGCCCCTTGGTACCAATTGAGCATCGTTGCAATGCCACAGCCTACCTGAGTATTGTTGCTGACCATGTCCATCCCTTTATGACCACAATGTACCCAACTTCTGATGGCTACTTTCAGCAGGATAATGCGCCATGTCATAAAGCTGGAATCATCTCAGACTGGTTTCTTGAACATGACAATGAGTTCGCTGTACTCAAATGGCCTCCACAGTCACCAGATCTCAATCCAATAGAGCATCTTTGGGATGTGGTGGAACGGGAGATTCGCATCATGGATGTGCAGCCGACAAATCTGCGGCAACTGTGTGATGCCATCATGTCAATATGGACCAAACTCCCTGAGGAATGCTTCCAGCACCTTGTTGAATCTATGCCACGAAGAATTGAGGCAGTTCTGAAGGCAAAAGGGGGTCCAACCCGTTACTAGCATGGGGTACCTAATAAAGTGGCCGGTGAGTGTATAATGAACACCAGGTTTGTTGTGCCTTGAAGGCATATACTTGTAGCCTGACTACGTCGGACTTCGTACTTCCGCTCTATTTCAGTTCGCTTCTGTACTCAAGTCTGAGACAGCGACATGTCTCTCAGTTTTCCTCCGGTCTGAAAACAACCCGGCCAATCAACGAACAGAGGGCGGGCTGAGAGCCATGACGTAGACGCTAGGCGCAGAGTTTAAGATTGGGGAAATCGAAAACGACCGTGGATATGGAGACACGGGATGCAATTTGCTCTGTTGTGGAGAATATTCCTGGCATTTCCAAACTGAAGGCCAAACAAGAAGAGTGTTTGGTAAACACTTTTCTGCTTTGGGGTAGGTAGGCAATTCAAAGTCTGGATGGAAAACTCTGCAAAGGAACACCCTAACACAAGCTTACTGAGACAACTCCGTCGAATTGATTCCTAATCCTTGATTTTCTTCTTTCACATTTAGTTATAAACCTAAATTTTCCAATTTTACAAACGTGTGAACATATCGCAGATACTATTCTTTATAAAAAACAATCAGATTGCTTTGATATCGCTACTTATATCCAACTTTCCGAACTTCTGCTACTAGCCTTAGCCCGCTAGCACTGCACTCGTGGTCTCTCGCCTATCGATCGTCTTATTTACACCTGTATAACTGAAAGCTATAATTCGCCACTATAGCACATCTGCTATAATGGCGAATATATCGGATGTGTGTCTAACGTTACCTCTGAGTGCAGGTGAAGACACCTTCGAGCTGCATTCGGTGCAGTTGGAGCTCGAATCCGTCGAGAGGCAGATCTGCGAGCTGCTGGAGAGACAGGCCGAGCTGCGAGATCGACGGTCCGCGCTTGAAACATCACGCGCAGATGCTCACAGGTCAGTGGTTAATCATTTTTTGACTCCGACCTCGTCTACTCCGTGTGTTTCTCTGCACAGGTCCCGAGCAACCAGGACGCGATCATCCCTGGCTTCATTTACTCCGGCACCGACACAACACCACGGACCCTGGGTGATTCCACGGCGGAAGACGTGAGCCAGGACCAGACCAAGGACCTCCCCGCCCCTCCCGGCCTTCGAGATCTCCACCCGGAACCGCTTCTCCCCTCTTCGCGAGTCGGAGCGCGATGACGCCGTGATCATCGGCAGTTCCATTGTCCGTCATGTCCGCGCTACCTCGGGTAAAGGTAAGGTGCGCACTCACTGCTTTCCTGGTGCTCGTGTTCTCGATGTCGCTGCGCAGGTTCCCGAGATCCTGAACGGTGACGAGCGCGTCGGAGCTGTCGTGCTGCACGTGGGAATGAACGACATCAGGCTGCGGCAGACGGAGGTTCTAAAGGAGGACTACAGGAGCCTGATTGGGACCGTACGCAGCACATCGCCTGAAGCAACGATCGTCGTGTCTGGACCGCTTCCCACGTACCGACTAGGACAAGAAAGGTTCAGTAGATTATTTGCTCTAAATTAATGGTTAATGTCATGGTGTAATGAACAGAGACTGCTCTTTGTAAATAATTGGAATCTGTTCTGGGAGCGACCTAGGCTCTTCCGTGCTGATGGCCTGCACCCCAGCAGAGTCGGAGCAGCTGTTCTGTCGGACAACATCTCCAAGACGCTACACACCATATGACTAGTAAGTCAAAGTCCAAATCACAGTCTTTGCTGTCCCAACTTAATTGATATAAGTACCAATGTAGAACATTATATAGAAACTGTGTCTATTCCTCGTTTAGTAAGGCCAAATAATATATATAATGTAGGATCTAGGAAAATTTTTATTGTAATTAAACCAGAAAATCTCAATATCAGTGATAAACAATTTCTAAAGCTAGGTCTTCTAAACATTAGATCGCTCACACCTAAGGCGGTTATTGTAAATGAAATGGTCACAGATAATAGTTTCGATGTACTTTGCCTTACTGAAACCTGGCTTAAACCAAATGATTATTTCGGTATAAATGAGTCTACTCCGCCAGGATACTGTTATAAGCATGAGCCCCGTCTGATTGGATATATATATACGTATACACATACTGTATATATTTTAACTTAAGTGAGCATCGTGCAGGGCTTTACTGTGGCAGTGTCACAACTTCAAATGTTTCCATTCTTTATGATGTTATGAAATGAGATTGGAGTAAAACCATGAAGCCTAATGTTTGGCGCGTTTTGCTTTTCAAACGCACAGCATGAGTGAATCAAACTCACAGCGCGTGCAGAGAACATTTACTGAAGCGATCGAGCCGCTCCAAACTATGAAACATTATTGTTACCACATTATACATATCTACGTTTGAGCAAATATCCACAAACAAAGTATTTAACAGTAAACACTGGTCTAAACATTATAACATTCACCATATTAGAGTAAACACCCATACTAGCCTACTTTTATATCATACTGTGTTTTATTATAGAACATAAAAACATCCTTGTGTCGTACATGTATATAAATTTAGCATTGAAAGGTTGCCTACCTGTCTATAGTTCATATTTCAACACGTTTCTATCTCTCTCTCTCTCTCTCTCTCTCTCATATATATATATACACACACACACACACACATGAAACTGACTGAAACACAACTGAAACCAGTTAACTAGTAGCTACAACATGAAGTTTATGCAACAATAACATGCTTACTATGAGTGGAAATTTCTTACCTTAAAAATATTTCTCATCTTCAAATCACGTTCTTCTAATTCTAGGAGGTAAATCCAAGGTACACAACATAGCACAGCACAAAAACAATGTGTCTTTCAAACTCTATATAAAGCAGAGGAGTACTGAAGTCTCTGATTCTTTGTGAGGCGTTTACAGGTCTGCGTTCCTTCACATGGACGATTTGCATGTGATTTTCTCGTGCGCGCGTGGGTGAGGTCACATTTAATGAGGCTAATGAGGACGTGTTTGTGAAACTGTACATCTCGTTGCTTTCATACGAATTACCCTTTACCTGGGTTACCCTCCACCTGTGATTTTCATCATTTTGTAACAAAAAGTTACAGTAGACCAGTACTCAAAATTAATGTGAACCAATTTTCACTATGTGTTATGGTCTTATTTCAGTGACTTAAAATTAGCATTGGATAGCATAGCAATGGCTGCATTGGATGTCATTCTCCTCATCAGTTTGCTTCCTTCATTGGAAATCTGAGTAAGATGACACAAGCTTGTCCTTTTAATGTATGCCATATGGGGCGATGCAAGCACCATCCGCCAATAAATTGGCATGATTCTATTTGGGCTTCAGACAATCATCACACCTCGGGGTGTTCCCATAGTCAGCTACTGACACAGTGTCTCATTCCTTACTCAAGGAACTAAGGTTACATTCTTAACAGAGATGGTCCCCAGGACCAGCATTGAAAACCTACATTGAAATGTAAAGTGTCTAAACATTAGTTAAAAATACAGCAAAAAAAATAAATAAAATTTATATATATATATATAAATACTCCTGGTAATTGCTAATTTTCTCATACCTCTACATATGGATAGAAGCACGTCTCCCCCAAGGCATCCCAGTACTTTCCAGTATCAAAACGCAGTTTATACACACCAGCAATGAAGCTTTCTTTTTTAATCAACCCAGGACACCGTCCGTCATCATTAGTTATCCTATAATTAACACAGTATTCATTTTCATGACTTTGAGACAATTTTTGAATTATTTTACTTGGTTAGCCAAGACCTCTAAATACTCTTAAATCTGTATGCTATCATTTTGGTTGATAGAAAACGAATCGGTTACCTAACGTAACCTCGGTTCTCTCTAGATGAGGGAACGAGTATTGCGTAAGCTAGCTTACGCTACGGGAAAGATTCATCTTTTCTGAGAAATTGAAGCCAAAAAATTATCCTATAATTTTGTATCCATTGTCAACGCAGTGCTAAGCATCCACTTACGAGTCCCAGGGGAGACCCGGGGGAACCCTTGATAGTGGGAATGAACATATGTACATGAGACAGGGCCAGCAGAGCGGGCCGGTGATTGTGTAGTACTAAGCACTTGATAAGAGAGACAGAGCGGGAACCGGTCTGTGTGAATAACTCTTTTTAGTGCAGCTCACCAGAGAATCTGTAACATACTAGATAGCTAGTAGTTTAGCCTGCAAGGCGGGAACTTCGAGATTGTAAAATCTGACAAAGGTGGAAGGGGAAGACCATCCTGCTGCCACACAAATGTCGTGAATGGAAATTCCGCTGGACCATGCCCACGATGAGGCCATGCCTCTAGTGGAATGAGCCCTAATGCCCAGAGGGCATGGCAGGTCTTTCGACGCGTATGCGGCTGCAATGGCATCAACTATCCATCTGGATAGTGTCTGTTTCGAGGCGGCCAACCCTTTGGTGCGCCCACCGAACGAAACAAACAGCTGCTCAGATCGTCTGACCGGAGCAGTGCGGGAAACGTATAATCTCAGGGCCCTGACCGGACACAGGAGATTAGAGTCAGATTCGTTATCGGATGCAGGCAGAGCCGATAAGGAAATAACTTGTGCCCTGAATGGGGTACCAATCGCTTTTGGGACATAACCATGTCTAGGTTTGAGAACGACTAAGGAGTCATTGGGCCCAAACTCAAGACAGGAAGCGCTAGTTGACAGCGCGTGAAGGTCTCCCACACGTTTTACTGATGCGAGCGCAAGCAGAAAAACGGCTTTGAACGAGAGGTATTTGAGGTCCACGGTGTTTAGTGGTTCGAATGGGGGGGCTTTCATAGCTTCGAGAACTATGGAAAGATCCCAAATCGGCACCGAAGGGGGGCGTGAGGGGTTCATCCTTCTAGCTCCCCTGAGGAAGCGGATGACCAAACCGTCTTTGCCCAGTGACTGGCCGCGCCGGGGTTCAACGAACGCTGCGACGGCTGCCACATACACCTTGAGAGTGGACGGGGACCTGCCCTTGTCCAGCATCTCTTGGAGAAAACTTAGCAAGGAAGGAACCTCGCATGACCGTGGGTCCAAATTTCTGTCGGTGCACCATTTTGAGAACACAGACCATTTAGACGCATAGAGCCTTCTCGTAGAGGCCGCTCTAGCCTGCATGATCGTGTTTAACACTCCCTCTGGCAAAGCAACGGGTAGTTGTTGATCACCCACGCGTGTAGCGCCCAGCGCTCTGGGTGGGGGTGCCAGATCGTGCCGCGAGCTTGAGAGAGGAGATCTGCTCTGACTGGAATGGGCCACGGGGCTGTCTGTGACAGCTGAGTGAGCTCCGGAAACCAAGTCTGACCCTCCCAACGCGGGGCTATGAGAAGCACCGAGTGGCGTGTTTCCCTGATTCTCTGAAGCACCTGTGGTAGCAGAGAAACCGGAGGGAATGCATAAAGCGGGCGGCTGGGCCAGGTCTGGGCTAGCGCGTCGTCGCTCTTCGAGAAAAATATTGGGCACTGGGTGTTCTCTTCTGAGGCGAAGAGGTCCACCTCTGCTCTGCCGAATATTCGCCACAGCTTTTGGACTGTAAGAGTGTGCAGGGACCATTCCCCGGGGGGAATGGGGTTCCTGGACAGACTGTCTGGACCGTCGTTCAGATGGCCCGGCACGTGCGTCGCTCTGAGCGATAGCAGGTGACACTGCGACCAAACTAATATGCGTTCTGTCAGTCTGAAAAGATTTCTGGATCTGACTCCGCCCTGACGGTTTAGGTAGGAGACCACGGCTATATTGTCCGAACGGATCAGCACGTGGTGACCGTGAACGCGCGGGAGAAAACGCGTGAGCGCGTTCTCGACCGCTAACATCTCCAAACAGTTTATGTGAAGGAGGCTCTCTTGAGCTGACCAGGGGCCGAAGGCCGGTGAGCCCTCGCAGACCGCACCCCAACCCGTGTTGGATGCGTCTGTCGAGATGACTTTTCGGCGAGAACAAGTCCCCATGGAAACGCCCCGCTGAAACCATTCTGTCACGGTCCATGGTTGCAGAGCTATAATACAGGTCTGCGTTACCTTTATCAGCTGGCAGCCCGTGGTCCACGCACGGTGAGACACACGGCTCTTCAACCAGAGCTGAAGCGGGCGCATGCGCAGTAACCCCAGTTGGAGCACCGCGGAGGCTGAGGCCATATAGCCCAACGCCTTCTGAAAAGTTTTCAGAGGTGTGAGTCTGTTCATCTGAAAAGATGCGGCGAGACGCTGAACACGGCGCGCGCGCTGTGTTGACAGACGAGCCGTCATCGTGACCGAGTCTAGCTCTATACCCAAGAAGGAAATAGTCTGACTGGGTTGAAGTGCGCTCTTTGTCCAGTTGACAGAGAGGCCCAAAGCTTTCAGATGGTCGAGGAGAACTGTACGATGAGACAGTATCTCCCTCTGTGATTGTGCCAAAATCAGCCAGTCGTCCAAATAGTTCAGTATTCGCAGCCCCTGACTCCGCAGGGGGGCGAGCGCCGCATCCATGCACTTCGTGAACGTACGAGGTGCTAAGGATAGGCCGAACGGAAGGACTGTGTATTGATAAACCTGGCCTTCGAAGGCGAAACGTAAGAATGGCCTGTGAAGGGGATTTATCTGAATCTGAAAATAAGCATCTTTCAGATCTAGTGAAATGAACCAGTCCCCCTGGCGCACGTGCGCGAGGAGTTTTCTGATAGTGAGCATTTTGAACGGTCTCTTCATGAGAGCTTTGTTCAGCACTCTGAGGTCTAATATTGGTCTGAGGCCGCCGTCTTTCTTGGGAACAAGAAAATAGCGGCTGTAAAACCCAGACTCGCTCATAGACAGAGGCACTCTCTCTATAGCCCTTTTGCACAATAGTTTTGCTATCTCTGAACGGAGCAGCGTCGCCGCTTCTAGGTTCACAGTAGTTTCTAGCCGCGCTCGAAAACTTGGAGGGCGGCGGCGAAACTGTAAGCGATAGCCCAGCCTTATTGTGTTTAGCACCCACTGGGAAATTCCCGTAATAGCTTCCCACGCTTTGCAGCGCAATGCTAGGGGGTGAATGGCTACCCGGTCCTCGTCGCTGCACATGGCGGGCTGTGTGCGCGCGCTCATATTGCTTATAACAACGGGACTTACACTCAGAGAGGAGTTTATGGGCCGTGTAACAGAGTGAACAGAGGGGGGAAGCGCGCACGGGTTCGTGGGCGCTTTTATGTACTCTGAAACTCGAGCGGATTGGGGCCGCTTTATGAGAGTGTGCTCTGTGTGGGACACGGGAACAGACGTGCTTTTGTGTATGAGTGAACACAGTGTTGTGGGCACATTTATTACACAAGGTGTCTTTTTGCTCTTTTTGAGATTTATTTGGGTCGCCGTGAAAACGGCGTTTGTGCTCATGCAAGCGGGAAGGGAAACCGGCTTGGTAATGGCGGGATACACTACTGCAGTAGCCGCGTGCGCGGGGACTAGCAGAGGGCGGTATTTTGACGGCGGTCCGGCCGCAGCGGGAGAGCGCCGTCTTTTTCTCAGCTGTGCTAGGCAGACTTCGAGTGATCAGGTTTCGGCGTGATCCTAGGCCGCGGCCCCCGAGGCGGCGGCGGTCTGTGGCGGCTGTCAGAGCGAGAGCGAGGGCGGCCGCCCTGGCGTCGCTGCGAAGTCTGGCTGTGCTGAGCTGGGCGCTGAGGTGGGGCTCGTGCAGGAGGCTGGTCACGTGAGCGGCCTGCAGAGGAGCTAGCGCGACGAGGCAGGAAGAGGTTCATGGCCTGGGAAGCTTTCTGAACTTCGGAGAAACGGTCAACAATACCTGTGACGGCAGATCCGAAGAGGCCGGATGGAGAGAGCGGGGCATTTAGAAAAGCGGCGCGCTCAGAATCTCCCATGTCGGCGAGTGTGAGCCACAAATGTCTTTCAGACACACAAATGGCGGCCATACATTTCCCCAGGGCTTGAGCGGCAGATTTTGTAGCGCGAAGGGCGAGGTCCGTGGCGCTCCTCAAATCCGCGACTTTAGGGGGATCTCTTCCGTTCTCATCCCATTCGCGGAGTATGTCACCCTGTAGAATCTGTAAAACAGACATGGAGTGCAATGCAGAGGCTGCTTGACCGGCGGCTGAATAAGCGCGGGTATGAAAACTCGAAGTCGCTCTGCAGGCTTTAGAGGGAAGCACAGGTGATGAACGCCATCTCGCGGAGGGCGGGCACAAGTGTGCAGCGACCAGGTCCTCTACAGGGGGAATGGAGAGATAGCCCTTCTCAGCGGCTCCGTCCACAACGCGAAGCGGGGTGGAAGAATCAGAGCGAGTTCTGGCAGAGAGCGGGGCATTCCAGGACTTAGAGAGCTCCGCGTGTAGTTCAGGGAGGAAGGGCGCGGCCCGCTTGGTGGCGGGAGTCGAACGCTGGCGGAAGTAACTGCCGTCCATGCGGTTGGTGGTCTGCTCGGGGGGAGGGGACCACTCGAGCCCGAGGCGTTCGACGGCCTGAGACAGGAGGCGCATTAATTCGTCCTCGATGCCCGCGCGGGTCGCGGTGGATTCACGGGCCGAAGAAGCGCGAGAACCGGACCATTCCTCACTGTCTGAAGCGAGAAGCGAACATGTCTCCTTAATGTCCGCGGCGTCCTCGGAGGCAACAGAGCGGCCACTCGGCGGCAGCTGTATGTCCGGTAGCGGCGGAGATGGAGAGCGGGAGGCGACGGGCTCCGGCGGAATGAACGCTTCAAGCTGGGGTTCCGGCGGCCTCTGTGAGCGGCGTTTCTTCTTCCGCGGCGAAGTCAGAGGCGGCGCGGAAGCTTCTTTTACGGCCTGAAGTCGAGCCCGCAGGGTCGACAGCGGCATACTCTCGCAGAGCTCGCAGCCGCCATCAGCGAGGGCGAGCTCGGCGTGCTCCAATCCGAGACAGAGAGCGCAGATGACATGGCGGTCTCCAGTCTCGAGGGGAGCGCGGCAAGAACCGCAGGAAATGGTACGAGACATCTTGAAAAAGACGCTCGGCTCTTTTAGTAATAAGGATACAGTAATATGCAAGAGAGAAAAAAGGATATATTCCGTCGGATGGCGGTAGCTTGCAGGACGGCTGAAGGTGGCGAAGACGGCCGGCTTCTTCAGTCTCCTAGATGCTCGCTAAGTTGCCTTGTCGACGACGGCGGCTTCTCTCAAGATCAGCAGATGCGTGTAGCCTCGCTGAAGAGATGAAAATCAGAGTTTCAGCCTACGACGCCATTATTATACTCTCTGACCACGCCCGCTTCGGCGGGCTATGACGCAATGAGAGCATGTCGACTCTCATTGGACGAGAGTTCAATCGCGTCTCCTCATAGGCTTAAGCAGTTCCCTGTGAGCGAGCCAATGAGCTGCTAGTTAGCCCGCTCATGCTCTGCTGCAGTTGAACTGCGTTGACAATGGATACAAAATTATAGGATAATTTTTTGGCTTCAATTTCTCAGAAAAGATTAATCTTTCCCGTAGCGTAAGCTAGCTTACGCAATACGAGAGAACCTCTCGTAAGAGAACTGAAGAGATATCAGTCACTTGAATAATTTAACACTGCAATTTATGCATTTACCCTGCTGTGAGTAAGTTCCACACCGATGAGATGGGGTCTAGGAGATAGAGGATAATGGTCATGTTGGCTCCAGGAACTCCTTGGGCTATATTCAGCACATGAGTTGTGAGGGGGCTTGGCAGGGTAGCGGCCATGTTCATATACTGTGACAGAATGTGATATTAAATTAGTCAAGTCAAGTCACCTTTATTTATTCAGCGCTATTTACAATACAGATTGTATCAAAGCAGCTTCACAGCTTCACATGATAACATGAAAATAATACAACAAAGTTTGTTTCTAGAAGACAATTGCGTCATCATCCACCTTAAGTAAGGCAGATCAATAATATTGTTGAATATTAAATGTCCCCAACTAAGCAAGCCAAAAGCCAAGGCAACAGTGGCAAGGAACCAAAACTCCATCAGGTGACAGAATGGAGAAAAAAACCTTGGGAGAACAGTGAATGATTATGATTCAGGCAGCATTACAGGTCAGAGGTCAGATTTGATCAGAATTAACGCACTATAAACCAGCTCCTGTTAAACTATAAAGCATTTTTGAAAATGACAGATGATCCGTGGCTTAATGAATGGATTCCTGCTCAAACTTCCAAAATGTTTGTTAATGTACAGTGATTTTTATCTTGACATAACTAACATTTCTCTGTTTAAAATAGGTCTGACTATTTATACTGTTTATATTATTCACCTATTTTGTTATATCTCAATAAATAAATTGTTGAAAATATTCAGTTACAGTTTTTTTTACTTTAACTCATTTGTGTAATATTAAGGCGAGATAAACAATTACATTTATTTGAGTGAGGTGCATACATCAATGAGGAACTTTTTTGTTTTGTTTTACATCTTATTAAACAGGATAGCTAGTGTTTTATTAGTTTGTTCTAGTCTGTGCTTGAGGAGAACTTGTTCTATTATTACTGGCTACTTAAATCTTTTCAAATCTCTTTAGTAAGGCTAAGGTTGCATACAAACAGAATTATACTATAATTATTTATTATTACTATATTTATTACTATACTGTATATAATTATATATAATTATAAAAATTGTCAGTAAAACTGGTTTTAACTGAGTATGTTAGATATTTGTCATAATGTATTAATTAGATGACATTTTCCTGATGTCATTCACTGATCTACTATTCAGGTATATTAAATCATCTGTCATGCTGGAACATAAACATTGTGTCAGGTTCATAATATTTACCACATATTTGCCATGACTGACAGTTTTTACCCACAGAGTTGACACACAATTACATTCCCTGTCAATTCTGAAACATAAACTTCTTGTTTTGAAGAAAATTAACTTTTTTTTTAATTCATAAATTACGCTACTTAAAATACACATATATATACTCTGGTAAGATCTGGACATTAAAGCACTTCGATTAAAAACTGTAAAAAGCTGTTACATAAGAAATTCTTCCGTGATTCATTATTTCTCATCAAGCAGTAGAATTACTGGTTGATTAAGAGACACAAAGACATAGTCTTACCTGATCTGTCGACACAATATGACCCCTGATATGTTGAAGTCTGTTCATCTGAAGTGTGTCTTGTGTTTTTCCACACCACTTGTTTAAAATGAATATATACTGCAGTGTGGAACAATGTATAGAGCAGAGACAGAAGCAGAGGGGGTGTAGTGTGATGAGATAACAAATGAGCCAGCACCCAGCCCATGTAAGACTGTCTTGTGACAACAAAGTAGAACCAATTAATTTGATACCGATTCCAGAGAGCACAAATGCTTGTTTTATTTCAGAGTTTGAGAGATGGACTGTGTGCCTGCAGAAGTGTAAACATATAAGCCATTGACCTCTGGGTAATTTACCTTGCATTGATAACTTGGTGCAAAGTGCAATGAATGTTTCCAAAATTAACATTACTGTAAGGAGCTTTATAAATTTACATATTTTCAAATTTAAAAAGGCTTCTTATACACTAGTTGATAAAAATGATTGATTCACATTTGAGTGAAATGATTTGCAGATATTCTTCAGACATGGGAAAAGGATGGCTATAGATGTGCAAAATAAGTTTATGCAGCAATATTTTTGATTAATTTGTTCAGAGGTATTCTCTTGTTTCCCTTTCCTTACAGAATGTGTTTGTTTTTCTTCCCTGTCACTCAATATGGGTCAGGAATGTCCGATTCATAGAAATTTCTACCATCAGGCAGCTAAAAATAATTTAGCTTTGATTAAAATAAATAATGATTTAACTATAAAGCCTGGAACACACCAAGCCGACGGTCGGCCGTCGGGCAGTTTTTGTGCGTCGGCCGACTAAGTTTCCTCGGTGTGTTCTACACCGTCGGCTGAAATTGGTCCTCGTCGGCTTGTTTTTGGCCGATTCGACATGTTGAATCGGCGTCGGGCCGTCTGTGAAAAAGGGAACTCTGATTGGCATGTTCAGCTTAGTGAACGAGTCAGTGAATGATAATAATAGCAAAACAACCAGCAAAGAAGTCAAAACGGTACAGATAGACGGCTGTTCTAATGTTACACATATTACCTGAGTGTTCCTTGGCGAATATTTCAATATTAACATCAGCGGAGTGGAATAAAGAAAGTGTTTAGCAGGATTGATATTCAAAACGGTAAGCACACACTGCTTTGTTTACGGTAAGTGTATCTGCAGCCTGTAGCATCGCATTTCCTTTTTGAATGACGAATATAGATGAATATATCTGCAGAAATAGACACTTGTCTCATTTACACGCAGGCACAGAACGCGCATTCTAGCTAACAGTCGGCAGTAGTTCTCTCGGTGTGTTCAGTGCAGCTTTTTACCCCGACGCGAGGCGACAACACAGTCTGCTTTCGTTGCCGCTAGTTCGTCGGCATCGGCTTGGTGTGTTCCAGCCTTAACAGATTTTCACGGAGAGAGATGAAGCAGACAGGTGAATATAATGTAACTGAAGTTTATTATGAACAGAAACACAGAAACCAGCAGATGTAAATGGTGAGTTAAACACAATGAAGATAGTTGAATGAATAACAGTATTGTCCTACACATGTAGAGAAAGGAACGAGGCTGATGGCAGACGTGGAGGAGAGTCACTGATGATGGTAACACTTTACTTGAAGGGGTGTGCATAAGACTGACATGACACCTTCATAATCATGACATGACACATGTCATTAATATGAAGGCGGTTTTATGCATGTTTATGACAACTGTCATTAAGTGTCATTCGCTCAATTATGACATTTTGAATGAAAATATGACATTGTTTGAGATGTCTTGGTTATGACAACTTGACATAAACCAATACATCATAACCTTTCAGTGTCTTTGTCATGACAACTTGACACTACAAGGACAACATAACCGGTCATAAACATGACATAGCAGATTAATTATCAAACTTAAGAAACCACTTAGCTTTATGTGTTAACTTTACATTAAACTGTCATGTGGTTGGTTTTGACATTGGCTGTCATGAGGCCATTATAACTGTCATGAATATTTTTCTGACCACTTTTTTTTTCTCAGTGGTACAAATTGAATGTCATTAAAATGTCATTAAGTGTTAATACTCTGTCAAATGCTTTTATTACAGTGTCATGAATACTTTTCTTGACCTCAACTACAGTGGTACAGATTGACTGTGTCATTAAAATGTCATTAAGTGTTAAAACTCTGTCAAATGATTTTATTACAGTGTCATGAATACTTTTCCTGACCTCAACTACAGTGGTACAGGTTGAATGTGTCATTAAAATGTCATTGAGTGTTAATACTCTGTCAAATGATTTTATTACAGTGTCATGAATACTTTTCCTGACCTCAACTACAGTGGTACAGGTTGAATGTGTCATTAAAATGTCATTGAGTGTTAATACTCTGTCAAATGATTTTATTACAGTGTCATGAATACTTTTCTTGACCTCAACTACAGTGGTACAGATCGAATGTGTCATTAAAATGTCATGGGACTTTATAGTAAAGGAATATTGCAGCTGCCAGTCTCTGCTTTAACCGAGGAGTTTAAGTGTGCCAAGGTCAGACTGGAAATGACATTAGTAGAGTCACGTGACAAATGTGTAAGGGAGGCAGCCCCTGTGTTAAAAACTGGTAGAAAGTGGTCAGCAAAGAAATCTGTAGAAGAGGCAAAGGCTGACCTTCAAATTGGGGATATCGTGGGACAGGTACAGCATGGAAGAGGGGGTTTTGGGCTCAGTTTAGCTCCTCCTAAATGGCACAAGGCAGGCCCAGCTCAAAGGAGGAAGCTGGTAGTCAACGAGGTGCGAAAGCAGGAGGAGAGGATGAGGTGTATAAAGGCCATTTCCCAGGCCAAGCAGGGAGAGTGGATGAGATGGGAGAGTGTGGAACAACGCAAGACCTTTGGTCAATGGAAGAGAGTAGGATCAGTTTCCTTATTAGGTCAACATATGATGTTCTCCCATCACCGCAGAACCTAAACCTCTGGGTAGGAGAGGATCCCTCTTGTCCTTTGTGTTCATCACCTGCCACATTAAGGCACATTTTGACAGGATGTAAGGTGGCTCTTAGCCAAGGTCGGTTTACTTGGCGCCATGACCAAGTACTGCGATGTTTGGCTTTAGCATTGGAAGGCAAGCGTAGTATGACCAATAAGTTGCCGCCTGTTCTAGCAAAACCTTACACGCAGAAGACAATATTCCTCCGCCCAGGCGAGCAACCACCAAGAAAAGGTGTTAACACCAATTCTAGCCCAGGACAACTGGAAGCTGCTAGGGACTGGAAGATGCTGGCTGATCTTGATCAACGGCTTATTTTTCCACCTGAGATTGCCACCACTAACCTACGACCAGACATTGTTTTGTGGTCTGGATCAGCACGCATTGTTCAACTGATAGAGTTAACAGTGCCATGGGAGGATGCTGTAGATGAGGCATACGAGAGGAAGAAACTGCGGTATGCTCATCTGGCCACTGAAGCAGAACAGCGAGGATGGAGAGTCCAGGTTTATCCAGTGGAAGTGGGTTGTCGAGGTTTTGTGGCACACTCTACAACCCGGTTCCTCAGAGACGTCGGATTCAGCGGCCAAGAGTTGCGTCGCACAGTAAAGAACTTATCTGAAGCAGCAGAAAGGAGCAGCAACTGGCTGTGGTTGAGACGGAAAGATTCTAGCTGGCTGTGTACAGGCCGCCACGCTACGGTTTCGTAGAATTCTTGAAAAACTTGAAGAGTCTGTTGGTTTATTTGTATAGGTTGTATAGTATTTACAGTCATTACGTTCCTGTGTATATTGCGTGAATGACGGGTGGTTGGGCAGATATTGTGTTTTGCGGTAGGTGGTATGCCATACGGAACCGTTGCCACTGTAACCGCTTTAACGCACCAGTGGGGCTCGACAGCCTTAGTCAAATGGGTTGGCGCGTATGGTTGGGTTGCGGAGAGATTGTGAGATTGTGGTTAGGTCTCAGCAGCAGGAGGGAAGTAGAGGTCAGTAAGCTGGGCTGAGTTGAGTGGGGGACGGAGGGGGGTGACTCTGGGACGCCAGAGTCACTGTCGAGCCCTCTTGAGGTGTCGTGGGCTAGTCGACGAAACACTGAGGACGGAAGGTGCCCACTTGAAGACCCTGGAGATGTCCCCTACTCGGCTCAATCCAGACGGTTGTCGTGCTGGTCCACTAGGGAGACCACACTGTAGTTGCAGTCGTCGTGTGTGCTGACGCGCCAAGTACACTGCAGCCGTTAACGCCGGACAGAAGGGGAGTCACACCCTCATATGGAAAGAAGCGTAAATGGATGGAGAAGCATAGTTTACTGTAAAGCTACGTCTTAGTGTTGCTTATCTTGGCGAAAGCCGAGTACAAATCAGCATGAAGTTTTAACATCTACTCTCGTGTAATGGAAATCATTAAGTGTTAATACTCTGTCAAATGCTTTTATTACAGTGTCATGAATACTTTTCTTGACCTCAACTACAGTGGTACAGATTGACTGTGTCATTAAAATGTCATTAAGTGTTAATACTCTGTCAAATGATTTTATTACAGTGTCATGAATACTTTTCTTGACCTCAACTACAGTGGTACAGATTGACTGTGTCATTAAAATGTCATTAAGTGTTAATACTCTGTCAAATTATTTTATAACAGTGTCATGAATATTTTCCGTTTCATAATGTTTTTTTAAGTTTCCTCCAACAGCATGTCAGATAATAGACAATTTAAATGTCTTAAAAAAGATGAAGGTTACATAAATACAATCAATCATCTTTAATTAATTATTCATCTTTAATTAATAATTAAAATTGATCAAATTATACTTTATTGCATTTGGAGGGTTTTACCCAAAATTTAATGAAAACAGTACAATGGTGGGTTAAGTCATGCTGTGTTTACCAACCATATCACTGTAAAAACAGTTACAGTAATTACAGCATCCCACACATTTATATTTTCTTGACATGCTTTTTAACATCATGGATAAGTCTACCTAAGACACCATCATAATGGCGTACACCTAACCAGTGGTGCCACTCTATCATTTTGAGGTGAGTTTTCAATGACTGAGGAGTACGATTTCCTTTATGACGCCATATTTCCAACTTGTAATTCTGCCATGCACGCTCAATATGCTGAGTATGAGCACTAGTTCCTGGATCAACAAAGTGTCTTTTATGGCAGACAGAATACTGACGATATCCATACAGGGAAAGCTGTCCCTTGTAGGCACGCCAT
Organism: Semotilus atromaculatus; assembly: GCA_031834385.1. Lineage (NCBI taxonomy): Eukaryota > Metazoa > Chordata > Actinopteri > Cypriniformes > Leuciscidae > Semotilus > Semotilus atromaculatus. The sequence continues at coordinate 1,926,319 of JAULUF010000037.1, forward strand.
TCATCCGTAAGGATTGATGTTCTGGGTCTGATATGTTGTTGAATTTGTCTTATAAGTGTTTGCCTTGAGCGGTCCTTGACGAGTCTCAGAATGGGTCTTCTGGAAATACCATCAACCTCTAGCATCCCAAATACCCATTGGCGCTCACGACGCCAAGTGTTGCCACATCGGCCACGATGGTACTAAAAAAAAAGAAAACAAGATAAATTATTTAATAAGGATTGTGGTGTATTTTATTTTTCATTTTTTTCAATCACTGGAATCCGGTCCTTTTGAACAGTTAATAGGCTGATCCTTCTTATCTGGCTTTATAACAAATAATTGCCCAACAGGTATAAATGCATTTTTATTTCTTAATTATTTTCATTTTCATAATTTAATTTCCTTACAACAAAATATTGCTTCACTTTCCTATTTTGCTGTACAAAAGCTGTCATATAGTACAACATAAAACATATTTTGGATTGTATTGCTTTTTAATACCCTGATTTTAAGATATTTTGTCTACAGACTTATTGTCTGATTATAAATGAAGGGTATATTTATTTCTTAATATATTGTATGTGTTCAAGTTGAACAAACATTTTTTCCCCCATTCATCCCATGTTTAAACACTGCAATTACATTTCTCCCAATATTAACACTTTGCTGTCTCTAGTCATTCAATGTGCCTCATTTATACTAGCCTGTCATGCTTTTGAAATTAAGATCATACTGTTTGTGATGTTGCTTTGGCTCATTTAGTGTACAATACTATCTTTATAATACACATTTTTGCATTGCAATCTCAACACAGAAGACTGATGAGTTGTCTTATAAAGACATACACAGCAGCCATATTACCATGTTAACATATACCAGCCTTTTTCCAGGCCTTCCCGCTCTCTAAAACCTCATTTTCAAGATATTTTCCTCAGACCTTTTTCTCTTTTGTATTTTCTCCATAGTCTCAGACTGGCACTGCACTAACATGACAAAACTGATACATGTGAAGTAAAGTTATAGTAGAGCTCCATACAAATAAACAGCCTAACTTTCGTTTATGGGCAAACTTGCTCTCGTCGATAACAACAAATCGACATCGACCACCAATTCTCATTCCTCTGATCCTCAGTCTTTTGAGGGCAGCAATGCACACCTTCAAGAAATAACACATCACAAGTAGACTTGTAAAAACTTTAGTATGGAATTTTGGAATTTGATAAAGTTTGGTTGCACCAAATAAGTATGCAGCAATGCTGAATCCAGTTGTCTACAGTGGGTTTTGACTTATCAAGCATTGAAATCTAATGTTTTACTTATTGATTACAGACAACTAATAAGTAATGCAACAACCTTTCTGAGTATTTTTGTCATTCTTGTCAGTGTCTTTGAGCTTCCTGCTATACCATCAGTGATCATGGCAAGTTGCTTCAACTGTAAACCTTTTGAAAACCTGTAGGGAAGGAAAAATTATTAAAACAAATTAGAATCACTTGAAATTGTACTGCTGTTGCATTGAAGGCCTGGCCTGCATCATTTCCTGTCACTGAACTGGGTAAAAGAAACAACCCTTTGCGAAACAAAACCAGCACCTCTATATTCACACTACAAATCTTTCATGTATTTGTATTTAACCTGTCAAACTGTCATCTTTTTATATTTTAAATGTTACATTTTAAGTATATAATAAGCTTAGGTTTTACATGGTTTATAATGAAATGCATATTGAACATTTCTAATTGCTTCTCTGTAGGCATGATATGATATATGTTATAGTATATGATGTTCTTATTATGCATAATTAAAAACAAATTTTGTGATTTTGTATCATTCTTTCCAGGGATTACAGATGAAAAATATTCTTGTTGGCTAATGATGACACATTTACAGTATTTATTATTGTTGTGCACTTGTCAAATGTATAAATAAATACTGTCCCTGTACATAAACTCAAGCCATTTCACCAAAGGGGTGTGAGAATTGGTGAATATTGAGCCTTTGCGCACAGAAAGTGGGGTACTTTTGTGATGCTTACAAACCCTGCAAAAAAGAAGGGAAAATGCTGATAAGTATAACACATGAGAAACCTGGATAAAACACATTAGGCCTATTGTTACCATGATTGTTACTGTCCAAACCGTTTCACATATTAATGCTAATTTCAGACTTCCGGGCCATAAATACAGGTGGACTTCATCCACTTAGGTCCCTTTCAATTGTGCAAAAATATATAAATAATATATATTATGTATATTATGTATATATACAGTATAGTATATAACTCGCAAGTACGGTGTCAGGCACTGTAATTTGCTCTGGCCCCCTTCCTGTTCGAAGGAGTGATGAGATAGTTAGTAGATTGTGTTCACTCAATGGCTGGTTGTCTAAGTGGTGTCCGCAAAATAATATAGAATTCATAGACAATTGGAAAAGTTTTTGGGGCAAACCTGACCTGTTGAAAAGAGATGGTATTCATCCCTCCTGGGATGGTGCTGCTCTTCTCTCTAGTAATTTGGCTCATAGTCTTAGAGATAAAACATGACAACCTGGGGCTCAGGTCAGGAAGCAGACAGACTGGCTAAACCGACCGTCTGCTAACGGCCTCGCGTCACCAAGGTCAGATAAATCCCATCACATAGAGGCTCTTTCACCTAGCTATCATCATATAGAGACTGTGTCTGTTCCCCGAATTTGGAAATCCAAAAAACTGCCAAACCTTTCTAATGTTAAAAATTTAATTGATGTTAAGCAAATAAAAAACAGATATAATACAGATGAGCAAACGATAAAGCTTGGGTTGTTGAATATTCGATCAAAAGCACTCATAGTTAATGATAAGATTACAGACTATAACCTAGATGTGCTGTGTTTGACAGAAACCTGGCTAAAACCAAACAATTACATTACTTTAAATGAGTCCACTTCACAAGATTACTGTTATAAACATGAGCCTCGTCCGAAAGGCAAAGGGGGAGGTGTTGCTGTAATTTATAGTAATATTTTCAAAACCACTAAGAAATCTAGTTTTAAATATACTTCTTTTGAAGTGTTGGTGCTTAATGTAAAATATGTAGTGTAAACAATAAATCACGTTTGAGAATTCTGCTGGCTACTGTATACAGGCCACCAGGGCACCATAAAGATTTTATCAAAGAATTTGCTGACTTTCTATCAGAATTAGTATTGGCTGCCGATAAAGTCCTAATTGTTGGTGATTTTAATATACATGTAGATAATGAAAAAGATGCATTGGGATTGGCATTTAAAGACATAACCACTGTCCACTTTAGTGGCATGCAGCCATATATATCTGAATAATAGGAGGGGCCCACCAACTAAAACGTATTGTTGCAAAATCTTAATATGTTACCCAGTTGTAAAGCCACAAACAATAAAGACAGAAATGAACTTTTTATACATTTATATCAATTTAGGAAACAAAAAAAACCCAATGCATTTATATGAAAATAAATTGATATGAAACCAGTTCAACAAATGAAAGCAATATCCACACAGATGGTCTATAAAGAAAGACTTAATCAATAGAAAAGAAAAGTACCAATGAAATCTTGTAATTGAATGATTCTTTGAGTAATTAATGGAATCACTACAACGAAAATTGAAATAGTCTTTTTCAGGATGAAAGTCCAAAGCAAAAAAAACAACCTTCAAGTACTCTCCCAGTAGTCCAAGGAAATCCATAAAAAAAACTAGATAGCCCACAAAGTCACAGTCTTGTACATAGGATATAATCCACATGGTAACGCAGTGATATCAATCCATTGGTTTAAAAACCACTTGATGTCCATTTCAGGTGAGCCTTAGCAATTCATATGGACTCAACCATCTCAAAATATAAAGCAACGTATAAAGAGTCCATCTACAAAAAAAGAAAAAATATATCTATAGTATATTATATAAATCAAAATGAAAAACAATTACACAACATTAGGAGGAACAAACTTACATGATTGAACTGGAAACAATGTTTCTCAATCAGGACTCCAATAAATGTTGCAGGAGGTGCTTGAATAAAACCATGTTTCCCTCTTCCAAACAACTGACTTTTCTTCTTCTTCTTCTTTCAGGATTTAATGGCGGTTGGCAACTCAACTCAAAGGTGCATTACCGCCACCTACTAGACTGGAGTGTGAGGCATTACACTGGCATCAAAAAGAGATAGAGAAACTCCTATTAAATTCTTTCTCTTAGCCCAGTGTTTTTTAAAAACAAAATTAATAGCTTGTGTATTTTCCCAGATGTTTTCCCCAATAAACACTCAAGTGTAAATCTTTGTTCATTCATTTGTGCCTTTAATTCTATTCTATCTTCTTCATATTTTTTGCAGTCTAACAATATATGTTTCACTGTCTCTTGTACATTACAATATGTGCATAATCCAGTAGGGTGTTTTCCTATTTTATACAGTGTTGCATTTAAACCAGTGTGACCCATTCTAAGACGTGAAACTAACATCTCCTCCCTTGGGCTTCTGCCCTTCCTCATGTTTGTGACTACTTGATTTTGTATACTATATAGATGACGTCCTGTATCCGCTGTGTTCCAATATTCCTGCCATTTTTTAAGTGAGTATTGCTTTATAATGCTTTTAACCTCTGCTCTGCTTATTGGTATATGTACTTCTACTGTTTCATGCTTTATAGAGTTTTTTGCTAACATATCTACAACTTCATTTCCTTCCACCCCTACATGAGCAGGAACCCAAAGGAAGGAGACATTAACTCTTTTATTATGAAGTATGAGGAGCATGTGGAGTATTTGATGAATAATATCTTGTCTACATGATGCTCTCCCAGATTGAATGCTTAATAATGCTGATAAACTGTCTGAGGCAATAACAACTCCTTGATTCTGACTATTTCCTTTCACCCACCCTAACGCCAGTAAAATTGCTACTAACTCCACCGTGTAGACTGACAGGTAATCTGTTGTTCTCTTTTTAACTGCTACTTCATACCGAGGAATATAAAAAGCTGCTCCAGTACGGCCTGTTTCTGGCTGTTTTGATCCATCTGTAAATATAAATAATTCTTCTTGATACTGCTCTACATAATTTTGAACTATTATCCACTCAGGCATTATTTTTGAATTTTCTTTTAGAATTTGTTTCAAACTTGTATTCACAGATGGTTTTATAAATTTCCAAGGTGGTATTATTGAAATTGCCACAGTGGATCCTATTTGCAACTGACTGAGACCTGCATTTTGAGCCTTAACATCTCCCACCCATCCAAAACTGTAAAAATTGCTTTTATTATGCTCTGCACACTCTTGTAAGACAGCTTTTGTGGGGTGTACCATACTATGTCCTTGTAAATTTGTCCAATATGCCAACATGATCTTAACCCTCCTAATACGTAGTGGCATCTCTCCTGCCTCCACCTGAATTGCAGTTACTGGTGATGTTTTAAAAGCTCTAGTGCAAATCCGAAGTGCCTGTGCCTGCTCCACATCAAGCTTTTTAAGGTTAGTTTCTGACGCTGACATGTACGCTAAGCAACCATAATCAGTGGCCGTTCTCATGAGAGCCTGATAGATGTTTATTAGTGATGTTTTATTCGCTCCCCAATCACGCCCTGATAGACATCTCAACACATTATTGATCTTCTTACATTTATTTCTAACCTTATCAATATGTTGACACCAAGTCAGCCTCTCATCAAAGAGAACTCCTAGGAATCTCACCACCTTAGCCTGTTCCAAATCTTGTCCATACAATTTCAATGGTATTACTTTATGACGCTTAGAGAAACATATAACCTGAGTTTTTAGGATTGAGAGTTTAAAACCCCATTTATAGGTCCATTGTTCAACTTTCTCTATTACATTTTGCATTTTCTTCCTTAGATATTCTATATTTCGACCCCTAACCCAGAGTGCTCCATCATCTGCATAAAGTGACTTACCTACACTTCCGCTTATCTGGTCAAAAATGTCATTTATCATAACATTAAACAATATGGGACTACAGACACTACCCTGTGGGGTACCATTTTCCACAACATGCCTGGTTGAATACTCTGTACCAACCTTAACTTCTATTGTTCTTCTATCCAGAAAGTCTAATACCCACCCGAATAATTTACCTTTTATTCCTAATTTGTCAAGTTTTATAAGTAATCCATCCTTCCACAGCATATCGTATGCTTTTTCAACATCGAAGAACACAGCAATTACACTTTCCTTATTAGTTTGTGCTTTCCTAACTTCTGCTTCTAAGCACAACACAGAATCCATTGTCCCCCTTCCCTTACGAAATCCAGATTGATATGCTGAAAACAGACCCTTATCTTCCATAAAATAACTTAACCTATCTGTTACCATCCTTTCCATACTTTTCCCTAATTGGGATGTTAATGCTATCGGTCTATAGCTTGATGGGTCTACCGCATTTTTACCAGGCTTGAGTATTGGGACTATCACTGCCTGTTTCCATTCAAGCGGGATTCGACCTACATTCCATACCATATTGATCAGCCTTAACACCACTTCCAGTGACACATCTTTCATATGCCCTAGCATGCTATAACATACAGCATCTTTCCCTGGTGTTGTCTGTCGTGCACTTAAGATGGCCCTTTTTAATTCAAACATAGTAAAAGGCAGGTCCATATCTCCTCCTGATACAGTTCTACTCTCTCTAATTCCAGGATTCTCCAACAGTGTCTGGTTCCTATGCTGCTTATCCACTGCAGATAAATTTCCAGAGCTGTGGATTTTTACAAAGGTTTCTACCAAAAGCTCTGCTTTTTCTGCATTACTAACTGCATTCTTATTATTACTACATAACACTGGCATTTCCACCTTTCTACCTAATCCACTCATTCTTCTAATTGTTCCCCATATATCTGCCAACTGAGTTTCATTTCCAATTTTATTGCAATATTGTCTCCAATATATGCGTTTAGCTGATCTAATCGTTTTCCTAACTATTGCTTGCGCCCTTTTGTACCTAACTAATGTTTCTAGTGTATGATAAGCTTTAACCTGTCTAAATGCTTTATTTCTTCTTTTAACTGCTATTCTACAACTCTCATCCCACCATGGCACACTTTTTCCCCGTTTATTTCCTTTGCTTTTAGGAATTGATTTTTCTGCTGCTTGTATAATGGCTTCAACTACTGCACTATTCATTTCCTCCACATCTGTTATATCTCTACTCAATATTTCTACACATTTAGTCTCATTAATTTCTTGAAATGTCTGCCAATCAGCTTTATCTAATTTCCACCTAGGTATTTCTGCTTCCCCATCCTGGTGCATCTCTATGCCAACCTTAGTTATTATTGGATAGTGATCACTACCCACTGTCGATCTACTTATTACTTCCCATGCACTAACTCCTGCAATTCCACTTGACACTAGCGTTAGATCAATAACACTTTCTGTATTACTTGAACTATTATACCTTGTGCCCCTTCCATCATTGATACACACCAGCTCCTTATCATCTATAAATTTCTCTATTACTAACCCATTTATGTCTGTATTTTTACTTCCCCATAATGTGCTGTGTGCATTAAAATCCCCACATACCACTACTTTACCCTGCATTGATCCACAAACTAATTCCAACATATCAGTACCTAATTTATTACAAGGGTTGTAAAAATTGACTATCTTAATACTAATTTCCCTTGACCATACTTCAATTACAACATATTCATATTCTTTCCCTTTACTAATAAGTTTATATCTTACCCCACTTTTAACAAAAATTGCTACTCCTCCACCTTTTCCTATTTCTCTATCTCTCCTAATTGAAGTATACCCATACAATACAAAATCCAACTGTGGTTTTAACCAGGTTTCTTGCACACATATTACATGAGGTCCATCTGCTAAATCTGAAATAAAATTCTTGAATTCCTGTCCATTTGCTATAAGGCTCCTGGAGTTCCATTGCAATATAGCTAACATCATACAGAGCCACCAGCCCATACCTGTGAGTTTGCGCTTCCTGCCACTATCATTTCTTCCACTACTTCACAATTAAGTCCTTTTATTCCTAGATATTTTTCCGCTGACTTAACTATTATTTTGATATTTTCTGTCTTTCTGTCTGTCTGTGCCGAACAATTAATTACCTCAACCATAAACATCACAAACTCATTTTTACCCACAACTAACAAATCCTTTTCTGTCTCAGTTTTTTCACACTTCTCACAAGACCTACTTTTATTTTCTTTGGTTTCTGGTTTATAGGTTTCCTTTTCCTTAGACACTTTCTTTATAGCTTCTGCATATGTTATACCTTGCAGCGATCTCACTCGCTGCACCACCATTGCCCTCTTACTAACTTCGCATCCACGATAGGCTGCACTGTGCTCCCCCCCACAGTTACAACATTTCAGCTTTACTCCTTCCCCACATATCCCATACTCATGTTCGCCTGAGCATCTACCACATCTTTGTTTACCCTTACACACTGCTGCTACATGGCCATATCTCTGACATTTAAAACATCTTAGCGGGGGAGGGATGTATGGCCTGACCTCATAGCTCATATACCCCATGTACATCCTGCTTGGAAGTCTTTCTTCATCAACCTTAATCATAACAGACAAGCTATCACACTTCTCCCCATTTCTAGTTGTTTTAAGGCGTTTTACCTCCAACACTTTTGCCCCTGTTACATTGTCTTTGATTTGTTCTTCTGTAACATTTACCGGTATTCCTGTGATAACTCCTCGAACCAACGCCTTGTTTCCAGTCGAGACGCACTTTATCTTCTTGCCATCTATTCTACTCAGTTCTAGGGCTTTCTCTTGTTGCATTTTATTCCTACAGAAAATCAACAACGCTCCATTTCTTAACACTTTTGCACTTTTGATCTCACCTATCAATTTGTTTATCAATTTTGTTATTTGGATCGGATTCCACTCACCAAAAGACGACCCGTCCTGAGATAATTTCATGATCACTTTGTATTCCTCATCTTGTTGCTTACTTACTATTGTCATACTTTGTTCACTATCTGCTTCATCTATATGAGATGTTACTTTCTCCTTTTTTTTCCGTTTCCTTGATCGTATTTCATTCCAATCACTCCTACCTCTCCCGCCTTCTTCTTCAGCTCCCATCTCACTTCCTGTCTCCTCACTTCCTTCTGCCATTTCCTGCCCATTCACAGTCTAGCTGTCGCCAACCAACCAACCCGCAGACACGATCCTTCTGAAGAGAATCAACCCAAGACCAAAACAACAACTGACTTTTTCTACACTCCCATCCTTTTAAATACCAGAGGTACTAACGCTCATGAGCCCCCCTAGTGGTGAGTATGATCTCACAGTAACAGGTAATACTGTTACATACCCCTCTCCTCAGAAAGAGATTTGCCATAACCATGACAAATCTTAAGATTTTGCACATGATACGTTTCAGTACTGTCTGGATCAGAAATAAAAGAAACAGAATAATTAACTGGCCCTAACTTTTTGTTAACTTTTGCTGGCCCTTTCCACTTAGCAGACAGCTTAGCCATGAATCCGTCATCGGCTCTAGATAAAGGATGTGTCCGTACCCAAACCACATCTCCCTCTTGGAAATGCACTGACTTACGATGCTGATCATAGTATCGCTTTTGCTTGGCTTGAGCTCGGTTCACATTCTCTTTCACAATAGCAAGGAGTTCTTGTTGTCTGTCAATGATGGGATATGCAGGGTTATTAGGATCAGTCGTTTTAGGTAAAGCTCTCTCCATTGGACCTTTTAATTTACGTCCGAGTGCTACTTCAGCAGGTGTAAAACCTGTACTTTCGTGGTAGGCTGTGTTAATAGCAAACCTGAATTCGGCAATCCATCTATCCCAAAACTTATGGTGGTCTCCGACGTAAGAGGCAATCATGGTCTTCAAGTTTCGATTGACTCTCTCCGTCAGATTTGTTTGGGGATGGTAGGCTGTGGTCAGTTTTTGAATGACTCCCCACTGCTTGCACACCTGACCAAGGAGTTGAGAGGTGAATTGGGCACCACGATCTGATACCAGGTAGGCTGGTGTTCCCCATCTGGGGCCCGTTTCAATAAGGAGGTTCAACCAACTCTGAGTTAAAACTTGAACTCTGAGTTGACTTACCCTGAGATGGGAAACTCTGAGTTTTCGGTTACAGAACAGCTAAAATGAGTTAGTTCAATCAACTCTGAGTTGACTGACTCTGAGTTAAGCGCGTGCACCACAACTATAAAAAGCCATTATCAATGGAGCGCAGATATTACGAGTCACCATGGCAACAGCGCCAGACAAAAAGAGGAATTACTGTCATACAGTGTTGGGTGTAATTAATTACCAAGTAATCTAAATATTGTAATTTAATTAAAGGGATTACTCTTAATTCTGTAATTTAAAATAAAATCTGATGTAATTACATTAAATACTGTAGAGACTATAGAACAATTCAGAAAACAATAATGGATTTAAAATACATTTTTAAAATACAAGGTATATTTTTATTGTAACCTTCTCCCTCTACACACTTTGGTCAATTCAAGAATAATTCATGCAATTGTATATTGTTAATTTGAAAGCATTAAAAGTGCAGTTTCTTGTCTATCCTTGTATTGTTCAAGTGGTTGATGTTGATATGGGATTTAGTAATTAGTAATAAGTAGACCAATACTTTCTAAAGATAGTAATTATTACATTAATCTAATTATACTGTTGAAGATGTCATTTGTAGTAATTAATAACAATTTTTTAGAGTAACTCCTGGCCAAGAAAGACTAACAGCTAAATTAAGAAATAAATCAAGGGTAAAAGCATAGGTAACTTAGATCGAAGTTCAAGACAAAAAATCTGTAAGCACATAACACAAGACAGTTATCTTTAAAATATAAACAAGACTTTATTGATTATTCTAAAACATGAAACTAATATCTACCAAACACACGCACACACACATTCATACCAGTTGCAGAAAGAAAGAAAGTGAGGGAAGGAAATGAGTTTTAAGAGTGAGATGATGAAATCTCAAGATCCTATGCACTTATAAGACACAACCTGAACGAACCATCAATCATTAATTTAACCCTTCTATCGTTTCTTAGGCGGGTTATTCAATTTTATATCAACTATACACCAGTTCAGCTAAGAGTCTGGAGGTACTTGCTTGTCCGTGCTTTGGGGATTCCCTTTTCGTCATAAAGGGGGTTTCCCGGGTCCGGCTGGCGGTCTCCTGTGCCTGGATCTTGGGCGGCCAGTCACGTGGTGTGTTGGCGCGGATGAATGAAAGTCTTTGTTTGAAGCTGGCTTTGCAGTTGAAACGTTAAGACGAAACTTAGCAGCAAACTTAACTTAGAACTGAGACTCACAACGGAAAATAAAGGAAACTTAGGAAAGAAAGAAAATTGAGACGAGAGTAGATGATGATGGCTTGAATGAAGCTGTTGAACCCGTTCTTCTGATCTTAATTTGGGTTCTTTGTCTCTATGCGTCTACATATTTACTACAACCATCGTCTGCTGTCTCCACCCGACATGTTGTTCTGCCGAGACCTTTACCGAGAGAGAGCCCGCCCGACTTCTGTGTTCGGGTCTAAGATTTTAAACTCAAGTGTTTTGTCCCGCCTCCTGGAGGAATTTGGAATTCGGACAATAAGATACTATATGGTTATTTGAGAAAGGGGTATTTTCTACCCCCCCCCTCTAACAGAGAGTACATAGATTACAGTTTATACATGATTCCTATTATAAGAACACGAAACATTTTACACAGATTTCAATCAAGCCATCGTCTGAATTAAGAACATGTTATCGTATACGATCCTGCTGACAGGAAGCACGACACACTTTCATTCACACACCTAATATTTATAACAATTACATGACTTAGATGTGATCTAAGCAGAATAGACACATACAAGGGTTGTAACACAATACATAATTATGTTATGTTATATATTTTGATTATAGGTCAGTCAAGAATTGTTCTGGGATGATTGTATGCATTTTTATATGAAAAGTCTCTGTCTCTGTGGGTTTTTAATGGATCTCAACACTGAGGTCATTCAACGGTCTTCAAGAAGGGGGAAGTCTGTTTTACATCTCTGTCATGGAATCTAATGACCTTGTGGCGTTAACTTCCTATCCCGTGACATCTCTGTCATGGGATCTAATGACCTCGAGAAAGAAGGGGTCTGTTAGTCGCAGGTGACCCCTGCTAGGGCCCTGAGCAGTACCATTTCTGAACAGATCTGTCTTGCAAAGTTACCAAACGTTGACAATTAAAGCATTTTTCTGGTTGCAGACTCTCTGGAGCCTGTGGGTGATTTATGGCTCTGGGTTTGGTGATTTGAGTCTGGAATGTGAAGACTCTGTGTGGGATTATGCTTGACTGAATCACATGGAAGATTCAGTTGTGTTTGGGTCCATTCTCGTTGTCGCTACATATTCCCCCTTCGTTCGACGATGTGTTGAGAAGAAGACATCGGTGAACGCTGGAGAAACGGGTAGAGGAAGCAAACACACACAGCAAACAACAAGACAACACCTCCATGACTGGTCACTTTACTGGTGCAGGGCATTAGATTATCTAGGCCTAAACAGGTTCACTCTATCAATATAGTCAATCACATTGAATAAAGTTTAGTTCAATTTTAGGACCGTTGTTCTAGTTAGTTTTGGTACGGTGATCGATCAATCTTTGTGACTAAATTTGATTTTGAAATTGAAAAAATGATTTTGATTTGAAATTTGAACAAACGTTTTAGTCTCTTCTAAATTGTTCTAGGTTTAGACCAATTTACCTTCCATTTTCTGGTGACATCACTTGTGGTAAAAGTGATGTGACCCATCATGCATGGAGCTCTCTGGCTCACATTCGTTTTAAGGTGACTTACAAATATTAGGCGTGGTGCGTCAATCCTAATATCGTGACCTTGACCCTTATGGGGTGGACAGGCATTTTACCTAATAAAAGAAGGAAAGGAAGGAAGAAGTAAAACAAAACAAAGCAGTTGAGTGTTCCTGATATGACTTATAACTACGGTTGCGCAGCTAAGGTGTCAGGTATCATGATGTAATGAGAGGTGTTCTCAGGTGTACTTGTTGGATGGGTAGTTACCATGTTTCCTATGGTAAGTGTAGCTAAGTTGTTAAGCTAGTTTCTGAAGGTAGTTTCTACCTGTGGGGGAAAACATATTTGTTGGATGTTTTGCACGGTAGAGGTGGTTAACTTCTGTATGTTAGTGAGGATGTTAGGGGTGTTGTGTAGTGCAGCGGTTCCCAAACTTTTTTTCCTGCGCACCCCCTTCTATGTCCCAACCGGGTTGGCGCACCCCCACTCCCCACTTAAAATAAAAACGCAACAAAGCTTTGTTTTATCGCCATATAAAGACTCATGTTTAATCATGCGCAAATAACCAGAACACGCATGACAATAACAACATCAACAAAGTTTCAATATAATGCAACAAAGCTACGCACAAGCTTCCACTTTTAGTGACAGACAGGCTCAGTAACAGAAAGCACGGTTATTTTCAGCCGCGTAAAAGAAACATTGCAGCAAGGCTAGGCCTATTAAATGACCGTGGAGCTAGCATCATCATCATCATAACACAACGGTTATGGAAATTAGAACGACAGGAATAAAATTGCAATGAAGTTACAAACGATCCACAACATTAAAGAGAATAGCAGTGGTAACGAGCCAACACCGGACCCTTATGCAGGATACAGCACGTGATGAAGCAATATCCACGAGTAGGCTACCATGAATAGGACAGGATAGGATCATAGAGACACAGCATAAGAGATGACTGACAAAATCAGGAGTAGCCTACGCGCGCACAAAAAAAAAAAAAAAAAAACACCACTGGCGAATGCGCACCATAACACATGAAAACACACGGTCGCTTCAGGTCCTTCACTCGATCTCCCCCTCCTGTGCTATCTTTTTAAAGAAGCTTCCTATTTTTGGCAATTTAGTCAATCATTTCTCGAATTCCTCTTTTCATTTTCGCTTTTGAAAGCCACTATTGTGTAATTTGACGATGACTCCATAGCGATATTTTCTGTCTCAAGTTCAACGTTTTTACTGTTTTGCACGCAAAAGCATGTTCACTTACCGACCCGGGAATTTCCTAGTCCCAATTCGAAACAAATTACACCAAAATCCATCATTGTTCGTTTCACACATGTATTGAATGATCAGTAAAATATGTTGGTGTCATTATTTATTAAACGAGTTGGCACGCATATAGCCTAGCGGCTGCAGTGCATATAAGAAGAGCAGTGCGTAGAAGAAGACAGCAGCTGTCGTCTTCTACGTTTCTATCAAAAACGAATAAATTATATATATTTTTTATTTAAAATAAAAGCGATTACAAAGGAAACGTTTACTGTTCATGTTTTTAAATTTTATTGTATGGAAAAATCCCACTTAAAAAAAACAGACCGCCATTACATTTTTCCTCTCGCGCACCCCCTGGTGGCAGCTCGCGTACCCCTGGGGGTGCGCGCACCCCACTTTGGGAATCCCTGGTGTAGTGCATGTATGCATGTATGTATGTATGTATGGTCAGATCTGTTTCAGTCTGTTTTGCTCCCCCCTTTGCTTGATGGCTTAGCTTTGATGCACTTGTTAAGATTGGCTTGTTGCATCTTTGACTTAGAAAAGGGATCTTCTGTGATCTGATGGGGGTCAGTCCAGTAAGGCAGGAAGTTATCTGGCAGACATTGGGAGGTAGTTTGGCAAGGATGCGTGAAGGTGTAGTGCGAAACTTGGTCTCCGTTGTTGCATTCCTCCGATGATGCCTTCTGGTTGTGACAGACTTTCTGACCTTCTGTGCTTACTTTTGTTGCTGTAGCACTCACATGGTTCTTGATTTTGGAGCTCGTTTTGTGGTTTCTTTATGAGTGATGGGTAGCCAGGATGGTGTTTCCTGGTACCTCTGGGTGTTTGTCAGTGGTTGACTGTGAGAAACCACTCTGTTCTGTGTTGTTGTAGAACAGGTGGTTGTCATCTTCCTTAGGAAGGTGTACCAGATGATCATTGGTCCTCTGTGTTCAGCTTGTTTTCGATGAACACTTGCAGTTGCCTCATTAGTCGCTCCATGTCTTCTGAGGGTAAACTGTCTTGTTCTTGGGCACACTCAGTGCTGTGTTTGGCTGAGTGGTGCGGAGGTGGGTTTCGTTGTCGATTACCCTCATAGAATGCTTTTGGATGCATTCGTTGATTCCAGTTGTTTCCTTCGTGTGGGTTTCTTGAGAAGCGTGGCTGGTCCCATGACTTTTCCATGCGGTTGGTGTGGTAGGTGTCATCGGCATGGGAGTCACGTTCTCTGTGCTCCTTACGAAGGATTGTGATGTTGTCTTGCCACTGGGTGTCTTCCAGTGCAAGGCTTGTTTCTTGGCTGAAGGAGTTTGAAACTGTGGATGTTTTCAAACCTTTCTTTGAGGCCATCTTTTGTTTGATGTAGGCCTTGTGTATCAGGTCACGTAGCTGTTGAATGGTCATTGTGCCATGGCAGGCCATGATACCAAGATGATGACTCAATCCGGGGTGCAGGTTTCTCAGGAAGAGGGTTTTGAAGTTCACATCCTCTTCAAGTTCAGGTTTGTTATGTGCACCTAAATAGGCTTGTCGAAAACGGTGGTAATAGGCTTGGGGAGTCTCTTGTCGACCTTGTTTGGTTTCCAAGGCGATTAACACACCGTGTTCCGACTCTGGACCTGTAAATTCTTTAATCAGTGTCTCACGTAGTAGCTGGTAGTTTGACTTGACATGAGCAGGTTGTCGGTCTAGGAAGCTTCGTACCTCTGGACTGGATGCGGATCTGAGGAGGTATAACCTGTCTCTGTCAGTCACATGGGGTCTCACCTCTAGGTGGAAGTCGATATCTCGGAGGTAGGCAAGGCAAGGCAAGGCAAGGCAAGTTTATTTATATAGCACATTTCATACACAGTGGTAATTCAAAGTGCTTTACATAGAAGAAATTTAAAATAATCAAAAGAAATATGAATTAAAGAAATTAAAACAATCAACAGAAATAAGAATAATTAAAACAGTTTAGAATAAAAAATTAAATAAAATACAGTTCAAACAGTCGGACACATACAGTGGCACAGTGCTCATTCAGTAAATGCATAGCTAAACAGATGTGTTTTCAGTCTGGATTTGAATGTGACTACTGTAGGAGCACATCTGATCTCTTCTGGAAGCTGGTTCCAGCTGCGGCTGGCATAGTAGCTAAAAGCGGACTCTCCTTGTTTAGAGTGAACCCTTGGTATTTCTAGCTGTCGTGATCCTAATGATCTGAGTGATCTGTTGGGTTTATATTCAGTGAGCATATCTGCAATATATTGAGGTCCTAGGCCATTGAATGATTTATATACCAGTAATAATACTTTAAAATCAATCCTAAATGTAACTGGGAGCCAGTGTAAAGACCTGAGGACTGGTGTGATGTGTTCATATTTTCTTGTTCTGCTCAGAATCCTGGCAGCAGCGTTCTGTATGAGCTGCAACTGTCTTATGGTCTTTTTGGGAAGGCCAGTGAGGAGTCCATTACAGTAATCCACCCTGCTGGTGATGAAAGCATGCACTAGTTTCTCTAAGTCTTGACTGGAAACAAAGCATCTAATTCTTGCAATATTTTTCAGATGATAATATGCTGATTTAGTTATTGCTTTGACATGACTACTGAAGCTAAGGTCTGACTCTAGAGTCACACCAAGATTCCTGACTTGATTTTTAGTTGTTAGACCCCTAGAGTGAAGGTATGCATTCACCTTGAGAACTTCATCTTTGTTTCCAAACGCAATGACTTCAGTTTTGTCTTTGTTTAACTGAAGAAAATTTTGGCACATCCAATTGTTTACTTCATCAATGCATTGGCACAGGGAGTCAATGGGGCTGTAGTCGTTAGGCGATAGGGCTAAGTAGAGCTGTGTGTCATCTGCATAGCTGTGGTAAGAGATTTGATTCTTTCTCATTATTTGGCTCATTGGGAGCATGTACAGGTTGAATAGGAGTGGCGCAAGAATTGAGCCTTGAGGGACTCCGCATGTCATGGACGTCCACTCAGACTTATGGTCTCCTATACTCACATAGTAACCTCTCCCTTCTAAGTATGACCTGAACCATTTTAGGACTATCCCAGAAAGCCCCACCCAGTTTTCCAGTCTGTCAAGAAGTATGTTGTGATCGACAGTGTCATATGCAGCACTGAGGTCGAGTAGTACCAGCACTGATAATTTGCCTTTATCAGTATTTAAGCGAATATCGTTTATTATCTTTATGAGCGCTGTCTCTGTGCTGTGATGCGATCGGAAACCAGATTGAAAATTGTCAAAGTATCCATTCGAGCTTAAGAATTTGTTCAGCTGATTGAAGACAACTTTTTCAATGACCTTGCCTATGAAAGGCAGATTTGAGATCGGTCTTTAGTTGCTTAATATAGTCTTATCCAGATTTCTCTTTTTTAGGAGGGGTTTGACAACTGCAGTTTTTAGGGAGTTTGGAAAACTCCCAGAGAGAAGTGAAGCATTTACCATTTCTAGAAGATCTGCTTTTTGTCACGGTGGGTAAATCCTATGTCTCATTCATGTCTCGTGTTTCTGTTGTTACATGTGTGTGTGTGTGCTGATTAGAGGGGCGTGGCTGCTCATCAGAGCTCATTCAGTAATCATTCATCACCAGCTGCAGTCTATCATCCCGGTCTACTTAGTCTCACCCAATTCTCATCTCCATTGTCAGATCGTTGTTTGTGTTGTCCGGTGTTTGATCCCTCAACGTTCCAGTATCCTTCGTTGTTCCTGTCTGTTCCCTGTGGATGTCCTGGATTCGTCTTGTTGATCGTCACCTCACTTCACCTGCACTGTTCCATCTGACCATCGAGTCCCTGCGCCACTTACCTGCCTGTCTGTGGATCGTGAACTGAGTTTTCCACCTTGCCTGTCTGTGGACGGTGTTCTGTGTTTTTCCAATAAATATTGTTACTTGCAATTGCTTCCGTAGTTCTTACGTTACAGAACGATCTGACCAGTAATGGAAGCAGCGAGTGACAATCCTGAGACATTGGAGGATTTCGCCAATAACAGCAGACGGCGGATGGAGAATCAAGAGAGAAATATCAACGACACCGCTCGTGCTGTTCAGGCGTTAGTGGCGCAGGTGTCCGGGCTCACCCAGAAAGTCCAACAGCTGCGTATTCCCGCTGCGCCGGTCCCACCGCCGATTCCCCAAATACCACCAGTGGACCCCTCCCAGTCGGAACCACGATTACCAGCCCCAGAGACATACTCAGGTGAACCCAATTTTTGTCGAGCTTTCCTAACTAGATGCTCCATGCATTTCTCTCTCCAGCCCAGAACCTTCCGGGAGGAAAGAACTAAAGTGGCTTTCGTGCTAACGCTGCTGACTGGGAGAGCGGCACTATGGGGAACGGCGGTGTGGGAGAACCAGGAAGACTGCTGCACCTCGTTCCAAGCGCTCTCCGACGAAATGAAACGGGTCTTCGACCGTGCCTTGGGAGGCAGAGAAGCGGCCAGATTGCTGGCCGAGTTACGTCAAGGACATCGATCCGTGTCGGACTACTTGATCGAGTTTCGGACCCTGGCGGCGGAGAGCCAATGGAACGAGGAGGCGCAGTGGGATATGTTCCTGCATGGGTTGGCTGACCGCGTCCAAAAGGAGATTTATGCCATGGACTTACCACCAAAACTCAACGATTTAATCGCGCTAGCACTGAGAGTGGACGCCAGACTGTCTCGTGTGGAGCGAAGAGGACCCAACTACCGTTCTTCGGCGGAATCGGAGGGTCACCGTGCTGGAGGTGGGGACGCGATCAGCCCCGTCTACGATCCCGAGCCCATGCAGGTAGGTCGAGCCCGGCTTTCCCGGGAGGAGAGGGAAAGGCGGAGATCCCAGGGCCTTTGCTTGTACTGTGGGGGAGCGGGACACTTTGCCTACAACTGCCCGTTAAAAGGGCCCAGCCCGGTAGTAAGTATGAGGCTACTATCGGGTGGGATCTCCGCCGAGAAGACCTCATCGGCATCGACTCTCCTTCCGGTTAGACTCCGATGGTCCAACCACCGTCACGATTGTCATGCACTTCTGGACTCGGGCGCCGAAGGTAACTTCATGGATCACAACTTTGCACTCAAGCACCAAGTTCCCCTCAAACCACTCACCCATCAGATTGCAGTACACGCCCTCAACGGTCAGAAACTCCCCACCATATCTCTGGTTACTGAAGATATCATCCTCACCACATCAGGCAATCACTCAGAAACCATCTCATTCTACATCCTGGACACTCAGCTGGCACCCATAGTTCTTGGTCACCCATGGCTCACTCGTCACAATCCCAAAATAGACTGGCAACTCAAATCCGTAGCGGCTTGGAGCAGCTTTTGTCATAAGTCCTGTCTTGTCTCTGCTTGTCCGTCTGTTTCTGTTCATGTGTTACAGGAGGAGACAGTGGATTTATCTAACGTGCCCACGGAGTATCGGGATCTGAAGGAGGTGTTCAGTAAGTCTCGGGCTGATTCTCTCCCTCCACATCGTCCCTATGACTGTGCTATAGAATTATTGCCAGGTACGTCTCCGCCTAAGGGCAAATTATATTCACTCTCTGTCCCAGAGAGAGAGGTCATGGAGAAATATATTTCTGATTCTTTAGCAACGGGGTTCATCCGCCCTTCCTCTTCTCCTGCGGGGGCGGGGTTCTTTTTTGTGGGGAAGAAGGATGGATCGTTGCGACCTTGTATTGATTACCGGGGGCTGAACAACATCACGGTAAAGAATACATATCCTTTGCCATTGATGTCTTCAGCTTTCGAGAGGTTGCAGGGAGCATCCGTCTTCACGAAATTGGATTTAAGAAATGCTTATCATTTGGTCCGCATTAGGGAGGGGGATGAATGGAAGACCGCATTTAACACCCCTAGGGGGCACTTTGAATATCTGGTCATGCCTTTCGGCTTGTCCAATAGCCCAGCGGTCTTCCAAGCACTTGTCAATGACGTGTTGCGAGACATGATCGATCAATTCATATATGTCTACCTGGATGATATATAGATTTTTTTGTCTTCTCTCCAGGAACACGTGCAACACGTACGACAGGTGCTTCAGAGGTTGTTAGAGAATGGGCTTTTTGTCAAGGCGGAGAAATGCGTGTTTCATGCACAGTCTGTTCCTTTCCTAGGTCACATCATCTCGGTTGAGGGAATGCGCATGGATCCTGACAAGGTTAAGGCTGTGGTAAATTGGCCAAGTCCTGATTCCCGTAAGGCCCTACTGAGGTTTCTGGGGTTCACCAATTTTTACCGGCGTTTTATTCGCAATTTCAGCCGACTAGCCGCGCCTCTGACTGCTTTGACCTCCCCCAGAACGACGTTCAGGTGGTCAGACGCAGCAGAAGCTGCGTTTGCCAAACTGAAGAGCTGCTTCGTTTCAGCTCCCATCCTGATAACCCCTGATCCATCACGTCAGTTCGTGGTGGAGGTCGATGCGTCAGAGGTGGGGGTAGGTGCAGTGTTATCCCAGCGCTCTCCTTCAGACGACAAGATGCACCCTTGCGCGTTTTTTTCCCATCGTTTGTCCCCTGCCGAAATCAATTATGACATTGGCAACAGAGAGTTGTTGGCAGTCAAGTTAGCATTGGAAGAGTGGCGCCACTGGTTAGAAGGGTCGGGGGTACCTTTTATCGTCTGGACCGATCACAAGAATTTGGAATACATTCGTACGGCTAAAAGACTCAATTCCAGGCAGGCTCGGTGGGCTCTTTTTTTCGGACGTTTTGACTTTACTCTCTCGTACCGCCCGGGTTCCAAAAACATCAAACCCGATTCTTTATCGCGCATTTTTGACCGTTCCGATCGCCCGTCTACTCCCGAGTGCATTTTACCTGAGAATCTATTCATCTCTACACTCACATGGGAGGTCGAATCGAAGGTCAAGAAGGCCTTAGAAGGGGTAACGCCTCCGACTCGTTGCCCACCGAACCGGTTGTTTGTGCCGGAGAGTTTACGGTCCAGCGTTATTCAGTGGGGTCACTGTTCCAATGTGGCTTGTCACCCAGGAGTCAATCGTACTATGTTTTTAGTCAAGCAACGATTCTGGTGGCCTCTCATGGCTTGTGATGTTCGCAGTTTTGTATTGGCTTGCTCAGTTTGTGCCACAGGTAAAACTTCCAATCGATCTCCGGATGGGTTACTCCAACCGCTGCCGGTGCCTTCGAGACCCTGGTCCCATATCGCACTAGATTTTATTACCGCCCTCCCACCCTCACAGGGTCACACGGTAGTTTTGACCGTGGTGGACCGGTTCTCGAAGGCGGCCCATTTCATTCCCTTGCCCAAATTACCCTCAGCCAAGGAGACAGCGGTCATTGTCGTTGACCACGTCTTTCGGATTCATGGCCTCCTGGTTTCTGACAGAGGACCTCAATTTGTATCCAAATTTTGGAGAGAGTTTTGTAAACTTCTGGGGGCGACTGTGAGTCTGTCCTCTGGGTTCCATCCCCAGAGCAATGGTCAAACTGAGCGAGCCAACCAGGATTTGGAACGAACGTTGCGTTGTTTAGTGTCCAAGAATCCTTCCTCGTGGAGTCAGCAACTTTCTATGGTGGAGTACGCCCACAATACGTTGCCAGTGTCATCCATGGGCCTATCACCATTTGAGTGTAGTGTAGGTTACCAGCCACCAATTTTTCCTAGTCTGGAATCCGAAGTCGCGGTCCCCTCCGCCCACGCCTTCGTCCAGAGGTGTCATCGCACTTGGACGAGAGCCCGTGAGACTCTAAGTGGGGGCGCGCACCAAGGCCAAAGCCGATCGCCACCGGCGGAAGCCTCCCGTATACGTCGTCGGTTCTAAAGTGTGGCTTTCTACCAAGGATATTCCTCTCCGTTCCGTTTCGAATAAACTTGCACCTAAATTCATTGGCCCGTTTGCTGTCACCAAAATCATTAGCCCGGTGACAGTCCGCCTGAATCTTTCTCCAGTGTACAGGAGAATCCATCCCATCTTTCATGTTTCCAAAATTAAGCCCGTCTTTTATGCTCGCATTAATCCGCCAGTCCCGGTCCCCCCCCCCCGCCGCGCCTCGTAGATGGGGAATCCACATATTCGGTTAATCGTATTCTGGACTCGAGACGGAGGGGACGCGGATTTCAGTACTTGGTGGACTGGGATGGTTACGGTCCGGAGGAGAGAAGTTGGGTGCCAGCTAGAGACATTCTGGATCACTCCCTTATCGATGATTACAATCGACAGGTAAGGGAGTCTGGGAACGCCAGGAGGCGTTCCTAGGGAAGGGGGTACTGTCACGGTGGGTAAATCCTATGTCTCATTCATGTCTCGTGTTTCTGTTGTTACATGTGTGTGTGTGTGCTGATTAGAGGGGCGTGGCTGCTCATCAGAGCTCATTCAGTAATCATTCATCACCAGCTGCAGTCTATCATCCCGGTCTACTTAGTCTCACCCAATTCTCATCTCCATTGTCAGATCGTTGTTTGTGTTGTCCGGTGTTTGATCCCTCAACGTTCCAGTATCCTTCGTTGTTCCTGTCTGTTCCCTGTGGATGTCCTGGATTCGTCTTGTTGATCGTCACCTCACTTCACCTGCACTGTTCCATCTGACCATCGAGTCCCTGCGCCACTTACCTGCCTGTCTGTGGATCGTGAACTGAGTTTTCCACCTTGCCTGTCTGTGGACGGTGTTCTGTGTTTTTCCAATAAATATTGTTACTTGCAATTGCTTCCGTAGTTCTTACGTTACACTTTTAAGCTGTTTAACACACTTTTGAAGAAAGATGTGGGGAGTGTGTCAAGGGCGCAGGTTGATGTTTTAAGGTGCTGTACGGTTTCTTCTAAAATTTTGCAATCAATTTCTTTAAAATCAGACATAGTGACTACTTTCTCAGGTTGTGGTCTGATCTGTCTGACCCCAGTGCAACTCAAGGATGTGCTGATCACCTTTCTGATATTATTAATTTTCTCAGAGAAGAAGTAAGCAAACACCCTGCACTTGCTGTCTGAGAGCATTTCACTGGGAATCTGGCTTGGGGGGTTTGTCAGTCTCTCTACAGTAGCAAAAAGAGTGCGTGTGTTGTTTAAGTTGCTGTTTATAATATTTGAGAAGAAAGTCTGTCTAGCTTTGCCTAGTTCCATATTGAAAGCATGAATGCTGTCTTTGTAGATGTTATAATGGACTACAAGTTTTGTCTTCCGCCACATGCGCTCTGTTTTTCTGCATTTTCTTTTCATATTTTGCACTGCTGTTGAGTTTCTCCAAGGTGCTTTTTGTCTACCACTCTTCCTGACTTTCACAGGAGCAATGTCATCAATTACACCTTTAACTTTTGAGTTAAAAGAATCAAGGAGAAAATCAACAGAGTCAGCAGATATGCTTGGTGTTAAAGATATAGCCTTCATAAATAGCACACTAGTGTTCTCATTTAAGCATCTCTTCTTGACAGACACAGACCTAGCTTCAATTGCAGGAGAGATCAATATATCAAAGAAAATACAGAAATGATCAGACAGTGCTACATCCTTAATAACAATTGATGAAATGTTTAGACCCTTACTGATAAGTAAATCTAGAGTGTGTCCATGATTGTGTGTCGGTCCATGTACATGCTGAAACAGATCAAAAGTTTTTAAAACAGTTTTGATTTCTTTTGCCATATTGGTTTCTGCATTATCTATGTGAATGTTAAAATCTCCAGCAATAGCAAAAGTCAAGTCAAGTCAAGTCACCTTTATTTATATAGCGCTTTTTACAATACAAATTGTTTCAAAGCAGCTTTACAGAGATAACAGGAAAACAATGTTGTAATAGTATTGTTAAATTCAAAATTAAATGTTAAATGTCCCCAACTAAGCAAGCCAAAAGCCAATGGCGACAAAGGCGAAGAGAGGCGAAAAAGGCAACAGTGGCAAGGAACCAAAACTCCATCAGATGACAGAATGGAGAAAAAAACCTTGGGAGAACCCAGGCTCAGTCAGGGGGCCAGTCCTCCTTTGGCCAACGAACGAACAGTGTATGATTATGAGTTAGGCAGCATAATGTCAGGAGTCAGATGTGATCAGAACTTTCACGATATTTATCCAGTTCATCTGGTTGGGTTGGGTCATCCGGCCGGTGAGGAGATGACTGTGTTGAGGTGTTCATGGGCCTTCACAGTGTTGATGGGGCTGGCTCATCAGGGATGCGTTGTCGTCGTGTCCATGTGATGGTCCTTCCTCAGATCTGGATATGGCCTGGATCCGGCGGTTCGCGGTAAACCTCGGGATAAGCAGAGAGACTAATATTAGCGTAGACGCCATCCTTCTTATGATGTACAAAGTACATCAGGAGTTATGGGAAGTGTTCCCGGTTCCGGCTGATCTAAACTATGCAGCCTAACATTGAATTATAGAAATCTATAATGTGTTATGTGTATGCTAAGCCAAAGAGATGTGTTTTTAGTCTAGATTTAAACTGACAGACTGTATCTGCTTCCCGGACTGTGTTAGGAAGATTGTTCCAAAGTTTTGGTGCTAAATAGGAAAAGGATCTACCGCCAGCAGTCGATTTTGATATTCTAGGTATTATCAATTGGCCAGAATTTTGAGATCGCAATAGACGTGAAGGACTATAATGCATTAAGAGCTCGCTCAAGTACTGGGGAGCTAAACCATTTAGTGCTTTGTAAGTAATCAGCATTATTTTAAAATTTATACGATGTTTAATAGGCAGCCAATGCAGTGTTGACAGAACCGGGCTAATATGGTCATACTTCCTGGTTCTGGTAAGAACTCTAGCGGCTGCGTTTTGAACTAGCTGTAGTTTGTTTATTAAGCGTGCAGGGCAACCACCCAGTAGAGCATTACAATAATCTAGCCTTGATGTCATGAATGCATGAACTAATTGTTCCGCATTTGTCAGTGAGAGCATATGACGTAATTTAGATATATTTTTAAGATGGAAAAATGCGGTTTTACAGATACTAGACACGTGACTTTCAAATGAAAGATTGGTATCAAAGAGCACACCCAGGTTCCTAACTGACGACGAAGACTTAACAGAGCAGCCATCGATTGTTAGACAATATTCTGGGTTATTACGTGTGGCAGTTTTTTGTCCAATGATTAGAATCTCTGTTTTTTCAGAATTTAGTAATAGGAAATTACTGGTCATCCAATTTTTTATATCAGCTATGCATTCCGTTAATTTTGAGAATTAGTAAGTTTCGTTAGGTTTTGAAGAAATATACAGCTGAGTATCATCAGCATAACAGTGGAAGCTAATTCCATATTTCCTAATGATATATCCTAATGGTAGCATGTACAGAGTGAACAGCAGCGGTCCTAGTACTGAGCCTTGTGGTACGCCATACTGAACTTGTGATCGATAAGACATCTCTTCATTTACTGCTACAAACTGAAAACGGTCAGATAAGTATGATTTAAACCATGCTAGTGCAATTCCACTAATGCCAACATAGTTTTCTAGTCTAATATAACCAAATGTCTGTAGAGAAGCGCTTCCTGGACTCAAGTAAATAAGTTTGAGGTGCTCTTTGGATAGAAAAAACATGTAGCAATTAACAGGAACATCCAAGGCACTCTCTTTTTAGAAAAGTTAAAAAGCCTTTATTTACATGGCTTGGTCATAATAAAAACTAAAAACACTCCGACGCGTTTCGGCATACAAGCCTTCGTCCGGGAGTCACTACATTTCAAAAACAGGAAGAGCCTTATAAGGTCTCAAACCACCAATCAAAAACCTCCATCTGGCAAAAGTCAACAGTAAGGTTCAGAATTGTAGGGTAATAATGACGACCACTAGATGTCCCCCTAGATGTCCCACCGCAACGACAGAGGGAGAGGATCAGATTGGGGACGTGGATACGGCCGAGGACGTGGCAGAAACAGGACCAAAAGCATAGGAAGAGGAGAACGCGGAGAGGCAGAAAGAAACTGGGAACCCAGATGGACACGGAGCAGAACCAGACACGAGTCGTGATTAACATCTCTGGAAAAGCCTTGTCGGAGGAGAGCACCCGAGTCCTTTCTAAAGGGTTATCTTTTGCACCAACCTACTCTGCCAAAGAATTTGATACAAAGATTGACCTCTTCCGCTTCTACAGGAATTTACATCTCAAGACCTGGTACAAGTCACAGGCTACACCGGCAAGCTCCATAGACACAGGTCAGACAGCTTCTTTTTCCCATAGACGCCTGTTTAAACCTAAGTCCAGATTTTGCCCATTGGTTCAGAATACATCATTACAGGTATGTGCTAAAAAGGTAAATTATGATATTGAAAATTTGTTTAAGCAGAAAAGACCACCTAGGCAGAATAATTTGTCTCTCACTGAAAAGAAGGCCTTGGAAGCATTATCCAAAGATAGTGATCTAGTTATTAAAAATGCAGATAAAGGTGGGGCTATAGTTATTTGGGGGAAGGATATGTATATAAAAGAAGCTTTTCGTCAGTTAAACAACACAGAATTTTATCAACCATTGACTTTTAATCCTATTGAGTCTCTCAAAGAGGAATTGAGACAACTATTACATGTGGCCAAAGACAATGATTGGATCTCTGAATCTGAACTGAGTTTTTTGTGGAATGAAAATCCAAGGGTGACATCATTTTATATGCTACCCAAAATCCACAAATGTGTTGACAACCCCCCAGGGAGACCAGTAATCTCTGGAAATGACAGCCTCACTGAACCAATCTCTAAGTACATTGACTATTTTATCAAACCGTATCTGCCTTTACTCCCAGCATTTGTTCAAGATACCACGAATGTTCTAAAAAAGATCACACAACTTTGAAACATAGACTCTGATACATATCTAGTCACTATGGATGTAGAAGCATTGTATACTAATATTGAACATACGCAGGGACTTGCAGCTTTGACACATTTTTTGAGTAGAAGACCTGGGTCAGAAATGCCCCCCACTGATTTTTTATTGTCATTAACTGAATGGACATTGAACAATAATATCTTCATTTTCCAAGATAAGACTTTTAAACAGAAAAAAGGTTGTGCTATGGGGGCTTGTTATAGCCCATCATATGCAGGTCTTTTCCTAGGAAAATGGGAAGAAGATTTTATATTTAATCAGGGAAAGAATGCCTTTTTCAAACACATTGTCTGGTGGGGGCGTTACATTGATGATGTTTGCCTTTTTTGGTCTGGTTCAGAGACAGATTTGAAAGAGTTTCATGTTTTTTTGAATAACATTAACCCCAATATTAAACTGTCTTTGGAATACAGTAAAGATAGTATTAATTTTCTTGATCTTACCATATCCAAAGACGATCATGGTGCCCTACACACTTCGGTTTTTAGAAAACCTACTGACAGGAATACGGTACTACATGCTAAGAGCTTCCACCCTAAGTGGTTGAAGGAAAATGTTCCTTATGGGCAATTCCAGAGAGTCAGGAGAATTTGTGACCAAGACAATTCCTTTGAGCACAAAGCAAAGGAGATGGTGTCACGTTTTAAGGAACGGGGTTATAAAAACGCAACTCTTCAAAAAGCATACAGCAGGGCCAAATCTGCTAATAGGGAATCACTTTTAGAAAGAAACCCTCCTAAGCCTGTAAAAGATAGACCCATTTTTATTACTACATTTAGCACAGAGGCAGAAAAAATCAAGAGAATAATAAGAAATAACTGGGGTATTATCGAAAGTGATGGTATACTTGGCCAGCTGTTTCCTGAGCCACCTCTGGTTTCTTTTAGAAGATGTCCTACAATACGTGACAAACTGGTTCGGAGCTATTTGAAACCAGAAGGCCAACAAACATGGCTGGGATCTAAACCCAAAGGGTCTTATAAATGTCACCATTGTAATCACTGCACTAATGTTATACAGACTAAAACCTTTGATGATATTTTTTCTCGGAAACAGTTCAATATTAACCATTTCATTAGCTGCAAAACTGTATTTGTTGTATATAGACTAGAATGCCCTGAATGCAAAGTGTTTTATATAGAAAGGACAAAGAGACGTTTGCAGGACAGATTGGCTGAACACAAGTATGCAATCCGCATAGGCAATATGAATTATCCTATGGCGAGACATTATATGGAATTGCATAAGAGTGATCCTTCTACTGTACAGATTTGTGGAATTGACCATATCCCACTATCATTAAGAAAAGGGGATAGGCAAAAACTACTAAACCAGAGAGAAAGTTTCTGGATTGATAAACTGCAGGCTACAAAATATCCAGGCCTGAACGAAGAACTCGATCTCGAGTGTTTTTCTCTAAAACATTTATGTATTTTTCTATTTGATTTTTCTTGCACCTTTGTAGTGATATATCCCCCCGTTTTTTGTTACTTTTTTGTAACTTTGATGATTTTTTGTAACTTTGATGTTTTTTGTAATTTGGATGTGTTTGTCACTGGTATTCCACTAATGGTCAAGGGGGACATCTAGTGGTCGTCATTATTACCTTACAATTCTGAACCTTACTGTTGACTTTTGCCAGATGGAGGTTTTTGATTGGTGGTTTGAGACCTTATAAGGCTCTTCCTGTTTTTGAAATGTAGTGACTCCCGGACGAAGGCTTGTATGCCGAAACGCGTCGGAGTGTTTTTAGTGTTTATTATGACCAAGCCATGTAAATAAAGGCTTTTTAACTTTTCTAAAAAGAGAGTGCCTTGGATGTTCCTGTGAATTGCTACATAGTTTTCTAGTCTATTTAAAAGAATGTTGTGGTCGATAGTATCAAATGCAGCACTAAGATCAAGTAACACTAATAGAGAGATACAACCACGATCGGATGATAAGAGCAAATCATTTGTGACTTTAATGAGAGCAGTCTCAGTACTATGGTACGGTCTAAATCCGGACTGAAAATCCTCGCAGATATTATTTCTTTCTAAAAAGGAACACAGTTGTGATGATACTGCTTTTTCTAGTATCTTTGACAGAAAAGGCAGATTCGAGATTGGCCTGTAATTGACTAATTCTGTCAGATCAAGTTGCGGTTTTTTAACAAGCGGTTTAATCATAGCCAACTTAAAGGTTTTTAAAACAGATCAGGTCAACAGGTCAGGTTTGCCCCAAAAACTTTTCCAATTGTCTATGAATTCTATATTATTTTGCGGACACCAATTAGACAACCAGCCATTGAGTGAACACAATCTACTAACTATCTCATCACTCCTTCGAACAGGAAGGGGGCCAGAGCAAATTACAGTGCCTGACATCGTACTTGCGAGTTCAAACACCTCTTTAATATTAATTTTGGTGATCTCCGACTGGCGAAGTCGAACATCATTTGTGCCGACGTGAATAACAATCTTAGAGAATTTACGATTAGCATTAGCCAGCACTTTTAAATTTGCTTTGATGTCAGGCGCTCTGGCTCCCGGCAAACATGTGACTATGGTGGCTGGTGTCTCTATTTTCACGTTCCGTGTAATAGAATCGCCAATTACCAGGGCACAATCAACATAATTCTCAGTGGGTGTTTCACTGAGTGGGGCAAATCGATTTGTTATGGTGATCGGAACAGAAGAGTGGTTTTTTGATCCGCGACTAGAGCGATCTCTCACAGTTACCCATCTGCCTGGCTGCACAGGCAATAACTCAGCCGGAACCGAATCATGTAAATGGTTCACTATGCTAGGCGCATCCAAAGTAGTATCTAAGGCACGTGCACACTTACTATCCTCGATTAAAGTTTGGATGCGTGTCTCTAATTCTGAAATCTTCTCCGTCAGCCTGACTGTCTCCTTGCATTTATCACATATAAACCCTATATTGCCGACGGGGAAGGCTATGGTAAACATGTGGCATGAGGTGCAGGTGACAATAACAGGACAAGACATTACTCACCGTGTTTGTTGACTGATTCTTACTCACCTAGGCTTTTTATGAACTCAGAGGCGCGGGCGCGCACGAGAAAAATAAATAAATAAATAACTGAGCGCACGGGCGGCGCGTTAACAGGCTAACGAGATACAAGCGTGTTGTGTTAACAATAACGGAAGCTAGCGATGTTAGGTTAGTCTGAGATGTTAGGTAAACTGTTTTAGTAGTATAAACACTAGAAATGATCGTAAATGTATGGTTCAAAACAGAGAGAAATACGAGGCTTTAGATGGAGCTTACAGCCCCGGAGCAAACACACTCACACACAGCAGGCAGCGAGGCAGACAGGAGCAATCGATAACAGTCAAACTCTGAGGAAATTGTTGATAGCAGTTCTGTAAAGTCCTCAGCAAAGGCTGAAGAGTATTTTGGAGGCCTGTAAACAATGATTAGTAAAATGCGTGGAGCACCTTTTAACACAATACCCAGATATTCGAAAGATGGGTAATTACCAAATGATATTTGCTTACATTTATAGACATCTTTAAAGAGAGCAGCTACACCCCCTCCTTTCCTACCCGCTCTGCAGACACTCATGAAAGTAAAGTTAGGAGGGGATGTTTCATTGAGGATTGTTGCACTGCAGCTGTCTTCTAGCCAAGTTTCATTTAGAAACATAAAATCCAGGTTGTATGTGGTTATTAAGTCATTTACTAGAAGTGATTTGTTTTTAAGTGAGCGGATGTTTAAAAGTGCTAACTTAACAGTCTTACTTTCTGTCCCCACAGCAATCTTAGTTTGGCGTGTAATAGGCACCAGATTAGATGGGTTTGCTGTACGGCTTTTGAAGGCCTTAGACTTTCTATCATGTAATCGAACAGCAATGGAGAAAGATACAGGCACACTGGGTTCCCGCTTGTTCTGTAAACATTTGAGAAAGTTACTGTTATCATAGCGGGGACCCGACACATATCACTGAGAGCTGGTATCAGTTGTTTTTGGTACACCTCGAGCCGATGGAGGGGGGTGTGGGCCCTGGCGTTGTGGCAGAGGCCGAAGAGCTCTCACAGGAGGAGGAGGAGGAGGGCGAGCTGGGCCCGCAGGCTTTGGTGGTTTTGGGGCCTGACGTTTTTTGGTTGATATCTGCGGGCTTGCAGATAGTTTGGTTCCAGCAAACACTAGTTTTTCCATTTTCTCTGAGAAGCACAGAAGATGTTGTGGAGATGCTGGAGAGAGGGAAAGCATGTCTGGGGAGAGGGGCTGTTTCTCTGGTGTTATCAGAGGCTGTAATGTGCTGTCCTGGTTTTCCATAAAGTCGTCCTTGGGTGCTGAATCTTGGAGCGGTTCTAGTATGTCACAATCTGTCTGTGGTGAGCTCTGTGGGCAGGGCTCAGCTGAGATTGTGTCCGTGAGCAGAAGTTGTTGTGGCTGAGTGGTGTTATCATTGTCCTTGTGTGACGTGTCAACCGCATGTCCATTCAGGTGCTGAAGTCCTGTGGTCATTCATATTGTGTCCAGGTGTGTGTGTGCCATTCAGGTTGAGTGGATTGGCACACACTGCAGAAGGATGATTGAGGGAGAAGTGGATATTGTCCTTTAGCACTCTTGAACCAAGTTTGTTTGGGTGATAGCCATCCTGTTGAAACAGTTGCCTCTGACTCCAGAAAAGATTAAAGTTGTCAATGAAGTTTACTCCTTTTATATTGCAGGTTTTTTGGAGCCATGTATTTAGCCCAAGCAACCGTGAAAACCGGTTTGTTCCTCTTGCTGGGAGTGGTCCGCTGATGAATGTTTGAACTTTCAGTCTTTTAAGTGTTTCAAAAAGTTCATGTTAACTCAAGTTAAGGAGTTCTGACTGCTCTTTATGAATATCATTTTTCCCCACATGAATGATGAGTCGATTTGCAGTCTTATGTTTCATCAGAATGTTCTCAAGTTCCCTGTTTACATCAGAAGTTGTTGCTTGTGGAAGGCAGCATGTTGTTGTATCCCTGCTGCTAATGTTTCTGATTATAGAGTCCCCCACTATCAGAGTCCTGGGCTCGGCTGCGCTCTGAGCTGAGAGCCGCTGTCTGCTAGGCCTTGATCGCCGGTTAGCATCAGTGTTAGCTACTGGCTGATTCAGTCTGTGTTCGATCACATTCATCACATTTTGGAATTCCTCATTTACATTCATTAATACTTCAAATCTGTTCTCAAGATGTATAGGCGGTGGTAGGAGATCAGTGTTTGCAATCCTTGTCATAGCCGTATCTGGGGTAGAGGATGCTACTGCGGCAATATGTGATACTCGTGACAATCTGATGTCTCGAGTGCCTTTGGGTCTCGCTCCCTGTTTGTGCCACCGATGTGTAAGTCGATCGGTTTGTTTCTCTACACTCAGTATGGCCTGTCGAGGAGTACTAGATTCAGGGGACTCACCGGCTGTATGCTGAGGTCCATGATGAAGCTCTGTAGTGTGTTCCGTCTGGCTTGGTGGTCCCACAAATAACTTTGTTTGAAGAACTACAATCCTTTGTAAAAGTCTGTGGCAGTTAGTGCAGCAAGTAGATTCCAGAAGAGGCATTTTCTCTTATCCTTTTGAATGCAGGCTGTTGTGTTTTCTCTTCCTGGGAATGTAAGCTTTCAGTGGGAGGCTGGTCGGATAAAATAATTCAGCTTTTTTGTTGTAATCCAAGCGTTTGAGCACTGTGCCGATTTGCTGAAGTTAAAATTAGGTGATAAAAGGAGATAAAATATAAAAAAATAAAAGTGATAGAGCAAAAAATATAAAAGCGATAGAGCAAAGCGCGGAGCAGTGAGCAGGAGCGTCCGAACAGTAGCAGAGCAGGAAGCACCTGGTAGGCCTGGATGTGGTGGCCCTCCGTGGAGTTCGGGTTGAACTGAGTGATATTCTTAACCAGCTGGTTGAGATCTTTAAATGTCATCCCATGTGCAGCTTTGGAGTCTGCCTGGATGAGCTCTCTTTGTTTGTTGGCAGTGAACAGTTCTGTGGTGAAGGCCGGTGACATTTTGGGTTGTGGCCATTCACTTATTTCACTGTATGCCAGTTCTTGGATGGAGGACTCTGTTCTGCTCAGCAGGGGTGATGCTGAGGGAGGTCTCTCCCTCCTTGGCTCTGGTTTCTGTGTGAGAACATGCTGGAGTTCATCTCTGACCGCGTAGAGCTTGTCGTTGGCGTCATCTCGCTGTTGGGTCAGATGGTCAATTTCAGCGCTGCACCTTTCCAGGTGGTCTTCCAGAGCATTGATTTTAGAGTTCTTATCTTTAATGTCAGCTTTGGCTTTCTCTAGCTGATGTTCAGCAGACTGGAGTTGGTTTAACAGGTACTTCTGAACAGTCTTTAATTCTTGTTTGTCACGTTCAGTGACTGCAAGGTCTTCTTGGAGCTTGTCAACTTGTTTATTTGTTTCTTGCTCCGCTTCGTCAGGCACTCTGAGTTTATCTTGAGCTTTCGCTTTGAGCTGGTCTGTGCAGTGTTGAGTGTGCATCAGCTCTCTCAGGAACTCAGTGGTCTGACGCTTGAAGTCGTCCTGGACTTTCACTTCCAGCTTGTCTATGCGGCTCTGGGCACGTGTCAGCTCCTCCTGAAGGTGGGTGATGTGCTTGTCACTTAGTTTCAGCTGGGCTGTGAAGGCATTATTTAGGGAACAGGTGATCTTGGTTAGTTCCACCTGGTTTTGGTTCTGGCTTGAATCATGTGTCAGGAATCTTCTCAGAATTATGATTATTATTAAAAATAATAACAGTTCAATTGTCTTTGGTGTGAGGCAGTCTGTAATGCCTCTGAGCCAGGCGTCCACATCTTCCCTTTGGGCAGTGGGGTTTGTCGTCCACGACATGTTGGCACGCTGGATGAAGAGACTGACACAGATCTGTGTGGGGTATAAGCCTATATGTGGTTGAACAGCTAAGTGTCGTTTCAATAATTGTACACCAATAGTGAAGTGTCGTAATGACTAAGTGTTAGTTTAAGTGTAGCCAGGTAGGCTAGAGATGTAAAGATTTCCTCACTCAACTGCTTAAAGGAAAGAGGTTAAAACAAATCTCAATGTAAAGAAACTCTTTTTTTTTTCAAATGGGAGAAATATTTTTTATAAATATTTTCTATCAATGAAAAGCTGGTTTCAACTCGTGATGTGAGGACTTCGTCACTCAACTGAGTAAGGGAAAAAGAGAGAAAGGTTAACAACCAATTTCAATTAAAAAAACAAGAAAGACAATTCTTAACTGGGAAAAATATTATTTTCTCATAAATGCTTCCTATCAATGAAAATTTGTTTCCAGAAAGGTAAACAATATTATTGTTTATGTTTGCGAGGAAAAATAATACAATAATAATGCTGATACCTCTTTTGACAGGATTGTTTTTTGACAGACAGTTTGACAGGATTGACACCACACACCTTCAGTTTGACCGCTTACAGCAGGGATGCTTTGAAGGCGACGTTTGCTCAACACTAGTCTCTGTTAATTGATCTTGGATAAGATGTCAAAATTTAAATTGCGTTTACAAATGCAGGGAGAGTATGGAGAACAAAAGAGGGTTTGATTAAAAATCAAATACCTAATAATTTCTTTGTTGGGAAAGATTATCTTTCTCTTAGAATCGATTGATGGTTCTTCCAGGTTTGTTCCCTACAAAGGTGAAGAATAAGATAGAATAAAGCAGGACAGAACAGGAAAGAAGTGATAAGAAGGAAAGAAAGCAAGGAGATTGGATCCCACAAATGGCTCTGAGGTCTTTGTTTACTACGAGTATAGAATTGATAGTTGATGAACAACTAAACACCCAATTTTTATTTTTTTTTTTTGTAAAAGAGGGTTGTCTCTAATTGATTTGAAACTCGTACTGAGATGGTAATGTCTCCTATTGAGGCTCAGGTGTTTCGTTCCCTTACGAAAATTAACCATGTTTTTTTTTGTAGTAACTATGGTTTTTTTGTAGTAACCATGGTTTAACTATGGTTTTTGTAGTAAAACCATAGTAACTACAAAATGAACCATAGTTTAACTATGGTTTTTGCAGTAAAACCATAGTAACTACAAATTAACCATGGTTTTACTACAATAACCGTGGTTTAACTATGGTCTTTTTGTAGTAACCATGGTTTAACTATGGTTTTTGTAGTAAAACCATAGTAACTACAAAATGAACCATGGTTTTACTACAGTAACCTTGGTTTAACCATGGTTTTTGTAGTAAAGCCATAGTAACTACAAAATTAACCATGGTTTTTACTATAGTAAAAACCATGGTTAATTTGGTTTAAATTCACTCTCAGAAAAAAAGGTACACAATGGTACAAATAATGTTCCTCAAAGAACAGTTTTGTACCTTTAAAAAAAAAAACATGGTTAATTTTGTTAAAATTCACTCTCAGATAAAAAAGTTACACGATGGTACAAATAATATTCCTCAAAGAACAGTTTTGTACCTTTTCAATAATAGTACATTTAATGGTACAGGAAAGACCTCTGATGATACTGTTTGATACCTTTAAAGGTACAACTGAAATTAAGGTACATGTTCTCACATCAAGGTGATAGGCCAAATTACTGTTTCATGATTGTTTGCTGTGTTGAGTATATTTGGCATAGCAACAAGACGCTGATTGGTCGAAATCACTTCAGCCGTTAATGAATTTTCCGAACTGACAGCGGGAAGCAGGCTACACGACTGCAGCTCGGTACAGGGTTTATTTTAAATATCAAACTTGAAGAAGAACAAATTTAAAGGTGGGTTCTGATAATTTATGTTTATATTTAGTTCACAAGTCGAAAATAGAAATGTTTCAGCCACTTAACGTTAATTTAGCGAATTAAATTAGCTTTGCATTAAATGCTTTTTAGCCACTTGACTTGTATACACTTTTTAATATTTTTAATGCAATTATTGACTAGTATTAAGTCATCGCGTGTACATAATATGGCGTTTGTTCTCCATTTTCCACTAAACTGTTAACTTAGCTATTCATAGCAACATGAAACGTCTCCGGTTACTATCGTAACCTCGGTTCCCTGAGAGGCGGGAACGAGACATTACGTCACTGACGTATATGGGAACTCCCTCCTTCTCCATTTTCACTGAAATCTTATAGGCTAACGCCAGCTGGAGACAGCTGGCCAATTGACGCAAAACATGCAAATGCTGACCGGACCGCGGGCAGTATAAATAGCATGTGCGCGCCAATTACGTCAGAATCAAGACTGAACGCTAGCACAGCTGATCAAACGGCGAGCACGGCGGCTGACGTAATGTCTCGTTCCCGCCTCTCAGGGAACCGAGGTTACGATAGTAACCGGAGACGTTCCCTTTCAAGGCGGTCACTTCGACATTACGTCACTGACGTATATGGGAACTGTATAGAATCCCGCCGTGAGCGCAGTGAAGATAAGCCCTGAACGGGGTCAAGCTACACTCCCACGAGAGACAACAGTTCTAAGCCAGCAGCGCCGCAGGAGCACTCGAACTGATAGGCGAAACTAGACCAAGAAACGTCTGCTCCGACCTTACCAAAGTTGCATATCCAATGCAATGAAGCGAAGACTGCACTGGACAGGGCAGCCCAACACCATAAGCACTCGAGCACAAGAGTTAACACAGTGTCGACGGCAATAGCGGTGACAGCTGCATAACCTTATAGCCATACACAGAGTTAACAGCTCATGAGTACATTAATAAAACTCACCGAACCCACGACGCTATAGGCAGTGCACCAAACTTGAAACCCTGGCGAACGTGTTCTGAGAAGACAGCCAGCATACCTAAATCCCGTAGGCATTAAACCAACATTGAAAAGCATCGAATTCAGTGAGAAAGTCTAAGTATAAAACAGCACGTCCCTAGTACCATCCACCAAGCACACAAACAGCTGGTCAGACTGCTGCCTAGTGATCCACGTACATCCGCAAAGCCCTTACAGGGCCAACAGCACTCCGAGCATCAGCATCATGCGAGGCTGACGGCTCAACAGATAAGGCGGGCAGGGATCAATCTGTGCTCTGAACGGTGTAAGCGACTTCGGAACGCAGCTAGGTATCGGACGGAGAGTGACGCTGCAGTCACCAGGTCCGAGACAATGCAACATCATTCACTTAGAATGAGCAAGGTCTCCAAGAGCTTCGCTGGGGCGAGAGCAGGTGGATAAGGCCATCTCAAGGAGAGCTCTCAAAACACTTGTTTGTGTAAAGTTCTTGCTCAACTATGGACCCGGCAGCGGACACACAAGTGGGTTCCACAGCTTGGGGATGATAGGCCAGTAAGGGGGTCACGAGGAACTGACACTCCTTTGTAGAACATAGCCAATGTTCTATAGGTTTTTTTTTTTTTTTTTTTAAAGAGCGGAGGGAGAGTAGTCTGAATTGGGTTCTAGCAGCTTGTGCTAGCTCACACATTGAACTCATTCGCCAGCCGCGAGTGTTTCCATGTCAGCGGGGATCGCATCAGTTGATTTGCTGTAACGTGCGCATTTATCAACGTCTCGTGCGAGAACACCGCGCTGTGACCCGTGTTTTCTGTGCGCTCGCTCATCCCTTCAGATGATGTCCTGCGAGGACAGCATTTGGCTCTTGTCTCAGACCTTCCCCGAGGTGAATAGACGAGTGACGAACACCCAGCATGTGTACCTCTACAGTGAGCTTCCTTCCGCTCTATTGATGTACAGAAGTGCACACATAACTGAATGTACATAAACACAGTGCTAGTGGCCGTAGCAACAACAACTGTGAATATAGGCAGTTAGATAATAGCCCCATAATAGCATAGCACCTCAGTAAGCAAACAAACACAGTCGTAGCCGTAACTACAACTGTGAGTAAACGAGTAGCACAGAATAGCCAGTTGCACTGAAGGAAACAGGGCAACATAACAGCGTAGCACATGTACGCAACAGCATAGGTCGCTGTAGCGCATCCATGTATGTACATAGCACAGTGTAAGTCGTCGTAACGACAGAAACTGTGTAGAGACAGAAATTGAGATGTACAGTTAGATCAGGATGGCTAGCTGCACCGAAGGAAACGGGGCAGCATTACAGCATAACACATCCGTGTACGTACATACATCCTGAAACTGTGAATATGCACGGTTAGATTAAGATAGCTAGTTTTGCACTGAAGGAAGCAGGGCAACAAAATAGC
Source organism: Semotilus atromaculatus (assembly GCA_031834385.1). Lineage (NCBI taxonomy): Eukaryota > Metazoa > Chordata > Actinopteri > Cypriniformes > Leuciscidae > Semotilus > Semotilus atromaculatus. Next base: position 1,964,242 of record JAULUF010000037.1, read on the forward strand.
AAAAACACGTCCTTATACGTACATAAGTGCAGAGTAGTCGCTGTCGCGACAGAACTGTGAATATGCACAGTTAGATAGGATAGCTGGTTGTTGCACTGAAGGACAGAGGGCAACATAACAGCATAACACATCAGTGGGCACATTTTAAACATCCGTGTGTATAATGCAGCGCAAGCCGCTGAAGCGACCGAAACTGCATGCATATGCGCAGTTCAAACACAATGGTCCATTACGTTGAAGGGCAACATAACAGCATAACGCTTCAATATGTACACAGATGCAGCGCAAGTCGCCGTAGCAACGACTGAGACTATGCACAAGCATAGTTATATTTTCGTGTACAAAAAACACAGCGTCAGAGGCATAGCGACATCGACTGTGAATACGTAGTTAATCAGAATAGCCGGTTGCACTGAGGATACAGGGCAATATATAACGGCATAAATCATAGACGCATGTCAATGTACAAACACAGCGTTAGTGGCATCGCACAACAACTATGAATACACAGTAATCAGAGTAGCCAGTTGCACTGAAGGATACAGGGCAATATATAGCGGCGTAATCGTTACACATATATGCGTAGTGTGTACACAGTGTCAGTTGCATCGCACAACAACTGAAATACGTAGTGATCAGAATAGCCATTTGCACTGAAGGAAGAGAGCAATATATGACGGCATAAATCATAACACATATGAATGTGTAGTGTGCACAAACATAGCGTCAGTTGCATCGCACGACAACTGTGAATACGCACTGCGTAGTAATCAGAATAGCCATTTGCACTGAATGACACAGGGCAATATATAATGGCATAAATCATTACACATAACAGAGTGCGGTGTGTAGGTAACACAGCATCGGTTGCATCGCGCACCAACTGTGAATACGTACTGCGTAGTAATCAGAATAGCCATTGCGCTGAAGGATACAGGGCAATATACAACAGCAAAATTCATACACATATCAGTGTGTAGTGTGTACGTAAACACAGCGTCAGTTGCATCGCGCCACAACTGTGAATACGTACTGCGTAGTAGTCAGAATAGCCATTGCACTGAAGGATACAGGGCAATATACAACAGCAAAATTCATACACATATCAGTGTGTAGTGTGTACGTAAACAGCGTAGTTGCATCACGCAACAACTGTGAATACGTAGTAATCAGAATAGCCATTTGCGCTGAAGGATACAGGGCAATATACAACGGCAAAAATCATACACATATCAGTGTGTACGTAAACACAGCGTCAGTTGCATTGCGCAACAACTGTGAATACGTACTGCGTAGTAATCAGAATAGCCATTGCACTGAAGGATACAGGGCAATATACACGGCAAAATCCATACACATATCAGTGTGTAGTGTGTACGTAAACACAGCATCAGTTGCATCGCTTCAGCAACTGTGAATACGCACTGCGTAGTAATCAGAATAGCCATTGCACTGAAGGATACAGGGCAATAAACATGGCAAAAACCATACACATATCAGTGTGTAGTGTGTACGTAAACACAGCGTCAGTTGCATCGCTTCAGCAACTGTGAATACGCACTGCGTAGTAATCAGAATAGCCATTGCACTGAAGGATACAGGGCAATAAACATGGCAAAAACCATACACATATCAGTGTGTAGTGTGTACGTAAACACAGCATCAGTTGCATCGCACGACAACGTACTGCGTAGTAATCAGAATAGCCATTGCACTGAAGGATACAGGGCAATATACAACGGCAAAATTCATACACATATCTGTGTAGTGTGTACGTAAACACAGCGTCAGTTGCATCGCGCAACAACTGTGAATACGTAGTTGAATCAGAATAGCCATTGCACTGAAGGATACAGGGCAATATACAACGGCAAAATTCATACACATATCAGTGTGTAGTGTGTACGTTTACACAGCGTCATTTGCGCTGCACAAAAACTGTGAATACGTGGTAATCAGAATAGCCATTTGCACTGAAGGATACAGGGCAATATAACGGCACAAATCATAGCACATATCAGTGTGCAGTGTGTACATAAACACAGCGTCAGTGGCGTAGCGACAACAACTGTGAATACGTAGTTAAATCAGAATAGCCAGTAGCACTGAAGGAAACAGGGCAATATAGTGGCATAAGCATAACACACACACATATCAGTGTACATAAACACAGCGTCAGTGGCATCACACAACAACTGTGAATACATAGTTAAATCAGAATAGCCATTGCACTGAAGGATACAGGGCAATATACACGGCAAAATTCATACACATATAGTGTGTAGTGTGTACGTAAACACAGCGTCAGTTGCATCGCGCCACAACTGTGAATACGTACTGCGTAGTAATCAGAATAGCCATTGCACTGAAGGATACAGGGCAATTTATAGCGGCTTAAATCATGAACGCATGACAGAGTGCGGTGTGTACGTAAACACAGCGTCATTTGCGCTGCGCAAAAACTGTGAATACGTGGTAATCAGAATAGCCATTTGCACTGAAGGATACAGGGCAATATAACGGCATAAATCATAGCACATATCAGTGTACAGTGTGTACATAAACACAGCGTCAGTGGCGTAGCGACAACAACTGTGAATACGTAGTTAAATCCGCATGGCCAGTTGCACTGAAGGATACAGGGCAATGTAACGGCACAATCATAGCACATATCAGTGTGCAGTGTGTACATAAACACAGCGTCAGTGGCGTAGCGACAACGACTGTGAATATGTAGTTAAATCCGCATGGCCAGTTGCACTGAAGGATACAGGGCAATATAACGGCATAAGCGGTAACGACTGCGCAACCCCGTAGTCAAGACTGAGTAGAAGGGGGGTAAACACTCACCGAATTGCGCCTTTGCCTCGTCCCTCTAGACGCGCGTCTTGCGCACGACTACCATAGGACGTCGTCGAAGACGGAGTCTTTCTTGAAGTAGATACTGGCCTAAGTATCCTATTCCACAGAGCCTATCGCGTCGAGTCCTTCTAGCGAGCCCGCGAAAAGGACCGGAGTGGCGACGGGCCGCGCTCTAACTCGTCTTTGGGCAGGAGAGGGCCCACCAGCGGCCTGCTGGCGGCAGTGGGCCTCATCCCCGCTGATGCCCGGGTTTTTTCCCCTGAGGGCACGCACTGTCCGGCACATTGCCTGTCGTCCGTGAGTGCGGCCTCGGTTGATCCTGTAGAGTAGAGCGAGTCAATAGGACCCGCACATATCTGGCATGTGATGTAGCAGCCATCGGATGCGGGGAGGAAACATGGTGAGTAACCTCTATTGCAACTTCCACGATGACTTCAGATAAGACTTCTAGCGTGAAGAAAGAGATTCTGACGTAATTGGCGCGCACATGCTATTTATACTGCCCGCGGTCCGGTCAGCATTTGCATGTTTTGCGTCAATTGGCCAGCTGTCTCCAGCTGGCGTTAGCCTATAAGATTTCAGTGAAAATGGAGAAGGAGGGAGTTCCCATATACGTCAGTGACGTAATGTCGAAGTGACCGCCTTGAAAGGGAACTGATTGCCCAAGGCCGCTCCAGCTGTTACGGCATTTTCAAATAGACCGGAGAGCGGGAAGCAGATTACAACGAGCACGAGCACCACCATCCACCACAACAACCATGGCTTTGCCCTCTTTATCGTCAGAAAAACTTTAGAGGTTGTACTCGAATTACAAGACGAAGAGAAGAGGAAATTCAAAGGTGGGTTTTATGTTTAACTAAATACAAAATGTATGAAGCGTTACAGCCACTGACATTAGCGAGTGTAAATAGCGTAATTAACGTTAGGTAACTTACGAATCCAGTCAGTGATATTAACGTTAGCTGCCTGCAAATATATTGTAAAGCTATTGAATTTCTGTGTCGTAAGTACACATTTAATACGCAATTATTGTAAATGAATGCTTAACCAGAGGTGCCATACTTTACATTAGTCCATAATATTGTAACGTTGTGCAGTTGTTGAATGAACAACGTGATTGAACGCTAAACAGATAAAATAGTTGATCACTCGTTCTCTGTGTTTAAATGAATGCGATTACCTGATTCTGCCCTAAGTCATATACATGTCATTCATTTTGAACTTTGTTGAAACTCAGCAAATGTGTCTTTGTTTTTCAGATCATGAAGATGATACAACTGTCAGGTCTCACTGATCACACATCTGAAAGTCTGACTGCATCCTCAGCTGTGAGGCAAGTATCATCAGTACAATGAGTTATTTGAGGTTCTAAATCTTATGATATAATTTTTTCTTATGAGGTTGCATTTTTTGTCCTAAGAGTTTGTTTGCCATAATGACAGAGTGATGTCAATCTTGATAAAGCACAGTAAAACTGCACTTCAAATGAAATCTGAAAGATTTCTGTCACTTAATTGAAAGTATATTCACATAAAACTCTGACATTCATAAAGTATGGTAGCATAAAGTTACCAAATGTCAATTTGAAATGTAACATGCACAGTGGCAATGCAATGTGTAAAATGGCAATGTATTTTTGTATTTGAATTTACATTTTCCATACTATATGTGCAACATCTGGAGCAAATTTTTTTTTTCAAAATCAATAATATAATAATTTGCATTACTACACTAGCTTTAACATAGTTTAAACATAAATTTGAACATTTTATACGTTTTTTAAAAATTACAATTCAAATCTATTACAGAAATTAGATGTTTAACATGTTCAAGCAAATATTGTAGCAAAATGATAATTAAGTTATTTTTCCTAGTTGCATTTACACTCAAAAGTTAAGGCGCTTGATGCAATGATTGCATTTTCAAATCCACATTGAATTTTGCTACGTTCATCGCGGGTATTTAATAAAAATGCAATCGAAAGTGTCTTAACTGTGAGTGTAAGAAAAATAGCATTTAAATTATCATTTTACACTTTTAGCTTGAACATGTTAAAGGGATAGTTCACCCAAAAATGAAAAACTCTGTCATTAATTATTCACCCTCATGTCGTTCCAAACCTGTAAGACTTTCGTTCATCTTCAGAACACAAATGAAGATCTTAATAATGAAATCTGATAGCTTTCTGACCACTCTCGTGTGTTGCGCAGCACGTTTGAGAAAGGTTTGTTCTCACATGTCAAGCATGTTCGGTTGAGCTTCTGTTTATGTTCGCTAATCAATGTTTAAATGTGAAGAAAAGACTAAATTAAATCTGCTCATCATATAAAGCGATCGAGTCTCTTCAGAAAATTTGACCTAAACTGCTCAATTGAAATGGATTGGTCTTATTATCTCTTTATGAACTTTTTGAAGCATCAAAGTTTTAGGAAAGCTCTCTGATTTCATTAAAAAGATCTTCATTTGTGTTCTGAAGATGAACGAAAGTCTTACAGGTTTGGAAGGACATGAGGGTGAATAATTAATGAAAGAGTTTTTCATTTTTGGGTGAACTATCCCTTTAAACATCTCTAATCATTTTTGTAATACATTTTAATTTAAATTTTGCAACTTATAAAAATGTTAAATATATGTTTAAATTATATGTTAAAACAAGTGTAGGGAATGGCTAATTTAATTATATTATTGAATTTGAATTGTCACTTTGCCCCAAACATTGCACATATGGTGTGGAAAATGTAAATTTAAATAATACATTGCCATTTTACATATTACATTTCAAATTGTCTTTTGCTACCTGTGTGCTACCATTAAAAACAGATTGTAAAATAATTTGAATCGAGCAGTTTAGTCAACATTTTTCTGTATTAAAATTTTTCTGATACAATCGTTTTATATGATGAACAGATTTAATTTAGGCTTTTATTCACATGTAAATATTCATCAGTTCACACGTCAGGTGTGGTAAACGGTGTGTTTCGCAGCCTGACGAGCTTCCGCAAGAACCAATGAGGTTTGTCAAAGCAAGTGCAGTTGAGCTTCTGTTTGTTCAATGTTTACATGTGAATAAAATGAGAATTAACTTCTCAATTCAAATGGATTAGTTTTACAATCTCTTAACTTTTTTGAAGCGTCAGAGTGGTAGTTGCTTAGCTGTCAATGGAAGGACAGAAAACTCCCATTTCATTAAAAGATCTTCATTTGTGTTCCAAAGATGAACTAAAGTCTTACAGGTTTGAAACTACATGAGGGTGAATAATTAATGACAGAGTTTCCATTTTTGGGTGAACTATCCCTTTATTAACTTCATTTAAATTCTGAAAGTATCAAAAATATTGTCCATGTGACTTGTTCATCTTATTTTTTAGTGAACATCTTGCCTTTCACCATACAGTAGCCTTAGCTCTACTTTGCACATTCAAGAGTGCATGATAAATCCTGTTCACAATGGCCATGCTTAAATGATTTGCACTGTAAAATAGGGCTGCAGCTAACATTTTACTTTTCTGGGTACGTTATATGAAGCTTTAAGTGAATCATTTAAAACTGCTTTTCTTTTTTTATGGAAAATGTAAAAAGTTGTTTTCTTATCTACATTTCAGTTCTTCCAGAAAATGGACGAATGCATGCTGTGGTTGATTTAAGGTGTTTCCAGGATTCCTTAAAGGTATTGTTCAGATTAAAATTCTGTCATTAATTATTCCAAACCCATAAGACCTTCGTTTATCTTCGGAACACAAATGAAGATATTTTTGATGAACTCCAATAGCTTTCTGTTCCTCCACTGGGAGCCTTCGCAACTAATACATTCAAGCTCCAGAAAGGTAGTAAAGACACCATTAAAGTAATCCATGTGACTCCAGTAGTTTAATTAATTTATGAAGCGATGCAAGTGCTTTTTGCTCAAAAAACAACATCATTTACCTCTATATTTACAAAATAATATTATCTAAAGCACATTCTCGTCTTTCTTCCGGTCTTGAGTCAACACAATACGCATGCGTCATAGTGCTCCCCCTACTGGATTGCAGGTCAGTATTTTCCTAAATGAAGTGGTAAATTGTGTTTTTTGCAAAACAAACAAAGCACCCGCATCGCTTCATAAAATTGGTTAAACCACTGCAGTCACATGGATTACTTCAGTGATGTCTTTCCTATCGTTCTGGGCATTGAATGTGTTGCATTGCTCCCAAAGGAGGGACAGAAAGCCCTCAGAATTTCATGAAAAATATCTTCATTTGTGTTCCGAAGGTGAAACGAAGTGGGAGAGGGAGTGCGCTGTGATTGGCTGGTGTGAGAACCTGGCAGATCTATAACCAAAACAAATTGAATTTGAATCTAAAATCTTGTTCCGTATTGTTAATATATTTTGACATACACACAGAATTGTCTATCCCATGCACAGATCTTAAACATTACATTTAATGGCTTTGGACAACTTGTGACTGGCAAACATGTAATTTCTCATTTTCATCTTCTTTAATACAGACACGAGAGAGTGTGAAACCATCAGCTGTTTGCCAGGTAAGTAGTGAAGTCGTAGTGAATACCATTAATAAACATATAATGATCATATGGTATGTACTGTATATCTAAATTTTTTGTCTTTTAAGATGTTGTTTTTTTTTGTCCCCAGCGTGCCAAAAAAAAAAAACCTGTCCAATCTATACCAACATGAAAAAAATATTCTTGAACTGGAAGAAAGTGAGTTCTATTGCCAATTCATGTGTATTAGTGGTAAGTACATTTACAAACCAATTAATATTTGTCTAACAAATGTCAGTATAACTCTCCAAATGAAATATGGTAAACATTAAAGGGATAAATAACTTACCAAAAAATATTTTATATCTGTCGTCATCTATTCTCACGTTCAGACCTTTATGACTATGTGGAACACAAAACGAGAACTTTGGAAGAATGTTCTGATCTGTTCTTTCCAGGTAGTGAAATTTAACAGAGCCAACTCATTTTTAAACTGTAAAAGGAATAAAAAAATAACCATAAAATAGGTCCACATGACTCATGCACTGTTTTCCAGGTTGAAACAATACAATAGCTTTGGGTGAGAAACCCTTTCTTGATGATCTGTCTGGGTATTTCTTAATTCTTTATTATGCATTTAAGATTGAATTGAGTGTCTAGAGCTCTATCCCTTTGTTGGTTACAGATGTCTCTACTCAAACCAATACCTTCTCCATCTCTTGTCCTTTATTCCAACCCATTTTCTCTTTTGTGAAATGATGTATATATGAGACTTACTCTAGTACTAGTACTTTTTTATTTTGTTTAACCTTTCAAGAGTATAAGTAAAGGAGAATACACTCAGCTGATCATGTAATGTACATTCTTTCTGCTTGGCTTTTGGAGCCCTAATAATGTATGGGTTATTTATGAAAACACTGGCTGAATGGACATTATTACATGGCTACTCGATAGTGCAACTGACCAATAGCAGTTGAGTATTCCAGCTTGTGTGTTAATGTGTTGTGTATTCTTCTCATTTTAGCTCCTGCGTCCATTTGGGCTGAAGGTCGAGACAGAACCAAACCAAAGCTGGACTGTAACCTACTGGCCATATGACAGACTTCATATTGACAACTACTGGCATGGTGCTGCGTCACATGATTTTCAACAACAACTTTTTCACCTAGTGTTCATTTAAAGTGTGGAGTATTCATCCCCCATGAGGAGAATCCATGTCTTCATCTCTTGTGAGTGGATATCATTTAAAACATTCTTAAAAGAACTGCTCATTTCTTCTGAATTTATAGTATTTATTTTTCTTGTTAAGTAATATTGTTGTAATCCTGTTAATGTATGTACAGTATAAATTGCAAACATGCTTGTGTTGGGCACGTGTTCACAGGTTATAGACATTTTAGAGGTTGATGCTGTGTATTTAAAGGTGCTCCAAGTCATGTTTATTTGTACAATATGTCATTTTTGTATATAATCATTATTACAGTGGAACAAATTGCTATTTTTTTTAATTTGTAAATTAGCAACTGAATTTAACCATTGCACAGCACCACTTTATCACCAATAATGTTTTATAACTTTTGTAGTTTATTGTTTTATGTTACATGTGAGAACAAATGCAAGTTTATATTTTCTTTCAGATTATGTAATTTTTGTAATAAAGTCTGTATCAGAATGATAACTTCTTTCTGTTGTCATTTTGTAGATGTTTGTTGTAACTAAACGGCTTAAATGTAATTCAAGATAATTTAGTAAAACTGCAGTTTTACTATAGTATTACTACAATATAACTGTAGTAGAACCATGGTATCAAAACCATGGTTTTTAAAAATACCAGTTACTACAGTCATGGTTACTATGGTTTTACTATAGTATTACTACAATATAACTAGTAGAACCATGGTATCAAAACCATGGTTTTTAAAAATACCAGTTACTACAGTCATGGTTACTATGGTTTTACTATAGTATTACTACAATATAACTGTAGTAGAACCATGGTATCAAAACCATGGTTTTTAAAAATACCAGTTACTACAGTCATGGTTACTATGGTTTTACTATAGTATTACTACAATATAACTGTAGTAAAACCATAGTATCAAAACCATGGTTTTTAAAAACCATGGTTCGCACCAAAATACCACGGTTACTACGGTCATAGTTAACTACAGTTTTACTGTAGTAAAACCATGGTTAATTTTCGTAAGGGTTCCGAAGCTAGAATAACGGAGGAAAGGAAAAGGTAAGAAAAGGGGAAATAAATAAATAATAATAATGGACAAAATAAGAAAGGGGAAATTAAATAAAGAGGTAAATTAATGAATCAAATAGAGTGATTAAGTTTATAACCACAACAGGAAGAAAGGAGAAACGGAGGATACAACGCAATAACAATAATGAGGAAGTATGAGTCTAACAATCTTTTGTCATAGGAAAAATTTTGGGTTTTGACTTTCAAAGTTCAAGACTTATTCACCTGAAGTGATTAGATCTCAAAGAGAAATATAGAAATTATGACATTAGAATTATTAAGAATACATCTAGAAATCGTTAGAAATTACCTGTTTAGAAAAATTTAATTTCAGTTTTATTTTTATATTTTCTTTTTCTTTCAAATCAAATTCGAATTTGACAATTAATAATCATAAACCAATATTTTCTTTTTCAAGTAAAATGCAGATAAAGTAATTAATAATTGTAAACCAAAGTAATAAAAAAATTCTACTTCAAGTAAAATATAACGTTAGGTAAAGTAAAATGTGAGAAAGGTAAAAGAAGAAAGAAGAAAAGACCAACAGGTGTAAAAATCAAGGTGTTTAAATGGTTAAATCACTTTAACTTTGTTCAAACAGACACTGTATTTAACCGCTGGTGTTAAGCCGTTCAAAAACGCCGTTTTGGTTGCACAGAGCACGCGTTATTTTACGGCGTTTGCTTATAGTATAATGAGCCACGCCCACTGATTTCCACAGCCAGTGAGTTTGAACTGTTCTCTCCCAATTAATGATGAACTGAGTCAGACCAGACCAATTCAGCAGCACGGATCATTATAGCCAAGGATCATTCGAATCTGTGAATGGTTTATTATTTTTTGTGTAGACTATAGCCTACCTACACTCACAATAAAAACAAAACATTGCTTGTATAATAAAGAAAACAAACAGCTTTCCTTTCCGTGAACTTGCTTCTCAAAAGCGATCATTTTGAACATGAACCGAAATACAGTAAATTTCGCGTATAGACATAGGCTATTTATTCCTTTTGACGACGATGATTCTTTATGCAGCTATTTGTGCATGCAGGCTAAAACTAAACCCCTGGAAAAAATTTTTTGTGTGTTTTTAATGGGTAACAGACACTTGTAAATTTTAGTTTAAATGAGAACTCCGGGCAATTTTTAAGTTAATCTTGATCGTTAGACCTTTGTGAGTACTGTCTATAGAAAAAAAAACTAACCGGATTGGTGCTTGCGACGCGGAGCTGCGACAGCGAATGCCCAGAGCTCCCACTCAGCTATAACGGCAGCTCTGGGGGCATATACATAAAGAGCGTTTTTGTGCCTCTAACAGACACAAAATGCAATTAAAATGTCTGTCCAACATGAACAGGGACCTTACCTGTGAACAAGATGCGTTTAGAAACTTATAGCCATGGTTTAAATTCACCTAAATAGTGTTTTAGACAGCAAGCTAGTCTCGCGCTGAAGTCTCGCTCCTCCCACCTGGACACTATTTACCTTTCCCGGCTACAACTGAGATCACGGGACTTCAGCGCGAGTCCAGGTGGGAGGAGCGAGACTTCAGCGCGAGACTACAGCTTGCCGTCTAAAACACTATTTAAACCATGGCTGATGGTGCGTTCAAGTCATCTCGTATAGATCGTATTTACGAGTTGAACGCACTTGAACGCCACCACAATGTCGTAAATACCAGTGGGGAGCTCGGGATTATCTCTAATGGTGCGTTCACACCGGACGCGAATAGCGCGTCAGGCGCGAGTGATTTCAATGTTAAGTCAATGCAAAGACGCGTTACGCGCGTAAAAAATTCCTGCGGCGCGAATGAGGCGTAGAGCGCGGTAATTCGAATGGCGCGAATTAAGAATCTGGCGCGTTAAGCGCGTTACGCGCGAATTATTTAGTTAGTGCCATTTGTGCATTCACGCGTTTGACGTGAATTCGCGTCTGCCGCCCGAGTTGAAAAATCTGAACTTCTGCGTCCATTCGCGCCGCGTTAACCAATCAGGAGCCTGCTTGCTGTCACGTGGTGAAGTATCTGTATGCTGGATGCCTCAATACATTATTTTGTAATATGACAAAATGGAATAAAATGACTATTCTATTCTGTTCTAATGCAGCAACAAAGCAAATATTTTATCACATAAAAACTTGATTTAAATATATGAGACATATTCATTTTGTATTGAATGCTTTTTATTCCATTTCTAGATTATATTAAAAATTATTATTCTAATGTAAAAACAACCAACATATTACATAATTATTCTAGACCCGACGGTGTCCGGTCTGTTATATATATTTGACAGATTAGGTTGGTGAGGGCGAGGGTGATCCTCGCTCCGATGCGGGAGAACAGGTCATCTAACTGGGCGCGGGACGGGCGAAGTACCACTGGAAGCGGCCGTCATCCAGGCGCTGCTCCTGGAGCGAGGAAATGGTGAAACTCGACAAACTGAGTTCACCTCCGAATCGTCTGGTGGACCCAAATACAGTGACGATGATCCGTACGCCGCTGTTCTGCTTTTCAGAGCAAATACAGAGCGATGACTCTCTCGATAAATGCTCGATCAACATAAAAAAGATGGCGGCCAACAGATTTCGAATCTGACGCGCGTGACGCGCGTAAATTTCGCTTCAAACTTTTGTTTTTACGCGCGTCAGTTTCACTCTTGACACGCGAATTAACACAAAGTGGTCAAGCGTCAAACTAGACGCGGTAGACGCGAATTTGACGCGCTATTCGCTTCCGGTGTGAACGCACAGTAAGCCCCGATCTGTCCGAGTTGTGGGCGTGTCACTGAGAAACATGGCGGAATACCACAATACTTAAATATTATGCAGTGATATTGTCAAGGTTTTCTATTTACAGCGCAGTTAAGCGAATTGCCTGCACAGAATATGATGGCATTATAATACAACAATGCAACATGTAACGATTAAGTTGGCAGTGGCTTCATAAATTAATTAAAAACATAAAAAACAAAGTAGGCCTACATCCGATGCACATTTCTTTGTTCTTCATTTTCCAGAACAAGAGTTTAAGAACCTTACTGTATTTTTGTGTAATTAATTAAGAGAAAGTACTCCGCCATCTTACTCCGACGAAAGTGACTTGAACGCACTGCCGTCGTAAACACGACTTCCCATCTCGTACGTACGGACTGCCCGAGGAGGACTTGAACGCACCATGAGTTGCTAAACGCATCTTGTTCACAGGTAAGGCCCCTGTTCATGTTGGACAGACATTTTAATTGCATTTTGTGTCTGTTAAGAGGCACACAAACGCTCTTTATGTATATGCCCCCATTGCTGCCGTTTTAGCTGAGTGGGAGCTCTGGGCATTCGCTGTCGCAGCTCCGCGTCGCAAGCACCAATCCGGTTCGTTTATTTTTTCTATAGACAGTACTCATAAAGATATAACGATCAAGATTAACTTAAAAATTGCCTGGAGTTCTCCTTTAACATAATCTTGTCGGTTAATGAATGGAGAATGATCGCGTCGGTTGAAGGTCGCAGAAAAAAAAAAAATATACACATATAATAATATTTACAAATATATATATATATTTTACTTACTAATACAGTAATATGTTTGTCATAAAATAATTTATCAATGCTTTATTTTTATAGGCTATAACCTAACCTTTGCAGTTTTGGATAAAATAGGCCTATTTTTTTTTTTTTTTTTTGCATAATTTTTGCTTAAAAAAATAAAGCATTCATAAATTATTTTATGATAAACACATTACTGTCTTAAGTGAACTCATTTATAGTTATACACTCAAATAATAATAATAATAATAATAACAACAACAACAATAATAATAATTATTATTATTACATTTTAGGCTACATATTTGTCCAAAACGTACAAAAAAGGAACAAAGCAATTAGTTAAATGTCAGTCATAATACAGTCACAGTCAGTCACAATGTCAGTCTAATAATTTATTATTTAGACAATAATAATAAAGGGCTAGGATTATCACAAATAACCACAAGATATTGACGCTCATCATTCATATTAAATTGTCTTTTCCAACTAGGGATGGGCATTCGATTAAATTTTCTTAGTCGATCGTCGGGAGAATTAACGATCGACTATCGATTAATCATTAATATTTTTATATTCAAATGTATTATTTATTTAACTTTTTATAAATTAAAAATGCAATGAAAATACAAAAATACAGCGTGTTTTTCCTCGATTAGATCTTTATTACAAGATGATCAACTTGTGGCAGTTAAACTGGACGTTCGGTTAGGCTAAATTTGAAGATATACAGTATGCGCTGCGGTGCTCTAACGCAGCGGAACCTGCAGCTGCGAGTTGGCGTTCTTAAACAGAGACTCTCGTTTGTTCCAAAATAATAAATAATATAAAAAAATCATGTTAAACAATAACTTAACCAAAAACATAATAATACTTAGATCTGACAGGTTTTGTCAAAATGTAACTCAAAACTATCCAAGGCACGGAGTCGAGAAAGGGTGAGAGAGATTAGCCTACCTAACAATCAATTAGGCTAGGCTACTTAACAAAGCCTCATAAAAAATAACTCACATACAACTTCTACACCAGTCTACTGATTTCTGTTGAGAAAGATAAGCATGTTGATGACATGATCTGGGGTCAGACGCGACCGCAACCTGGTGACCGTCAAGCCTGGTTTACACTTTCGCCTGGCTCTTCAGCGCGAGTCTCCGCAGACTGCGCGCGCACCTCTCCAAACGGACGAGGCGTTTATACTCGACGCGCTCGCCTGTGAAACACAGAATACCGCATTTTTGCCGCGCTCACCTTCGCGCTCGTGCGGACGCGTCGAGTGTAAACAAGGCTTCAGTCCAGCCGCTGAAAACACCGCTCTGATGAGGGGACTGACGTTGCCGGGATGCAGGTACCTCCGCGCTATCATGACCAGCCCGGGGAACACGTTCACTTTACACTCACACTACGCAACGCAGCAGCATTAGTTGAATGATAATCGATAACAAATTAATGTAATCGACGAAATTCTTAATGATCAATAATCGATCGTCGATTAATCATGCCCATCCCTATTTCCAACATATTGCACCATTATTGTGGAGCGCGCACTGCATGGAGGCGCCGGCGACTTGCATCACTTGCATTTTCCTATCAACAAACAACTTAAAATACTCCCTAATTTCTGGTCATACAGAAAAGAATACATAATTCGCAACTAATTTTATTTGTGTAAACTCACAATAACAAGAAAACGATGTGCTTTTGTAAAATAACTTATGGTCTCCGTGAACTGGAGCGCGTCTCAAATGAACTGAAAAACAGTGTAAACTAGCCTCACAGACAGACATTCGAAAAATACCTATAGGCTATAAAGCTTGAAATGTCAACTTTTAAACGAACAAATTAGAATCGAAAGCAAATAGCCGTCTGATTATGTAATCCATATGAAAGGTGCATTTCTCTCTAAAGGCGCATCCCCTTTACAGCGGAGATGGAGATATGTTAGCTGCCTGATTTAGAAAACATTAGTTTATTAATAAACAATTAAAATGCCTCGTTATTTGTTCAGACACATATATTATTATTAGCCTACTTTTGCCGGTGCTTTGCGGCAAGATGTATGCATGCGCTATTGCGCTTATGGATAGGCTATTCCTCCATGCACCCAGTATTTAAGAAGAAATGCTCAGCTCAGCTCCGTCCCTTCATCAGTATCTCTGACGCTGAAACTGTCATCCATGCATTTATCACATCACGTCTCGATTACTGCAATGCACTTTTCATTGGCCTTCCTGCTAGCTCCGTTTCCAAATTGCAATACATTCAAAACTCTGCTGCCAGAATACTCACCCACACCAAGCGTTCTGCACATATCGCAGTGGCGGTTCTAGGGGGTGGCCGGGGGGGGCAGTGCCCCCGTGTCAACAAGCATGGCCACCCCTCTGGCCCCCCTAAATTTGCTCTTGATAATCACGCCAAACGAGATATATCCAGCTGCAGACCCGCAGCACCACCAGCACCAGCGCCAGGACCGCCAGTGCCAGGACCCACCAGCGCCAGGACCGGAAGTGAGGGGCGGAGTTTACGGCCGAGTATCGGATTCATTGTATTGTGAGTTACTTCCTGATCACGCTGTTGAAAAATAATGCTTGAAACTTATGGGCATTTTATATATTACACGAAATTTATACATTAATATAAATTTATACATGAATATAAGTGTATATTAATAAAAAATGTATACTTTAATATACGTGTGTAATGTAATTTATAATTTACAGTCTGCAAAACATAAAAATTTACACAAAATAGAATGTAGTTGTTAAGATTTTAATCTGGAACATGTTTATTTTTTATGTTTTTCGGGTCATCTTCTTAAAAAGGGTCCTTACTGCAACGTTACAATGACGTTAATTTTATACATTTTCCTTTAGTAATTTCTATTAAAAATTTAATATATTTAAACAGCTTTTTAAATACTGATATAAAAAAATAATATACAAAATTGGGAATTTCATGGGTTTTTTTTCTATGCCATGTAAAAAATTTACAGTAACCTTAGCTGTCAATTGTTTCCATACAAACAAAAGATAACATAATTAACTTTTTATGACAGATTTCAATTTGTTAATGATCTCAATTTAAGTGTATTATTTATTATCAGTAAATAATACAAAGAATTTTAAGATGCTGTAAATGAATCTATATATTAAACAATTCCATTTGAAATAATGTCATATTGTAAAAGAATGAGCTAATTTTAAGTATCTCAACATTGAAACCATGGGTGTGGGACATGAGCAAAAATGGTGTTTGGACATAAATGCTTCATAATTTTACATTAAATCATATTTTTTATTATCAAGGTGTGTATTGACACTACGTCTATATTTATGAAACATCAAATGACAAATGTTAACATAAATAAAAAAATTCACTCCTGGGACTTAAAGGTGCCTGTAGTTGCAGAAACACCCTTATATGTTACACTAGTTACAGTACAATAAGCATTTTAAAACGTTAATCTTGTGTAATGTAATTGTATAGTTATTCGTTTCATTGTATTATGAGAGTTACTTCCTGATCACGCTGTTGAAAAATAATGCTTGAAACTTATGGGCACTTTATATAAAATATCTTTTATTTTACAAGAACATGTGCAGCATGCATTTTTGATTTCAAAAAACTAAAAAAGAAATTGAAAAAAAATTTATTTTAATCGTTTTAAAAGGAAAATAAAAACTTTACAATCTCTCAAACGAGGAATTTGACAAATGGGGTTTAATAAATAAAAACTGAACTATAAAAGGTAACATTACACACACAAGTTTTTTAAGCCGTTTGGTTTATGAGGGCACAGATGTCCTTATAAACCATGTTTACGTTGCAATTTATACACGTGTGTCCTCATAAACCATATACATGAACACACACACACACACACACACACACACACACACACACACACACACACACTGGTTAAAACGTCACCACAAGGCCCATCAAAAATAAAATCGAATCATCCGTAGAAAAAAAAGTTTAATACAATAAAGTATGATAACATATTCAAGCTTAAATAAGATGATCTCACTTCCGGTCCTGGCGCTGGTGGGTCCTGGCGCTGGCGGTCCTGGCGCTGGTGCTGGTGGTGCTGCGGGTCTGCAGCTGGATACTATTGCGCCAAACACCGTTGGGTGCAATACGCAATTTGTCCTGTGGGCGGCAGTAATGGGAAAATAATTTGTTGTGCCGTAACTTTTATGTCAAGAGGAAATTACTCAAAGCGAGATCGCGCACTTTAGTCGGAGCGTCAGTTCATGTTCATCAGAGGCGAGCTACACCAAAGCCCGTCTACGGAAAGCCTGGGCACTCCCTATTAAGTCCGATTGTACCGAATTTTGGTTGTAGTTCCACCAGAGTTCCACTGGGGGCGATCGTCTGAGTGCAGAATGAATGGGAGTCTATGGGGCTAGACGGCTAAATGTGTCTCTTTCACCCTATTGCCGTTGAGAAATCTACAATTTTATTGTAGGTTTTGCAAGTTCAACACTGGTTATAGGTCGAAAGTTGAATGAACGAGTACTTATGTCCTTTCGATTTCTTACAGGTGGAGTTGTTGTTGCCCATAACACTCTAGCATTCTGCTAATGATGCTGATGTGTATGATGTCATTGACATTTTAAAAGACCTTTTAAAGCAAATAAGTGACTCTAAAAAATCTAACACCCAGCAATGTGAATTTTCTTTGCATCTACTTTCGAATACAATATTCAAATTACTAGACAAAAAATTATATCCCGAGAAAAGTGGATTTTGAGGGGTATAGCACCATAGACTTCCATTCATTGTGCACTCGCCCGCGAGCGCCCCCGCATGGGCAGAGACGTGTTACTGCAGCTAGTCCAGAACCCGGAAGTAACCAGAGAGTGCCAATTCTCTCCTATTAGACATTGGGTGTTTCTCAAAACCAAGAATGCAAAGAACGGACTTGTGTTCTTGGGGAGAACGCTCTTGCTAGTTGTTCTTGGAAGAATGAACTTACAAGGTGACGAGCTCACAGAACGCTGCTGACAGTTTGAGACGATGTGTTCTTGCGGGTATTGCGCAATACGCCCGGACAGACGCCGTCTGCAGAACCCAAATATTTACGACTCGCCATATATTTTCGTAAAAATGCCAATATTTGAAATCAGTTATTTCTCGCATCAAATGTTCTCAGAAGTGAATTTAGTGATGAAATAGCATACGAAATTGTGTATTTAGGCAACAATCAAACGAAATATGCTACAACTCTGCCTCTTTTCGTCAACAATAAAACGAAATATTTTATAAAACACCATTCTGCCTCTTTAAATGAAAAAATAAATAAAAAAAATCTTAAACATATTAGCCTAAATGGCCACACAATTGTGGTTCAGGCAACGCATACATTAATTATCTTCACTGCATATTTATAACAACATTAAATATTAAAACACAAACCTGCTTCTTTTTTATTTCATTTTAAAAATATGAAACATTCTTGATTTTTATTGACATTTGTCAAAGAGAGACAGGGTTGTGTAATTTTATTTTACATATAGTGAAGAGAATGTTAAAATAAATATAACAAATATATCTAGTATATAAAATAAAATTACACAACCCTGTCTCTTTTTTGTTAAATGTAATTTTTAATGATCAATAATATCCAGTAGGTAAAGGTATAAGTAAAAGGTATAAGAAGCTAACTTACAATGAGAAATTAAGCAAACAATTAGGCTACAAAGTTAAAGTTAAATAGCCTAAATATATAAAGTTATGAAACTTCACTTTTCCCTCAGTCAAAACAATTTGCCATGGAACAAATAGATTAATGAGTGAGACCAAAGATCGACACAAGACGAATATACGTCATGTTTATCCACTAGAGACACCAGAGCCAGCGGCACACGCCAGAAGCACTAGCCGGGGAAAAGCTGTTCCAGTCGGGGTTAATGAGCGCTGAACACCCGGTGATCACCTGGATCTTACAACTCCGAAAGCGTAAGATAAATTTTTCAAATAGGCGCTATCTTTATAAACAAACCACATATTTGAGCTTTAAACAACTACATTCTCGCCTGAAACACTCTTAAAATTACATTTCATGACACAATAACAGTAGTATTTTGATATTACGCGGGTTTTCTCCTCTGGTATTGACGCTTGCTGGTTGGTGCGTGATGCATTCTGGGATACATGGCTGTCTCAAAGTCCGCACAAGTCACCACTCGATGCATCCTCGGTAAAAGGGGCGGATCAAGAACACATCCGGGGATTTGAACCGGACTCGGCTAGATGTGAACTTTGAATTGGGACAGTACTTGGGCAGCGACTGATGACGTTTCACAAGTCCACAAGAACACAAGTACAGACAAGAACGCATATTGAGAAACGGCCGTTCTCTGGCTACACCAACAAAAAGAGATACAGGTAACGAAAATATTTACTTTCAGTCATGTTCACGTAGATTGAAATAATATTAAACTATCCAAGTGTCCGCTGTTGCTTATATTATACTTTATAAAACTACATATCAAGTAATTACGAGTCATGATGACTACGCAATCTTAGCAAAGAGTCAGCAGCCAGAGAACAGATGACGTTAACACATTAAAGAAATTTAGATTTAAATTTTTTATTTATATCATCTAGTTTTGCCCTACATTAATTTTTGCCTTTTTAGTAGGTGGTATGAAGCAGACTCGACTGTGAAGTCTTTTATTAATTACAAATGATTTGTTAATCACTCAATGATTGAGGTTTTATAAGTCCAGAATTTAGATTTAAAGAAATAACCTTATTAAAATTCACTCAAATAATTTGAATGTTGAAGAATTTGTTGATGTGTTTGCAAGGAACCACAAAAACCGCAGAATAACCGCAGATGAATACATGATGTTAGAGAAGATTATCATAAACACATTTTCAGATGACTGCCTTGATTTGTGGATATTTGTTTTTTGTATACGTATGTGTCATAGTTTACAGATGTAAAAAGTGCCTAGATGTGCTTATGCTAAAAATGTGTTTTCATTATATCACACTACAATAGAAAATTACTCGTCAAATAAATTAAACATTATGAAACATTAATTTGAGTTTAAATTGTTTTATTAGCTTCTGTTTACACCTGGCCACTTCATGCGTTTTCTCAGATCGGATAGCTGCCTGATTGATCAAAACGATTCCATTTACACCTTGTCACATAAATGTGTTTTTGCAAAAAGGAAATAAATCAGTTCTTCAATTCCCGAACTATATACAGATTTAAAGGAGTTCACGTCACCGAAAGCAACAGATATGAGCTGCATTTTATTGATCATCTGCAAAAATTTCTGAATCAAAGACCGCAATAAGAGAGAACGGCAACAGCCCTGGTAAGATCATTTCGTTTCTTTACTTTTAATGATGATGATTGTGTGTTAAGCATCTGTGACCTACTTTCACTTTGATTTGCGATAGTCTGCGCGTTGGCTTGATGAACAGATGCTCATCTGTGGTAATGTGTGTTGCAGAAGCCTCGTCATATCTGACTATAACATGACATATAGCCTATAAAATGCTCTCACACATTTATCTTTTAGCATTTTTGGGAGGAGTAAAATTGACATATATGGTTTCAACAACCAGATCACTTGCGGCCCTGAAGTGGTTTGAGCGATCGGATTCATGCGAATGGTCTTTCGCCTGGTCTTTTCACGATCAGATAGCTATCCGATCACAGAAAACGAGCGGCCAGGTGTAAACAGATTGCAGTGATGCACGTCATGGTGAAAAATTACTTGAATTAATACAGAAAATAGGTTAAAATGAATGTTAAAGGTGTGCCCCCTAAAAGCACACGTGGCCCCTGCCTGCCCCCCCCAGTTACTGTGGTCTAGAACCGCCACTGCATATCACTCCAATTTTGCATGATCTTCAGTGGCTTCCTGTGGCTTACCGTATTAAATTCAAAATTCTCCTTCTCACTTTTAAATCCCTGCACGGTTTGGCTCCCCCCTATCTCTGTAATCTGCTTCACCCCTACACACCGACTCGCTCTCTACGATCCTCCGACTCTAGCCTTCTCGTCGTCCCTCGGCATCGCCTTGTTTCGATGGGGGGCAGATCATTCAGTGTTGTAGCACCAAAAATGTGGAACTCTCTCCCCCGATCACTCTGCTCTGTTAACACTATTTCTGAATTCAAATCCATGGTCAAAACTCACTTATTTGCCGAATGTCATAACTCTTGAGTTGTACTGGAATGTTTTTTTTTTTTTTTTTTTTTTTTACATCTACCTAATTTCTCATTTTCTGTACCTACACTCTATCTACCTACTGTTGTTTTGTCTGCTGTCTTTGTCCTCCGCCTTTATCGTTGCTTGTCTATTGTAAAGCGTCCTTGAGCTCTGGAAAGGCGCTATATAAATAAAACTTATTATTATTATTATTAAATGAATATAAACGTGCGATTAGTCAACCAATTGCTTAAATAAATGACTTGTAGTCGACTAGAAAAATCTTTAGTCTATGGCAACTCTAATCAATAAACAATTTAGTTGACATTATTTACTTAGTAGCCAGCTCTTAACATTACATTAGTTGAGTTAACATAATTAGTTAATGAACTAATAAAATGATCAAATAAATATCTAATTAAGATGCTAAGCATATTGGCCTATATAGCAAAAAAAAAAAAAAAAGGCTGGTAAAAAGTGATGGTCACCAAAAAAGGCTGGTGGTCAAAAAAGTTAACTTCAGGCCCTGTATGTGATGCATGAGATATTGCTGCACATCTCCATTCTCACACTGTAAAACAAACACGTATTTTATCTCGAATGAGTCTTGACATCATTAGCTATAAAGTTGATTTGCAAGGTTTTAAGACAACAAAATGTAGGCTACTTATGCAGTCATTTAATGTTCGCTTGCAACGCAAAATGAAGCTTTTTCTGGCCATCTTAAAGCGATCTGGATTATTTTCTTTGTTTAATGGATTACCACAAATGATCCGTGCTGAATTGGTCTGGTCTGACTCAGTTCATCATTGATTGGGAGAGAACAGTTCAAACTCACTGGCTGTGGAAATCAGTGGGCGTGGCTCATTATACTATAAGCAAACGCCGTAAAATAACGCGCGCTCTGTGCAACCAAAACGGCGTTTTTTACGCCGTCATATGGCGAGATGAACGGCGTAAAAAGCGGCGCTTTCCATGCACACTAAAACGCCGTCGAATACGCCGTCATTGACGTATTGCGCGCGTTTTTTACGGCGTTTGTAATTACAACGGCGTATTTTGCGGCGCAAATACGGTTTAAAACGCCATATTTGACGGCGTTTGGCTGTAAACGCGATGAATCTATAGCGTAATTCTGACCCTCTTGGCTTGCCATACGTTTTGTCCTAGTCAAAACACACGTTTTCGTTTTTCTTCGCTCATGCCTTTTTGCAAATAAACAAAATTATTCCTACCACATCGTAAAATCTTGCGCGTTTCTTTCATGGTTTCTTCTTCGCGACTGTGACCACATAAAGTAATTCAGTGTAACTTTGCCGAAGATTAGGCAATAGGGTGATTTTACAGTGCAAAGTAAAGTTACCTCAGATTGTCCTATATGAAATAAAAGGGTAGGATTATTTTACGGTGCAAAATATCAGATTGTTCTACCATTAGAAAAATAGGCTAAACAGATATGATTTGACAGTCTAAGTTTTCAAAATCATGGAACACAGAGGCACAATACAAAACGAGATACAAATAAACGACAAAACAATAAAACTACTTATTAATATAAATATGAATTAAATAGGACCACATTATGCTGCACATTATGCATCAATGCAAAAAAAAGAACAAAAAAAGGAAAATGCACTCAAACTATACCACATTTTTTGTGCAAATAAACACATTTAGGCTATTGAAGATGCAACATCTAAAATGTGCCCATCTATTTCAGCTCTCACACTGTCTGAAAATAAAAGAGATGAATATATGTGTAAATTAGTACATCTAAAACAATGTAGAATCTAAATATATATATATTGCTGTTACTTTTTTGAGAAGTCTGCCTTTTAATATATTATTGTAAGTATGCAGGTTTTCAATGGAGCAATACTGTTTCAAGGCCTCCAAGAGGAAAGGCAGGCTAACCCTAACCTGGATAATGCGACGGTAGCCATATTGTGCCAGTACGCCCAACCACACACCAGCTTACTGGTGGAGAGGAGACAGTGATGAAGCCAATCAGTGTATGGGGATGATTAGGAGGCCATGATGGACAGAGGCCAAAGGGTAAATTTGGCCAGGATGCCGGGGTTACACCCCTACTCTTTTTCGAAGGACACCCTGGGATTTTTAATGACCACAGAGAGTCAGGACCTCGGTTTAACGTCTCACCTGAAGGACGGATGAAACGTTATATATATATATATATGTATGTATATGCTCCAGAAGCAAACACAACATGTGTAAAAAAAAAATATTTTGTTTAAATATCATATTTTTTTATTTAGTACCACCCTTCGGAAGCTACAGAAGATAATTACATGTCTCTCAGAAGACAAATGTGGCGAGCAGGACGAGACAGAGGGTTGTGAGAGAACGGCGCAAGTCCGGCGACGAGATTGATGAGCAACACCTGCGCGCCGCACCGGTCTCGTATCTCTGACGGAGGAGCTTCGGAAGCATAAAAGGAGGAGCAACGACATTGATGAAAGAGAGGACCAGGCCTGGACTTTTACAGTATGTTTCATTTGTGTGTGTGCGGCAGTCGTCCGTGAGGGGTTGCCGCCTTTAATATAAATAAACACAAAACAAAAGTAAAGTCTTTAAATATACGCCGGTTCCTGCCAAGCTCCTTCTTCCCACAACAACTAACCTCGTTACAACAAATTAAGTACAATTTACATTGATCTTCAAATTAAAAAACAACCCTTAATGCATCGTATTTGCTTCTGGAGCATCAGTGAATGTTTTAACCTTTTTGTAATACTTGCATTTGAGTCCCTCAGTGTGAAAAGATGGATCTCAAAATCATACAGTCACTGCTGTAAAAGGTTCAAATATGCAAAAGATGCTGGAAAACGAAAAGAATTTGCGGGACCTGGAGGATTTCTCTAAATACCTATTGAACATATTAAGAATCAAGGGTAAACTTTTGAATGAATTTAGCTTCTTTTTTTTGTCTTCTGGACTATATGTAAACATCTTTTTCAGGACAGGACTAAATAAATAAAAGAATTAACATTTTGCAAGGGGTATGTAAACTTTTGAGCACGACTGTACTGTATATATATAAGCTATTCAATATTCTAAGTATTTAATACGCTACTCAATCAAAATAGTAAACACAAGTACAAGCCAAGAACACTTAGAATACTTAATTATACTTTTAAGTATATCTCGAGCAATAAGTATAGGCCAAATATACTTACTTTTCTGTCAGTATAAGTCAAGTATACTTATGTGCAATTTGAAGTATATTTCTGAGAAGTACATAAAAAGTAGACTGAAAGTGTACTTATTTTTAGTATACTAAGTATACTAATAGCACACTTGAATAAACTTTTTTCGTTAGGGTTGGATTACAACCGAAATTAACAAACTGTTAGTGGATAAAGAAAGAGCGTTTAAAGTAAATGATAGGTATGGAGGGAAGCTGATTCAGAAGGAAATGCAGACGAAAATCAAACAGGGCAAGAGACAACATAAAGATGAACAACAACTTAAGGAAAATAACTTGCGTATGGCGTGGAGGGGTATTAAAACTATCATAGGTCAAAATCACCACTCTAACACCCCGGTACATACAGTCGAGCAAGCAAATGCCCTGAATGAATACTTTGGGAGATGGTAAAGTGACGTGCCAGCCAATCCAATCAGCCTCGATGGAAGAGTGCATCAATCAGGGTAAGCTGTGAGGAAGTGGGGCAGATCTTCTCCCATATAAGGACAAGGAAAGCTGCCGGACCTGACAGGCTGGAAGGCACCATCCTAAAGAGCTGCAAAGAACACTGAGCCCGGTGTTCAGGGGACTGTTTCAGAAATCACTTGACACACACAAAGTCCCAAAGATATGGAAAACATATTTATTTTATATACTAATGATTGTGTCAGCCACCATTCCAACTGTTCTCTGATTAAGTTTGCAGATGCTGCTGCCCTAGTCAGTTTTTTAACAGATAATGAACAGGACTACAGGACTGAGGTTGACCAATTCCATAAATGGTGGAATCAAAACTCATTCATTTGAAATATTTCAAAAACAAAAGAAATGGTGATCGATTTTAGAAAAAAGGATCACCCTCATCTGGCTCTGAGGATACTGGATGATCCATCCCACCCACTTTGCTCAGTTTCCCCCCCTCTCCTCTGGACGTAGATTTTGAATGCCCCTAACAAAAACCAAACGTGCCATTACATCATTTGTGCCGAGGAGCATTCAGTTACTGAACAGATCAGACACAGGCACATAGACATTTTATAATGTGCACTATTGATTATTTATTAATTATTTATTGATTAATCTTAGCTATTGGACTGATGATTGCATGTCCCCACCATTGCTACGTTGTTGTTGTTTATGTTCTGTTTTCTGTCTACAGTGTTGTTGGATGTTTGGTGTGGGTTTTATTTTTTAGGGTTCGTTACTGTTATCTGTCCTAATCAGTGCCGCTGCTAGCCATTTTGGTGCCCTAAGCATAATTCCTTTATGATGCCCCCCCCAAAAAAACATTTTCATTTAGCATTTTCATTTATGTTTCATACCCCAATGAGGGTATGATTTATAAAAAAAATAAAAAGTAACACTTTAGTTTAGGGTCTAATGCTCACTAACTAGTTTCATTATTTTATGTTTCATCATGGTTTTATCATCACCGTGGTCCCGAATTTGAGGCAGGTTAGTTAGGGGGGTTCGGGGTTTCCCCGAGAAAATTTTGGATTTCTCTGAACTACAGATGTGCATTTTAAGATGTTGTGAAGGCTAAAAAAATAAAAAAATTCGATAACAACAGCTTTGAAACCATGTCAGTGGGCAGCTGATTATTTTTCTCTCCTCATCAGCATCACACTCTTTTTCACTTTGTTTTTATCTTGCCCTGTCTCTTCCCCTCCTAAAGTTGGTTTTTTTAAGTTACTAAAGGCTACAATTTGTATTTTATTCTCAATATGTACACATTCATTATTAATCCTGTGCCTAACATGATGAAACCGGCTTTGTTCATGTTTCTTGTCCCCTCACAATGACAGTAGCCTAAACTATAACACTAGGCTACATGTTACATAGGCCTATTTTCAGTTCAAAATGGCGAAATTAGACAAAACTATATTAGTTTGCCTAATTATTTTTTGTCATTCGTTTAACATTTATGACCTAAAAAAAACTGTCAAATATGAAATGTTACGTTTAGCTACTTGCATCTTATCTCGCACTTGACTGTACACTGAAGCGTCGAGTTGCACTGTTAAAATTTGCGCTCAGCGTCTGTGAACATAAAGCCCGCCTACTTTGATTTGATTGGTCATCTCAAATATTCTGACATTGACAAGCAGTGACGGACCAATGAGGCTCAGATGAACACACACACACCCTGTCCTCTCTGTTTCTGACGTGCTCTAGCTCTGCTCGGCGCTGCGGATTGAAGATGAAGAACGCGCTGAATCTGATTATAACAAGAAGTTTGATGATTGATTTTTCATTAGGCTATTTTTGGTGCCCCCTCAGCACTTGGTGCCCTACGCACAGCGCGTGATGCGCGTGGTGGGAGCGGCGGCACTGGTCCTAATGTTCAATGTGGCTCCCTTGAGTGCAAAAAAAATAATTTCCCTTGGGGCAATAAAGGTTTCACTCAAACTTATATTTGTAACTGTGCCTGGTGCCATTATTGGTACATAAATAACTTAGCAGCATTAAATGGAACAATGAACAAAAGGTTCTGTGGCAGATATTTAATATTTTGATTGAGGATCTGGGAGATCACACATACAAAGAAAAAGAAAACAAGTACATATAAGGTTTCATATATAAAATACAGTCCAAACTTTAAGTTATTAAAATCCCATGAATCAATAAGAATAATAAAGCCATTTAAATAAAGCATTTAAATGAACTTTCTAGCTCAGTTGTACATTACATGTGTGAATGATCATAAAATCATAAACTGTATATGTATTACTGGATATGTGTCTGTGCCTGTGTGTAGTTGGAATTGATTTAATGATCTGAATCTGAGATGGTCTGCAGATCCCTCAGTTGTTTCCTTTCTGTTTAAAGGTGAAGTACGTATGATTTTCTATGTTAAAATACATTCTCCTAATCCCGTTTATGGTTCATTGACTACTATTAGTATGCCATTCATGGGTTTATCTCCCCCAAAAATTTAAACATTGAGCCTCAAAAGATTCATTGAGAGTGGTCTGCTCAGATCCATCTTTCCAGCTCAACCTATTGTGAGAGTGGAGTGTCTACAGTAGCAGGTGAAGCAAGAGGGTGTTTAGCCAGTGTAGAACCATGACTCGCCATGACAAGCAAAAATGTACTGCATTGTGACGTTCAAAGATTAAACAGGTCATGAACACGTCAAAGCGAACGGGGTGCTGAGATATAAAACGCAACAATGGACACTTCAGTACCATACAGGATTATCATGCACCCGCTCAAAAACACAAATGCACCGGTTTATGTTTACTTTCATGTGTCCAATGTAGACCGCCACAAACAGTCGTGGTGCGTCATGTAAATAAATGTGCCTATTGCAGCTATGTTGGATGGGTTTATTATAAGTGTGACGCTTGCGTTCGCTCTAAACAGTCTACTCAATTGCTTATTATGATACATAGCAACACAGCTAAAAGTATTCCTAATTTGTACCTTTATTGAAAATAGCTTACTTTTTGCCTGTTGAGACATGCCTTCATGAGCACCCAAAAGAGTATTTGTGATGTTTGAGTTGGGAGAGGCACGACACGCGAAAGTTGCATTTCCATTAAGTGCCACTATAGTGTCGCAGAAACTACATACTTCACCTTTAAAATTTGTGAAACAAAAATGGCATGGAGGATGATGTTTATTGATGTTTATTGCTGTAGTTGAGCTGGGTCTCTTCAGTATGGCTCTGCTTTCAGACTCCTGTACAGGCAGCATGTGAAAAACATGCCGAAAATCTGAAAGAACGTATGAGAGGAAAAGCATGATATTAATACAATTTCTTATAATATCATACTGTACATACTGTCGTGGCAAAAAAAAAAAGTCATATGGACAGACCTACTCATTATATACAGTACCATGTGTCAAATCTATGATTTATGGCCCTCCATTTATGACCCCTGACACTCCCTGTAGATTGACTGGTCATTAGGATCCTGTCACCCCTGATTGACAGGATGTGACCATGCATTTATGGAACTGTCAAAATACTTGCAATCTTTACACTAGACCACTTGTCTACTTACTGTACATGTCGTATTTCCTGTATTTTGCCAGTGTTCAAGTGGGTGTGAAGACTGCAAGTCTGTAGGGCTTTTGATTACCCGATGGGACACAGTACATAGTACTGAATTAATTTTACTGAGCTTTATTTACACATTTTGATTGTCAATACTTTGCATTTTAAAATAAATCTCTAAATGTCTGTTTACAAGTTCCTATGTAACAAAAATAATTTATTAATTGCGGACCTTCTAATAATTGATAAAAAGTCAAGTCAAGTATATTTATATAGCGCTTTCACAGTATCAATCAAAACAACATAACAATGTTCGTTTATTAGTGGAAAAAAGACATCCACGTTTGGTAGGGCTGATCAATGGTATTAATGATTGGTTAATTAATTTGAATATCCCCAACTGAGCAAGCCACAGGCAACAAAAAAAAAAGCAGTTAAAAAACACATCTCTCCACCAATGGTTTCACTAAAGCAAATTGTCTAATATTATCTTTAAATTAAACTCTAACTTTAGGTTATTCTTTTTTTTTTTTATTAAAACAGTCTGATGCCCAACATTGTTTCTTCAGGAATGCAAGCGAGTACCTTCCTTACATGGAAAAAAAGAAGTCTTTGATGTAAATGTACTGAATGCATTTGTTGTTATTTTTTTTTACAGAACTACATTTCACATTCTTTTCCCTGAGGTGCTTAACATCTGTAGGGAATATATGTTGTTTTACAAGTTTCAGGCATCAAGCAAACATGGAATGCTCATAAAACATAATCTTAGTGCTATCCTTGTGGGTCATCAATATTCTGAGGTCTCATCCAGAAAAGTGTTGAGCTTCCAGACTTAGCCTTATACCAAACAAAGAAAAACATATGGATGTCATTGTCAAACTAAGTATATTTTCCCATTGTCATATTTTTGACCCAAATAAATAGATATTGACAATTATTAATAATTCTTTCCCCTCTATTGCAGATGTCTTCAACCCTTCTCCTGGGGAGACACTGGCTGCATCCGAAAACTTAGGTAGCTTGAATCAGCCTTGACATTGTTGGACATTTTTTTTTTTATCTCTGTGCAAACCTCAAAAACGCAAACCCGTGAAAAAGCAGACGGTGTGCACATGTGGATCACGTGCTTAGTCTATAGGTATGCACATTTGAATGTGTGCAGGCGTGTAGTGCTTCTGAACATACCAACCCTCAACAAACTACTTGTCTGGCCTTAAAAATGTATAATAAAGAATTATTTATCACTTCCGCGTAGCCACGTGAACCGGAATTATCATGACAAGTTTTATCTGTACAGAGGTAAAGGGAAGGAGGTCTTAACAGGACTGCGTTGTCATCGTGTCCGGGCGCAGGTCCTTTATCAGAAAGGTACCTGATAAAACTGATTTCAGACTAGACTTGAGAGGTAGTATAACAGTTTAATGATCTACAACAAAATAGAGCGAGCTTTGGTGAAAACTAAGTGAAAATTAAACATTTTTATAAAAAAAAATTTTTATTATTATTTTTTAATGAATTTGAAAAAGTCAAAGTAAATTAGTAAAAAAAAAATGTTGAACCAAAATAAAACCATAACATACTAGAGTAAATAATTTCGACCTAAACCAACTAAATTGTGTTGACTATAATGGTGTGTGTGCTCATGCTGAATCAGATTCAGACTTCACAGCCATACTCTCCCGGGCTACTCTGGGTGGCGCAGTGCGACGTGTAATTGTCTTGCCCCACCCAGTGCCTGCCCGGATGTGTGTGAAAAACTTTGGCAGTCTGGAAGCATTCTGATGCCAATGTGGCAAGCCAAACATGCAAAAATCTGCAGAAAAAGTTTTTCCTCTCTCACTACCCTCGGTAGAGGGCACGGATGGCAGTGAGCGACGCTTCCATGCCTTGCCACTTCCGTCCTCATCCTCTGTCGCCAGCGGGCAGCAGGGTGCGGATCGGGGACGCCACCAGGCCTTCCCATGCACCTGTAAGACTGGAAAAACTGGTTGAAGAGATCGACCTGACCACTGGTCTATGAGACAGAGGATCTTGCTGGAAATTAAGCAGTTTCCACTGTTATCAGGAATAAAGTAAAATGTGCCTTTGGTCAGAGGGTTCATAAATTGTCTTTTGTTACATAGGAACTTCTGAACAGACATTTAAAGTGCACATATTGAAATACGTGTGACGTATTGAAATATGTCATGTAAGTAGAAAAGTGGTCAAGTGCAAGTGTGATTATTGGGACAGGCACAGAAATTCATATCCAATCAATCCATGTTTGACACATCCTGCCATGTCTATCAGGGGTGACAGGACTTTGACCATCTGTCAATCATTCAAAAATCAGTCAAAAAGTTTGTATTACACATTTGGTTTTAGTATTTAAACAAGCACTTTAGCCACCCTTAATATTGTATCATGTACAAGTGTCCTCTACACTTTTCAGTGCTTCAGCTTACCTGCACACAGGCTATGCCCACTCCCACGGCACCAATGATCTGCAAGTGATTCAGAATGAAGTTCCCCAGCTTTGAGATGCAGCCACCCTGAAATAAAAATAGACAAAGTCAAAAACAAAAAGGCAACCATATTTCGAGTAGTAAGACAAGTATTTTAACACAATAATCAGCACTTTTTTTAGATAAAATAGCTGAGAAAATATGAACATTTGAGGGTTATGTCTTAATAAAGTTAACAATTTTAACATCAGAAATTAGCAGAAAAAAATCTAGAAAAAGTTATTTTGACGTGAGTGCAATGAATCCCTTCTTAGTGTAAATTTAGCTCAAAGAGAATTAATTCTATTCATAGGGAATTTTGACAGAATCACTGTTTTACAGCTTGATCAAATGAATCGTCTAGCGCTCAATTGAACAGGCCATAACTATCAACTCTGCAGCGAATATTATTACCCAAGCTATAGTTAAGTACTATTTATTAGCACGGTAGAAAGTGAGGAAAGTGGTTCAATTCTTAAGAACAGATTGTTTTGGTGACTTTTTTTCCTGTGTTTTTTTTTTAAGGATCTGTTATTGGCCATATTTAATTTTCTTTGTATATGGTGCAAGGGCTTGATTTTTATGCCGATGATGCACAAATTTATCTACCTTTGAAATCAGGGGAGAAATGTGTTTCTAAGTAACTTTTGGCATGTCTGGAAGAGGTTAAGAGCTGGATGGATTAAACCAAGGAAAAACATATATTATGATTTCTGGTCCCGCCAGAGGATGCTCAGATATTGTTACTTATTTAGGTCCATGATTTGCCTATTGTCATGACCAAATAAGTAATCTGGGAGTTGTGTTTGACCCAGAACTGAAATTTGACAAGCATATCAATGCTGTGGTTAAGAGTTGATTTTTCCAGATCAGGTCTCTTGCACGATTAAAACCAATGCTTTTGATAAAAGATTTAGAGAAGGTCATTAATGCCTTAATTTTGTCTCATTTGGACTGCTGTAAAATATTTCTTGTCATTAGCTTTTAAGGAGTTGGGATAGTGCAGTGGTTCCCAAACTGGGGTACGTAAACCCCTGGGGGTACGTGACTGCTAGATCTGCTTATTTTTCAACATTTTTTGAAGAAAACAAACACAACCCTAGGTATTTATTCGAAACAGTGGCTAAATTAACGAAAAATAAAGCTCCAACACCAGACATTTCCAAACAGCACAGCAGTAATGACTTTATGAACTTCTTTACTTACAAGATTGATAATATTAGAGAGAAAATTATGACTATGCAACCGTCTAGTACAGTATCGCATCAGAGTGCATTGTAGTCTCCCTGAGGAAAAGTTTAATTCATTTATTGCTATAGGAGAGGAAGAATTGTCTAAACTCGTTAAATCATCTAAATCAACAACATGTATTAGCCCTAACTCGCCCTATACCAGCGGTTCTCAAAGTGTGGGGCGCGCCCCACTGGTGGGGAATAGAGACGTGACATGTGGGGCACGCAAACGGGAGGAAATTTTTTATTCCTTTATATCTTTATTCGTTCATGGCGAGTCTGCATCGTCAACTTCATCTTTGCATCGACACAGAAAACACCACTTTATTAATAAACAATTAAATATCTCCTTGCTATTTTTTACACATTCATAATCATTACTTTTGCCGGTTCTTTGTGGCAAGCTTTATGCGTGCGGTCGTGCGCTTGAGTGCGGCTATATAACGCTCATTATCCTGTATTGCTTTTAAGTAATTAAATCAATATAAAGGGGCGATTTGTCAATTTAATAGCTTAAATGAACAACTACTAGTCGACTAGAAAAAAAACTTAAGTCGGAGGCAGCCCTTATTCCACATATTTTCGAACCAGCAGGCCATTCTGGGTTGAGCAAGCGACCATGAGCGGAATGAGGGGAGGGATATTCAGGAATGCGCGCTCCGCTCACATGCTCTGATCGGAACAAAGGAATATTAAAATAATTAATCATTAGTTTATATCTAATACACTGCCCATCATTTTAATCCCATATCAAACACAGTATGTTATGTCTATTTTATTTATTTTTTCATTTCATGTTTTTAAGTACAATATTATGTTAGTCCACAGCCCCCCACCAGGGGGTGCTGATGCTATGATGAGGGGCGCCGCAGCGCCCGCAGCACTTCCCGCGCTACTGTGGGTAGCAGGCTATTGTGGGCAAAAACACAACATGGATACATTTGTGACACGGACCTCAAATTTTGACACAACTGCACTTTCATTTTCTTTATTTTTGAACTTGCTGTTATTTGATGTAGATAGTTTGTATTTAGAAACAAATTGTTACTATACTGATACTACGTGTTACTTCAATAAATTGGAACATTTTAAGCTTGTTGCATATTTCATTAGCATTGTGTTGGGGCGATGGGGGCAGGTAGGTTTTGAAAATTCCCCCTTCTCCAAAGTGGGGAATGACCGAAAAAGTTTGAGAACCACTGCCCTATACCAACTAAGCTATTGAAAGAGATGCTTCCAGAGGTCATAGATCCTCTTCTAAATATCATTAATTCATCTTTGTCACTAGAATATGTACCGAAAACTTTTGAAGCAGGCTATTATTAAACCTCTTATTAAAAAACTTGATCCTAAATAATTAGTCAATTACAGGCCGATCTCGAATCAACCTTTTCTGTCAAAATTAATAGAAAAGGCAGTATCCTCACAAATATGTTCCTTTTTAGAAAGAAATGGTATCTGCGAGGATTTCCAGTCAGTATTTAAAACATATCATAGTACTGAAACTGCTCTCATTAGAGTTACAAATTATTTGCTCTTATCATCCGATCGGGGTTGTATCTCTCTATTAGTGTTACTGGATCTTAGTGCTGCATTTGATACCATCGACCACAACATTCTTTTGAATAGACTCTGGTGGCGAGGGGGGCGTGGTTCAGCGCGGCCTGTAATGGGAGAGAGAAAAAAGGCATCATACATTCGCTCGTGGTTCTTCACCTGGACCAACATCAAGCCCTGCTGGGCATAAAGGAGAAGGCCGCAAGCTGTTCCGGAGCTGGATAGACCGGGAGATTCGGGCCACCCAAAACCCAACGACTTCAGCCACAGCCACGGCCCCACCGGTGCCTCTAAACAAGATGTGTCCTCACATGACCCTGAGGCATTCCTTGACCTATTCGAGAGGTCTGCTGAGGCTTGGGGCAGCCCACCCTCAGACTGGTCAATGCGGCTTATACCCCTGCTCTCCGGAGAGGCACAGGTGGCCGCACAACAACTGCCAGTCAAGAACGTCCTGGTCTATGAAGACCTGAAGTGCGCCATCCTGCAGCGGGTAGGCTGGAGCCCTGAACAACATCGCCAGAGGTTCAGATCACTGGACCTCGGGAATCCGGCTGACCCTTTGTCATGGCGCAACAGCTCCGGGACTCCTGCCACAAATGGCTGATGGCCCAAGGAAGCGACGTCGAGGGGATCAACAATAAGGTGGCGTTGGAGCAGTTCGTGGCACGGCTCCTGACAAAGACCACGCAGTGGTTCCTGTGGCCTGTCCAGGGGTTGGCGAACCCTTAACAGCTGCTTCTCTCTCTCTCTCTCTCTCTCTCTCTCTCTCTCTCATCCCCTGTCCTTGTCCCCACTTCTTCCCCATCTAAACCTGTCCCACTCCCCAGGTCCCGAGGGGAATTTACGGCCAGACCGACACCCCGATGGAGGAGTGGGGCCATGGCAAAGCCAACCGCTGCGACTAGAGTGCCTCCCCGGTATCCAATAGCACCACAGCATCTCCCACACCGCTCTCTCCATGCCAATTCCTTGATCCGCTTCTTGCCACTAGGACGTCAACCCTGCGGTGTGTTGGATGTCCTTAGAGAGACTTGGGAGGAGGGTCCTTCGAACTGTTAGAACGAAATTCAGTATGTCCAGGACCTGAGAACAAAACTCCACACGTTGGTGCGGCTCTCTATGGAAAATTTGTTACAGGCTCAGGACAAACAAAGCCGGCTATACAACAGGGGAACTAGGTTACGTGAATTTACACCGGGAGTACATAAAGTACTTGTATTGCTCCCAACTTCTAGCTCTAAATTACTCACTAAGTGGCAAAGACCCTTTGAGGTCACGTGACGAGTTGGGGATCTCAATTATGAGATAGTTCGAACTGACAGGAACGGGGCACATCAAATTTACCACCTCAATCTCCTTAAAAGGTGGAGCGAGCCAGAGTCAGTGATGTTGGCCACGGTGGTGGTCGAAGAGGAGGATCTCAGACCAGAGGCGAACACAAAATCTCAATCACTCGCGCTGGCACCAGGAGGAGACCACCTCTCATTCTCCCAGCTCACTGATGTGGCCAATTTGCAGAATTTGCTGATGTGTTCTCATCCCTGCCTGGCCAAACAGACCTTATTCAGCACCACATTGAGACTAACCTAGGTGTGGTAGTACGTAGCCAGCCATATCGCTTGCCTGAACATAAAAAAAGGTAGTTCAGAGCGAATTAGAGGCAATGCTAGACATGGGAGTAATAGAAGAATCCAGCAGTGATTGGGCAAGCCCGATAGTTTTAGTGCCTAAAACCGACGGCTCGATTTGATTCTGTGTTGATTATCGCAAGGTGAATATCCAATGCCGCAGGTTGACCAATTGCTTGATCGGCTGGGTACTGCTCGATTTTATTCGACACTGGATTTAATTAAAGGATATTGGCAGAGATAGAAAAGAGGTGAGCGGTACTTAGTAGGTCAAGTGCAAATGACGAACACCTGTGTCATATTGCAGTAATTGGCGTGGAGAGACCGCTTATAAGCCGTGCTGGAATGAGAGAGAAGGAGAGATTGATTGAGGACTCATATGAAGGACTGGAAAGAGCTGAACACTGATGTAAATGTATGTTTTGTGCCGTAGTGTGTGACACGTTAAATGCGCTTTGTGCGCGCCTTTTGTTTGATTTTTAATAAAGTTTGAGTCCCAGTCACGCCAACCATTGTCTTCTTCCTTCCTAACGTTATCAGTTTGTAGCAGTAAATTAAGAGATGTCATATCGATCAAAAGTTCAGTATGGAGTACCACAAGACTCAGTACTATTACCGTTGCTGTTCACCCTGTACATGCTACCCTTGGGAGATATCCTTAGAAAGCATGGAATTAGTTTTCACTGTTATGCTGATGATACTCCGCTCTATATTTCTTTGAAATATGAATGATAAAATCCAGACTATAGGCCTACTTAAAAATTTTTTTTTAAAAAGACAAGATAGATGTAAAAAAAACCTTAATATTATTGTTTTTTATTAGTGACACATTTGAGGAGAGGATATATTCCAAAACTTTCTGAAAATACAGTATGAGAATTAACTGCATACTAGAAATGTTTACCTAGGAAATAGCTTTTATACCTTTTACCTTTACCTTTTACCAAATACCTTTTTTTCCTCTCTGAGAACTCTAACTTTCTAACTCTAACTAATTCTGTAGAATGGTCCATATAGCCTATTTGAACAGGATTTGTTTCCAGGTATGACTATGTACTAAAAATGTGCTTTTGACTTTCATTTATATTTGGATTATATATATATATATATATATATAATTTATTTATTTATTTTTGTCCTCGCATTCTTTCTTGTGTGACACACCTGAATGAAAGGCTCATTAGTATGCAGGGTCATTAGTATGCAGGGTCTTTGTCTTCTCAGGTGTGAATCACAGCAAGTCTGTGAGTCCCTGCGCATATTGCCTTTGGAAGCAAAAACTGTTTTAAAATTTTTTAATAAATGTATTGTTTTATGTGAATGATTAGGCAGGGTGATTTTCAAATCATTTTGAAGCAAAAACACAAGGCAACTACATCCATTAGTCAAAAGTCTTGTGGACACATGTTAAGTATGTGTTTTGTGGCCTTATTTCAGAAACTTTAATTTTTAGCTTTTTGAATAACCATGCATAAACATTATTCCCTTAAAAATACAAATATGTTCATAGATGTTGCTCGCATATTCTGGTACCCCTATTTGTGCTAAATAGAGTGTAATTACACCTTTGCCATTAATATGTTTATAAGCAACTGAAAAAAGCACAAATGTCAGGGCATGTACATCACAATGTTTCCTCTTTACGTTTTTGTGGGATTGAAAAAGTGAATGTGCCACCTAGAGGGGGCGACATGGAATTGCTTCTGTTGAGACGTGAACTTTTTTGGATTTTCACTCTTCAGACCTTATCTCCTAGGGGTATGAATGATGAAGCATCATTTAATGTGATGTTATAATGTGTGTGTTTATATAATGGTTTCAAGTATGGTTGTAACTGTGTACAATTACGGGCTGTAACTGTTGATGATGTGTTGTCAATTAGAGATTATCAATGAGCTTAAGTGATCACAGATGGAGCTGTTCTGATTGGTCATGTGTGTATTTTAAATAGGATTTGTTTGTGAAAATTTGTATATGCCTGATGAAGGTCGTAAGACCGAAACGTTGCCGCTAAATTAAAGTTTTATTTGCAAGTACTGATAGTGTGCGGGAGTTCCTAATTGTAGACTGACGACCATTCTTGGTCTTGCTTTCCTACGCACCTATCACCTGCAGGTGTGCGATGGCGTTTGTTTATTGACTACTACTTAATTCTGAAAAAAACAGAGTTTCTAATTACTGGGCAAAAAACTCTGCACGTATTAACCCAGAATACTAACAATTGATGGCTGCTCTGTCAAGTCTTCTTTGTTGGTTAGGAACCTGGGTGTGCTCTTTGATACCAATCTTTCATTTGAAAGCTGTTTCTAGCATCTGTAAAACCGCATTCTTCCATCTAAAAAATATATCTAAACACAATTACAAGCTTTCAATGAAAACTGCGGAACAGTTAGTTCATGCGTTCATGACCTCAAGGCTAGATTGTAGTAATGCTCTACTGATTTCGCACCAAAAAAAAAAACAGGCCTGTATTCTGGTGGGTGCAGTGATGCGGTGGTGAGGCGTGCATGTAACATGTAAGGGTGGCGCTGCCAATAAAGCACCTAAAATCTGTCACAGAGAACCATCAAAAGTAATGATTATGAATATGTAAAATATAGCAAGGAGATATTTTAATTGTTTATTAATAAACAAGTGTTTTCTTTGTCAGTGTCGGCTGCAAAGATGAAATTGACGATGCTGACTCTTCGCAGTAGTGAACGCGCAGAGAGAGATGCACATTTCATACGGATTACAGAGAGCAGTCTGTAGTCTGTTTTCTTTCGTTTTGAATTGTTCTGTTTAAAAGTAGACATGTCTGTGGTAGGCTTCCTTATATGCTGAGTTTCGGTTCATTTATGAGACGAGCCCAAGTTCACACCGGCGCCTCCGTTTCGTGATTATCTATCGTCTGCTATATTTAGCCTACTTCTTATTTATCAAATCTAGGCAATCGGTTGATGAAACATTTATTAAAATTAAGATACAATTAATACAAAACGAAATTCACTTTAAGGAAAGGTCTTGTGCTTTCTGTTTGATGTCTCTGTGAAAGTTTTAAAGCATCTTTTAGTTCCGCTTTCAGAGTGGTCACGTCTGTAACATTGTTTTTTCCTCAAAAATGCGAACACAAAAAATAAAATAAAATAAAATGAATATTATATAATGACCGTCACACCCCTAGTTCCAAATGCAAACTTTCTTACAGAAAATCCTCAAGCCAGCTCTCAGATTCTTTGAGTGAGACAGTCAACTCACTGGGAAAGCATAAAGACCCTACCGACTAAGCAAATTTTGTGGTAGATAAAAATTTGAGTGAATGTTTCCTTCTTCAAGGGCCTCATTTATAAAATGTTGCATAGAAACCATCCTACATTTGATCTTACAATCATTACTCAAATATGTGTGATTTAGTGAACGAACTCTTCCATAAGTGAAATTGATCAATCTCAAATAATCTTGAATTTGTGGACAGCTGAATGGTTTCTGACCTTCGCTTTTTAAAAGAGTCAACATCCAAATCATTTAAATGAGAATGGCAAGCAGCAAGAATTGCTTAGATTTCCAAATACCTGATGTATTCCGACTCTCTGCCACAATGAAAAGTGTGTACGTCTGCTCAGACCCTGACGTGGCGCTAAGCACTTTTCCACATCATAGACATTTTTATAAATATGAACATTGGCGTAGATTTTAGCATACACATACTCTAAGATCAAATCTGGTTTTAGAAATGAGGCCCCAGTTCCTTTCCTTATGACCGTGGAGATATAACTGTCTAACACGGTACCCCAGATCCTCAGTTCCTTGTCAAGCATAATATATTTGTAATATTTATAAACTCAACTTGGTTCATATTTCTTAACAGATAATAAATTCAGAAACAAAATCTTGCTAACACATTCTTCTAACCCTCAGCTACATTCTCTAATCTCACTGGTTTCTCAACTCTTCCTTAGCTCCTCAAATCATCTACGATAGTCTAATAAAACTATTTAGTAAATAGGGCTGTGTATTGGCAAGAATCTGGCGATACGATACGTATCACGATACATGGGTCACGATTCAATATATTGCAATATATTTCGATACTGTGCATAAGGCGATATATTGGGATTTTTTTTTTTAAGTAGGACTGCAATTTTAGAAAAAGTAATATTTAAAAAAAAGACATGATGTGCATTAAAGTCAAACAAGTTTACTTTAGGTAAACAATTTGGGATTGTGGTTCACAGGTTCATTACAAAGACTTTTGTTAAATTTGTTTTTAATAGTTGGTCATAAACTTGATAGACTTAAAGTTTGTTCAAAGCCCAAACTGAATAATTAAAAACAAATTTAATGGGTAGGATACATTTTCTATAAAGTTTGAGTCTTCATTTTCTTTTGACATACTGCAGTTCTTGTTAAAACACACTAGACATGCAAAGTCTGAGCGTTTTGGGCATTTTTTGTGTGAAATCATATTAATTTTGTCCATCAAAAGTGTGCTTTCACTTTAATTGAGCGTGAGCAGCGCAGCAAAAATAGACTCTCCGCCGAAACCCCCGCTTTACTGCTGCTCACGCGCTGCTCCTGCTCGCGGTGTAAACACACTCATTGATTAACATGCACGCCGAAAAAAATACGCGCTGCTCACGCGCCGAACTTGTAAAGACACAGTTCACAAACTGCATGGTTCCTGTCGATATTGGTAGTGCCCTCTTTACTCTGGAAACCAAAATGATTCCACACTTCAGCACGGAATAGAGCGGGAGCCGGTCTTTACACTGGGTTCAGCCATAGCTATATTGTTTCTAGCAAAAAGTTAGGCTAGTGGTGCGTCTATGCATAGCCATCTAGTGGTAGGGATTTAAACACAAAATAAACATGAACCACTGTACTCTTACCATGAATATTTTTGCACGTAAACTTAAAAAAAATAAAAAAAAATAAAAAAGATCAATATTGCGTTTTTGAAAATCGATACAGTATTGCAAAATAAAATATCGCGATACTCAAGTGTATCGATTTTTCTTACACCCCTATTAGGAAATATTTGATATTTTTCCCAGATTGATATATGAGTGGTCGCTACACATCTATCCATCTATAAGTTACAGGAACGTCTGTCTGTATGTCTGTGTGTCTGTTATTCGCATATCTCGAATCGTTAGTCCGATGGATTTCAAACTTGACAGGTGTCTTGCTACGGGCACGACTAAGTGCAGTGCCAAGTTTGACGTTGTTTGGATTAGAAATGCAAAAGTTATAGTTAAATATATATTGGTAAAAGAAACACACATTGGCTTTTGCTGCTCTAGCCGCTGGCCACTCTCCCTCTCACACTGCACACTGATTGAGCACAGCGCAGGACCAGAGACAGAGGTGGCTTTTACACTGGGCTCGTTTGCTGCGGTCCGAGCCCGAGCCCGATTGTTCCCGGCGCCCCCCGCAGCATTGGTCTGATTTCACACTCAACTTGATTCTATCGAACCATGGTACGTTTGCGTGCATCTTACGTCATCGCAAACGTGCACGCCGCATGATAGAAAACAGAACGTGGGTCAATATATTGTGTTTTTTATTAATTCGGTGCTATTATGCGCAGTTGAGTGAACAATACAGGTTTACTGTGTGTGTTTGTCACATAAGCTGGCTTTCTGCTGCTTGCAAACGGACTCTTTTGAGGAGACAGTGGATTTCAAAATGTGTTGTCCTGATTCCACGCGATATGCGCGAATACAATGCTGGCTCAGTGTATCCAAGGTAAATCAACAACACTATCATCACTTACATGTGTTTTATTTAACTAAATACATCACAATCAGCTAAAACGCATGCACAGGTCACTTGACTTCCTGAACAAGTGCGTACCCGAGTCCGTGTTGCTTGCACATTCACACAAGCCGCGGCACGGTTCAGGAGCAACCGAACTCATCCTCCAGGTAGTCTCGGGTTCGGTTCCCCAGTGCCCACCCGGGTCCCATGACAGCATTCACATTAGCGATTTTTCATGCAAACCGTGCCCCGTTCCGAACTAAACTGCCAGTGTGAAAGCCCCCAGAGAGGGTCGAAGAAAGCAGCGGAGCTTTGGCAGCTACAATGTGAAATACACCTCAGACCCACAAAAATGCGCAAAGTAGTACTACTTGGACTGTCTTTGAATAAACAAATGACAATTCCCGAATTTAAGGACGTTTCAGAATCCAATCCTACACATGCAAAGCACAACCAGCTACAGACAACAAGTGGCAGACAAAGCGTGGATAACATTCTGTTGCGCTTAAGTGGCACCTTTCCTTCGTAAATAAAATACATCCACTGCGTTTTCAGTGACTCTGATGTCGGAAGTAAGTGAAAACTACTATGTACATTATTACATCCCACAACAGAACACTTATGTTTCTTGGGAGACATTACCGGCTGTCGTTAAAACAATGGAGGATGGTGTACAGATCACAGAGGGCGGGGTCTATGCCACAACCACACTGTCAATCAAACTACGTCGGTGGGGCTTGCTCAATTCTACGTCACAAAGCGCAGAATCTTAGAACAGCTCGTTCTGAGACAGTGCTTATGATTTATTGAGATTGTAAAAAAAACACTGGGTGGATTTTTATCATTCTAGGGTGGTTTTGCTCACACACTGCCAACACACATTTATGTTCAAACACCATGTAAAAGTGAATTTTGCATAATAGGTGCCCTTTAATTTGTAGGGTCATTAGTATGCAGGGTCTTTGTCTTCACAGGTGTGAATCACAGCAAGTCACGCCCCTGCGCATATGGCCTTTCCAAACTAAAAGTGTTTTAAAATTTTTAAATCAATGTATTGGTTTATGTGAATGATTAGGCAGGGTGATTTTTAGATCATTTTGAAGCAAAAACACTAGGCGACAACATCCATTAGTCAAAAGTCTTGTGGACAGATATTTAGTCTGTGTTTTGTGGCCTTATTTCAGAAACTTTCATTTTTAGTTTTTTGAATAACCATGCACAAACATTATTCCCTCAAAAATACAAACATGTACATACATGTTGCTCACATATTATGGTAGCCCTGTTTGTGTTAAATAGAGTGTAATTACACCTTTGCCATTAATATTTTTATAAGCATCTGAAAAAAGCACAAATGTCAGGGCATGTCAAAACATCTCAAGGACCCCAAAAACCCCTTAGACCCCAGAGGGTTAACCCCCTGGGGTCTGCTATCGCGCCGGCGTGATTGTCTCGCTTTTTTCAGTGCAAAATAGACTCAAATAACTCAGTCTATTTTTGTCATACAGGCAAGTGTTTTACATCATTCAAAACTGTTAAATGTCTTCTGTTAAATGTTAAATGTCAACTGTTAAATGTCTTTATTTGTTGTGTTTTTCGTAAAATAAAGAAAATAAACATGATAAGCATTCTGCCGTCTCTCTCAATGTGAAGCTCATTCTGAAACGCGACAGTAAATTATCTGTAACTCAGTAAATGTTTGTCACACAGACCTGAAACGTATGTCTTTACAACGCTTTGAGTCTCTATTTTTAAATGATGTAAATCATATCAAAAACAAATATTCTCTGTTTAAGTAATTCGTATGAAAGCAACGACATGTACAGTTTCTCCAGCCTGAGCTCATTAACGTTAATGTGACCATGACCACGCGCAACAGCTGCTTGCATACTAATGAGCCACGTGGAGGAACGCAAACTGTTACGCTCTCAAAACAGATAATCCCCGACTTCAGTCTTCAGTTCTGCTCTGCATTTCACGAGTGTGGAATACTGTGCTGTTTATCTTGGATTTACCTCAGAAGAGTTAGAAGAATACGATTTGATTATGAGAACGATTTTTAAGGTAAGACATGTTATTGTTTGTAGCATGTTAGCAGCATGTTATTGTTGCATAAACTTGTAGCTACTAGTTAAACTGGTGCTAGACTAAAATGTTTGTTATAAAATGTGATTGGAGTAAAACATGAAGCCTAATGCTAAATGTATATACATAAAAGGCTACGAATGTTTTTATGTTCGATAATTAAACACAGCACGATATAACAGAAGGTTCGTATGATTGTGAATATTATAATGTTTAGACCTGTGTTTATTGTTAAATACTGTGTTAGTGGAATGTGGATATCTGCTCACACGTAGATATGTATAATTATGTAAGAATAATGCTTCATAGTTTGGTCCAGCTCGATCGCATTCAGTAAATGTTTGCACGCGCTGAGTTTGGGTCACGCGCGCTGTGGGTTTGAAATACAAAACAAAACAAACATTAGGCTTCATGTTTTTACTCCAGTAATCTCATTTCATAACGTCGTAACGAATGGAAACGTTTGAAGTAACATCATAATCCATATAGTTTTCTCTAATGTAGTGTTACTGAACTTTTTAGTGATTTAAAGGCTATTGTTATTATTTCATGCAGCCCTACACGTATACCTAAGGCACAACACACTTGGGAGTTCATATATATAGTGTATGTATGTATTTAGTAAATTTCATAATTTGAACCAGAAAAATCTAAAATAGTTTCTCCTGATATCAGCATGTTTTTTTTTTTTTTTTTTAAATGTTTTTACAGGGACCACCACTGAGTCCAGCTGACATTCACGTGAGTCTCTGTACATGAACATGGTGAAAAAATCCAACACCTTGGAGATGACAGGTATGTAACCTATATG
This sequence comes from Semotilus atromaculatus, assembly GCA_031834385.1. Taxonomy (NCBI): domain Eukaryota; kingdom Metazoa; phylum Chordata; class Actinopteri; order Cypriniformes; family Leuciscidae; genus Semotilus; species Semotilus atromaculatus. The sequence continues at coordinate 2,008,311 of JAULUF010000037.1, forward strand.
TTTTAGGAATGGCACAAATGTGTGTGATTGTCCAAGTCTCTGTCTTTAGATCAGTGTGTTTTACTAATGTGCTTTTTTGTCTTTGATTGTGTAACTTTTTGGTTGTGTTATAAATAAATCCAAACAATCTAAAAGCCATTCTTTTTTAAGTCTCTCCTGATTCTTTGTGCAAGGCTTCTCACAATGACAGTACCTGATAGCACCTTATAGGGCCATTAGGGGAGGGCCTTTGTCTTTCTCAGGTGTGAAAACACTATATATTCATGGGTTGTTAACGCCCCTCCGCATAAAGCTTTCTTACACAAAACACGTCTTACAAATTTTAAGTCAATATATTGTCTTATCTGAATAAGTAGTCAGGATGATTTTCACATAGTTTTGAAGCAAATATTCTAGGCCACATGATACAATTTTCAAAAGTCTTGTGAAGAAATAATTAGTATGGGTTTTATGACCTTATTTCAGTGACAATGTTTTTTTGTTTTTTCACAAACCACGCATAAACGTCATTATCTCAAAACTAAAAACTTGTACATACATGCTGCTGACATATTACTGTAGCAGAGTTTGTGCTGAATACAGTGTAATCAGACTTTAGCAATGAAAATGTCACAAGTATCAGAAATAAGCACAAATGTCAGAGCATGTCAGAACACTTCCAGGACCCAGAAAACACCTCAGACACCAGAGGGTTAAACTTCCAAAATGTTTGCGCAAATCATTTTCTGACTGACTGTTTTGTGAACGAGGGTCAATTCAAAGCAGGTCTTGCTTCAAAGTTAATCCTCAAGTGTGGATCGTTGCCTACTGTTCCCGATCCAACGTCACCTCCAGAAAAAGTAAGTGTATTTTATGATTTTTGAGCAAATAGTCATTTCAGTCGATGTCAGCCAATTCAACAACAAATGCGTCTTAAGTTGTTGTCGTCGTCGCAGGATGTCTGTGTATATAATTTAAACCTTGTTTGTATAGTGTGTAACCACACGTTTATAAATATTTTTTTAAAGATATTGTATTAAAAACTGCATATATTTTAGGGCTGTCAATCGATTACAATTTTTTATCTAATTAATTACATACTCTGTGATTAATTAATCTAAATTAATCGCATACATAATTTTATTAGGTTTAGTGACAACATGTTACAATGTTTACATGGTGCAATTTCTGGTAAGCTACGTTTTTTAATTATTGCTTGACACAAATTTCATGATTTCAATTAAATTCTTGTGATTTGATTTAAATATTGACTCATTTGGATAAATATTAGGTACACAAGATAGGTGTTAATTTCTCTCAAGAAAAAAAAAATCTCACCCAATGCTGTAAACATAAAGAGAGACTATCAGCTGTATGGTTAAAAATAACTCAAATTAAATATAATGCGTTTTTTATTATAAATAACTACTTTATTTAATGATATAAGTAAAAAATTTAATGCATGTAATATAGTAGGCTACATATATTTAGAAAAATACTCTCTATAGCTCTTTTTATAGCCAACTATAGCCTACTATATGTTCATGAAATGGCTTTCCTGAGGTAAATGTTTTGTGACATAATTGTTCTCCAGCTGTTTTATTGACCTCTTTTCGCGGTTGAAAAACACTGATTGATCGAGGAATATAGATTTCGGTAAGTTGTACGTATCTTTCAACATTGTTAATTCGTGTTTATTTACTATTAGCTAGTAGAGATGATTGGTTCACGTGCCGTTAGGGATCTGTCATGTCACATTTACAAGCACCAAAACGGTATTTATTGTTTGAATTTCGTAATAAAATTGACAGAATCTTAGAGCCGAGATTTTTTTAATATCATAAGTAACGTACGTGCTCTGTCTTGTCTGTCGGTCTCCGTGTCCTCTTTGGTGCGCGATTTTTCTGTGCGTGAGAAAATGGTTGTGTGGCATGCACTCACTCACTCACACACACAGATTTGCTAAATTTGCGTTTCAGTGTTTGAAGATGACTCTACTAGAGTGGTATCACGTGACGTGCTATCGTCGTACATCGGGATTAATGTTAACTCCTGGATGCTTTGCATTGATGTGGTACTTTAGAGTTTACGAACTCTGATATGCAAATTCCTTGCAGACGACTTTATTTTTGTCAACACTTCCATCAGGCTGTTTGTTAGTAAATGTTCCAATCAATGATCCAGGCAGCGCGTTCTCGTCTCCCACTTTCATTTTACAGTCAAATGGTGGCTTGAACGGCTCCGGGTCAACGGCCAATACGGAATGGATTAATCTGCGTTATTTTTTTTAACGCGTTGTTTTTTCTCAGATTAATTAATCGAAATTAACGCGTTATTTTGACAGCCCTAATATATTTTCTTGTTCTGTAGCCATCCTCTCACATTTGCCACATAAGCACCTGTATGACAAGTAATGTAAACATGACGCAACAGGTCCCTCGCATAAATGTAATTTCGTTTGTACGTAGCAAACGTTATCACAGTATTTGTGTTTGTAGTTTAAAAAAATTGCGCCCAACGTTATCACAGTTTGTGTGTGTGTGTGTGTCTGTGTGTGTTGCACATCCATAATTGCAAAGGGGACGCGATGAAAACTAGTACATAAATGTATCAAATAACCATTCCGAGACGTGCTGGTCCATTCTCATTTGTGTTTCTTCTGCCTGAGTCTCATCATAATCTGGGTCTGATTCCGGTTCAAACGTAACGTTACGGCTGAATGCCATACAAAACAGCAGGTCTCTCACTCATTCTGCTTCTATCGATTGTTTATTGTTTATTATCCATAGGTATGCAAGTTACGCCCACATCCAAAGGCAGGGCGGGGATATGCAGCTCATTTACATTTAAGGTGGTATACACCAAAACAGCTCTTTTTAAAACAGGCCCCAAAAATGACATTTTCAAATGGCTATAATAAAGTAACTGTGGGGTATTTTGTGCTGAAACTTCACAAATACATTCTGGGGACACCCGAGACCAATACTACATCTTGTAAAAAGGGGCATAATAGGTGCCCTTTAAAGGGTAACTAAACCCTAAACCAACTTTTTTTAGTTAATGATCTGTAAGAATGGAGCTTTATTAATGCTGTTCATTGATTCGAGTAACTTTTTTGACATTTGGGTATAAAGTGTTTTAATTCTACAATATATGGTGTAAAAATGTCTGAGTGCTGCCCTCTTCAGGGTGAACGGTGGGTACTGCAGTTGGATTTTCCTATTGGATGTTTGCGGTTGTTCGTGATGTAAGCGGTTGATGGTGACGTAAGCAGGTTTCAGCTCACCACGCCCTTGGTACGAGCTACAACGCCAGTGGCAGTATAAAAAACATCTTGTTTCGTCAAAACCACTGTAGCGAGTCAGGAGTTGGAATCGCGAGTATTGAAAACGATCAGGTTTTTGTATTTAGTATTTATTATTATCTAGTATGTATAGTATTTAATATTGTATTAGTATCAGAGTATTTATTTCCTAAGTGGGCTCTGCCCACTTTTCCAGCATTTTTCAAATATTGCCAGTGGGTGGAGTCAGGCTCTGACCAGGGGTTTAGTTACCCTTTAATGAGCTTGCATACTAATGAGCCTTTCATTCAGGTGTGTCACACAAGAAAGAATGCGAGGACAAAAATAAATAAATACATTTATATATAAACCAAATATAAATGAAAGTCAAAAGCACATTTTTAGTACATAGTCATACCTGGAAACAAATCCTGTTCAAATAGGCTATATGGACCTACAGAATTGGTTAGTTAGAGTTAGAAAGTTACAGTTCTAAGGAAACATCTTGAAAAAAAAAAAGGTATTTTCCCACACATTTTTTATACATTCAAATTATATAATATCCAAGGTAAACATTTCTAGTATGCAGTTAATTCTCATACTGTATTTTCAGAAAGCTTTGGAATATATCCTCTCCTCAAATGTGTCGCTAATAAAAAACAATAATAAATAATATAATGAGAAGGCTTATATTAACAATTACAATTTTAACAATATTTCAAATGTAATCTTTCTTTTTTTTAAGTATAGCCTGCATTTAATCATTCATATTTCAAAGTTAAGGATTCATTAGTTTGATATAGTCTACACATTCTATATTGTTCAGTCTACAAACACTATAATAACATCTTAGATTATGAGTTTATTTTTGACAAAACATTCTAACGTTATATATTTAACATATGAGCAGAAACTGGCTAACTAAAGCTTATTTGATGTCTATTTTAAAGTAAAATAGGCTACTTTATAATTATCCAAAACTAGTCAACTAAATGTTGTCTTTCATATTTCGTCTGTAACAAAGTAACAACAGTGCGAATTTGTGCCGTTCATTCACACACAGACACGCGATTCATATTAAAACAGTATTTTTTGCGGTTTATATTGTATCCACATCACGATTAGAACAAAGCACTTAAGAATAAAAAACGTCTCTGGTTACGTATGTAACCTTAGTTCCCTGAGAACAGGGAACGAGACACTGCGTTGATTACGCATTGGGGAACGCCTCAGGCGTGACAGGTGTCTGAAATCACAATCAAATCACGGCAATCACATTGACCGGCGACAGCCCGTGAATCATTAGCGCATGATTAACGAGCGACCTGCTAGTATATAAGGGCGCCTTGCAAACATGACAGATCACCTTATCGTCTGAAGGGACTGTATGGCAGGCAGGCCCCGAGGCATGGCAAGGAACGCAGTGTCTCGTTCCCTGTTCTCAGGGAACTAAGGTTACATACGTAACCAGAGACGTTCCCTTTCGAAAGGGAACTCAACACTGCGTTGATTACGCATTGGGGAACGATATACCCACGCCGCCATGCTAAGGGGAGTGCATGCCAGGTGGCAGTGACAACTGTCAGAACCAGCAGATTCAAAAGAAACGCTATAACCACTCACCCACAGGTCACACTGGGCTGTCAGTGACAGCACTCCCTACGGTCATAGCCCAAGCTAAGCCAACAGGAAACCTCCAAACATGGTTACATGAAAGGCCTACCTGGGCCTGGAACCACAGCTTCCAATTTAGAAGGGGTCCCTTCTAGGGAATGTGGCTAGGGAACCTGAAGGAACCCCAGCCAGTCACTATTCAGGGGAACGTACTCACCCCGAAATGCCACCACGGCGGCCTGACTCGACGTCAGATACATAGACACTTAGTCTGGCCACATCCTGTCTGTCCAAAGACAGAACCTCTGGACATTTGCCTAGGTAGGCATCCAGCCCGAGGGACTGCAAGCTGGCAGCGAACCACTCGGCCCGGATCTCAGAGATGGGATATCCCGGAGAGTATGACTCAGCGTAGTGCTATTCAACCCTTGCCAGCGAGGGGAGTTTCTCTACTCGATCCACGGATCTACCTAGTGTTGATATTTCAAAACACTGAGGAGGCCTGTGAAGGCCTAGGGACTGATCTAACTACGACCATCTGACCAGACTCAGGAGAACGCGTGCTCATAGTGACCCTCGATGAGGGGAGCACATGGTCCCCCTGGTAGGCGAAACCAGGCTGTAGGCAGGAAAAAGGTTCCGGGAGGGAAACAGTAGCAGAGAATGAACACTTTGGATGAGCCAAGGCGCAAGCTCGCCTTCAGCAGCCGCCTGCTAAGACCAGCTGAACTGATAGCAAGAGGCCACTAGCTTCCTGAACCCAGCACCGCTAGGAAACCACTCACAGGGAGGCCTGGTGAGGCCTACTACCTGAAGCCACAGTATGTGGTCAGCTTTCCTTCAGGGAGGCCTAAAGGGGCCTACTGCCTGATAGCGATAGTACGTGGGGAACTCACCCTCAGGGAGGCCTGGTGAGGCTTGCTCCCTGATAACTACAGTGAATGTGGGAGCTCACCTTCCAGGAGGCCTGGAGCGGCCTACTACCAGATAACCTCAGAGAATGTGGGAGCTCACCTTTAGGGAGGCCTGGAGGGGCCTACTACCTGAAAAACACAGCATGTGGTCAGCTTTCCTTCAGAGAGGCCTGGTGAGGCCTTCCACCTGGAAACCGCAGTATGTGGGATTCACAGTATGTGGGAATTCAACTTCAGGGAGGCCTGGTGAGGCCTTCTACCTGGAAACCACAGTATGTGGGAATTCAACTTCAGGGAGGCCTGGTGAGGCCTACTACCTGGAAACCACAGTATGTGATAATTCAACTTCAGGGAGGCCTGGTGAGGCCTACTACCTGATAACCACAGGAAATGTGGGAATTCACCTTCAGGGAGGCCTGGTGAGGCCTACTACCTGATAACCACAGGGAATGTGGGAGCTCACCATCAAGGAGGCCTGTGAGGCCTACTACCTGATAACCACAGGAAGTGTGAGAGCTCACCTTCAGGGAGGCCTTCTTCCTGGAAACCATAATATGGGAATTCAACTTCAGGGAGGCCTGGTGAGGCCTACTACCTGATAACCATCTTAAGTGGGAATTTGCCTTCAGGGAGGCCTGAGTGGCCTACTACCTGATAGCAACTGGTCGCTGAGACTGGGTGATCGTACTGAGGCGGCCTACAGGGCCAGCCAGCTGGGGACTCGCCAATCAGGGAGTCCTGGATGGGCCTACTAGCTGATAGCAAGTACATTCTGCTACAAAGGGACACTGTTGGGAACATACTACACCAACATAACTATTGGGCCCACACACAGGAGGCCTAATATGGCTAGCTACCTGGTAGCGGCTATAAAGTATGTCCCACAACGTTGAGACTCACCTCCTAAGGAGGCCTGATTAAGGCCTACTACCTGTCGGTGAGTCAACTGCCGAACCACCAAGGCCAACCTCGATTAGAAGTAGGCTGGCCTACAGTGCCCTCACGGGGGCTGCCCAGTCAAGGAGGCCTGCTGAGGCCTACTACCTGATGGCACAGCCTCTATTGGCAGATAAGCTGTTTACACAGCGCCTACAGCATCATGGTGCCTAATCACATTGCCCACGGCAGTGTACTCAGCAAGAGAGCTAGCACCCTTAAAACAAGGGGAGTACAACATACGCCACTCAGCCTAAACGGAGGCCCCAGAGTCAGGGGCCTACCATCTGAGCGCAGGGGCGTCAGCTCATGGCAATGCTCTGGCTTCAAGGGAGCGTACTTCCAACAAGAAGTGAAGGCTTCTTATAGAACTTCCCGCTCGACCCGAGCCATAGTGGTGCGAGGTAGGATCATACAGAACTGAAAGTGAGGACTCAGATCTACCCTGAGTCACAGGGGAATACTCCCACCTCACCCTGCGGTTTACCAGGGTGCGGGCCTGCCAGTGGCTCTAGGGGTGACAGAAAATAATCTGTGCCCATCCTTAGGGGAGCGGGGCTTGATGAGCCAAGCACCTACAACCCAACGCTCGAGCAGTAGCTCAGCGAGGTAAGTGAAGCCTATACTGGCGGCCAAGATCTGTATGCTAGTTCTGCACGGCAGGGTCGGGCAGACAGAACCAGTCTCTTCGTGATGCGAAAGACGGCCTAGCCCTGCTCAATAAAGACACATTGTACTAGGAGGCCTGATTGAGGCCTACCCAGGGTCTTTACAAACCATACCTCTACACCATGCTACATTCATCTACCCCAGAATGCAGAGAAGGGGGCGGGCCTTGGCCTAACGACTCCCAAGGGAGGAGGCTGTTGTATAGGGACACTGAAACCAACATACATGTTAAGTGAAGGGTCAGAGGCAGAATTGTTATTTAACAGAGCGCCTACCATCCCTGGCACAGCCAAGGCCAGCTACTGAGGCGGCCCTGGTGAGGGCCAGCCTGTAAGCATAGATCTACCTGAGGGCTCGGAGGAGCCACAGCCTTGCAGAAAAATTTGTTATTATTATTCCGAACAAGGGCTGCAGAATCGCTCAGCCCACTGCCAAGACAGAGCTCAGGGGGGCGATGTACTCAGGAAAGAAGTCAGACGGTCCCAACTGTTGGACCGGACTAAGATCTATCTGAAGTTCTAGCGTCAGTCAAACTTCAATTAACTCTATGAGAGAGAGACCAACTACTCTACCCTGAGGTGGCTAACAGCCAACTGGCCATTACATATATATAAATATACATACAGAAAAGAAGCCCAAACCACTGGAGCTTCTTAGAATCGTTCTAGCCACCTAAAGGGGAACTTCAGGGCCCTAATAATCCAGAAAACTTCTCTTACCTTATTACGTTGACATGACCCCATAGCTCTATACAGGGAACGAGGTCTGTAGAGAGATACATTTCAGAATTTTAATTCACAGAAAATGACCCCTAAAAGACCAAACAGCTCACCTGCGGCGTGCGGAGTGAAGACTCGCCAGACAGTTCTATACAAACCTGGGGTCCACCACTTAACAAGCCTGAAAGAAGCGTTCTCAGTCTCCAAGCCTAGGCCAACAGAACGTCGTTCTCATCATAGGCCCGCCCCCAGGCCTGATGTGATGAACGCTGGGGAGTCGGAGAGAGGAGAGGGCATTTCATGACCCACGGGGAGGTTATCCATCACCCACGCAATACGTGTTTGTGCTGGATAACCTCCCTCAAATCTCTCCTGATGTGGGAGTCACACTTCTTCAGCGTCCTACCCCTCCCTGGAGGGGGCGCATGAGGTGACGCTGGCTCGCTGGCCCTGCCTATGGTCCTCAGACCGTGAAGGGCCAGGTCCACCCACCTGCCTGGGCGTGGATGTGGATCTCAGCGATGGAGATCCCCCAGCAGGTCGGCCTGGTATAGCATCGGCCTGGCCTGCTGCCGTGTATGCTCTGCCATTCAAACGAGCTGTGTTTTCAGTGGTTTGGATGGCAGGGTCGGAGCTCTCAGGTTCGACGCCTGCCCAGACATGAGATCGACACATACCCACACTCTCTGATCCACTCAACATCAGCGAGACTAGCCCGCTGATGTTGGTGAATACAAGCCGAGTATGGGTTCTTCCATGCCCCCTCGACCTCAGTATGCAGGTCAGGAAGGAATGGAAGGCTCACCTGAGCTGGTGGTTTATGGCTGGGGAGAAACCGATCGTCGAGCATGCTGCAAGCGGTCTCTCCTCTAGCGCGCCGTCATGACAGCTGCAGCCTGCAGGCAGCGCGCCCCATAACATCCACCAGCTCTGCATACACGGGGCAGGGTGGCTGAGAGGGTTCAGGATCTACCTGATAAAAAACCTCCTCAGCCATTTCCTGCCCATGCTGAAGAGCACCAGCTGCAGGAACAGTAGTTTAAAAATAATTATAAAACCTTGGGCACGGGTCTGTACACTACTGAAAATAATCAGCCTTCACTGCACGTTTCATTTACTACCGTTTCTTTGAGTTGCGTTTCAAACAGACAGTCCCTGAAGACGATAAGATGATCTGTCATGTTTGCAAGGCGCCCTTATATACTAGCAGGTCGCTCGTTAATCATGCGCTAATGATTCACGGGCTGTCGCCGGTCAATGTGATTGCCGTGATTTGATTGTGATTTCAGACACCTGTCACGCCTGAGGCGTTCCCCAATGCGTAATCAACGCAGTGTTGAGTTCCCTTTCGAAAGGGAACTTACTATGACAATCCTCGCTGAATCCGTTGGTCCTCGAAGTGAAATGAAACCAGCACTTCTGAGGTAAATTACCCAAGAATATTCCTCACAGCCTCGCAAGACGACATAGTACATTAATCTGATTAAACTTGTGTTTTATCGAGCTCGTGTGGGCGTTGGCAAGTGTCAGATCATTTGCGTTTGAATCGCTCTCTGTGGGCGTGGTCACATTAAAAGATAATTAGCTGAAATGAGAACGACTGACATCTCTCTCTTTTTATATAGATTACATAAACAGACAATGTTTGTTTTAGTTTTGAATTAGATAATTTAAAAGTACACACTTAAATGATTATAAAGAGATATTGCTCATGCATGGATGAATGGTATTCACTGAGTTTTGTTTAAAGGAGCTGTATGTAAGAAATTTATTTAAATTAATCATACATTTTCCCTGATATGTCATTAGACATTAAGAAATCATGTTCATTTCAAATACTTATATCACTGACAACAGTAGTTCGGCCAGGATTTTGACATTTAAAAAGTGAAGTTGCAGCCCTCAACTGATGTTGATGTTGTCATGTTGTGTTTTGCTCTGATGCTCCACCCTCCACCGATCTACCAATCACGGAGTCAGTAGTGTTGCTGCATCCGGGTGGCCAGCTCTGCTCTAGTTACCACAGCTGCAGCTACAAACGTGTCGGAATCTGATCCTGCAGCCTATCTGGCAACCTCGAGTCAGTAATTTGAAAGTGATTGCAGTACCAGTTTTGGCCACAATCTTACATACGGCTCCTTTAAGTTTAGAGACGTGCTCCAGCAAAAAAGTTCACGGAGACGGAGAGGCAGAAAGCACACCCTGTTTATTTTCTTTATTTTACAGAAGTACAATGTTTCATTTCGATTGTAAGTGGACCCATAAAAAAGTAGACATTTAACAGTTTATTTTTTCATATTGCTTAAGTGTCTATGACCAAACATGATGGAGTATTTTGAGTCTCTTTTGCACTGATAAGAAAAAAAGTGAGCTGGTATCGCTGGCGAAACCGCCGACCCCAGAGGGTTAATGTATCGTTTTAACCTCCCTGAATCGTCGCGCTTATTCATTTTTGGATGTTAACTGAATCTGTAAGTCAGCTACACTGTTTAATTCTAAATATTATATTTTATTATGGTGCGCTTAATGTTATCGTTTTCTCAGAGTTTAGGCTACTGTGACAACAATTACTAAAAACACACACAAAAACAGTCATTTTTTTGGGGGGGGTGAAGGGAATGATTGGGGAAGGGTGAAGGAAATGATTGGATACCTGGCTAATGATAAGCCTAGCTAACGTTACAGGGATATTCCACCATTTGGGGAATTAAGTCCATTTTCCACCTCCCCTCGAGTAAAACAATAGTTTTTTAAGAACGTTTTGGAAACCATTCATACCACTTTTAGCATAGCTTAACGTAATTTATAGGTATGACGACAATACTAGGGGTGGAACGGTACACAGAAGTCACGGTTCGGTTCATACCTTGGTTCAGACATCACCAGGGGCGGAGTGGGATCAAAAAATCTACCGGGAAATTTAGTAGACCACCGGCCCTCGTCACCGGCAGGGCCGGATTAAGAGTTCAGAGGCCCCTGGGCACAATGTCTTGTAGGCCCCCTCTTAGGAAGGCCAAATGTATATTTTGTCCAAGGACATTTTAATATGGCATTTACAGTTTTACTGACTTAAAAGGAACTTTGTCGTAGGCCTACTATGCTGGAGTAAAGTTCATAAATGGTCGTTCTTTCACATAGGTTTTTGTAAAACTATGTTGTGTGGACCTCTAGGGGGGTTCGGGGGCATGCTCCCCCGCAAGAATTTTTTTTACATTTTAAGGTTAAATGCATCAATCTGGTGCACTCTGAGAGATCAAAATTAAGAGCTTCAACCCATGAACTGCTCATTGAACAAAGAAAAAGCATTGATTTGTACCAGGACATTAAAGAGGGCTCAAGCATCTTTTTAGTTATGAGAGTCTCCGTCTACATTACATTATCAATGGTGTTTTAGGATGCCAAACAATTATTATAATAATGTATTAATGATTTATATAATTATTCCTATGACGTAAAATCCATATAGCCTATAAATGTACTGTATAAATGAAAATTAATATTTCAAAAGTATATTTTTGCCTACATTACACTATAGTATAGGAAAATTAAAATACTTTTGTCCTAATTTCTTCACTTGCAAGAAATAAACCCTTGAGCTTTTATTTTGGAGAAAACACCAGATCACCATGCTGATCGCGTGAGCAAAGAGCGCACTTTTCTGTCAATCACGCAGCACAAACAGAATGCCTATATAGCCTACTTAATTATAGTCTTGTGCTGTTTTATAAAGGCATAAAGCCATATCATGGTTTCGATTTTAGTTCGTTGGCAAAATATAACGCTAGAGACCTTTATGGTATAGGCTATACATTTTACATCTCATATGTGTTGGGAAAAGGGAGAAGAGAGACTTCGGCAAAAGGCGGATTCGAACTCGGGTCCAACGCGTCAAAAGCTACTTTCAAGCACTTCACGCCCTACGCCCTACGCCACTGTAGCTATTTCGTGACGGGCGTCTTTTTGCTGAAAAGACAGGCACTTAGTGCAAATATACGCTCCGTTAACGAAAAAAAAATAACAAATTCTCTCGCTTGGGCCCCAAGTGCGCATGGCGAACTTGCAATGTATAACTATCAGACCGGCCCTCGCGGCCTCGAAACACTACCGGCCCACCGGGGAAACTCCCGACTCTCCCGATTGCCACTCCGCCCCTGGACATCACGGTTCGGTACGATTTCGGTACAATGAAGTGAAAAGCAAAACAAAAATATAGATAGCATTTTTATCATTGTCTTAAGCCTTGTATTTTTTAAATGAGTTTTATTAATAAAGGCTTAGAACCAGTTTATTTGTAGTGCACTGACAATAGTTTTATACAATTAGTTTATTAATAAAAATGTATAAAAAGACAAAACGACCTTGAGATATGTTTGGTAATTATACCTGAATGAATTTAAAATTAATTTGCTATATTTCAGATCAATATATTTGTTTTCCTTAATTTTAATTAACCCTAACTTTATTCTCATCTGAATTATAAATAATTGGTTTCCGTATAAAATAATACTACCATTTTCTTTAAGCAATGTAGAATGTGTAACTTAAAAATAAACAGATTAGTGCTCTGAGGACAAGAAATGAAAACCAATGTGATATGATGAATGTCCAAAAGATAGAACCCACAGACTGTTTTGAAATGGGGTTGGATAAATATGTTTTGCTTTTAAAACTGTGTGTGTGTGTGTGTGTGTTTTTGGTTGGGTGACAGTTGTAGGTTACAGTTTGACAAGAGTTTAGAGTGTGACAAAAGCACAATGTTGTATTTGATTGCGAGTGTACACAAATAAGTAAACACTTTGCCGTTTGAATGATGTACTGTATTAACAAAATGATGGAGTATGTTTTTGTTTCCAATGTTCGATCGCGCCCGCGCGCCTCTCTCTCTCACACTCACACACACACACACACACACACACACACACACACACACACACACACACACACACCAGCATTACAATCTTGACATCGCAGCCAGTTCATTATGCTGCGTCCACACCAAACGTGAATAGAGCGAAATGTATCGCTATCTAGAGTTTTATTTATTTTTATTCCGTGTATTCTCTGTGCAAATTCGTGCACCGAACCGCGACGCCCGTACAGTTTCGGTTCAATACGAATAACTTACATGTACCGTTCCACCCGACACAGTGCCGCCGCTCCCACCACGCGCATCACGCGCTGTGCGTAGGGCACCAAAGTGCTGAGGGGGCACCAAAAATAGCCTAATGAAAAATCAATCATCAAACTTCTTGTTATAATCAGATTCAGCGCGTGCTTCATCTTCAATCCGCAGCAGAGCTAGAGCACGTCAGAAACAGAGGACAGGGTGTGTGTGTGTTCATCTGAGCCTCATTGGTCCGTCACTGCTCGTCAATGTCAGAATATTTGAGATGACCAATCAAATCAAAGTAGGCGGGCTTTATGTTCACAGACGCTGAGCGCGAATTTTAACAGTGCAACTCGACGCTTCAGTGTACGGTCAAGTGCGAGATAAGATGTAAGTAGCTAAACTTAACGTTTCATATTTGACAGTTTTTTTTAGGTCATAAATGTTAAACGAATGACAAAAAATAATTAGGCAAACTAATATAGTTTTGTCTAATTTCGCCATTTTGAACTGAAAATATGCCTATGTAACATGTAGCCTAGTGTAATAGTTTAGGCTACTGTCATTGTGAGGGGACAAGAAACATGAACAAAGCCGTTTTCATCATGTTAGGCACAGGATTAATAATGAATGTGTACATATTGAGAATAAAATACAAAGTGTAGCCCTTAGTAAATTAAAAAAGACAACTTTAGGAGGGGAAGAGACAGGGCAAGATAAAAACAAAGTGAAAAAGAGTGTGATGCTGATGAGGAGAGAAAAATAATCAGCTGCCCACTGACATGGTTTTAAAGCTGGCATCATAAAGGAATTATGCTTAGGGCACCAAAATGGCTAGCAGCGGCACTGACCCGACAATACAATATTATTGTAAATGATATCACATAAAAAGCGGTAGCTAACATTAATTGAATCAAGCAAACAAATAGCTTTTGTTTTTGCTCCAAAAAGCTTGACTTACCTCGAATTTCTTTTTTAAATTCAACTTTTTTTATTGTTCAACAGTCAAAACATCAGAGTACATCACATTATTCAGTAATCACCTTCGCAATTACACACTCCGCCACTAGTCCCCATCAGTGGAATACAACCAAAACAAAAGCACATGAAAATTAAACAGTTATTGAGCAGTCCTATTTACACCATTTTTAGACTTACCTCGAATTTCACATAAGATTCCTACACGTTATGAGTTTCCATCAGACTCGCGTGGTTGACGCTGTGTGCTTCAAGATTCTGACGCAAGTGCTAAGATTCCGATTGGCCAAGAGAAAAAGTGCTAAGATTCCGATAGGCCCAGAGAAATGTCAATTATAAGAATTATCCAATAATGTTTCTCAGTTCTAGCCTGCATGGCATGCAGATGAAGGGCGGGCAGCATACACCCCCCCCCCCCCCCCCCCCCCCCCCCCCAATAAAAAAACTCTCCGGTTCTACGCGATTCACGTAAATGACCCAATTGACCAAGAAAACGGCGATTTTCGCCGAAAAGCGACAAGTTTGCAGGTATGAATACTGTATGAACACAGAAAGTCTCTGAGTGGAATCTTTATTGGGAAAGTTAATTCTGCAATTGTATAATTAAACGTGTGAAATGGCCTATATTATCCAACAGAACCATAAGAAAAGATTTCAGCTCTTGTTCAGTGCAAGAATGTCCTTTGCAGTGAACTAACCTCAACTTTATAGATGTTTGAGGGGTGGTCTCTTTGACCACAGAGCTGTATGACTGGGCTCTTACAGCAACTGTCAGGGACCGCCCGTCGCTGAGCATCACCAGAGCGGATCCAAACACTCTCCGCCCAATCGGAGGAGTTGTTACTGCCACAGCACTTGAACTGAAAAAAGGGAGAAGCAATTATTAGCCCAAAACTACTCAAGTAAATAACAAATGCATTTTAGCAAACAGATAGTTGTCCCACCTCCTGCTGTAGTTTGTCCACAGCCTCTGTCACATGCTCCTGCTCAGGCTGATGGTATTTCTGAACCATAGTCTCTCTCAGGTTCTCCTTTAGTTCCTCATTCAGCTACAACATTCACAAAGTGTAACATTGAAAGACACAAATGCATAGCAAACAATGAATGAAAGAAAGAACAAGTAACTGACCTGCTGGTAATAAATATAGGCCAAAACTCCAGCAAGGATTTCCAACAGGAAAACACACAGCAATAGGACAAAATACTGACAATAGAAAAAGAGAGACAAGGGGTATTGGAGATTTGGTTTCAAGTACAATTCTTGTCAGATGGCAATTTATATAATGATATATGCCTTTAAACTCTTTCTCCGCCATTGACAGAATTTTCTGGCAATCCATGTTTTCACTGTTATATGGTAGGGGAAGCTACAGTATTACGCATCTTCTGAAATAGTACAGAATCTCGAGATCCAAAATAAGCATAGAAGAACAAGCGACAGAAGCATTGTTACATTTGTACATGATCAATAAACACTAAACAGCACATAAATCAAAACTGCTTAATGTTACATTACTAAATTAAATGACAAGGAATGTGAGAGCTTTGGGGGTGTTGATGGACTCAATCAACTCCATCTATGTTTTGATCATTGTTCTGAATCCGATCCGGAAATAGTCTGAAAAAAATGCAATTTTCTTATTCTTCTTTGACCCACCCTCCAACACTGTAGCTGGTTCATGTTGTGTACATGTCAAGAAGATGCTGTTTTCTGCGCTGCAAAAGAAAATTATCTTCATAACACTTCCAAAGGATGAGAATGTGAATAGTCAGTGGTTAAAATTACCACAGCGATACAACAACAGCAGTATAACCCGTTTGTCATATGCTTCTGAAATCTTGGCGAGATTGAAGCGGGATTTTCAAAACACATCCATTAAAGGATGGGACAGCACCCACTTTATTTGGACCAACTTGCTCCTCTGAATTACATCCTGTAAGTATGATTAACTACTGTATTGATTAATACACTTTCTAATCTACCTGGTGTTTAAAATACGTAGTTTTGTGTTTTAAATGTGTCATCTATACACATATTTTCGATTCCCAACCTTATTAAAGACTCATCTCTTCAAACTGGCATACTCATAACACACTATCACATTTGAATAATTCAAAGCCCTTAAAGCAGTGGTGTCCAAAGTCTGGCCTGCGGCCCAATTCCGGCCCGGAGGTGAATTTCAAACGAACGCCAGCTTGTCTATAAATTTTTTTTTTTCATTTTAACCACGAACAGCATGCAGCAGAGCAGCAGCAAAAATATAAAATATTTGGGGGTGGGGGGCAAAATGTCTATGGTGGTTGTAGGATTGGATTCACTTAGATTTATTTTATGATCTCTATTAACTTTTTGAAACATCAAAGTGATATCAACCTGTAGCCCAAGACTGGTTGCCCACTAAAGATAAGCAGGGTTGAGCTTGTCCAGTGCCTGGAAGGGAGACGACCTCGGAAAACTAGTTTTCGGCTATGAGAGGAGTTAGTGAGGTCACCAGGGGGTGCTCACACTGGTCTGTTGGGTCCTAACTCCCCAGTATAGTAATGGAGACACTATATGAATGAATGAGGCATTTATATAGCGCTTTTGTACTACTGTACACCCAAAGCGCTTTACAATCATATAAGGGAATCTTCTCCTCAACCACCACCAGTGTGCAGCATCCACTTGGATGATGCGACGGCAGCCACAGTACAATAGCGACAGTGTGCTCACCACACACCAGCTACAGGTGGAGAGTACTATTCGGTAGTATACAGTAAGCTTTGAGTAGTATCTAAAAGTGCTATATAAATTCATTTATTTTAATTCATTATAATATGTTTTGAATGAATGGACTTGCAATGGAGGGACAGAAACTTTCTTTCTTTGAAGTTTCATTAAAAATATCAGCATGTATGTTTCAAAGATGAACCACACAAACTACATGAGGGTGAGTAACTGATGACAGAATTTTAAATTTTGGACTGTCCCTTTAATTGCAGTGTTACCTTCTATAGACAAACCAAGGATGTAAAATGAGGAAACACTTAGTATGCAAACCTCTTTTGGTCTCCACTCACTCTAAACCAGGGATGGACAAACTAAGTCCTGCAGAGTTTAAAGGGCTCGACAATAAGGACTTCCTGATGACCCGATCGGGCCAGTGTTTCATCTTCGTTGAAGTTGATCATTTGCATGTTTTTAAGCCTTGCCTATTTAATTATTCAAGCACACGTAGACGGAACCCAGCAAACATTGGTCCGACGGCAACGTCGTGTCCCTGGCCAAAAATAGTTACGGCCAGGACGGCATAAATCGGTAAAAATATGTAACACAGAACATTTCCTAAAAATGCATTCAGATACATTTGTACATGTCTACAGTTGCATGTATAGTTGTTATTTTAACGTTTAGCTATACGTGTAGTTCAATATAGTGTATCGCGACGGGTGAGAGGACGTCACTGGCGACGTCTTTTGCACGTGCATTTATAGTCCATCTATGAAATCCTTGTGAAATATGCAAAAGCTGTGCTTAATCCTTGCATGGTTAATATAGTGCAATAATTCATTTTATTGACCAAGTAGTTTTTAAGAGGTTGTGAAGACGTCCACTGGCGTCCTGTACACGTCTAGTCAGGCTGTGAATAAATACACGTCAACTGACGTCTTCTGCACGTATAGTCTAGCAAGACAGAAAAAATGATCAGGAATGATCTTTATGAAATACACGCTTTGTATACAAAGTAAATATATTTACTTTATTTTTTGTTTTTATAAATTATAATTACCAAGTGCCCAGTGTGGTGATTGCAAAGCCACTGCATTTTAGTCATTATTTCAACCTGTTGTACTTGATGTATTCGTTGTTATTTTTATGGAATGTATGCATGTACATGTAAAACAGAAATATACCCGGTCACCATTTATTTCTGAGTTGGATGTAATTGCCCAAACCATAAACTGCGCTGCCAAGATGTAGTGATAAAAGATCTCGCGATCCTACAAAATCCCGCGATAGGATAGATTATCTCGCGAGATGTTAACGCGTTCTCCAGAACTTTGAACAACAACAACCACGAGGAGAGGAGGGAGTTGTATCGATATTATTAAAATAATATCATTTTAAGTTGGGTAAGTACATTTTGGATTATTACAGATTAACGTGCTTAAGGTTTACTTGTTTGACATGAATGAACCGAAAGAAATGATGCCCACATTTTCAACTGAAAATTACTGAGTTTGGTTAAAATTAGCTAGTAGGCTAAAAGTTACTTTGAACGTATACAAAGGTATAACGTTACCAGTCCAGTATAAAGTATGTTTAATGATACAGTCAAAGTTATTACTGTAACTTATTAATTTAGCCTTGTGAGAGTTTATTTCATAAATTAAATTATCTGAAATAGAATGAAATGTTTAGCTGGATTTCAGTAACTGCTTTAAAAATAAAAGCAGAACATCTTTTATACAATAAAATAAAATGTAATGCATGTTGATTACATTTTTCTATGCATGTTGATTACTTTTTTCTAATGTTTCATTCATGATTCATTCACCTTGTTTCATGTTTTTTTTTATTTAGCTGTAGACCATAACAATATTTTGAAAATAAGTGCATGTCATTTACCTCAAATTTTTTATTGTATTTATTTTTAAAAAGAACTATATTCTCTTCCCTTAGATGCTGTGGAGATGTGGAGCCCAAACGCTACAGACTCTGAGACTGATCCAGCAATGGCAGAACACCTGAAACACCTCCAGGAAGAGCTGGGACAGTGGATACAAACAATGAACCAAACAATGTGTTTAAAGGGATAGTTCACCCAAAAATTTAAATTGTTATAATTTATTTAACCTCATGTTTCAAACCTGTATACCTTTCTATGTTATGCTAAACACAAAGGTGTTTGGAGGAATGTTTGTAACCAAGCAGATGTCGCCTCCCATTAACTACCATAATATTTTTTTTTTCCCAATAATGGTAGTCAATGGTTTCTCTATTTGCTTGGTTACAAACATTCTTCAAAATATCATCTTTTGTGTTCAGCAGAAGAAAGAAACTCATACAGGCTTGGATCATGAGGGTGAGTAAATGACAGAATTTTCATTTTTGGGTGAACTATCCCTCTATATAATAATTCAGTATTTTGTAGAGATGCACCGATTGATCGGCTGGTGACCGGAGTTGGCCGATTTTCACGTGATCGGCCATGACTGGCGATCGGCCGGTCAGTCTGACATATGCCAATTTTATGCCAGTCAAATGCACTCTGGCGCCCCATGATTAACATCGCTCAGCATCACACGAAACGCACATGTAGGAATCCTCGTGAATTACGGCCGTTCAGACCGCAAGCGCATATTTTTTGCCTTGTGCATGTTAATCAATGAGTGCATTCACACCGTGAGCGGGAGCAGCGCGGGAGCGTCGAGCAGGAGCGTCGCGTGAGCAGCAGTGAAACGTTTCCACGCCGAGTCTATTTCTACACTGCTCACGCTCAAATAAAGTGAAAGCACAGTTTTGATGGACAAAATAGCCTAAATATGATTTCACACAAAAAGTGCCCAAAATGCACAGAATTTACGTGTTTTATCAAGAACTGGAGTAGGCTATGTCAGAAAAGAAACGTAGACTCAAAATATTTATAGAAAATTAACCCATTTAAACTTGTTTTTATTATTCAGTTTTTACAAGTGATTGTAATAGGCCTGTGTTTGTGTGTTTTGAGAAAAATCTTTATACTGCAAGGCTATATCTATTAAATGTATTATTTATATATTATTGTATTGCCATTACCTGTTTTCATACAGATGTTTAGTTTGCTAAATATATATCTAAAAAAATTATTGGATATGATGTGAAAAGGAAACGGTTCTTCCATAACACTGCACTTTAGATGTGTGTGAATTTCCCACATCAGGGGTAATTTATATAGTTCTATTTTATAGCGATTATCTATGTCAAACTTAATAAAAATCGGAATCGGCCTAAAACATAGTAATCGGTGCATCTCTAGTATTTTGTAATTGGTATTTTAGTTTGGTTAAATGTTAAACATTGAAAAAAAATTAGGAGAGATTTTGGCTGTTCAAGATCAATAAAATGTTGTGCTAAATCAGAACATGCTTCTTTTTTGCTTATGTCCACAAATAATGTGTTCTTGTTTGTGATGTACACGTGATTAAAACGTTTTATTGACGTTCAGGTCTGACTGGACCAATTTTGGACCTTTTTAGAACCTTTGTCCAAGACTTGATTGCCTTTCGCGATGTTACGCAATAGGTGTGTGATTATTTTATATGCAGGCTTATGCCTACACTTATGCATAAACACACCTTATAAACATCCAGAAGAAGACTAATTCTGACGTCCAGGAACGCGCTGAAGAGACGTGGAATTCACGGCCAGAAGAGACGTTGAATTCACGGCCAGATGACGTCAAAGACGTCGGTTCAACTTCCATTTTGGAACTATTTTTCAACTATGACTGGACGTGTCGGACGGACGTCTTTTCAACGGTCATTACACGTCCAAATGTTTGCTGGGAAAAGTTCGATACTCGCGCAATGTGCGCAGCAACATTGTATCAAACTACTGTACATACGATATAAACAGTATTGTCTCATTCCATATTGGTAATTAAAAACATATAATTATATATCATACAAACTCAATATGGTCCTAGTATAAATATGTCCATTCAAGTTGAGAAAAAAGTGAAAGAGTATTCGCGCGTGCTTTGAATATAGAATCTGTTTAATAAACAATACGGAATGAGACAAATATCCATGTACAGTATTTTGATAAAAGCGCATCGGTAAAAAAAGCGGAGGATACAGTGAGCTTTTGCGGGGAAAGTGCATTATCCAATTTGTCCTAAACATGAGACAGGCTTTATATTAAGGGCTTTAAAATAATTGGTAATATATAACACTTAGGGCGCTTTCACACTTGGTTCGATTGCTCCCCCCTCCCCCTGCCCTCGATGGACTGTGTTCGCATTATAATATTTATATTCGAACCACGGTACGCTTGCGTCATCAGGCTGCAGCTGGCGTAATGGTGTTGCTTGGTAACCGCAAATGAAAAGACGCACAAATGGATAGACTCGCTCGGTTGACATTCAATTTGTTCTTCTTCTTTTTTTTAACCTTTGGTTTTGTTTTCAACATAGACATACAGAAACACACGCGTTGGCCGCAAAAATTCTGAAAACGAGACAGCAGCCTGTCCGCCGAAGATTACAAAATTCTCTCTGCTTACAGTGCGTCAATCCCGCTTTTCATCAAGTGTATACACACACACACAGACAGACGCACGCACGAACGAACGAGCTAACGTTTTTCAAATATTTTACCACATTATAGCGGTTCACTTCCGAGGTTTGGTTCGTTTGCGTTCATATCAGCAGGGAACCGTACCCGAGTTCACATGAACCGTACCCCAGATCACCTTTTTAATCGGACTCGAGTATGGTTCGTGGGTGCGCACCCGAGTTCAGAAGACAGCATTCACATCATCCAAACGTACCGAACTCTGACGTCATTCGATCCCGGGTGCGCACCGAAAGTGCTAGTGTGAAAGCGCCCTTCGTTTAAAGCGGTTTGCCCTGTCAGATGCTCTGAAAAATACGTGCTGACTAACAGATGTTGTGCTTTCCACAGTGCATAACTTACATTTCACAGGTATATTCTTATATTTGTATATTCTTTCAACGTAATTGCGTATCACGTGACGTCACAAACGCGCATCACAGAACATAGCAAGGCAAGCATTTGTGCTTATAAAACTTAAAACTTTTTTATTTATTTTTTAAATGACTGATCGTTTCGCTAGATAAGACCCTTATTCATCATCTGGTATCGTTTAAAGCCCTTTGAAGCTGCACTGAAACAGTCATTTGGACCTTGAACCGTTTGGGTTCCATCGAAGTCCATTATATGGAGAAAAATCCTGGAATCTTTTCATCAAAAACCTTAATTTCTTTTCGACTGAAGAAAGAAAGACATGGACATCTTGGATGACATGGGGGTGAGTAAATTATCAGCCAAAGTTTTTTTTAAAAGTGAACTAATGAACTCATGTGCAAGATTTTTTTACCTCGTTGGAATAGTGTCCTATATTCAGTCCCAATTTAGTTTGCAAGGAGCCAATTCCTTTTCCCATATCGTAGTGATAGGAAGCATACCACAGTCGTGCTTGAGCAACCTGTTGTAAATGAATGACACTGCTCCTCGTGCCTGTGAAAAGTTCACACAGTCCATCAGAGGGTGAGAGTCCAAGTTGCAGTCCCACGGTACTCCACAAGCGTGCATGCTTCTCAACCGTAAATACAGAAAAAAACGCGTCAGCGTTTAACATAGACTAACTTCTCAGAGTTGTGTTTTGCAACTGTGTTCATTATCCTAACCATTCAACTCCGAATTGATTCTGGAATCTTCGCAGGGGAAATAAACAAGCACCGGGCAACAATCCGTCCTCCAGCGTAAGCTCATGTTTTGATTCAGACCGCGCTTGAAGAGGAGGGGCTATTCGCGCACGCACCTCCTTTGTCAGTTTGTAAGAGAGAGAGAGGGAGTGAGCAAGCTGCGTGCAGCTCTACAATAAAATACAATTTTACCCTAAAATCTGAAAATCAATCCGTGGCGGTCAGAGTTGATATTGTGGCGGGCCGCCACAAATTAATGAATGTATGGGAAACCCTGGAGGATATTAATTTTAATGATTGCGATTCTGCCTTGCAGTGAGGCTAAAATAACATCCCATCTCTGTAAATCTTGTCTGATAGTAGTAAACAAAGAACTATAATTTGTGCAGTGATGGAAAGATCTGAATTTCCAGATTTTAAATGTCTTACTAATTGGGATCGAGGAGGATGCTAATGCAGTATTTGTCGACGCTGACAAGGGCATTAATACAGATTTTCCCCAATTAATTTTGTAACCACTTATGACGCTAAAGTCATTAAATATTTTAAGACACTGAGGTAGAGAAGAGGAAACATTAGACATGTAGAGTAGGATATCATCCGCGAAAAGAGAGATAAAATGCTTGGAGTCGCCAACAGTAATCGGGGAGATAATATGGTCCAGCCGAATTGCCTGAGCTATTTGAAATTGCAAATAACAACGGCGATAAAGGGCAACCCTGTCTAGTACCTCTATTCAACAGGATTGCATCCGAACATCAGAACCCCGTTGAGACCCATGCAGAAGAGATAACATAGTCTGAATCATATGAATAAAACGAGGGCCAAAGCCAAAACGGGTTATGGCAGACCATAAATATGTCCACTCGACCAGGTCAAAGGCTTTCTCAGCGTCTAGCGAGAGGATAGCACGTTGTTTGTTAACCGGGTCGGGTGAGTCAATAATGTTTAAAAGGCGTTGCACATTAACCGTAGCAAAACGTTCCTGTCTGGTCGTGGGCGATTAGGAAGCTGGCGACTGTTCCCAAACGATAGGTTAGAACTTTAGCCTATAACTTGACATCTGTACCAATTAGTGAAATCGGCCTGTAGCTAGAGCAGTATAGGGGTTCTTACCCTTTTTTCTGTGTTCTGGTCTCTATGGAAACAACCTGTATCTTTAGCTAAATTTATGGAGTCAAGGAGGAGTGGTCCAATCAGATCCCATATCGCCAGATACAGCTCCGGGGATAAACCATCCAGACCAGGGGCCTTATCCTTATTCATAACCTCTAAAGCCTCCTTCAATTCTTTTAATTCTATTGGAAAATCAAGAAAAAGCACATTGGTACTCGCTTAATTGAGGTAGATCTAAATTTAACAGAAAAATCAATGACAGGTTGTTCATTCGCTCCCACCTCAGTTCTGTATAGATGCTCATAAAATTCCTGTTTACATCACCCGGAGCTGTGTAAAGAACATCTGCATTTTCCTTAATGGCAGTTATTGAGACCATGGCCTCATTGTGTTTCAGCCTTAACGCCATTAGTTTACCTGGCCGCTCTCAAACTGCAAAACTGCAAACTGATTACAAACTGCATTAGCATCCATTCCTACGACAAATGTTGTAGTCGACAAAGTTAAGGAGGAATTTGGTAAGAGATGGAAAAAAGTATAATTATTAGGGGAGTATACTTATTAGGGGAGTATACTGAGAAGAGAACCATTTTAAAATTATTCCATGAACCTGAAGCATATGTAAACCGCTTTCGTCCCCTCCCGTTTTCTCTATTAGAAACGGAAATTTTCTGTTGTTAAAGGGCACCTATTATGCAAAAATCACTTTTACATGGTGTTTGAACATAAATGTGTGTTGGCAGTGTGTGAGCAAAACCACCCTAGAATGATAAAAATCCACCCAGTGGTTTTTTTACAATCTCAATAAATCATAAGCACTGTCTCAGATCGAGCTGTTCTAAGATTCAGCTCAATGTGACGTAGAATTGAGCAAGTGGTTTGATTGACAGTGTGGTTGTGGCATAGACCCCGCCCTCGGTGATCTGTACACCATGCTCGACAGTTTCTATGGTTTCAACGACAGCCGGTAATGTCTCCTAGAAACATAAGTGTTCTGTTGTGGGATGTAATAATGTACATAGTAGTTTTCAACATCAGAGCCACTGAAAACACAATGGGTGGATTTCATTTTCGAAGGAAAGGCGCCACTTAAACTTCCAAAATACGTTTATGTTTGCGCGAATCATTTTCTGACTGACTGTTTTGTGAACGAGGGTCAATTCAAAGCAGGTCTTGCTTCAAAGTTAATCCTCAAGTGTGGATCGTTGCCTACTGTTCGCGATCCAACGTCACCTCCAGAAGAAGTAAGTGTATTTTATGATTTTTGAGCAAATAGTCATTTCAGTCGATGTCAGCCAATTCAACAATGCGTCTAAAGTTGTTGTCGTCGTCGTCGTAGGATGTCTGTGTATATTTTAAACCTTGTTTGTATAGTGTGTAACCACACGTTTATAAATATATATTTTTAAAGATATTGTATTAAAAACTGCATATATTTTCTTGTTCTGTAGCCATCTTCTCACATTTGCCACATAAGCACCTGTACGACAAGTAATGTAGGCTAAACATGACAACAACAGGTCCCTCGCATAAATGTAATTTCGTTTGTACGCAGCAAACTTTATCACAGTATGTGTTTGTAGTTTCCAAAAATTGCGCCAACGTTATCACAGTTTGTGTGTGTGTGTGTCTCTGTGTGTGTGTTGCACATCCATAATTGCAAAGGGGACGCGATTAAAACTCTATAAGTACATAAATGTA
The DNA here is from genome assembly GCA_031834385.1 of Semotilus atromaculatus. Lineage (NCBI taxonomy): Eukaryota > Metazoa > Chordata > Actinopteri > Cypriniformes > Leuciscidae > Semotilus > Semotilus atromaculatus. The sequence continues at coordinate 2,033,738 of JAULUF010000037.1, forward strand.
TCAAATAACCATTCCGAGACGTGCTGGTCCATTCTCATTTGTGTTTATTCTGCCTGAGTCTTTTCATCATCTGGGTCTGATTCCGGTTCAAACATGTACGGCTGAACGCCATATAAAACAGCGGGACTCTCACTCTCAGTGCTTCTACCGACTGTGTTTATTGCCATAGGTATGCAAGTTACGCCCGCATCCAAAGGCAGGGCGGGGATATGCAGCTCATTTACATTTAAGGTGGTATACACCAAAACAGCTCTTTTTAAAACAGGCCCCAAAAATGACATTTTCAAATGGTTATAATAAAGTAACTGTGGGGTATGTTGTGCTGAAACTTCACAAATACATTCTGGGGACACCCGAGACCAATATTACATCTTGTAAAAAGGGGCATAATAGGTGCCCTTTATAATAACTCCTCTATTATATGATGCACTATTATATGATGATGATAGGGGTGTCATGATTCTCCAAATCCTCGATTTGATTACAAATTTTAAACATTTATTAACAAAATAATGTTACAATAACCTATATCTTCAGTCAATTAGAAACTTAAGCAAAATAACCTGCCATGTAGTTTCTCTTTTGTAACTGTAGTCTTATTCACAGAAGATGACATTCAAGTTCACAACAAAACAAACACGGTTTAACAGATACATGTATGTTTTCCTTGCTTTACCTCGGTCTTAAAGTAAAAACATGACTATTAGTATTAGAAAACTATTAGTATTTAATGTAGAATTTAATTAAATGCATTTATGATGAAATTACAAAATTTTCATGCATGTTCATTTTGACCACGAACTGTGCGCTGTCACTTTAACTCACTTTAACAGCAGAAATAGACTCGGTGCGGAAATGAACGACACTCGTCTCATTCGTGGAGGTGGAGAATCAAGATATTTGTGACATGCAAGATTTATTGTATAAAGATTTATACTGTTCTGAGTCTGCTGTTTTTGTCAATTTAAAGGTTTAATTTAAAAAGTGGAAGAATATGGTACACACACATACAGTAGCAGAGCTTGCAAACTGTGGCTTTTTTGAAGCGCGAACTTTGAACTCGAAAGTGAACGTTGTCAACATAACTCACTGGAAATCACAAATACTCCCCCTGTCCCACAGCGGCGACTTCAGTGAAAGAGGAGGGGTGTTCGAGTCCTGTCGATGGGTCTCCTGCATCTGCAGTTACCATGCTATATTTTGACTGGCTGGCTAAGGTAGAGGACTCGCAGCACTTCAACACGCATGTTTTTTTCCGCTTTGCAAACCGACTGGACGTGACATGGGGGCGTGGCAGCATCGACGATTCCATTTTTGAATTCGATGTTCGAGATTGTGACTTCATTTCAAATCGTGACACCCTTATATGATGAGGAAGCTATCAATTTAAAATGTCTATTCTGAAAGTCTATAACAGAACGTAAGAATTTCGCCCCCATGAAACACATAAATAGTATAACAAAAACAGCAAACCCTGGTAGTTCTAACATTATAATGGTTAAATACAACAAAAAAATTCTAAAAAACAAATTACTATCGGCAGCTTGCAGAGAGGAACACACTCTCTTATCTGCCTGGAAAATGAATCTCCTCGAGGCCATGCACTCTGACTATGAGGGGCAACAGTTACTCAAACATCAGCATCTCTCAGCTGAGTGTCCATCAAAGCGAGAATTCAACCTATATCCCTACTCAAAGTGCTATAATACAAAACAAAGAAGGCCGGATTTACTCAGGCATCCCTGTAGGCGCGGTGGTGTCCATCTCCGTAGTGACGCTCAGAGACAAGATGATATGCTTCCAGGTCTCCAGGGGTTTTGAAAAACAAATGCTCCTGGCCGTTACGCACTTTGACCGATGCAGGGTAAAGCAGGAATGACTTGATGCCTAATAGTTGAAGGCATTTCCTCCCTTCAGCCATAGCTATCCTTTTTTGGGACGTTCCCTTGCTGAAGTCAGGAAACAACCGTAAATTACCCACTTCATAACTCAGAGGTGATGAGCTTTTGGCTCCCTGTAGGATCGCCTGTAGCGAAGGAGTTTGAAAATCAAAGTTTGCGCTCTATTCCTGGATGGATCCTGTTTCGTGTAGAGGCGGTGCGCCCGTTTGATCTCGATCATCTTCCCTTGTAGAGCTGAAATCCACTTGGGAATATGGGTCTGCAAGAACTGAATTGCATTCCCTCCTTCAGCTCCTTCCCGTAGGCCCACCAACCTTCGGTTATTTTGTCTGGATTTATCTTCATATAGAAAGTTTCTCCTGGAGCTCCTCTAGGCATTACTTGCTAGCAATCAAGTCCCTTTTAACATCCTGCACCGTAGCCTACATGTTATCACATTTATTGCCGAACGATTTGACATCCTTTTCCAGCGAGTCCAATCGTGCTGTAATTGTTGCTATTTCCTCGCAAACAATCATCAACATGCTTAGCTTTATGGCGCTCAGTTGCTTATCAAGCATTTCGGCAATGGTGTCGTGAAGGCACTCGTCGTCTTTATACTTTTTCTTCACCGGGGAGTGGATTAAATCTGCCATGCCATGTTTTGCCTTGTTCTTTGTCCGTTCTTGTCTATGTTGCGTTAATGTTACTTTGTATCATGTGTTTGTGTTAACCTTCTGCCCGTCATCCCTGTACCTGTGTGAGTTATATTAGAAAACGCTTGTATTGAAGCTCTTTGCCTGTTCGCCTTTCTTCTACCTACACAACACTGTGACCAACCCGAATGGATGAACGGGTAATGTTCAAGACTTTTTAGTGTTTTCAAGGGAATTCTTCCGGCTTGCCATCACCAGCTCCTTTGATGACAACACTCTGAGAACCCTGTTCCAGATTAAGGCTACTTTCCATTACCCCATTAACCTCCCAGACACCACAGGGCTGAACTGGAGGAAAACCTTGATTCAATGTCTGGAGAGCGTTGGGTCCCAGTCTGGAACCAAACCTGCCTGTCCAGAGTCCCGCCGAGACCCCCCCGTCCAGAGTCTCGTCCCGCCGAGACCATCCATCCTGAGTCTCATCCTGCTAAAACCGCCCGTCCAGAGTCTTGTCCCGCTGAGACCACCCGTCCTGAGTCTCATCCTGCTGAGACCACCCGTCCTGAATCTCGTCCCGCCGAGACCACCCGTCCTGAGTCTCATCCTGCTGAGACCACCCGTCCTGAATCTCGTCCCGCCGATATCGGCCCTCAATAATCCTCTGTTCCTGTCCTTGTCCAAGGTCCGGAGGAAATGAACTTAATAGACTGGACACAGAGCCTGAGATTCTTCACGTCCTCATAATGATTCTATCACTATTACTATTTATGTCGAGGAACATGCAGTATAAGAAAATGGAAACACAACCCTCAACAGTTCTCTAGAGCAAGTAAACCTTTATAAATATTTCTCACCACTCTAAGAAGGCGTCGTTGCTCCTTGAAGGTGGCACAGCAGCCTAAAACCCCTGTTACCATGACGATCACCCCGGCCATGATGAGTATATAGGCAGAGACAGCATAAATCTTTGAGGACAGCAGACTGATGTAATCGCTCTTCTCAACTATCGTCCAGGTGCCCACAGCCATCACTGCACCTCCTGCCAGCTGGAAAAACATTTAAAGGAACATTCAAGATTCACTGTTGCTTGGAGATACGCAACAGTTCTGGTGTGGCTTTGTTGGAAGCTATTTTCACAAAATAGAGCAAAAACAGAGAGTATTAAGGCTAAAATGCCAAGTCACTTTATATCAACTTGTTTATTGGACTTATGTACAAGATCACTATCGCACATTTGCAAGTTTATTCATGTGATATTGCCTAACTTTATAAGCTTGCTGCGATAGTTGGTGTTAACCGGTTACACCTCCACCCACACCCCCACCGTCGTTTTGATTTTTTATAGATACTACACTTCACCTCACTCGTGACTGACAAGGCGATTGCAGAAGATTTTGCTTCAAAGCAAAATGTTAAAGCACCTATTTAAGCGAGTTTGTCATTGTACAGTTTTGTTGTTGTGTTTTACATTAAGAATAATAATGAACCAACCATTCAAGCAATTGACGCCTCCAAATTGACGCTAATTAGAAAGCGAAAGTAAAATGACCACGAGCGCATGGATATTTCGACGGTGCGTGTGTTTTTTATTCATTTTTGGTGGCATTTAGCCTTCGTTAATTTCCGACCTTGCTTATGATAATGCAAATGTAGTAGGCTATTTCCATTTAATTTGGCTGCAAAAAAACATCAGCAGCATGAGACGGACTGGTAATTGTGCATGGCTGCGTCACACCTGTTTCACCTTGTAAACAATCTTTGAAGTGTAGTCTGTCGCACATGTTTTTTGCACTCTGCTGACTGAAACAAAGTCTTTGACTGAAGGCATGAGAAGCAGCCGATCACAGTACGAAACATAACTGTTGCTCAGTGTAGATGCATTTTGGGAGTTGTACTTTTTATTCCGATTGTATTATACATCTATTCATGAAAATTAATCAGGTCACTCACACCGGTGCACCTAAATTTTTTTTCACAGTCGCACAGTTATTTTCAGTTGCAAATGCGACCGAAATGGTCGCAGTGTAGAGCCCTGGCATAATAGGTCCCCTTTATGTTGTTTATGTTTATTATTATTGTAATGTTATTGTAATGTAACAAACAAATAAAAAAATTCTATGTTTAAAAACATTTTCAATCAATATCTAGGCCATATTTAATGTAAAAATGTTTACGTTTGAAAATAAATAGCACGGCTCCAGACATCTGCGACCATTTTTTGAGAATGTGCAAGTTCAAATTTGACATGGTCGCATTTGTGTGAGTGCATGGTCAAGACACTCAATCTGTGTCTACCTACCTGCACTTGCATTAGGGATTTATCTAATCTGTCATGCATTATCAACTACGCCAGCGGTTCCCAAACTTTTTTTCCTGCGCACCCCCTTCTATGTCCCAACCGGGTTGGCGCACCCCCAATCCCCACTTTAAAAAAAAAACCGCAACAAAGCTTTGTTTTATCGCCATATAAAGACTCATGTTAATCATGCGCAAATAACCAGAACACGCATGACAATAACAACATCAACAAAGTTTCAATATAATGCAACAAAGCTACCCACAATCTTCCACTTTTAAGAGGACGAGTGACAGACACAGGCTCAGTCACAGAAAGCACAGTTATTTTCAGCCGTGTAAAAGAAACATTGCAGCAAGGCTAGGCCTATTAAATGACCGTGGAGCTAGCGTCATCATCATAATAATAACACAACGGTTATGGAAATTAGAACGACAGTACATTGAATAAAATTGCAATGAAGTTACAAACGATCCACAACATTAAAGAGAATTGGCATAACGAGCCAGCACCGGGCCCTTAATGCAGGATACATCACGTGATGAAGCAATGTCCACGAGTAGACTACCATGAACAGGATAGGATCATAGAGACACAGCATAAGAGATGACTGACAAAATCAGGAGTAGCCTACGCGCACCAAAAAAAAAAAGAAGGTAAGGTAAATGCGCACCATAACACATGAAAAACACTGTCGCTTCAGGTGCTTCACTCTCTTCACTCGATCTCCCCCTCCTGTGCTATCTTTTTAAAGAAGCTTCCTATTTTTGGCAATTTAGTCATTAATTTCTCGAATTCCTCTTTTCATTTTCGCTTTTGAAAGCCACTATTGTGTAATTTGACGACGACTCCATATCGATATTTTCTGTCAAGTTCAACGTTTTTACTGTTTTGCACGCAATAGCATGTTCACTTACCGACCCGGGGATTCCCCAGTCCCAATTCGAAACAAATTACACCAAAATCCATCATTGTTCGTTTCACACATGTATTGAATGATCAGTAAAATATGTTGGTGTCATTATTTATTAAACGAGTTGGCACGCATATAGCCTAGCGGCTGCAGTGCATAGAAGAAGAGCAGTGCATAGAAGACAGCAGCTGTCTTCTACGTTTCTATCAAAAACTAATTATTATATATTTTTTTATTTAAAATAAAAGCGATTACAAAGGAAATGTTTACTGTTCATGTTTTTTTTTTTTTATTGTATGGAAAAATCCCACTTAAAAAAACGCCATTAAATTTTTCCTCTCGCACACCCCCTGGTGGCAGCTCGCGTACCCCTGGGGGTGCGCGTACCACACTTTGGGAATCCCTGAACTACGCCAAATCGGCTATTCTCCCATAGTAGATGGTTACAGTAGAACGTCAAGAGGTAGCAGTTAAACGGCCTTTCACACCGCAAGTGTGAGCAACGCATGTTTTTTTTCGCCGTGTATGTTAAACAATGAGTGCATTCACACCGGGAGCAGGAGTGTCGTGTGAGCAGCCGTGAAGCGTGGTCCAGTGAAGCACAGAGTCTCTTTTTTTTTTTTTTTTGCGTCGCTCACGGTCAATGAAAGTGAAAGCACACTTGTCGCCTTAATGTTTGTAAAAGTGTAAGCAAAGATTCGACTTACTGATATTCCATAGTGCAGTGGTAATCTATTATCAGTGTCGTCGATCCCACGCTCTCATGGGCAGTTTGCAAAATACTTCACTAACAACTGAGTAACTGAATAGAAATAAAACAAGCTTAAGAGCAACAGGAATATTAAACCGGCTTGTATGCTTATTCACAGCTCGCACTCCTCATACTGTCTGCTCACTCACCACCGAGAGAGTGTGTTCTAACTAAAGGTGCAGTCCCTAATTTAACTTGTTACATGCCCTTCTCTGAAATCATTATTGTTTCGGCATTTACAGATTAAATGCCAAATAACTTTGCCAATAACTTTCTGATTGTCGGGAAGATCTCGACTTATATCTAGCAATGTTTGCAGACTTTAACCAATCACAGGGGGCATATTATTTTACGAATATCACCATCGTTTCTGCAAATATAACATTAAAATCTAAACATTAAAGGTGCCCTAGAATGTGAAATTGAATTGATTTTGTCATAGTTAAATAACATGAGTTCAGTACATGGACATGACATACAGTGAGTCTCAAACACCATTGTTTTCTCCTTCTTAAATCTAGTTTTTGAAAAACACCCTTGAAAAATAGGCGAATCTCCACATAACACCGACTGTGACGCAACAGTCGGGATCATTAATATGTACGACTCCAAAAATGTGCATATGCCAGCCCATGTTCAATGACAGGCGGAACTGCAGCCGAAGCATGGCAGTTGTTTGGATGTACAAATGAACACAAAGGTATTTAGTTCCTTCATCCGAGCCTCTGAAGAAACAATGGGTTAATTTTATTTTCTCTGGAAATTTCCAAACATTTCACAGACGAGACTGTTTCCTCAACTTGGGCCAATACAGAGCTGGCCTCGATGAACGTATGAAAATATATCGATCGATATATACCAAGCAACACTTTCTGATGTGTAATTGTTCAAGTTCAGACAGGTAATCTTTCTCTCAAAACCGTTCAATACTGTATTTACATCATCGTGTTTGCATTGGTGAAAGCATTAGAGAGAGTGCAGAAACTGCGTTGCAATGATAAGATCTTTATTCTCGCGATCAACACACTGTCATCTGTTTGCTCAATGCTCATCGTGGCAACATTTTATGTGATGGGAATAGATCTAAATACTTTAAAAACATCTCACGATTCGATAATCTCGACAGCTGTAATAGTAAAACCGTATAATATCTGTAGTAAAAGTATTCGAGAGAGTTTCACATGTAATACGTAGCTATTTCATATGCAAGCATGTCAGCCAATCACAGCAGAGGCCGGTTACACAGCAGACACGCCCCTTGAAACAGACCGTTCACATCAGAGGCTAAAATCAGGCTAGGAAAAATGCCTTTTATTTCTAAATTATGACCATTTTTTATCTAAAAAACATACTAACATTATAAGGGCAACCCAGAAAACATTATACAATAAAAATAAAAACCATTCTAGGGTACCTTTAAAGAACAGCATCAATACTGTTAAATATATTGTAATATTTTGTAATAAATTTAAAAAACAACTAAATTAATGGAAAATACAAACCAATGTTTAAAAAAAACATTGTAAAACAGTTAAAAAACTGTAAACGTGTAAAAAATTGGACGACTAGTCATTTCCTACTACTAAATTCTGAAAAAACAGAGATTCTAATTATTGGACAAAAAACTTCCACACGTAATAACCTAGAATACTGTCTAACACTTGATGGCTTCGTCGTCGGTTAGGAACCTGGGTGTGCTCTTTGATACCAATCTTTGATTTGAAAGTCACGTGTCTAGCATCTGTAAAACCGCATTTTTCCATCTTGATATATTATATATATATAAATAAATTACGTCATATGCTCTCATTGACAGATGCGGAACATCTTTTTGACCTAGCATTCACATAATACATTACAGACTTCTATAATTCAATGTTAGGCTGCATAGATTAGGTCAGCCGGACCTGGGAACACTTCCCTTAAATCCTGATGTACTCGTTACATCATAAGAAGAATGGCATCTACGCTAATTTTAGTGTCTTTGTTTACCCCGAGTATCCCTGTATTTAGCTGGAAATAACATTATTCAAGAACCGCTATAAAGCCAAAACAATCTCTGTTACCTTAAACTATATGTTTATTTCTGTAAAGCTGCTTTGAAACAATCTACATTGTTAAAAGCGCTATATAAATGAAGATGACTTGACTTGAATGTCAAAAACAGTTTGTTAATGTAAAAAAATCCATGTAATAAAGTTGGCCATTGGCTGTTATGCATATGCTGTAGTAGATATATAATACAATGGCAGGAAATTATACATTTACATAAGTGCTGAAATTCACAAACAACTATTTTACACTAGATCTACAATAACAGAAATGTGTACAATCACGTAACACACAACCTTTCCTGGTGACTACTTTAATCCACTGATATGTGTGAAAGAAATATTTTATGTGGTATTTCAACATTAAATGTACAAAGAAAAGCAGACTAAGGATGCTCAGGTCAAAGGCCACATATACTTAGCCAAAAAAAGTTTAAAACAGTAGAACGAATCGGTTACTAACGTAACCTCGGTTCCCTGAGAGGAGGGAACGAGTATCAGTATCAGGGGGGGGAAATCGCTATCAGTATCATTCCTCAAGGCAGGGCATTTATCTCTCATCTGCTAACGCTGCTCCGTGCCTAATTTAAGCGACCCAGCTAGACGAGGGTGCATGTCCGAGCTAAGATTTTGGATACTTGGAACAACAAAGGCCAGATAAATTTACCAAGCCCGCTCAGACTTCGTTTGTCTGAGTTTCACGAAAATGATCCTATAGCGGTCGCTAGCATCTCGGGGTCGACGCGGTCGCTAAACATATTATGTTGTTGTGCTAACGAAGCATGGTTGTCATCATTAAGGCAGATCTTATTGTCAGGCGATCAAGCCATTTCTGAGACGTTAATCTGGCTATCAGTCGTCTTTAATTTTATAATTAAGGTTGCGCTCATTCCTGGCCACTGCAATGCCATAGCTAACAGGTTTCACTCTTTTGTTTTCAGGCTTTCAGACGGCTTTTCCCTTCAGCAACCCAGATCCATCACCCTGCCCTCCTCTAACAGAGATAATGTTAAATTAGTCGCTCTGCTCAATCCAGCTAGACTGTATATTACTGAAGGCGTGGCTCCCAACACCTTAAAAGCTTATATTTCGGCAGTCTTTGTTTATAATGCTTCGCTTCCTCGCCTACAATTACGGAAATCTTAATTAAATATTTCTTTCATTCGTAGATTGCTCAGAGGCATTCAAATTCACGCAAGTATTTTAATCCTAATTATCCAAGTCTTTTCACCGTACTTTCTGTTCGCTTGCTACTCCAAGGCATAGCCAAGCCTTCCAGTAAACCTCAGATAAATGCCAGCCAATCACATTGTATATAGTAATGGGCGATATAAACGATATGCGATATAAACGATACAAAATTGGCCTACGATAGAGATTTTAATTCTATTGCACTATCGCGATAATGCATGTTGATGACGCAATCTACCCGCGAAATTTAGAGCTACGAGCTGCAACCGGCCTATAGTATCCAACGCATCATCGTATTTGTCATCTTGAGTAAACATGGATGAAAGCGAAACTGAGGAGCTGGTGAAAAAGACCGGTGCCAGTGCGGTGCAACGTCCATTATTTGGACTTGGTTCGGATTTCAGCCGTCAGACAAGCAACAGCAAACTCTGTAGAGTGTGTGGGGCAACAGTTCCGGCGTTACGCCTGTTTCACACATACTCCGTTTACAGTGCATATGCGGTGCGTATTTATTCCCGTACCCATGTTCATGCGGATGTGGTCCAGCAATGCGTTCCAGGTGCGGTGCGTATACAGCAGTGCAGAGATCGTTTACGCACGAGTTTATTTTTGCTGTACTTAACGTGCTGATTTAAAGTGACAGCGCATGTTTCATTGTCAAAATGAACACGAATTGACATGAAAATATAGTAATCTCTCCATAAATGCATTTAATTAAATCATACTACCCTAGGCTACTATTTTTCAGTCATTTTCTTTTTAACTTTGAGCTCAGGGTAATTTAAGCAAGGAAAACTACTGTCTGTGTAGCCTACAAATAGAATCGCAATGCTGAAACTTTTTATATTATTTTATAAAAGACGTTGATAATAAAAATAGTGATTTGAAATAAAAAATAGAGAATAAATGTTGAAAAGCACAATAGCGCGTGCTCGCCGCATACGCACTGCACACAGAATATGTGTGAAACAGGCGTGCACTAAAGGAAAGAAACCCAATACTTTAAGCTTTTTCTTTGTTAAAGTCTCTGCAGCTAGTGTACTTGAATTGTATTTATCTGCAACATTTTGTATAATTACAGTTTTGCACAATACATGTTCTCAACTACATGAAATGCAATGTTTCTTTTTTTTAAAGCTGCAGTCCGCAGCTTTTCCTCTTTGTCACCATCTCTGTTCGAAATCTGCAATTGCAGTTATTCGCGGAATTATCAACTTTACGTGGGTTGTAAATCGGCATGAAACAGCGCGGATGAACACAATGTTTTGAGGCGAGTGCTGCTGTCAATCACCGCGCTGTGTGGATAATGTCATTCAGATTCACAGATTCACTTTTTGAAAGTTTGACCAACATAAGAATTTTCACCGGAAAATATCTTCTGAACAAGTAACATCCATTTTTGTTCTGATCAACTAAGGGGGAAAAAGCATTCGACATGACAAGCGATCGTTAGATTTAATCAACGCGATTTACAGCAACCGTGCAAATTATAGCCTACTTTGTTCTCAAATTGTTCATGTTCACAACATCAGCATTGCGTGACTAACGTTGCATTTAACGTGTTTTATGATTACCTGTGGAGTTCAGAATTCATATTCTCCATAATAGCTAAACGAGAAAGGCACAACAAAGGAAACTCCGTAACTGTGTGAATTAAGACAACGTACTGTTACACGATTGAACTATTGAAATGTCTTACTTGTTCAGCAGAAAAAAGCCGTCTCTTCTTCCGTTTTGAACCCCTTCAAAACATGGAGTTCACGACCCTTTCAAAAGCCCTGGCGACGTTTATCCTTGTGTTCGCATGAGACGGTTTCTTTCTCTTTCTCTAGCCACCTTAACTCCGAAGTACGAAGTCTTTTGGGTTTTATAACTGGTGAATCTCCAGTTGACACTGATGATAGTTGTTTGGATCTTTCTGGATCCGCCATAAGTTTAAATATGTAAAGTGAGAAAAGCCTATCTCTACATCTCCTCACGCGCAGTATAGCCGGCTAGCCGAAACTCCTTCTTTATGTGTACGGATGTGACGTAATGACGCAAAGACATGCTTGAATTTCCTGCGGAAACCAACCAGTACCACTGGAATTAAAATCATTATTACAAGCTAACTGTTTTGAATCTAGCTATGGCAAGCAGATAGTTTTGAACACTGGCTGAAGATGTTTTTTTTTAAATAGTTATTTTGGATTATTTTTAACTTAAAAAAGTTTCGGACAGCAGCTTTAAATACATTTAGCAGTTTGGCTATCCTTAGAACCATTTCAGAAAAGGTTACATAGACCCTATTATAATTTATATATCGTGATATATATCGTTATCGCAAGAGGCTGCTATGTATATCGCAATATGGATTTTAGGCCATATCTGCTATCCCTAATTGTATATATTACAAAGATAAAAAGGTGTGTTATTGTGCCCTTTCGCAGGATGTGTGGTGGGTCTCCGGTGTCCCCAGGGTGTGTGCGGGGTTTGGCTCGGAATGCCCCACAGATATTTTTGTATAGTATGCTGGTAAAGCGCATAGTTTGTCTGTCCCTTTGGATGAGGTTGGGTTGCTGCTCCCGGCTCAGGGGGCGGAGTTTCAACAGCTAGTTTTGCAGCTTTGATTACTTCTCACAGACAAACTTCAAAAGCTTTAGCTTTATAGCTTTTAGCACTCTAAGAATCTCAAGGATCGGGTGTGACCCTAACACTTTCAAAAATCAATTAAAAAAAAGTGTCCCTTCACATCTATGAATACATTTCTTAAAATCCAGCCTAGAACTTCAAATCACACCCCTCTATTCATATTACCTAACTGAGAACCTCTTTCTAAGGCCTAGTTCAGGACTCATTTAACTACTGTTTTCAAAAGCTGGAGTCTATACCCCTCTCTCTATACCGGCCATTCCTTCAGTATTGGGGCAGCTACTACAGCAGCTGAACGAGGAATCTCTACGTCAGCTATTAAAGGAGAACTCCGGGCAATTTTTAAGTTAATCTTGATCGTTAGACCTTTGTGAGTACTGTCTATAGAAAAAAAAACGAACCGGATTGGTGCTTGCGACGCGGAGCTGCGACCGCGAATGCCCAGAGCTCCCACTCAGCTATAACGGCAGCTCTGGGGGCATATACATAAAGAGCGTTTTTGAGCCTCTTAACAGACACATAATGCAATTAAAATATCTGTCCAACATGAACAGGGGCCTTACCTGTAAACAAGATGCGTTTAGCAACTTAGCCATGGTTTAAATTCACCTAAATAGTGTTTTAGACGGCAAGCTGTAGTCTCGCGCTGAAGTCTCGCTCCTCCCACCTGGACTCACGTGGGAACTCAGTTGTAGCCGGGATTGGTAAATAGTGTCCAGGTGGGAGGAGCGAGACTTCAGCGCGAGACTACAGCTTGCCGTCTAAAACACTATTTAAACCATGGCTAAGTTGCTAAACGCAACTCGTTCACAGGTAAGGCCCCTGTTCATGTTGGACAGACATTTTAATTGCATTATGTGTCTGTTAAGAGGTACAAAAACGCTCTTTATGTACATGCCCCCAGAGCTGCCGTTTTAGCTGAGTGGGAGCTCTGGGCATTCGCGGTCGCAGCTCCGCTTCGCAAGCACCAATCCGGTTCGTTTTTTTTTCTATAGTCAGTACTCACAAAGGTCTAACGATCAAGATTAACTTAAAAATTGCCCGGAGTTCTCCTTTAAGATCATGGGAAGATGGTCTTCCTCTGCATTTGAATCATATATAAGACCTGATTCAAAAACCATTCTCAAAGCTCAGCAAGCTCTCCAGTAACAAATCAGGTAAATCCCTATGCAACTACTGGTGGTGGTGCTATGCTCTTCCATTTTCTCATCCTCCTGTCAATAGTCTCTTGCTTGCATTCAATAAATGGCCAATAAGTTATCGTCTATGTGTGGCCTAGTGGCCTTGTCTCAGTGTGGCCTTGTCTCCATGTGACAGTAGTAGCCATTGTGGTTCTTGTCCCGTGTAGGGCTGTCAACGAATATTCTAAATTCGAATATATATTCGAATAGTTTAAAAAAACAGAAATTCGAAGGTGAAAATTAATATTCGAATCATGTGGAAAAACATGCCCGCGGTAGCAGAGGTGCGGCTGTCTGCTTTGCTAGTGGCAAAATTCTGAAGCTTAAAATGTAAAACGCATTTTCCAGCTGCACAGATAGCACAGTGACTGTCTGGCTCACTCATTGGCTGTGCTGCGGCAACTGCACATCCAATGGCGCGGGCGCCTCGAACGTGTGCGCCAATGAGCTAGCATTACATCATACAGAGCCCGCCAAGGGGGCGTGGCCAGACGTCCCCGAAATAGCCATAGTAGCAGCAGTTTACCACAGCACGAGCTGCGCCTCGGAGAGTTCAATGTCGGTTCTATACTGTAAAACTTCAATTAATGTTAATAATATTTGTTTCAATCACGGAATGAAGCCTGCTATATTTAGGACAAGAGTCGCGACCTTAAATTGCTTGCACAAAACTCTTGATCAGCACTCAACATGTGTGTATTGTTGTTCATTTAAACCGTTATGCGCAGAGAGCGTGAGGGCGAGAGAGAGAGAGAGCGAGAGAGAGCGCGAGAGAAAGTGCCTGCGAGTGCGAGCGAGAGTAAGGTCTGCGGTCTTGGCCATTAGTTGATTTACTTGTTTTTGTGTAAGTTAATACGTTGTCAAATATGTTTAAACTTAAATAAGCTACCTATACAAGTAGTTGTGTCTCTTTGTATTAATTTGTCCTGTTATTGACGTAATGCGCGTCATTGACAAAATGCGCAACCAGATATTCGAATAGTTCGAATATATGTGTTTTTTTTAGAGGGAATATTCGAACGTCATTTTTGAGCAATTTTGACAGCCCTAGTCCCGTGTGGGCTTATGGTCTTATTTATCTTTTTTTTTTATATATAAAAAAAGAACCTAGCAGCTTTATTCTATGAGATATACGTTCAGTGTTTTCTACTGTGACCGTGTAGCCTAATGTGGCCTTGTCCCATGGTCTTTTGGCCAGTTATGGCATTGGTTCTGTGTGGCCTAGTGGCTTTGTATCGTTGGGCACGTATATATGTGTGGCATTAGCAGCCTTTTGGCCCTGTGGGCCTTGTCTCTGTGTGGGTCTCTAGGCCTCGTGGCTCATGTTGCCTTGTCCTGTGTGTGGCCTAACATGGCCTTGTGGCCCTCAACAGCCTCGGTTCTGTGTGGCTAGTGGCCATTGTCTCTGTGCGACCTTGTCTCAGTATGGGATTATGGTATCGGCCTTGTCTGTGAGTGGTTTGTCTCTGTGTGGCATTAGCGGCCTTGTGGTCCAGCGGCCCTTGTGTCTGTGTGGGCCTTTTAGGCCTAGTGGTCCTTCGGGGCATAGGTTCAGTGTGGCTTAGTAGCCATGTCTCTGCGTGGTTTTTCTATGCGTGGCCTTAATGGCTTGGTCTTGTCCTTTAAAAGATGCCTATGGTTTGCCAGTGGCCCTTCGGGGGTTTTAAGAAAAAAAAAAGAAAAGAAAAAAATCGTTTTATGTGGTTTGTCTAGTCCTACTTTGTCTTTTATGTGGCAGTAGCGGCCGTTGTGGCTCAGAGGCCTCGTCTCTGGTCTATAATAGCCGTGGGGCTCATCAAGGCCTCGTCTCTGTGGTCAATCATGGCCTAATGTGGCCTGCTCTGTGCGGTCCAAGAGGCCTTTCTAAATATGGCCCTAGGTGGCCTGGCTCTGTGTGATCCATCGTGGCCTCATCTCTATGTGGTCTATCACGACCTGGCGCCTACAATGGCTTTTATGTGCAGCCCATCATGGTCTTGTGTTCCATCGTGGCCTTGTCTCTATGCGGTCTATCACGACCTTGCACCTTCAATAGCTTTTATGTGCGGTCCATCGTGGCCTTGTTTCTATGTGGTCTATCACGTCATTGCGCTATTATGGCTTCTATGTGTGGCCCATCATGGCCTTGTCTATGTGCGGCCCATCTTGGTTTTGTGGTCCATCGTGGCCTTGTCTCTATGTGGTCTATCATGACCTCGTCCCTACAATGGCTTTTATGTGTGTGTGAGAGAGAGAGAGAGAGAGAGAGAGAGAGCGCCCCGGTCGCACGCGCATACTCTTTCTCTTTGGAGCCAGGTGAAAGTATAAACAAGGCTTCACCGTCTCCTAAAGCGCTGTCTTGCTCTCGTGTATATCTTGTGTATATTAATTAAATATAATTAATACTTATTAAAGCTATTAAAGAGCAGTGAATGCTTTTCTATTTTTATTTTGTTGTTTGATTAATATTAAGTGTACAGACGGCATTAGGTTTATTACGCACTGTCACTTTAACCCTCTGGGGTCTGAGGTGTTTTTAAGGCCTTTGAGGTGTTTTGACATGGTCTGACATTTGTGCTTATTTCAGCTACTTACAACATACCATTGGCCAACGTGTAATTTGGCTGTATTCAGCACAAACTCTGCTACAATAATATGTGAGCAAAATAGATGTACATGTTTGCATTTTATAGAAAAAATATATTATGCGTGGTTAGTAAGTTTTGGGAAAAAAATTGTCACCGCAATAAGGCCATATAACACATACTGAACAGTTGTCCACAAGACTTTTGAGTTACTATTCTTGTAGGCTAGAATTTTTACTACAAAATGATGTGAAAATCATTCTGACCACTCTTTCACAAACAACAATATAACAATTTAAATTTTGTAAGTCAGTTTTTGTGTCAGCACTGCTGTATGCGTGGGAGTGTCAATGGCCATGAATATTAATGAGATTCACACCAGGGGAGACAAAAGACACTCCCCCAAAGGCTAATGCCCCATCAATGTGCTGTGAGGCAACCTGAACAAAGAATGGCAGGAGATGCAAAGGTTTGGTTTTTCAATCTGTTTTATTGTAATTCCTAGAACACATTACTATTTTTTATATTTTTAAAATATTAAGCAGCACAACTGTTTTCAACATTGATTTTTTAAAAATAAATCATCATATCAGAATGATTTCTGAAGGATCATGTGACACTGAAGACTGAAGTAATGATGAATCACAGAAATGAATAACATTTTAAAATATACAGTTAGGCTATTTTAGACTGTAATACTATTTCACAATATTACTGGGTTTTTTGTTTGTTTGTTTTTTTAATCAAATATACGCAGACTTGATGAGCATCAGAGACTTCTAAAACATTAAAAAAAGTTTGCAAACTTTTGATGGATACCTGTATAAAATTCTACATATACCCATCCATTTATATTTGCTGATAACACAATCAAAGAAGCTGTATTATTATCATTATCAATCACTAATGGCCATGGATAAAAAAAAGACAAAAAGTTTTTGTAATTTCACACAAGAATAGGTACTTGTATATTATGACGATGTAAACACAATTACATTTCATCTGTAAATATTATGTCTGTGCACTTACTCAGTATGATTCTCGATCGCACTGAGAACTGAACGACACCTGCGTTCCCCTCTGCGGTGCTGGAGAAGGAGAGCGTGATGCAGACACAATCCTATAAAACAACAACAAAAACTGTTAGCATACATAATCCAAAGTAAACTGTGGGCAATTAATGGGTATGGACGCACAATGTATATCTCTTGATGGGCCATAGGACGGAGAAATATCTATTTATGGGCCATACACCGCGAGAATCTGCTGATGGGCCATAACGTATAGACCGCGCGCATTTAGAGCATTTCAAACATTTACACCTGTATTCACAATCACCTGTGCAGTATTTTAGCAGGATAAGCAGTGTCATAGGCTAACCAAAACAGAACATTTATATATAAAAATATAATGTCTAGTATTTAGACAGTATTTTACCGGAGGCTGAAATATATTTGCACTAAATCACATTATATATAGGCTACACCTAAGCAGATATTCGCAAATTAGCTACATTACGCATAAGCTAATCAAAACTGAGTGAAATATATTTAATATACAAATGTTTAGAGAGTAACGTTATCATATTGAAAGTTTACACTTGAGCATGTACACGAATGTTATATTGTAAGGCAATACTAAGCAAAATATAGTCTGAAAACATGAGTTCTATATGATCAGAAAAAGAATTATATAACACTAAACAATATAACACTTACTCCGAACTTGTATCCTCGGCGGGATCAATTCTCTCTTCAAAATGCAGCCGTTCGTCGTCTTGAGTTGCAATAATCTTCCTCTGAGGAAAAAAGGTGAATTCTTCCTCGCTGTACAGAATCATCTGGCGGCCTCTTTACCGGAGTAGCGTTTCCGCTGTGCCATCCTCAAAACGCGATGAACTATCAGCGAATCTCATGAAGAAACTTTGTGTTTTTATGGCATTGATCGGGGGCGTGTGCGATGCATATAGATCACCTAAACTATTTACATGTGAATAGCGCCGGGGGCGTGGCGGCCTCAACTCATTAAAAATAATGAGGGGAGAAAGAAAAAACTGGACCTCTCCTTGGTTTCAAACGGATTACATAAACTGAGAGTATTTGTTTTTTATATAAATTACTTCATTTAAAAGAAGAGAATTCAAGCTTCATAAAGAAAAATCTCTCGTGCCTGTGTGACAAGTATTTGCGGAGTTACAGTTAATCTTAGGACGTGTTTCAGAATGGACTTCACAGACAGAGAGAACGCAGAACTCGCATCATGTTTGTTTTTCTTTATTTGGCGAAAAGCACAACACTTTGTTTTTATTGCGAGTATCCACAAAAAAAATAGACACTTAACAGGATCTAATGATGTATAACACTTATATGTAAGATCAAAATCAACAGAGTATTTTGAGTATGTTTTGCACTGATAAGAAAAAAAGCGAGCAGATCACGCCGGCATGATCTCAGACCCCAGAGGGTTAAGACAGAGTGCGCAGATCCAATTGCACTGATGCACGTCCGATATTCTCACAACTACGTTCTGTAAAGACATGCGACTGTGTTTACGTGAATACTCTCCAAAACGGACATTTAGACATAATGTTGTTGTGTGTATTTGTCCATTCAGACGCGAGAGAGAGCACAGTTCAGTCCCCGCGCGCAACGGGTAGGGTGTGTGTGTGTGTGTGTGCGCACAGAAAAAAAAACAGAATAAAGCTCTCTTTCGCCTCGTCACTCTTATATTCAGATCTATCCATATGCCTGCTCTTCTCTTTCTCCCAGACGTTTACATGTTTGAACGATTTATGAGACATGCATCAAGCGCATGCCAACTCCAATTTGACAGTAACATGCCGTTTTCCATTAAAACAGCAATGTACCGTTGAAAAAATGCATTCTGGGTGATATACGTCGTTTTTGAGAAAGTAGCCAACAGGAATATACAGTGAATTAACAGCGATCAAAGTCGACACTCAGAGGCTGTGTTCAAAATCACACCCTATACCCTCATTCACTATTCCCTACATTAGTTCACTAATATAGTCCACTTGACTGAGTGAATAATTACATAGTTAATTAGGTTCAATTTCAAAGTTAATTCAGACACTGATGAACACCTGCTGTTAACAAGCAGAATCACTGGAGGAAAGAGGAACAAGAAGAACAGAAAAAAATATCAAATCAACTGAAGATAAAAGACATTAAATCTCTGAAGATCTCGGCAGAGGAGGATTAAACAACTCCACAAACAGCATTACCAACTTCACTTATTACTGATCAGATTGCTTTTACTTCTGTCAGACGTTTACAGAAGTTCATATTAAAATGTGTCAGAGCTTTAATGTAAATTTATTTTCATTTGATGTTACCATGATGGCGAGCAGTGTTTGCTTTAGTTGGGCTCTTGACCCTTGACTTTTGAACATTAGTGTTTATTTGGCTGTGGTAGCTGTGTCTTACATTAGCTTCTTCAAAAAAGCTGATAGAAAACTGTTTTATACGACAGTGATTATTTGTTAATGGTCACAATCATCATATAGTGGTCTGATGCACTGATCTTTTTAAAGTCTAGTGAATTTATTACGGTGATTTTTGTATACGTGATTATAGTATCACTGTGATTTAACATATTGAGATCTATCACTGTTTTTACAAGCAGAAAATATGAAGAATTTTAAAAAGCCAGTTCTCAGAAAATTTCACAGACATCAAGAATCGGCGTATGAATCTCAACAATGGTGACAATCAAAAAAGTGTCATGTTGTAATGCATGCTGGGTACCAGTATAGTACAAAAAAATTTTTTGCATGACTCCCAGCATGCATTGCGGCATGAATAAATTATGCAGCTGAATTGTCTGGTTATTTTCTTTAATGTTTACTTTTTGCTTTAATTTTTGCTGTTGGTTTTGTGTTGACTTTAAGTAGTGTGTTTTGTGATGTTCAGATTTGGTATTATCTTTTTTGTTGGTTGTCACCATTGTTGAGGTTCATTGACTGATTCTTGATGTTTGTGTCTAACTGAACCCGCAGTTCAAATTTCTTTAGTGAATGATGAGTTGTTAAATCCTTCATAACTGATTGTGCAGGTGCTTGATTTTTTGCTGTAGTTTCACAGTGCAGTAATATAAAATTAAGCTGTATTAAAAACACACTTTTGATAAATGATTAGACTCTGGATGAGATCAGTGATCCATATTTGATGAAATATTCGAAATGTAACCAGCAACACCTGATCTAATTTTTTGTTGGCATGGTTTCTGCTAAAACAAACGTGTCTTAACAGCAACCAAAGAGAAACTAATGTTAAAGTCAAGGGTCAAGAGCCCAACTAAAGCAAACACTGATCTCCATAATGGTAACATCAAATGAAACAAAACAACATCTAAACCTCTGTTAATTCTCAATAGGAATTTCTGTAGACGTATATAAACAAATAAAGTAAATCCGGTTAGTAATAAGTGAAGATAGTAATGTTATTTTTTTTGCGTTGTTTAATCCTCCTCTGCTGAGATCTTCACAGATTTAATGTCTTCTGTGGCTGAAGTCAGTTGTAGGTCTTGTGTTTTGCTTTTTTATCTTCTTGTTGTTCCTCTGTCCTTCTGTGATTCTGCTTGTTAGCATCAGGTGTTCATCACTAATGCTCAATCATCAGTTAATTAATCACTGAATTATATAATTAACTTCAACACTGCTTCAGTGTTACTCCAACACTCAGTAGTGTGGACACACAAGTGTTCATTTAAAACTGAAGTGAGGTTGAAAGGGTTAAATGTGTTAAATAAATAAAAAACTGAGTGAAGCGTAATTTAACGGTAATCAACTGTAAATTAATTTACAGCATAAAACTGTAGAAAAACAGCAATTTACTGGCAACCACAGCTGCCAGTAGATTACCGTAAAATCAGGGAAAAACAGTAATATTCTGTAAAACCTAACAGTCAGATTTACTAAACAAAAGAAGTTAATTTCACTGGAATATTAGTAAACGTTTAAAGAAAAAAGTTATGCAAAGTCAACTGATAAGGAGAGTAAATATTAAACTGAAGTGTTTTATGTGTTTTGCACAGGATGATATAGGAGAGATCTGTTAGTTTAATTAATTAGTTTTGTGAGTCACCATTGTGCTGGAGAGTAGAGTCTGTGCTTCAGTCAGAGATGAGCAGAGGAACACTGATGTCATGTTGCCGGTTGTTTTAATAAAAAGCAGTAACTGTATTGCTGATCCAGTGACAATCTCCTTGCTAAGTACTTTAGCACATACATGTATGCTAATGTTCGTTAAATGCGAACTGCAAAGATTTGAGTTAAAGTCATGTTTTTAATTAGTTCACTATTACACATAAGGTGTTTCAGTTTAATATTAAGAGATATTCATTTTCAGTGGACTCAAATGAAGTAACTTCACACGTGCCACCTCCGTCACAGTACTATCAGTAGTTTTTAAACTCAAACTGTTTGAAGCAATCGGTTTCCCAAATTATATGAGTTACCTTCCATGGTATTTTTACGGTAACATACTGTAAAAAGGAGAGCTGTATATTAACGGTAGAGGGCTGTAAATTAACAGTACATTGCTGACAACCACAGCTGCCAGTAGATTACCGTTATTTTACAGCGCAATTTTTTACAGTGAAAACTGTATTTAGAGTTATACTAATTGTTCTATTGGTATATTGTTGAATTAAACATTAAAAAGGATGTGTGAGAGCTCAAGAAAATACAGAAAATTGTATGTAAAAACAGTTTTTTTAATAAAGGAAAATTACTGTAATTTTACGTGTTGGTTATTTTCTGTCATTTGACGGGTTTTTTCCGACACCTGACGTGTTACAAATTTATCAAATGTTTAATTTAGATTTCCAATACTGTAGAATATAAACTGAGGAAGTTTATTAGTGTGAATTTTGTAAACTCAGAAACCCTGACGGGTCCCTGTTCCTGCTAGACATGCTGAGCAGGTGTGAATGTTAGAGCCTTAGCAGATAGCATCACTGAGACCATCACCTGTTGTTTTATAAGTTTTGTTTCTAGTGTCTCAGCATGTGAAATGACCTGCTGAGAGGGTTTCCTCCCCTCACCTTTTGTCAGTGCGGGAAGGTCTGCTCCATCCTGTTCTCCTGGCTCAGCTAATTTACATGCTTTGTTTTAGAATGTATCCCCCTCGATGTAACTCCACCCCTTTGAAATGAATATAAGCTAAAAATGTATCATGTTTTAGTGAGACTTGTGACTAGCTTGAAGACTACAGCAACGAACAAGCTGGTGTGCTCAATAAAGAAAGATACTGCCCGAGTCTCCTGGTCTCGCTTCTAAGTTTCTACACTTGAGAATAAATAAGTTTACTACACACCCCAGCTGCCGGAATTTTACCGTTTTTTTTTTATGGGGACTTAAATAAAGGAAAATTACAGTAATTTTACGCGTTGGTTATTTTACGTTTTTTTTCTGGCACCCCAGCTGCCGGAATATTACCGTTTTTTTACGGGGATTTTTTTTACAGTGTAACATTAGGATGTTAATAATTATGATCATAGGCGCTCGAGAAAAAGATATACTGTAAATGTGTTATACCTTATGGGAACAGTCCCCTTCCCTCCAAAATTAAACAAAAAATGTATTCAATTCATATATATATATATATATATATATATATGACTAATTAATGTCATTTTATTAATAGATTGTTGTGCCAATCGGACATTAGTCTTCACGTTACGTAGACTGAGTTAAGCAAGAGTCTTGGTCCAAATTATAATAGGACATTATGGCCATAAAAAAATCATAGTACTTGGATACTTAAGTACATTTGAAGGCAAATACTTTTGTACTTTTACTCAAGTGAATGTTTAAAGGCAGCACTTCTACTTTTACTTGACTAATATTTTACCTTGAGTATCTTTACTTTAACTCAAGTACATAGTATGTGTACTTCGTCCACCACTGCTCCTTTGAACCGATTCATTCTTAATGAATGGTTAAAACAACTGATCTTTCCAATACTGAACTCACAAGACGTCTGAATTGGTGTATAACTAATCAGTAACACTTTACAATAAGGTTCCATTTATTACATAAATTACATAAAACAAACAGTTTGCTTACTCAAGTGTAAGCTTTAAAACAAATAAAACCACTTCTTGTTTTGTTTTTTTTGCCGAAAAAGCATATGACTACTTTGTAGGGTTGTGCAAAAAAATCGATTCACATTTGAATCGCGATTCAAGCTTTAACGATTCAAAATCGATTCATAGAATACCAAAAATCTATTCATATATATTTTTTTCATTTTGTAATGGCGTGCAGGGGCGGAGTGACTATCGGAAGAGTCGGGACTTTACCCGGTGGTCCGGTGGTGTTTCGAGGCCGCGAGGGCCAGTCTGATAATAGTTATACATTGCAAGTTCTTAGCAACACCATCCGGCAGCCTGGTGTGCGGCCGCTGCCTGCTGGTCAAACTGTGCAGCCTCTCGGCTCAACCCGTAAATAAATGCGTCGATCCACAAAATATACTCGAGTTCTTAAATGGTCTAGTCGTAGATCTTTTGCCAGGGGTGTCAGAGGTTACGGGTTCTAATCCGCACTTACATAGTTTTTTTTTTTCTCTCTCATCAAAACCGAATATGTTCATCAGCCGAATATGTTCATCAGTGGTTCACGAGTTCACACTTGCATATAATTTTGAGGGAGTAAGATTTAATGCGTATTTGGCGTGCTGTCCGGAGGCAGGGCTCCGAGCTCGGAATTCAGCCCGAACCCAGAGCAGGGTTCCTGCACACTTTTTAAAGTAAAATTTAAGGCTTTTTAAGACCTTTTTAAGACCTGAAGAAATCAAAATTAATACCGTAGAATAGGATGCGCAATATTGACAAACATATAGGCTCTCAATATTTTCAAAGTTTTATTGATAATTATTGTGTCAATGTTTTTGTACTGGTACCATGGCTGGTTTAGGCCTGTTGTTGACAGCAGACTCACTTTTTTAACTGTGTTTTAGCTGTGTTGTTGGTTTACCTTTTTACTTCCTTTTGAACCTCTGTACAGCATTTTGGTCAGTCGTGTGGCTGTTGTATAAGTGCTATACAAATAAACTAAACTTGACATAAATTAAGTTTATTAAGGGGCAATATTTGCCACCTTAAATTGATTTCCAGGGGCATTTTCACCTATATGGACATTTTTTCTAAACTTATTTAGAGATATGCATCACCTTTTATGTCAAATTCTAACATTCCAATTAAATTATATTAGAATAATAACATATTACCACTGTTACCAGTCAAATTAAATCATTAAAATCAAAATCCATCTTGGATTTGGTGACACAAAAGCGTCATCAGAACTGACATTAATATATTTACACTATTTACAATTGCATAAATAAAGCTATGAGATTAGTTTTTTTACTTACTTAAATATGAAATTATTTCTAATTTTAACATTTTAATTAAAGGGTACCGGTACTTTAAATATAAAACTTAAACCGCCAGTAGGTGGCGGCAATGTCTTAAGTGAGTTGAGAGAGTCATTCATTCAACCGATTTGCTCAAACGGCTGATTCATTCGGGAAAAGCAAGTTCATTGAATCGTTAAAATGATTCGTTCAAAACGGTCAAAAAAATCTTCGCTGTCTGTTGAGACTGCTACGGTAAGGTTTCATTTTTAAATTCTCGTCGGCGAAATAAAGGGGAAACAAACAATTTTCACAATATTGTGTCTAAAAAGTAACTCATAATGTTAACTTGTTTATTTAACTGTTGTAATAAAATAGATATCACATTTGCAATTGTTCACATGAAAACGTCACTCTTGCTCATGAGATATTTTAATATATAGGCTAGTAAATAGACAAAAAACTTATTTGGGGACATAGCCTACAATAACTGCACTGACACATCACGCATGAAAGCAAGCATGAGAGAGACAGCATGAGATGTCAGCTCGCAGTGCCTCGTGACTCGTCCATAGTTAAAATAAAACAATGATTACAATATCATCATAGACGATACATAGCGCACACTCCTTAGCACATAAAGAATGACTTACAATTGAACTGACATTTATTACCAACGTTCTTCTACCTGTCCTCTCGCGTGCAGGAGACAGACGTAAGGCTGGCGCGAATGACGCAAATTGTCATGTAAACAAGCAAATCCATAAAGATAGAATAATAAAAAAGAATACGTACGCCAATTATCGTTTTAATTTGGAAAGCATTTAGATATGTCTAAGCCAAAGTGTCATAAAAAATTTTAAGACCTATCATAAGAAAAAATATGACTTTTTAAGACTTTTTATGGTCTTAAATTTAAAAAATCTAAAGACTTTTTAAGACTTTTTAAGGACCCGCGGGAACCCTGCAGAGTACTCCCCCCTCATGTAAGTGTTTTAGAACTAGGAGTGTGTTTTAGAACTAGGAGTGTGGAGAAGGGGTGGTGGGGGGGATGCTGCAAACTGTCAATGGATTGAGGTAAGACTGCTGAGTCTATATGTACCCTCTTATCATTGATTGCTGAGTGCTGTCCACTCATGTTAATTATCTGAACGTGCTCCTCCCGAACTTAGTTAATAAAACTTCATTTAATATCAAGCAGGACACGTTTGTGTGCATTTTATTTTGTGATTTCACCGGAACGAATAGAGAGCTTCTGTAACAGCATTAGATTGTTCGAGGGAAGACTGTGTGCGAGCCACAAGAGAACAACTGTATAAGGAGCGCTCAGCTTGATTTAAAAAACAACACATTTAAGCTCCAGATCTCTTATTTAATAGCGAACTAAATGAATGCTCTGCTAGTTAACTGGAGATGTTTTATTTATTTATATTAGGTACATCCGTGCCTTAATGTTTCAAAAAGTGGTGGGGGACAATATCGATCCTGAGAAAAAGGGGTGGGGACATATCCCATCCATCCCACCACAAATTACGCCTATGACACGACTTCCATTATAGATGGATCCAGTAGCGGTGGCTTTTTTAATCTATTTAAAATAATTTTGCAAGGGTTCTATGACATTAGTATATTTTTTAAGAATTTTAGGAAGTTCAATGTGCCCAGTCGAGTTCACATTTCAACAGTCAAACTGGTAGCTGAAGTGACTACAGCACTTTAAAGCTAAATGTAAAAGATTTTTATTTAAGTTTTATTTTAAACTTGAATTAAATGTATTTGGAAACTGGCCAAAGCTTGGCACTAGTGCTGTGTTGAAAAAATCGATTCACCAATTCTGAATCGATTTTCATATTAATTTCTAAAGATCGATCCGTAACTCAGAGGATCGATTTAATAATAGGCTTACATTTTCCCCGTGAACTTTAACTTGCCGCGACTGGGAGATCCCTGTATGCGCATTGAAAGGCTTTCACTCAGCGCGCACATTGTTACGACAACGGGCTTTGAGTGAGTCATTTTTGTTCATTCAACGAACACGTTCAAAAAAGCTGATTCATAAAAGGGATGTAATGAAACAAGGTGTTAATTATTTTTAACTTTGAGCTCCAGTTTTCAAGGCTCAGCTGAGCAGCAATGCGTCGCATGGGTAACGCTGAAGCTGATGCTTCACTTATTAGAGACCAATATATGACATTGATTCAATGCGTGACTCGCTGATTTTATTTCCCCGCGGCTTCCTCGCGCTGTGGGATGCTGACCAGCGCTGCTGCTGACGCGCATTTATGGTAAATACCCGTGACGTGAACGGTAAAAGGATGATAAGACAAATATATATCTTTCCTTTGACACGGCAGCCTTATCACGAATACATATGACTTCAAAGACAGACGCTGGTAATCACACGCGCTCGATCTGCTGATCTCTTTCATTCACTGTCTGTGCGAAGCCTGTAGGCTACACATCACCACGATAAACAGTCTTGTTTGTTATCATTATGAACTTGTTTAACATTCAATACACATGCATGAAGTTCAAAACAAGAAGGGTATAGCCTTATAAAAAAACGTGAATATTGCGGTTGCTGCTACAATCCTCTGTGGTTGACTTGTCACTAGGGCGGTACTACAAGATTGCGGTAATCGCGACAGTCCTAATACTACTGCTGATATACCTCTGCGTCCTGTCGTCTACACCAGTGCAAGTTTGTGAAAGCAGTTGTATCAACACTCTGGAAGGGGGATTGTTCTTTACAACCATCAATAGGCCTACTCCATTAATTTGAGTAAATGAGATGTCACATCTCAAGGGGCTATCCTGAAATAAAATTCAAATTCAAATTTGCAGTTGAATGTCTATAATAATAGTATCAATTTGTTGCATAACTACAGTCCTGTAATTCAGGTAACAGCTGAAAACAAATGCTTTTTTTCCAAAACAATTATCTGAATCTTGAAGATCAGATCGAATCGGATCGAATCGAATCGAATAATGATAATCGATTCAAGATCTTGAGAATCGGAATCGAATCGATTCTTGAAATTTGAATCGAAACCCAGCTCTACTTGGCACTTTTTATTTGCAAAAGTTTTTATTTTTGTATGAAGACATATAAAGTAATATCAAACTACATTTAATTTGTTGTGTTTCTTTTCTTTTAAATAGTACAGTGAAGAAAATAAGTATGTGAACACCCTGCTATTTTGCAAGTTCTCCCACTTAGAAATCATGGAGGAGTCTGAAATTGTCATCGTAGGTGCATGTCCACTGTGAGAGACATAATCTATAAAAAAAATCCAGAAATCACAATGTATGATTTTTTAACTATTTATTTTAGGGCTGTAGTCAACCAAAGAAATCCTTAGTCGACCAAAGTCCTGTCCTGCGCAACGATTAGTCGACTTAAAAAGAAAAAAGAAAAAAAGAAAAAAAAGACGCGATGTTTTGCATTTTGATTGAACATTTATTAAACAATTGTCATAGAGCATTTATAAAACAACAACGAAAAAACAAATAAAAGCCTACATATTTAAAATTATAATAATAATATTAAAGCTGCAAGCAGCGATGAAGAGGGCCCTCGCACCCGTGCCGCCGCCACCCGGCGGTATTAGGAAGACAGAGCACGGTGGGCAGTATGTGATGATAATAAATATAGGAGGACTATGTAAAAATATTTGTATTTGCCACACTTCCTGCTACCAGCAGGTGGCGCTATTGCTATAACCAAATATGAGCATGGTCATGTGTTCAGGACAGGACTCTTATCAAACATGTGAAGTTTGGGGCAGATCGGACATTGTATGCCTGAGTTACTGCAGGCTGTCTGTGGTTGTAACACAAAAAATACAAACACAAAAGTATTTGTATTTGCCACACCTCCTGCTACCAGCAGGTGGCGCTATTACAATAATCTAATATGAGCATGGTCATGTGTTCAGGACAGGACTCTTATCAAACATGTGAAGTTTGGGGCAGATGAGACATTGTATGGCTGAGTTACTGCAGGCTGTCTGTGGTTGCCTAGCAACACCGGAACTGCATTCAACATTTACACAGAAGTTATCTGATGATGCATATTTCACCCAGAGGCTGAAATTGGATTTGCACTTCTACATTTTTGTCAGGCCACCGAGGTCACATCCTTCGACGAAAACTCTAGATCTTCGCAATTTAACGTCGCAAAGGCCTTAAGATTAGACTGACAAAATATGATGTGGAACTGATTAAATCTCTAGGAGGAGTTCGTTAAAGTACAACATCAGGAAATTACGAAAAATGCACAAAATCTAGGAGGAAGTTCAAAATAGCTCACTTCCTGTTGTGGTTAGGGCTACGCTCCAAGAGACTTTTTTGTAGGTATTGGGTCATTACATGTATGTACCAAATTTCATACCTGTACGTGAAACGTAGAGCCGGGGCAAAATGTGGGGGCAATAATTTACCAATCACACGTAAATTTTCACCACTTCTGAAGCGTGTGCAAAGTTTCATGAGTTTTCGAGCATGTTTAGGCCCTCTAAAAAGCGATTCTTATTAGAGAAGAAGAAGAAGAAGAAGAATAAACGGAGCAAAAACAATAGGGTCCTCTCACCATCGGTGCTCGGGCCCTAATAATTCTTTGAAAATTAAGTGATTTTTTTTTTACTGCAAAATGAGGAGCTCTGTCCTAGGTCTATAGTGACAGTCACAATCTTTAAAGTGAATTTCGTTTTGTATTAATTGTATCTTAATTTTAATCAATGTTTCATCAACCAATTGCCTGGATTTAATAAATAAGAAGTAAATATAGCAGACAGATAATCACGAAATGGAGGCGCCGGCGCGTGAACTGGAGCTCGTCTCATAAATGACATGAAACTCAGCGTATAAGGTAGCCTCTCCTCACAGACATGTCTACTTTTAAACAGAACAATTCAAAATGAAAGCAAACAGACTACAGACTGCTCTCTGCTTATGCATTCCGTATGAAATGCGCATTTCTCTCTGGCGCGTTCACTACTGCGAAGACCGCGAGTCAGCATCGTCAACTTCATCTTTGCAACTGACACTGACAAAGAAAAGACTTGTTTATTAATAAATAAATTAAAATATCTCCTTGCTATATTTTACATATTCATAATCATTACTTTTGCCTGTTCTTTGTGACAGATTTTATGAGCTTTATAGGCAGCGCCACTGTAAGGACATGTTACATGAACGCGTCACCACAGCATCACCGCACCCACCAGAATAGCCCTGTTTTTGTTAAAGGAGAACTCCAGCGCAAAATGAACCTTTGGTCTAATTACACATTGTTACCTAGTCAACCGTTATCTGAGATTTGTTTTCATGATTATCGAATGTAAATAGTTTTATCTCTAAAAACAGTTTAGACTATAACGCTAGTATAACGCTAGTATATAGGGCATAGAGTAATGACAAATAAAAATCGCTTGTTAATACCACTAACAAGGCTCAAAATAGCCCCACACTAACACGGTAGCATAATAAGGGTCCCTACCTTCAAACCGAAGCATTGAGAACGTTGGGACCCTTTTTATGCTACCGTGTTAGTGTGGGGCTATTTTGAGCCTTGTTAGTGGTATTAACAAGCGATTTTTATTTGTCATTACTCTATGCCCTATATACTAGCGTTATACTAGCGTTATAGTCTAAACTGTTTTTAGAGATGAAATCCGCCACGGTGGCCGGTAGGTGAAGCGAGTTTACCCGCCACAACACAAATTCACCCGCATTTGGCTGGTGGCGGGTGCTAATTTCCATCCCTGCAAGTAGCATTCTAACTGATTGAATACAGCAAAACTACATAGCATATTCCTTACTGAGCGCGAAGCAGCAGTGTAGCCACAGGTGCGGTTCCCGAGTGTTCTACGTGGTGCGCTAAACAGTGGCGCTGTTACAAAATAGCCTAAATTAAAGCATTTAAAGTTGGGGATAAACATAGGCTAATTATATTTTGAATACAGTAATATATAACTGCTTATAAAGGAATAAATATCAAGGAGTAAATCAATGAAAATTTATTTCTATTGGTAAAAAAATAAAAAAATAATAAATGCAACTGGTCGACCAATGAGAATGTCAGTCGACCAAGACGGCATCGACCGATTAGTCGACTAAACGACTAAAGTTGACAGCCCTAATTTATTTGTAAGATACAGCTGCAAATAAGTATTATTAGCTATATAAAATGCAGTCCATATTTGAACACCTGAGAAAATCAATGTTAATATTTGGTACAGTAGCCTTTGTTTGCAATTACAGAGGTCAAACGTTTCCTGTAGTTTTTCACCAGGTTTGCACACACTGCAGGAGGGATTTTGGCCCACTCCTCCACACAGATCTTCTCTAGATCAGTCAGGTTTCTGTGTTGTCGCTCCCTTTCAAAGATTCTCTATTGGGTTTAGGTCTGGAGACTGGCTAGGCCACGCCAGAACCTTGATATGCTTCTTACAGAGCCACTCCTTGGTTATCCTGGCTGTGTGCTTCAGGTCATTGTCATGTTGGAAGACCCAGCCTCCACCCATCTTCAATGCTCTAACTGAGGGAAGGAGGTTGTTCCCCAAAATCTCGCAATACATGGCCCCGATCATCCTCTCCTTAATACACTGCAGTCGCCCTGTCCCATGTGCAGAAAAACACCCCCAAAGCATGATGCTACCACCAACATGCTTCACAGTAGGGATGGTGTTCTTGGGATGGTACTCATCATTCTTCTTCCTCCAAACACAGTTAGTGGAATTATGACCAAAAAGTTCTATTTTGGTCTCATTTGACCACATGACTTTCTCCCATGACTCCTCTGGATCATCCAAATGGTCATTGGCAAACTTAAGACGGGCCTTGACATGTGCTGGTTTAAGCAGGGGAACCTTCCGTGCCATGCATGATTTCAAACCATGACGTCTTAGTGTATTACCAACAGTAACCTTGGAAACGGTGGTCCCAGCTCTTTTCAGGTCATTGACCAGCTCCTCCCGTGTAGTTCTGGGCTGATTTCTCACCTTTCTTAGGATCATTGAGACCCCACGAGGTAAGATCTTGCATGGAGCCCCAGTCCGAGGGAGATTGACAGTCCTGTTTAGCTTCCTCCTTTTTCTAATGATTGCTCCAACAGTGGACCTTTTTTCACCAAGCTGCTTGGCAATTTCCCCGTAGCCCTTTCCAGACTTGTGGAGGTGTACAATTTTGTCTCTAGTGTCTTTGGAAGGCTCTTTGGTCTTGGCCATGTTAGTAGTTGGATTCTTACTGATTGTATGGGGTGGACAGGGGTCTTTATGCAGCTAACGACCTCAAACAGGTGCATCTCTAATTTAGGATAATAAATGGAGTGGAGGTGGACATTTTAAAGGCAGACTAACAGGTCTTTGAGGGTCAGAATTCTAGCTGATAGACAGGTGTTCAAATCCTTATTTGCAGCTGTATCTTACAAATAAATAGTAAAAAAATCATACATTGTGATTTCTGGATTTTTTTTTAGATTATGTCTCTCACAGTGGACATGCACCTACGATGACAATTTCAGACCCCTCCATGATTTCTAAGTGGGAGAACTTGCAAAATAGCAGGGTGTTCAAATACTTATTTTCTTCACTGTATGTCTACTGCAATCAATCACATAGGAAAAAGTAAACTACATTTACATACTTTGAATCGTTTTTTGCATTGAGAATCGTTTTTGAATCGAATCTTGAGCCTAAAAATCGATATCGAATCGAATTGTGACATTTTCTGAATCGTGCACC
Organism: Semotilus atromaculatus; assembly: GCA_031834385.1. Classification (NCBI taxonomy): domain Eukaryota; kingdom Metazoa; phylum Chordata; class Actinopteri; order Cypriniformes; family Leuciscidae; genus Semotilus; species Semotilus atromaculatus. The sequence goes on from JAULUF010000037.1 coordinate 2,065,975, forward strand.
CCTACTACTTTTTTCCACACAGTGCTATCTATCAGGACTCGATAAGAGAATCGTTAAAGAATCGGATCGATAAGTAGAATCGTCAGTGGCATTGATATTGATCTTATCAATCTTATCAATTCCCATCCCTACTTATTGCCTTCACATCTAACCAATCATGTTCTAATACTTGCAGTATAAAGGATCGGTACTTACACATGTCTGAGTTCGCAGATGCTGACACAAAACAATTAACCTCCATCCTCCCCACCACCACCAGGATGGTCCCTTCCCATTCCTCCCAGGGGGTCGGCTGCACCCCTGCCTTTGTCTTCAGGCAGAAAATGCAGATTCCACTACCCTCGGATTGCGCGCTACGGACCAAGACCTTTATAAATACTTGCTTGCTGGGCTGTTAATAAATATATGCGTTGGTTACATTATTTTATCTCCCGAGTTATTCTGGTAGAAGAATTGTTCATTGTTAGTTTGTTAATTTCAACATATACTAACTAATACATTTTAAATTGAGTTTTAATTTTTATTTTATCTGTTAAAGGTGGGGTATGTGATTTGCAAACCGGCCGGCAGATTTTGAAAATACCCTCTCAAATGGTCCTACCTTCTTTCCTCCAATGCTGGCCCTGATTCGCGCGAGGGGGAGGGGGGCGTTTGATTGACGGACTTACTGTCCAATGATTCTAGGTGGTCTTGGAAATGAATGGCTGGAGTTTTTCGAGTCCTGCCCGTTCCACAGATGATTAAATTGCTTAATTTTCATTTCAGTGCTTCTAACTCAGTGGCTGTAAGTGGGTTATGAATAGGATTTCAAGTGATTTTGAAAAAATGGACAAAAAAGAGAATCACATACCCCACCTTTAACCCTCTGGAGTCGAGAAACGCGCCGGCGCGTTTTGCGCGATTTTTTTCACATAGCAGCAAAATAGACTTAAAATACTCCGTCACCTTTGGTCATACACACTTAAGAAATATGAAAAAATAAACTATTAAATGTCTACTTTTTTATGGGTCCACTTACAATCGAAATAAAACATTGTGCTTTTGTAAAATAAAGAAAATAAACAGGGTGTGCTTTCTGCCTCTCCGTCTCCGTGAACTTTTTTTCTAGAGCACGTCTCTAAACATAAACAAAACTCCGCAAATACTAGTCACACAGGCATGATCAATATATCTTTATAATCATTTAAGTGTGTACTTTTAAATTATCTAATTCAAAACTAAAACAAATATTCTGTGTTTATGTAATCTATATAAAAAGAGAGAGATGCCAGGCGTTCTCATTTCAGCTAATTATCTTTTAATGTGACCACGCCCACAGAGAGCGCGCGCTATAGAAACGCAAATGATCTGAAACTTGCCAACGCCCACACGAGCTCGATAAAACACCAAGTTCAGATTAATGTACCGGTAGTCTGTGTCGTTTTTCGAGGCTGTGAGGAATAATTCTGGATAATTTACCTCAGTGCTGGATTAATTTCACTTCGAGGAGCCATGGATCCAGCGAGGATCATAGTAAGTTTTTTATTCTTTGTTCTTATCGCGAATACTGTTTTAAAATGAATCGCGTGTCTTTCTCTGTTTGATGAATGAACGGAATTCGCACTGTTGTTGTTACAGACGAAATATGAAAGACAACATTTAGTTGACTAGTTTGGGATAGATTATAAAGATTTTTACTCTAAAATAGACATCAAATAAGCTTTAGTTAACCAGTTTCTGCTCATATGTTAAATATATAACGTTAGAATGTTTTGTCAAAAATAAGCTCATAATCTAAGATGTTATTATAGTGTTTGTTCCAATGTAGACTATATCAAACTAATGAATCCTTAACTTTGAAATATGAATGATAAAATCCAGGCTATAGGCCTACTTAAAAAAAAAAAAAAAAAGACAAGATAGATGTAAAAAAAAATCTTAATATTATTGTTTTTTATTAGTGACACATTTGAGGAGATTCCAAAACTTTCTGAAAATACAGTATGAGAATTAACTGCATACTAGAAATGTTTACCTTGGAAATTATACAATTTGAATGTATAAAAAATTTGTGAAAAAATACCTTTTTTTCCTCTCTGAGAACTCTAACTTTCTAACTCTAACTAATTCTGTAGAATGGTCCATATAGCCTATTTGAACAGGATTTGTTTCCAGGTATGACTATGTACTAAAAATGTGCTTTTGACTTTCATTTATATTTTTATTTTATATATATATATATATATATATATATATATATTATTTATTTTTGTCCTCGCATTCTTTCTTGTGTGACACACCTGAATGAAAGGCTCATTAGTATGCAGGCTCATTAGTATGCAGGCTCATTACTATGCAGGGTCTTTGTCTTCTCAGGTGTGAATCACAGCAAGTCACGCCCCTGCGCATATTGCCTTTGGAAGCAAAAACTGTTTTAAAAAATTTAAATCAATGTATTGTTTTATGTGAATGATTAGGCCGGGTGATTTTCAGATCATTTTGAAGCAAAAACACTAGGCAACTACATCCATTAGTCAAAAGTCTTGTGGACACATATTAAGTATGTGTTTTGTGGCCTTATTTCAGAAACTTTAATTTTTAGTTTTTTGAATAACCATGCATAAACATTATTCCCTCAAAAATACAAATATGTAAATAGATGTTGCTCGCATATTATGGTACCCCTATTTGTGCTAAATATAGTGTAATTACACCTTTGCCATTAATATGTTTATAAGCAACTGAAAAAAGCACAAATGTCAGGGCATGTCAAAACATCTAACAGACCTCAAAAACCCCTTAGACTCCAGAGGGTTAACCTTAGTTAATGTACTATGTACTATGGAAACAGATTCTACTTTTTGGAAGTATGACCAACATAAGAATTTTCACCGGAAAATGTCATCTGAACAAGTAAGTAACATCAGGGCTCCAGACTGCGACCAAATGGTCCCATTATGCGGCCAAAATTTGAGAATGTGCGACTGAATTTTACATCCAGTCCACCAGTAAATTTGTCCCGTTTTTTTTTTTTTTTTTTACACGTTAAACGTGGAAGGGGCTTATCAATGAATCCGGAATGTGTGGCAGGCCAATGAGTGTGAGAAGAATAGGGAATGGCCACTGTAAGTGTCTAATGTGTGGAGGGGGAGGGTCCTAGAGATAATCGAGCGCGCGTTTAAACGTCTGTGGGAAGGAGGAGACGGACACAAATATCACAACCTGATATGTGCGTCTGAGCAGCCAATGAGCAAGCAAATTATTGACTCGTTCTTCCGACCTGCGGCTAGTGTGCTGGTTAAATTCACTTGCTGGCTTCCAAAATAATACATTACAACAGAGATAATAATTTTTAAAAAAACGTGAACAAAACGATTACTCTTTGTAAACACTGTTCAATGTGAGTGCCAAATCCTCGAACATGATCTGTCATTTACGCCGTCATCACCCGGGAGTTGATAGCGCATGAGCGCAGGCGAGACCTGAACTACAGACGTTACCATCGGTGTTTAAAATAAACTCATTTAAACTTTGCCAATGTAAACATTCAAGACGCGAAAGAGAACTTGCATCTAGAAGATTTGTGCGGCATCCGTGCGCGTGTGTAGGCTACTCATCTCAGACAGCACGCAAATATTGAGTTCTCTTTCAAGTCTTGCACTTGAATGGACAAATTCACACAAAAAGTATGTCAACATGTCCGTCTTGATGAGTATCCTAGTCTGTTATGCCTTAAGTGAACTTATATGGTCAAGAAAGACACTCACAGTATCGGTGTAGGCCTACTGAATCAGCTCTGAATTGAATAGCTTTTGTAACTTTAAGGATTAATCTTTAATTTATACAGTCAAATATGCAATGTTATTTTACACTTGATTATTTTATTCAATTTCTATACCTGAAAACTAATGTTAGACCTACATGAAAAGCATAGTTTATTTTATTAGTATAGTTTGCTCTATTGTATTTATTTAAGCTTTTGCTTGTGGTTAAATTATTTGTTTCTTTATTTTATTTGACAGCAGTCTTTTTTTCCCTGAACATAGCACATACCGAATCATACAGAAACCGTGAACCTAAAACCATGATACAAACTGAACCGAGAGCTATTTGAAACGTTGCAGAACTAGTGCAGTGTCACAGTCGGATGATGATTCAGAGTAAAGCCCCGTTCACACTACAAGCGACAAAGCGACACGTTACCATTCATTTCAATGGGGCGCGGGTGATTTCCGGCGACAACGACCGTTGGCGACCAGATGGGGCGTGTCTAGCGACGCGACAAAGTTGAGATCTGTTTAACTTTATGCAAATGAAAAGCGACTTTTGGGAGCGACAACCAATAGGAGTGAAGTCAGTGGAGCGCGCGTGAACCGTCACTCTTCAGTGCCGAGTCTTACTGAGGCAAGTTGAACGAGAAGCTCATTTTAGCAGTCAGAAACTGTCCTTTAATTTATGATATATCTCCGTGTACATACAGTGGTATTCGCCGTGCTGACTCCGTGCCTTAATGGTTTCATCAGGCCAGATAGACCGGTATTTACCCGTTTGCTGCAATTAAATAGCCGCGATGGCAAAGAGCACTCGCTGTTTCTCGTTCATCTTTAATATTATGCATTTTATGTACTGATTCCATTTATATTTAGACTTTTCCTTCCAAAATATTTGTTTGTAGCAGCAAGAAAACGTATTTGTTGTCTACAACATGGAGTAACATCCATGAATGTCACTCACAAACATTACTAGGCAACCAGTAGTGGGAACGCCCACTAGCGACCTCATCGCCAGCCACGGGCGACCTGCAGCGACAAAGTCGCTTGTAGTGTGAACGTGGCTTAAGAGGTTTGTATCAGGCCGAACCCCGAGAGTTCAGCTGGTTGGGGTAGTACTGTATGGAGACGAGTTCCATGAACTGCGAATGTTGCAGTCGCTACCCCATAACTGCGGGGAACACGAAGTTTGCCAACAGTGCAGGCACTTCACAGTTTAAACACAATACGCTAGTTAAACACAATCTTAGACTCAAACATAGAGTATGCGGTGACATGTTAATAAATCAAAAAGCAACGCCACTGCCCGTTTTCGAAGACAAGAGGTTGTAATGTTAAATCAGAGTGCAAAGGCATTTTAATTTCTGCATCTATTATCCAAGTATTTATTAGTAATACACTGGAAATTAGTAGAAATGTGAATATTTGGTTAGTATGTTGATTTACGGTGTGTGCTCCTAAATTTTCTGGTTGTGCCCCTGAAAATTTCAGTTGGGGGCCACTGTGCTCCTAGCGAAAAAAGTTAGTCTGGAGCCCTGAACATCCACTTTTGTTCTGACCAACTAAGGGAAAAAAGTATTGCAGTAAATCGTGCTTATTAAATCTAACGATCGTTTATCATATCACATCAAACCGTGGAAATTATACTTTGTTCTCAAATTGTTATCAACGTCAGCATTGCGTGACTACATTTAAAGGTGCCTTATGTCAAAAAATCAATTCATACTCCACATATTCCATACCAGATGGGGGCAGTATACCTCCAGAAAGTTGGCCTACTCTAGTCTGTTTTTTAGTTTCAGGTTGTTAATCTTCTAAAACCGTCAAATAGTCCGCTTTGTCCCGCCAAAGCCTATTTTGATCGGTGAGGGATGTAGAATAGAATGACTGCTGCCGCTGCGCTTGACGCGTTACGAGCAGAGAGAGAGAGAGAGAGAGAGAGAGAGAGAGAGAGAGAGAGCCCCGGCCGCGCGCGCGCACTCTCATGTCTTCAAACAACACGAGCGCGGTCCTGCTCTCTCTCTCGCGCATATTAATCAAATCAATTGACACGATAGTATGACCGCAGTTTCACGTGGAGCATTTGGAGATTTTTAGAGATTAGAGATGTAACGCACGCCTAGCGCACGTGAACCGATCATCTCTACTAGCTAATAGTAAAAAAAAACACGAACACTGTTGAAAGATACAGTATGCTGCAACTTACCAAAATGTATTCCTCATACATAATATCGACCAATAATTTTTTTTAACTCTTCCCTGAACTGAAATGTAGTGGGCTGTACCAAAGTCCTTTTTTGTCCTTTACACGATTGACATCAGGTTCAAGTACGCCCACAAGCCGTGCGAGTTATTCGTGTGTTGCAGTTTGGCTGGTGGTTATGTATGTTGCCCGCATACCGCCTCCCATGGCCGAAACTGGGATTATGACACCGGCGGGGCCGGGGCTAGTAATTTAGCATGCTAATTCAGGTTTATATCTCGGAAGCACTATAACTTGTAATTTTTTTAATGACATCATTGCACTTATTTATTCTCATTCTTTTTATACGTGTAGCTCATTTTTTGGATATTTTTACCTCAATTTTTACATATGGCACCTTTAATGCCCTTCAGATATTTATCCTTGTTTTCACATGGGCCCGGTTGCAGTCTCTTTTTTTTCTGTAGCCACTTCGAAGTCCAAAGTCTTTTACATTTTACAACGGGTGAATCTCCAGTTGTCACTGGTGATTATTGTTTGAACTAGTGTTGTCTCAATCCCAAAATTATTGTTTCGATACCGATACCAAGTCAAGAATTGCGATTTCGATACTTTTCCTGAAAAGGGAGAAACACTCTCAAATGTCATTGCTGTGCTTTATTTTTAAAACTGGGACAACATTCTAATCATATAATACACTAATAAATAAACATATGAACAGCAGATATTAAACATTTTAACAAAATATGAAATTTCAAAATATAAAAAATAAATTAGAGCAATGACATTCAAGGTTAAAAAAAAGTATTAAATTTAGCAGCATTATCTCAGCTTGCAAATTATTAACGTCGTCATCTATGAAAGTTGCGTTTTCAGAGATGTTGAATTAGCCTATTGGTTAGCCACTTAGCCATGATGAGGATAATGCCCGCAGAGCTGCCGACTCTCACGCATCGGCCGTGAGACACACGCGTTTAATTGGTTTCACACGCCACAGCCCCGATTTCTCACGCTGAAGTGTCAACCCGGTCGGTCAAATGCCTGAAAGATCAGTTTATCTATAGATCTACAGGTTGAGCCACTCGTGATCGACTATATAAATTAGTTAAAATCTCCCGGAATCTAGAGCAAACGTGCATGCGAGACCGAGACTGCTCCAAACCGCATAGCGCGCGCACGGCAGAGAGGGAGAGCGATCGAGAGACCTTGCATGTGCAGAGAGATTCTGATCTAGAAACAGGACCCCCCGTTGGAAAAGGTTTTTAAAACACAGACGTCCATAGGGAGGCACTGGAAGCGTGCGTTGCACACACCAACATGAAATTTTTTGTCTCTTACAAATCTGGAACGTGGTCATTCTTAGAAGTATCGATACTAATAAATTTAGGTATCGTGACATTTTTAATTTCTGCGAATCGCGATACTTTTGAAGTATCGACATCGTGCAACACTAGTTTGAACCTTTCTGGATCTACCATCAAATTAATACGTTTAATTATATCAAGTGCTGTGAGAAAAGGCTATAAATCTCCACCTCCAACATCCTCATACGCAATATAGCCTACTAGCCGAGACACCTTCTTTATGTGTACAGATGTGACGTAATGACGCGAAGATATGCTTGAATTTCCCGCGGAAATCCACCAGTACCACTGGAATTAAAAACATTATTACAAGCTTACCGTTTTTAATCGATTTGAACACTAGCTGGTTAGTTTGCTCAATTTTATTTTATTTTTAACCCAAAAAAGTTACGGACTGGAAGCTTTAATGTTTGTGCACTGGCTTAAATGTTAAAAAAAAACAATACATTAGATTACAGTAACAGATACCAACCCAAAACAGGAAATTGAAGGTGAAGAGCAAGTATTTCAAGCAGATGGTCCCACATGTTTCCTTCTTCTCTTCTTTTAACCCCATCTGAAAAAAAAAAAAAACCACAAACATGAACTAAAAGCAACTGAGCATCTTTGTTGGGCTAAATACGCTGCAGTCTAGCTGTTGTACACAATATTTTCTTTTGTCTCAAGACTGAAGTTCTTGCAAAATGTGTTTGATTTTTGCTTTTTTTTATGTTGTGTAAAGTTATGACAAACAATAGCAAACTTCTGCAGTTGGGTTTACAACACTGTATTTTTTTCACCTTGATTTTTAAAGGAACACTCCGACTTTTTGGGACTTTAGCCTATTCACCTTATCCCCCAGAGTTAGATAAGTCCATACATACCTTTTTCATCTCCGTGCGTGCTATAAGTCTGTTTGACGCACCCACCGCTAGCCTAGCTTAGCACAAAGACTGGATGTAAATGGTTACAGCTAGCATACTAATCCAAATAAGTGACAAAATAACGCAAACATTTTCCTATTTACATGTTGTGATTTGTATAGTCACAGAGTGTACAAAAAACAAAGTCACATGAGACACTGGCGAAGCTTGGGCGGAGTGATAACCGCAGCACCTGAGACGCGCCGTGGTGAGGAGCAGAGAGCGCGTCTCATGTGCTGCGGTTATCACTCCGCCCAAGTAGCAGTGCTTCGCCTTCAGAGAATATAGTTCCCAGTATTTATACGGTTAAAATATGTCTGTGTCTCATGTGACTTTGTTTTTTGTACACTCTGTGACTATACAAATCACAACATGTAAATAGGAAAATGTTTGCGTTATTTTGTCACTTATTTTGATTAGTATGCTAGCTGTAACCATTTACATCCAGTCTTTGTGCTAAGCTAGGCTAGCGGTGGGTGCGTCAAACAGACTTATAGCACGCACGGAGATGAAAAAGGTATGTATGGACTTATCTAACTCTGGGGGATAAGGTGAATAGGCTAAAGTCCCAAAAAGTCGGAGTGTTCCTTTAAGGAAAATAATTTTAATAAATTTGTTAAATGTGATTTTAAATAATGCATTTTAATAATTATCCAATTACCTTCAGTGTGTTTGACAATATATCACAACAAAAATCCTTCAGTGTGTGAAACATTTTTTTTGCATGATTGATACAGATTTAAATTCTGCATCAACAGCTGAAATGTTCTTCAAAATATCTTCATGTACCACAAAAAAAAAGCTATATGAGTTTTGAATGGCATGAGCGCATGGCATGGCATGACTATGTTCACACTGTCTGTGTATCCGATTGTAATCTGATCAAAATGATTGACACGTATCAGACTGTCCAGACTGTTCAGATCTGATTTGTGTGTCCCGTGGTGCTCTTACAATTTCTGGAATATCTGCTTTGGTTTATGGCAATGACGCTGGGTTACAACTTAACGAATCGGTTACCTAACGTAACCTCGGTTCTCTCTAGATGAGGGAACGAGTATTGCGTAAGCTAGCTTACGCTACGGGAAAGATTCATCTTTCTGAGAAATTGAAGCCAAAAAATTATCCTATAATTTTGTATCTATTGTCAATGCAGTTCAGCTGCAGCAGAGCATGAGCGGGCTAGCTAGCAGCTCATTGGCTCGCTCACAGGGAACTGCTTAAGCCTATGAGGAGACGCGATTGAACTCTCGTCCAATGAGAGTCGTGATGCTCTCATTACGTCATAGCCCGCCTGAGCGGGCGAGGTCAGAGAGTATAAATACTGGCGTCTTAGGCTGTAACTCTGGTTTTCATAGAATGAAGCGAGAACGCTAGTAGCACAAGCACGGCCGGGAACGCAATACTCGTTCCCTCATCTAGAGAGAACCGAGGTTACGTTAGGTAACCGATTCGTTCTCTTACGAGAGGTTCTCTCGTATTGCGTAAGCTAGCTTACGCTACGGGAACACCTGGTCAACGCCGTGCGTGCTAAGCATCCACTTATGAGTCCCAGGGGAGACCCGGGGGAACCCTTAATAGTGGGAAAAAATACATGTACATGTGACAGGGCCAGCAGAGCGGGCCGGTGATTGTGTAGTACTAAGCACTTGATAAGAGAGACAGAGCGGGAACCGGTCTGTGTGAATAACTCTTTTTGTGCAGCTTACCAGAGAAACTGTAACATACTAGATAGCTAGTAGTTTAGCCTGCAAGGCGGGAACTTCGAGATTGTAAAATCTGACAAAGGTGGAAGGAGAAGACCATCCTGCTGCCACACAAATGTCATGAATGGAAATTCCGCTGGACCATGCCCACGATGAGGCCATGCCTCTAGTGGAATGAGCCCTGATGCCCAGAGGGCATGGCAGGTCTTTTGACGCGTATGCGGCTGCAATGGCATCAACTATCCATCTGGATAGTGTCTGTTTCGAGGCGGCCAACCCCTTGGTGCGCCCACCGAACGAGACAAACAGCTGCTCAGATCGTCTGACCGGAGCAGTGCGAGAAATGTATAATCTCAGGGCCCTGACCGGACACAGGAGATTAGAGTCAGATTCGTTATCGGATGCCGGCAGAGCCGATAAAGAAATAACTTGTGCCCTGAACGGGGTACCCATCGCTTTTGGGACATAACCATGTCTAGGTTTGAGAACGACTAAGGAGTCATTGGGCCCAAACTCCAGACAGGAAGCGCTAGTTGACAGCGCATGAAGGTCTCCCACACGTTTTACTGATGCGAGTGCAAGCAGAAAAACGGCTTTGAACGAGAGGTATTTGAGGTCCACGGTGTTTAGTGGTTCGAATGGGGAGGCTTTCATAGCTTCGAGAACTATGGAAAGATCCCAAATCGGCACCGAAGGGGGGCGTGAGGGGTTCATCCTCCTAGCTCCCCTGAGGAAGCGAATGACCAAGCCGTCTTTGCCCAGTGACTGTCCGCGCCGGGGTTCAATGAACGCCGCAACAGCTGCCACGTACACCTTGAGAGTGGACGGGGACCTGCCCTTGTCCAGCATCTCTTGGAGAAAACTTAATAAGGAGGGAACCTCGCATGACCGTGGGTCCAAATTTCTGTCGGTGCACCATTTTGAGAACACAGACCATTTAGACGCATAGAGCCTTCTCGTAGAAGCCGCTCTAGCCTGCATGATCGTGTTTAACACTCCTTCTGGCAACGCAACGGGTAGTTGTTGATCACCCACGCATGTAGCGCCCAGCGCTCTGGGTGGGGGTGCCAGATCGTGCCGCGAGCTTGAGAGAGGAGATCTGCTCTGACTGGGATGGGCCACGGGGCTGTCTGTGACAGCTGGGTGAGCTCCGGAAACCAAGTCTGACCCTCCCAACGCGGGGCTATGAGGAGCACCGAGTGGCGTGTTTCCCTGATTCTCTGAAGCACCTGTGGTAGCAGAGAAACCGGAGGGAATGCATAAAGCGCGCGGCTGGGCCAGGTCTGGGCTAGCGCGTCGTCGCTCTTTGAAAAAAATATTGGGCAATGGGTGTTTTCTTCTGAGGCGAAGAGGTCCACCTCTGCCCTGCCGAATATTCGCCACAGTTTCTGGACTGTAAGAGTGTGCAGGGACCATTCCCCGGGGGGAATGGGGTTCCTGGACAGGCTGTCTGGACCGTCGTTCAGATGGCCCGGCACATGCGTCGCTCTGAGCGATAGCAGGTGACACTGCGACCAAACTAATATGCGTTCTGTCAGTCTGAAAAGATTTCTGGACCTGACACCGCCCTGACGGTTTAGATAGGAGACCATGGCCATATTGTCCGAACGGATCAGCACGTGGTGCCCCTGAATGCGCGGGAGAAAGCGCGTGAGCGCATTCTCGACCGCTAACATCTCCAAACAGTTTATGTGAAGAAGGCTCTCTTGAGCTGACCAGGGGCCGAAGGCCGGTGAACCCTCGCAGACCGCACCCCAACCCGTGTTGGATGCGTCTGTTGAGATGACTTTTCGGCGAGAAAAGGTCCCCATGGAAACGCCCCGCTGGAACCATTCTGTCACGGTCCATGGCTGCAGAGCTATGATACAGGTCTGCGTTACTTTTATCAGCTGGCGGCCCGTGGTCCACGCACGGTGAGACACACGGCTCTTCAACCAGAGCTGAAGCGGGCGCATGCGCAGTAACCCCAGCTGGAGCACCGCGGAGGCTGAGGCCATATAGCCCAACGCCTTCTGAAAAGTTTTCAGAGGTGTGAGTCTGTTCATCTGAAAAGATGCGGCGAGACGCTGAACACGGCGCGCGCGCTGTGTTGACAGGCGAGCCGTCATCCTGACCGAGTCTAGTTCTATACCCAAGAAGGAAATAGTCTGACTGGGTTGAAGTGCGCTCTTTGTCCAGTTGACAGAGAGGCCCAAAACTTCCAGATGGTCGAGGAGAACTGCACGATGAGACAGTATCTCTCTCTGTGATTGTGCCAAAATCAGCCAGTCGTCCAAATAGTTCAGTATTCGCAGCCCCTGACTCCGCAGGGGGGCGAGCGCCGCATCCATGCACTTCGTGAACGTACGAGGTGCTAAGGATAGGCCGAACGGAAGGACTGTGTATTGATAAACCTGGCCTTCGAAGGCGAAACGTAAGAAAGGCCTGTGAAGGGGATTTATCTGAATCTGAAAATAAGCGTCTTTCAGATCTAGTGAAATGAACCAGTCCCCCTGGCGCACATGTGCGAGGAGTTTTCTGATAGTGAGCATTTTGAACGGTCTCTTCATGAGAGCTTTGTTCAGCACTCTGAGGTCTAAGATTGGTCAGAGGCCGCCGTCTTTCTTGGGAACAAGAAAATAGCGGCTGTAAAACCCCGACTCGCTCATAGACAGAGGCACTCTCTCTATAGCCCTTTTGCACAATAGTTTTGCTATCTCTGAACGGAGCAGCGTCACTGCTTCTAGGTTCACAGTAGTTTCTAGTCGCGCTCGAAAACTTGGAGGGCGGCGGCGAAACTGTAAGCGATAGCCTAGCCTTATTGTGTTTAGCACCCACTGGGAAATCCCTGTAATATCTTCCCACGCTTTGAAGCGCAAAGCTAGGGGGTGAATGGCTACCCGGTCCTCGTCGCTGCACATGGCGGGCTGGGTGCGCGCGCTCAAAGTGCTTATAACAACGGGACTTACACTCAGAGAGGAGTTTATGGGCCGTGTAACAGAGTGAACAGAGGGGGGAAGCGTACACGGGGCCGTGGGCGCTTTTATGTACTCTGAAACTCGAGCGGGTCGGGACCGCTTTATAGGAGTGTGCTCTGTGTGGGACACGGGAGCTGGTGTGCTTTTGTGTATGAGTGAACACAGTGTTGTGGGCACATTTTTTACACAAGATGTCTTTTTGCACTTTTTGAGATTTATTTGGGTCGCCGTGAAAACGGCGTTTGTGCTCATGCAAGCGGGAAGGGAAACCGGCTTGGTAATGGCAGGATACACTACTGTAGTAGCCGCGTGCGCGGGGACTAGCAGAGGGCGGTACTTTGACGGCGGTCCGGCCGCAGCGGGAGAGCGCCGTCTTTTTCTCAGCTGTGCTAGGCAGACTTCGAGTGATCAGGCTTCAGCGTGATGTTAGGCCGCGGCCCGCGGGGCGGCGGCGGTCTGTGGCGGCTGTCAGAACGAGAGCGAGGGCGAGGGCGGCCGCCCTGGCGTCGCTGAGAAGTCTGGCTGTGCTGAGCTGGGCGCTGAGGTGGGGCTCGTGCAGGAGGCTGGTCACGTGAGCGGCCTGCAGAGGAGCTAGCGCGACGAGGCAGGAAGAGGTTCATGGCCTGGGAAGCTTTCTGAACTTCGGAGAAACGGTCAACAATACCTGTGACGGCAGATCCGAAGAGGCCGGATGGAGAGAGCGGAGCATTTAGAAAAGCGGCGCGCTCAGAGTCTCCCATGTCGGCGAGTGTGAGCCACAAGTGTCTTTCAGCCACACAAATGGCGGCCATGCACTTTCCCAAGGCTTGAGCGGCAGATTTTGTAGCGCGCAGGGCAAGGTCCGTGGTGCTCCTCAAATCCGCGACAGTAGGGGGGTCTCTCCCGTTCTCGTCCCATTCGCGGAGTATGTCACCCTGTAGGATCTGCAAGACGGACATTGAGTGAAGTGCAGAGGCTGCTTGACCGGCGGCTGAATAGGCGCGGGTATGGAAGCTAGAAGTCGCTCTGCAGGCTTTGGAGGGAAGCACAGGTGATGAACGCCATCTCGCGGAGGGCGGGCACAAGTGTGCAGCGACCAGGTTCTCTACAGGGGGAATAGAAAGATAGCCCTTCTCAGCGGCTCCGTCCACAACGCGAAGCGGGGTGGAAGAATCAGAGCGAGTTCTGGCAGAGAGCGGGGCATTCCAGGACTTAGAGAGTTCCGCATGCAGTTCAGGCAGGAAGGGCGCGGCCCGTTTAGTGGCGGGAGTCGATCGCTGGCGGAAGTAACTGCCGTCCATGCGGTTGGTGGTCTGTTCGGGGGGAGGGGACCACTCGAGCCCGAGGCGTTCGACGGCCTGAGATAGGAGGCGCATAAGTTCCTCCTCGATGCCAGCGCGGGTCGCGGTGGATTCACGGGCCGAAGAAGCGCGAGAACCGGACCATTCCTCACTGTCTGAAGCGAGAAGGGAACATGTCTCCTTCATGTCCGCGGCGTCCTCGGAGGCAACAGAGCGGCCACTCGGCGGCAGCTGTATGTCCGGTAGCGGCGGAGACGGAGAGCGGGAGGCGACAGGCTCCGGCGGGATGAACGCTTCAGGCTGGGGTTCCGGCGGCCTCTGCGAGCGGCGTTTCTTCTTCCGCGGCGAAGTCAGAGGCGGCGCGGAAGCTTCTTTTGAGGCCTGGAGTCGAGCCCGCAGGGTCGACAACGGCATATTCTCGCAGAACTCGCAGCCGCCATCAGCGAGGGCGAGCTTGGCGTGCTCCAATCCGAGACAGAGAGCGCAGATGACGTGGCGGTCTCCAGTCTCGAGGGGAGCGCGGCATGAACCGCAGGAAACAGGACGAGACATCTTAAAAAAGACGCTCGGCTCTTTTAGTAATTACAGATACAATATACACAAGGAAAAAGGATATAATCCGTCGGATGGCGGTAGCTTGCAGGACGGCTGAAGGTGGCGAAGACGGCCGGCTTCTTCAGACTCCTAGGTGCTCGCTAAGTTGCCTTGTCGACGACGGCGGCTTCCTTCAGATCAGCGGATGCGAAAAGCCTCGCTGAAGAGATGAAAATCAGAGTTACAGCCTAAGACGCCAGTATTTATACTCTCTGACCTCGCCCGCTCAGGCGGGCTATGACGTAATGAGAGCATCACGACTCTCATTGGACGAGAGTTCAATCGCGTCTCCTCATAGGCTTAAGCAGTTCCCTGTGAGCGAGCCAATGAGCTGCTAGCTAGCCCGCTCATGCTCTGCTGCAGCTGAACTGCGTTGACAATAGATAAAAAATTATAGGATAATTTTTTGGCTTCAATTTCTCAGAAAGATTAATCTTTCCCGTAGCGTAAGCTAGCTTACGCAATACGAGAGAACCTCTCGTAAGAGAACTCTGTGTTGCCGTCTCCGCAAAAAAAGTGAAGACACCTCAACACTGAACCATGAGGAATTTTCTGTGCAACCTGCACATTGAGAACAACACAACCTTGTTTCAGTTTCTGCAACCATGTTGCAAATCCTACGCCAAATCCGATCAGAGCAGCCAGACTGAAACGGATATCCGAAAAATTTAACTGAAATAGAATTTCAAACCACATTGTGGCGAGCAGGACGAGGCAGAGGGACGTGAGAGAATGGTGCGAGGTCAGTGGCGCGAGTGATAATGAATGACACCTGTGAGACGCACCGGTCTCACATCTCTCATGGAGGAGTGGATGCATAAAAGGAGGAGCGACGACAGTGGTCGAGAGAGGAACAGGCCTGATTTTATGTTGTGTTTTGTTTCTCTTTTGTGTAGCCAGCAGTTGTCCACAAGGGGCTGCTGGCGGATACTTTTGTTTTTGTATTTATTTTATTTTATTATTAAAATCTTTAAATGTTCGCCGGTTCCCGCCTCCTTCTTCCCTGAATCTTAAACATTGCTACACACGTAGCTTAAAACGGATGTTTTGTGAAAACTGGTATTTCATGTGATTTCTTTGACATTCACACTTTCTAAATACAATGGATGCAAAGTGGATATGCACAAAAATCTGATTTGGACTGACATTCTGAACAAGGCTTAAATGATGATAATACTTTCATTTTGGGTGAACTATTTCTTTAAAGGGGTCATGACATTTTTTGTTTTGTTTTATTATGTTCCCTTAGGTGCAATTATAGTATTACTATAGTTTTTTGTTCAAAAAAACTTTTAAAATGTAGTGATTTATGACATTTTCCCACCCTGTTTCTCACCTCTGATTCAAATAGTCTGTTTTGGGGTGTTTCCCCTTTAAGACTTCAGTGTTAACGCCTATACTGTTATGATTGGCTAACGTCAGTGCTGCTTATGCATAAATTATTAACGTTAATCATTTTGTATCACATGTAGACTACACAATGCTCCACCACGTGAAACTTCGGTCTTCCAATCTTTTACCATCGTGTCAATTCAATTGATTTTGATGCGCGAGGGAGGGAGAGAGAGAGCAAGACAGTTTGAAGGCGCGCGCGCGGCCGGGGCTCTCTCTCTCTCTGCTCGTTCTTTCAGTAACATGCCCTGTCACACTCATCTGATCACTCACCGTTCAAATAAGGCTTTGGCGGGCTGCATATGCTGCAAATAAACTGCATCCAACTGCTTTCCCTGACGTCTGGATCGTTCGGCAGCGTATTCAAACATGTTGTATCTTGTAAACAGACCCACTCGCTGCACGACAACGCATGCGATGATGCGAAATGAGGCGTAGTTGTCTTGCGCTGGAGGCGGTCATATGCAAACGACTGGTACGTCACTTCGCACCGTGACGTCACTTCTTACCATGGATCCAGAACGAGCTGTATTTAGAGCTTGATTAAATAAATACTTCGTTTATAATGGGGAGGACGTCTTAAGCTATGAAACTTGCAGGAAGCTTTAATAGTACATAGATCTCTTATATACCAAAAGATCAAGGCAAATTTGGTTTCTCATGTCATGACCCCTTTAAGCTCTCAAATAAATGTATAATTACCTACATCAATGTTTCTCTAAAATAATTGATATGAAGAAATGGTTAGTTTCTCAACTGTGTGTCATGTGAAACAATACACTGTTGAAATAGATACTTTGACGCATATGTGATGAATTTGTCTGGAGCTCTTTATGTTTATCTGTTAATTAAAGAAAAAAACACAGATCTTCACAACAATCACTGACACTCACTCACTCACACGCCAGTTCTGATACCCCTTACAAAACAGTAGGCCTACTACATGTACTGGCAATACCATGGTATGATGCTCCAGGTAATATTCTACGAATGAAACACCAAAACTGCACTATGATACGGTAACACTTTAGTTTATGGTCCAATTCTCACTATTAACTAGTTGCTTAGCATGCCTATTAATAGGATAATTGCTGTTTATTAGTAATTAATGTCTTATTCTGTATGACCATATTCTACATTCCTAATCCCACCAAATTCCTAAACAAAACACCTACTTTACTAACTATTAATACGCAGTAATTAGGAGTTTATTTAGGCAACATTCGTAGTTAATAGTTAGTTAATAGTGAGAATTGGACCCTAATCTAAAGTGTGACCCTATGGTACTTTATGGTTAGATTGATAAAAAAAACTAATAAAAAAAACTTACATTTCACAGTTGTGTAACACTTACAAATAATACTGCTCACTAAAAGTATGTGTGACACACAACTGACTCGCTCACCTGTCTGAACATGTTAAAAGCGACATGTTCGTTCATTACACCACACGCCAGGCTGAATTCGGAATTAAACACTACCATACTACTTTAAATTGCATAAAGAGTAGTATATTATTCCAAATCCAGCCTCAGAAACAGTTGCAGAGAACTTTTACATTTTTTGAGCAACTTTCATTTGACAAAGTATTTGTATTACCACGTTCATTCGGATTATTTGCTGACCTTTATAATCACTCATCACATTCTTATTTCCCTTAGATAATTAAGTTGTTATCTTCAGCACTGTGTTAACTTGTGTCTTGGTCCCGTTCTGTATTTTACCGCAACACACTAACCACCCGTCAACACACTAACCACCCGTCGAGAAATCAAGTTAAACTCTACTCTGTAACGTTAGCTCTAAACTCATTAGAATGTATTCACAATTGTATTTAGTAATCTCAGATTGTTCGAGATGATCAAACAAAATCTCAAATCTAGATGAAAAATGTGATTAAACAGATAATGCATTTAGCAGTGCACTATATACAAACAAAGATACTTACTGTCGCAAACTGGCCTCTAATCACACACATTTACAGCTAACGTTAAAACAAACACCAACAAACAATTTTCAATCAGTTTAAACTTTAGATCTTACCTTTATCAGCTGATGTCACAAAAAGACTGCCAAACGGTGAGAACTGTTCAAAATGTAAGAATCGGTCTTCATTCAAAGATAACTTATTACTCTTAATTCATGGGCTAGTTTAGCCTAAGTTAGAAATCTAGGCACCCTAGCGGCAGCAAATTTTATTTTGCAGCCAGTTACGTCTAGCAACTCTAACGTTGGCTTTGCGAGCTGGAAAAAGTCAGGCCAATCACATCGTGTATAGAGTCGGTGGGCGGGCTTAACATAATGACGGCAGAGTTGGGACCTAGACATAATAAATACATAGACGCCCCCATAGACATAATAAATAGGCCTACATAGAAATAGAATCCCGCTTTGGAACGTTGCTGCGATACGTCAACGCGTCCGCCATTTTGCTGAGGGCAAGACTGCAATGTAATCAAAGTAAATGGGTGAGCTTCGCTTATTTCTGGATAAAACCAAAAAATGTTTTTACATTTATCAACCGATTTCAGTGGTTTGTATGTGGTGTACAAAAAGTTCCATCTCTAGTTATTTAAAATCTCGATAGTTACACTTAATATGTTCTTAATAAGGAATTGTCAAAGCTCAGGCTTGTGTCTGGCTTTTTATTCTTGGATAAGAATTGTGAAGACCCCCATACTGAGATATAATTTCATTTTCATTTTCACATTAAATGAAATAAAGTTTTCTTATTGTGGAAAAAACATTTTCTGTGATTGACACGATTTTAGCAATAACAAAGATAACTGATGGATCCTTTAATACATATGATATGAACTACAGTGCAATGCAAGTAAATATAAGATTAAGTGAACAGTAATAGTAAATAGTTTAGTTAACAACATAAAAAAACAGTATACAGCAAATAAAATAGTAATGAATAGTATAAAATCATACGTACAATAATACAATCATAAAAATAAAATTGTATTGTTACAATTTTCTCAATAAAATCTGATTCTATGCTATTCTAAAATCTAAAATCTATGCTAAGCTATGCTAAAAGTGCTACCGCCAGACCCGGAGATCGGTTGAATGGATTCAAAAACAGTAAAACTCAACTGTTTAACTCTAGGGGAGTTGGAAAATGAGCCTATTTCCAAAAAAAGTTAAGTGTTCCTTTAATTTCAGCATTTACTAATACTTAATTAAAATCTTTTAACATTAGTTAATGCACTGTGAACTAACAATGAACAGCTGTATTTTTAACTAACGTTAACAAAGATTAACAAACACAGCAACAAATGTATTGCTCATGGTTAGTTAATACATTAACCAATGTTAAAGGTACAATATGTAACAATTTTGCATAAAAATATCCCCAAATCACAAGGCCAGTGTTATATATTTTGTTAAGTTGATAACTTTCTCGAAAAAAAATCGCGATTTTAATTAAGGAAACGGGGCGTGTGAGCTTGGAGTCGCCAGTCAATGGCGTCATATCCGCGTTACCCTCGGTTTCCGCCGTCTATGGTTTCCGCTCGTACTGCCATAGTAACCACGGCGACAGACGTGGACAACTGTGTTATGCCTAGCAGGACGCTCACGCTGTTGTTGGTTTGGTCAAACATTATGGACCATGGCAAGCAGACTTTGAGACAAAAAGAGGACTAAAACGAAGATCAACATCTTTCGAGATGCCGAGAGCTCCACGTCCACGACTAACTTGGACTTGACAGAGCTTCACGAGTCACAACTTCACAGCGACACCGCTCTTGCACATACTTTATTAGACAGGTGAGCAAATGTGCATAAAACAAATCAATGTTATATAGTTCAACATGATGAAATGTTAGAATATGATCAGTATGTTATTCTAATGTTGATCTAGCTTAACGTTACTGCTTTCATATAGCAAACGAACTAACACATAGAATAACATCATAATGCTGTTTAGTGTAGTGTAACAGTTAACGTTAGACCAAGTGGAACAGCGCTGCATTCCCTCACAAGTTTAATTCGTCAAATAAACTGACCTTTGAGTAGTAATTCAGCATTTGCGTGTTAGGAAGAATGAAATGTCCTCATTCCTTTGTATCCGCAGGACTCGCGTGTGATATATGTCTCTTATTAACAATCGCGACCTGCTTCATACCACTGTAATGTTAAAAAACATGAATGTTTTCACTCATCCATAAACATTATTAGATCCATCAGCTTGACAGCAAGTCCCATCATTCAGCTCGTCACTGCGTCATAAACCTACGTCTTTGTTATTGTAAGAGGTTAGCGACCCCTTGCGGCGAAAAAAATTGCATATTGTACCTTTATTAACTAATGAACCTTTTTGTAAAGTGTTAAATTCAACATTAATTTCCTTATGTTTTGTGCTGTATTGTCATCTCAAGGTTTTTAGTGTCACAGGACAATGTTGTGAAGCATTCATTTTACTTTGTTTTATTTATTTTACAGGCAAATCTAATTTTATGCTGATCCGACAAAGGTATAATTATCATATAGCCTGGTTGACACCAGACCCTTCTCAGTAAAACAGGCAAATCTGATTTTATGCTGATCTGACAAAGGTATTCTTATCATATAGCCTGGTTGACACCAGACCCTTCTCAGTTGTAACTGAGAGTGGGTCTGGGGAAGGTTCATTCACAGCCCATTTCCAAAGTGTCAGGGTTCTGTCACTTCTGTCTGGTTTTATCTTAGTGGGTGACAGAGCTCTGACATTCCCAGTTTGTCATGTGCTTGTGTTCTAGGCTGCGTTCCAGTCCAAAATTGTCATGCCCTTCACTCGCTAACTTCCCTCCGTCTCGTTCACTCGGATGTACGTCATTGCTTACGTTGCACGAGTGCCCACTACTGGCGGAAACCGCAATGAGCTGAATTGGAACGTCCTAAGCCCTTGATCACTTGGAAACAGCTGTGGAGTTTATTTATTATTTGCTTTTTTTCCCTTTAAGAATTTGTTTAATCATGCAGCATCCACATGTATATAGGTGTGTTTGGGTTGTATTAAATATAAAAATATATATAATTAATATATCATAGAGCGGTTTGTTGTGGTTGTGATTTGACGATCTGTGGTTACGTCACAATCGTACTGCATTGTGGGACACATAGGTGCCTGAAGTGTACATATGAAGTAGACTCGCTCCCTCTGTCTAAATCGAGGGAACGAGTGTCTGTCCATATAAACTTCCCTCGTCCACTTCGCGAAGTGGAACGCACTTCAAAATGGCGTCAGGGTTTCCCCCGACGGGAAGTGCTTAGGGAAGTTCGCAAGTGCATGTCTAAAAGTGGACTGGAACGCAGCCCTAGTTCTGTTTATTGTGAGCAAATGGC
The DNA here is from genome assembly GCA_031834385.1 of Semotilus atromaculatus. Classification (NCBI taxonomy): domain Eukaryota; kingdom Metazoa; phylum Chordata; class Actinopteri; order Cypriniformes; family Leuciscidae; genus Semotilus; species Semotilus atromaculatus. The sequence goes on from JAULUF010000037.1 coordinate 2,087,455, forward strand.
TTGTCATGTGTTTCCTTTGTGCCATGTGCTCTCCTGTCTATTGTCTAGCCCCTCCCATCTTGTTATCTGATTATTGGTTAATTTGTCCCACCTGTCCTTCTCGTTACCCTCCTTTGTTTGTTCCCCTATTTAGCCTCCCTGTGTTTGTAGTCCTGTGCTGGTTCGTTTGTCCAAGTTACCTTTTCCTTGTGTTTCCTTCCCGCTTGCTCACAGTGCCTTTTGAGTTTTGTACAGTGGTGGGTAGATCGAGGCTTCGTGAAGCAATGAAACAGTTGAAGCATATGTGCCATATTGTTTCGAGGCTTCGAATCAATCAGACACCCGTCTCCACGGTGACACCTAGTGGTCACTTGCAGGTGTTGATCTGAAACAACCTTGACAACGAGCCATTAAAAAAAAAAAATTTTTTATTATTGTATTTTTCTAATATGTGAAGCTTGTAACCTGTAGGCTCCTCACAGTGCATAATGCTATTTTGGTCATTAAAAAATTAACATTAAGAAAAGAAATCAAGCCACAATGTCTCACTTTCTCATAGATTTTTATTCAAAAATATTAATTTCTCTGCTGTCGAAGGACTTAGCCTACTTCTTTTTTTACAGATAATTTCTCCAGCCTTTCAAAAAAATTTCTCACAAGGGACACTTGTTGCTGGCATGCAAAGATATTTTGTAGCAAGGACATACAAATGAGGAAAGATTACTGCTCTCTCTTTCCAGTAAGTTAGGGGATCATGAGTTCCGGGCAAAAACGCATCGTTGAGGTATTTTTTCACTTCCACTGTGGGATCAGCTGTAGCATTGTGTATCATCTGGGTCCACAACTTGTCAGGACAGCTGGACTAATTCCTAGTACCCTGTGTCTGTCAAGAAAATAGTTAGGGACACTATATCTAAAACCATGTAACGTTGACTACATACTGTGCAAAAGTATTAGGCTTGTTAGATTCTTCAACAAAAAAAGTGATATATTTTGCTTTAGTGTGCCAGCTGATTTATAGACAAGGGGGTCTATCTATCTATCTATCTATCTATTTCTATCTATGCATCTATTAATGTGTCACTATATGTAGGCTACTCTGTCTGTCTCTAGCCTATCAGTCAATGTGTAAATTTAAATGGAAGCCTAAATATAACTAAACAAATCGCACCATAAATGTCGCTATATCACCAAAAATCCGCTATCTCAAAACCAAACTCCTCTCACAAAAACCCACGATGTGAAAATGCGTTGACTTCACTTTTATCCAGATGTGCAATTGTGGTATCTGTTCCCGACCCTGTCAATCAAACGCTGATTCGGCGGACCATGTCAAGTCAAGTCAAGTCACCTTTATTTATATAGCGCTTTTTACAATACAAATTGTTTCAAAGCAGCTTTACAGAGATAACAGGAAAACAATGTTGTAATAGTTTTGTTAAATTAAAAATTAAATGTTAAATGTCCCCAACTAAGCAAGCCAAAAGCCAATGGCGACAAAAGCGAAGAGAGGCGAAAAAGGCAACAGTGGCAAGGAACCAAAACTCCATCAGGTGACAGAATGGAGAAAAAAACCTTGGGAGAACCCAGGCTCAGTCAGGGGGCCAGTCCTCCTTTGGCCAATGAACGAACAGTGTATGATTATGAGTTAGGCAGCATAATGTCAGGAGTCAGATGTGATCAGAACTTTCACGATATTTATCCAGTTCATCTGGTTGGGTTGGGTCATCCGGCCGGTGAGGAGATGACTGTGTTGAGGTGTCCATGGGCCTTCACAGTATTGATGGGGCTGGCTCATCAGGGATGCGTTGTCGTCGTGTCCATGTGATGGTCCTTCCTCAGATCTGGATATGGCCTGGATCCGGCGGTTCGCGGTAAACCTCGGGATAAGCAGAGAGACTAATATTAGCGTAGACGCCATCCTTCTTATGATGTACAAAGTACATCAGGAGTTATGGGAAGTGTTCCCGGTTCCGGCTGATCTAAACTATGCAGCCTAACATTGAATTATAGAAATCTATAATGTGTTATGTGTATGCTAAGCCAAAGAGATGTGTTTTTAGTCTAGATTTAAACTGACAGACTGTATCTGCTTCCCGGACTGTGTTAGGAAGATTGTTCCAAAGTTTTGGTGCTAAATAGGAAAAGGATCTACCGCCAGCAGTCGATTTTGATATTCTAGGTATTATCAACTGGCCAGAATTTTGAGATCGCAATAGACGTGAAGGACTATAATGCGTTAAGAGCTTGCTCAAGTACTGGGGAGCTAAACCATTTAGTGCTTTGTAAGTAATCAGCAATATTTTAAAATGTATACGATGTTTAATAGGCAGCCAATGCAGTGTTGACAGAACCGGGCTAATATGGTCATACTTCCTGGTTCTGGTAAGAACTCTAGCGGCTGCGTTTTGAACTAGCTGTAGTTTGTTTATTAAGCGTGCAGGGCAACCACCCAGTAGAGCATTACAATAATCTAGCCTTGATGTCATGAATGCATGAACTAATTGTTCCGCATTTGTCAGTGAGAGCATATGACGTAATTTAGATATATTTTTAAGATGGAAAAATGCGGTTTTACAGATACTAGACACGTGACTTTCAAATGAAAGATTGGTATCAAAGAGCACACCCAGGTTCCTAACTGACGACGAAGACTTAACAGAGCAGCCATCGATTGTTAGACAGTATTCTGGGTTATTACGTGTGGCAGTTTTTTGTCCAATGATTAGAATCTCTGTTTTTTCAGAATTTAGTAATAGGAAATTACTGGTCATCCAATTTTTTATATCAGCTATGCATTCCGTTAATTGTGAGAATTGGTAAGTTTCGTTAGGTTTTGAAGAAATATACAGCTGAGTATCATCAGCATAACAGTGGAAGCTAATTCCATATTTCCTAATGATATATCCTAATGGTAGCATGTACAGAGTGAACAGCAGTGGTCCTAGTACTGAGCCTTGTGGTACGCCATACTGAACTTGTGATCGATAAGACATCTCTTCATTTACTGCTACAAACTGAAAACGGTCAGATAAGTATGATTTAAACCATGCTAGTGCAATTCCACTAATGCCAACATAGTTTTCTAGTCTATTTAAAAGAATGTTGTGGTCGATAGTATCAAATGCAGCACTAAGATCAAGTAACACTAATAGAGAGATACAACCACGATCGGATGATAAGAGCAAATCATTTGTGACTTTAATGAGAGCAGTCTCAGTACTATGGTACAGTCTAAATCCGGACTGAAAATCCTCGCAGATATTATTTCTTTCTAAAAAGGAACAAAGTTGTGATGAAACTGCTTTTTCTAGTATCTTTGACAGAAAAGGCAGATTCGAGATTGGCCTATAATTGACTAATTCTGTCGGATCAAGTTGCGGTTTTTTAACAAGCGGTTTAATCATAGCCAACTTAAAGGTTTTTGGTACGTATCCTAGAGACAAAGATGAATTAATGATATTTAGAAGAGGATCTATGACCTCTGGAAGCATCTCTTTCAGTAGCTTAGTCGGTATAGGGTCTAGCATACAAGTTGTCGATTTAGATGAATTAACAAGTTTGCAAAATTCTTCCTCTCCTATAGCAACAAATGAATCAAAATGTTCCTCACGGAGACTACAATGCACTCCCTGATGCGCTACTGTAGTAGACGGTTGCATAGTTATAATTTTGTCCCTGATATTATAGATCTTATAAGTGAAGAAGTTCATAAAGTCATTACTGCTGTGTTTCTTGGAAACTTCTGGGCTTGAAGCTTTCTTTTTCGTTAGTTTAGCCACTTGTTCAAATAAATACCTAGGATTATGTTTATTTGCTTCTAATAGGGTTGAAAAATAATCCGTTCTAGCATCTTTTAATGCCTCTCTGTAAGCAATCGAGCTCTCCTTCCATGAAATCCGAAATACCTCTAGTTTTGTTTTCTTCCAGTTTCGCTCCATTTTTCTGGCTGCTCTCTTAAGGGCCCGGGTGTGCTCGTTGTACCACGGCGTTGGACTATTTTCTTTAATCTTCTTTAAGCGCAACGGAGCAACTATGTCTAAAGTGCTGTAAAATAGAGATTCAAACGTTTCTGTTGCAATATCAAGTTCTTCTAAGCTATCCGGGATGCTGAGATGATGAAACTGATTAGGAAGATTATTAATAAAGCCATCTTTAGTGGCAGAAGTGATAGGTCTAACATATTTATAACACGGAGTCGGCTTTGCAGCCTTGGCTAAATGTAATTTACACAAGACTAGATAATGATCTGAGATGTCGTCGCTCTGCTGCAGAATTTCAACGGCATCAACATCTATTCCATGGGATAGGCTAATATTAGATCTAGAGTATGGTTACGACAATGAGTAGGTTCTGACACGTGTTGTCTCACTCCAATTGAGTTTATAATGTCTTTAAATGCCAATCCCAATGCATCTTTTTCATTATCTACATGTATATTAAAATCACCAACAATTAGGACTTTATCGGCAGCCAATACTAATTCTGATAGAAAGTCAGCAAATTCTTTGATAAAATCTTTATGGTGCCCTGGTGGCCTGTAAACAGTAGCCAGCAGAATTCTCAAACGTGATTTATTGTTTACACTATATATTTTTACATTAAGCACCAACACTTCAAAGTATATTTAAAACTAGATTTCTTAGTGGTTTTGAAAATATTACTATAAATTACAGCAACACCTCCCCCTTTGCCTTTCGGACGAGGCTCATGTTTATAACAGTAATCTTGCGGAGTGGACTCATTTAAAGTAATGTAATCGTTTGGTTTTAGCCAGGTTTCTGTCAAACACAGCACATCTAGGTTATAGTCTGTAATCTTATCATTAACTATGAGCGCTTTTGAATTAAGGGATCAAATATTCAACAACCCAAGCTTTATCGTTTGCTCATCTGTATTATATCTGTTTTTTATTTGTTGAACATCAATTAAACTTTTAACCTTAGAAAGGTTTGGCAGTTTTTTGGATTTCCAAATTCGGGGAACAGACACAGTCTCTATATGATGATATCTAGGTGAAAGAGCCTCTATGTGATGGGATTTATCTGACCTTGGTGACGTGAGGCCGCTAGCAGACGGTCGGTTTAGCCAGTCTGTCTGCTTCCTGACCTGAGCCCCAGGTTGTCATGTTTTATCTCTAAGACTATGAGCCAAATTACTAGAGAGAAGAGCAGCACCATCCCAGGAGGGATGAATACCATCTCTTTTCAACAGGTCAGGTTTGCCCCAAAAACTTTTCCAATTGTCTATGAATTCTATATTATTTTGCGGACACCAATTAGACAACCAGCCATTGAGTGAACACAATCTACTAACTATCTCATCACTCCTTCGAACAGGAAGGGGACCAGAGCAAATTACAGTGCCTGACATCGTACTTGCGAGTTCAAACACCTCTTTAATATTAATTTTGGTGATCTCCGACTGGCGAAGTCGAACATCATTTGTGCCGACGTGAATAACAATCTTAGAGAATTTACGATTAGCATTAGCCAGCACTTTTAAATTTGCTTTGATGTCAGGCGCTCTGGCTCCCGGCAAACATGTGACTATGGTGGCTGGTGTCTCTATTTTCACGTTCCGTGTAATAGAATCGCCAATTACCAGGGCACAATCAACATAATTCTCAGTGGGTGTTTCACTGAGTGGGGCAAATCGATTTGTTATGGTGATCGGAACAGAAGAGTGTTTTTTTGATCCGCGACTAGAGCGATCTCTCACAGTTACCCATCTGCCTGGCTGCACAGGCAATAACTCAGCCGGAACCGAATCATGTAAATGGTTCACTATGCTAGGCGCATCCAAAGTAGTATCTAAGGCTCGAGCACACTTACTATCCTCGATTAAAGTTTGGATGCGTGTCTCTAATTCTGAAATCTTCTCCGTCAGCCTGACTGTCTCCTTGCATTTATCACATATAAACCCTATATTGCCGACGGGGAAGGCTATGGTAAACATGTGGCATGAGGTGCAGGTGACAATAACAGGACAAGACATTACTCACCGTGTTTGTTGACTGATTCTTACTCACCTAGGCTTTTTATGAACTCAGAGGCGCGGGCGCGCACGAGAAAAATAAATAAATAAATAACTGAGCGCAAGGGCGGCGCGTTAACAGGCTAACGAGATACAAGCGTGTTGTGTTAACAATAACGGAAGCTAGCGATGTTAGGTTAGTCTGAGATGTTAGGTAAACTGTATTAGTAGTATAAACACTAGAAATGATCGTAAATGTATGGTTCAAAACAGAGAGAAATACGAGAGTTTAGATGGAGCTTACAGCCCCGGAGCAAACACACTCACACACAGCAGGCAGCGAGGCAGACCATGCCACCTGTTGAAACACTCAGAAGCTTAATTTAGCCGTAGTCACGTAACATGGGTGTTTTGAATCACGCTTCGGATCAGTGTTTCGAAACATCTGCGCTTCGGGATCTCGCAAAGCTTCGGAACGTCTGTTTCGCATCAGCCATCCCTAGTTTTGTACCTTATCTGCCTGTCACTAATACATTTCCTCTGCATTTGAATCCTCATCTCACGTTCTACCATTCCGTGACAGAACGAACCAGCCAAGTATGTGGATTCAGCAGAGTGAGCCTTTTCCTCCAGGAAAGGAGAAAGGATCTTCAATCTCCTTGTTTGAATACTTTGCTAGATGCTCTCAGAGGACTGAGACCATTGCAGCCGGCGGTCAGCTGGGAGGAGGTAAGCCCAGGACTGTGACTGGCAACCATTATAAAGCTACGATTCACCCACAACGTGTTGAGGGAACCCGCTTGGACAGATTTTCTGGGACTCGGGGAGGTCGTAGAGGGGGACATGATCGTCAGGAACTCCAATGTCATTCCACAGGCCAATCGCCCTTCAACCAGCTACCTGTGCACCTGGTCCCGTCCAGCACAGAGCCTTCGCCGCTGGTCCCATCCAACACAGAGCCTTCACCGCTGGTCCAGTCCAGGACAGAGCCTTCACCGCTGGTCCCATCTAGCACAGAGCCTTCACCGCTGGTCCCGTCCAGCACAGTGCCTTCACCGCTGGTCCCGTTCAGGTCCCGTCCAGCACAGTGCCTTCACCGCTGGTCCCGTTCAGCCCTGCCGAGCCTGCACCTCACTTCAGACCTGCCGAGCCTGCGCTTTCACGTCCCATCTGCCCAGACAAGCCCGGTGGTCTGAGAAGACCCAACGTCAGGGGTCTCAAGTCACGTCAGGGGTCTCAAGTTCGGTGGTCCAGGAGGACTCGACTTCGGGGGTCTCGGTTCCGGTGGTGGCCAAAGAGGCGGCAGCACCGCCGCGACTAGGTAAACGGCGGAGGAGGAGAACTACCCCGGAACCTACCGTTCCCACCATCAGTTCTGCCATGGCCAAGAGAAAGGTTCTTTCCTTCTATGCATTGGCCATGCTGCATGCATGGAAGAAGCACATGGTGTCAGCCGATCCTGAGACTGTTCACGTCATGTCTACCGATCCAGAGACTGTTCACGTCACGTCACGCCAGAGACTGTTCACGTCCCTTCCATCGAGCCAGTGTCTCCAGACAAGATGGCCGCCGCCACGCCTGAACCTGAGCCGGTGTCTGTTCCTGAGCCGGTGTCTTTTCCTGAGCCAGTGTCTGGTCCTGAGCTGGTGTCTGTTCCTGTTCCTGAGCCGGTGTCTGTTCCACCCTGGTCGTCTCCTCCATGGCCGTCCGAGGGACCTGCTTTGCTTTGGTCACCGGCACAGCCTGCTCCACCCTGGTTGTCTCCGCCATGGCCACCTGAGGGACCTGCTCCGCCTTGGTCGCCGGCACAGCCTGCTCCACCCTGGTCATCTCCACCATGGCCGCCCGAAGGGCCTGCTCCACCCTGGTCACCTACTCAGCCTGCGTTGCCCTGGTCTTCTCCACCATGGCCGCCCGAAGGGTCTACACAGCCTGCTCCGGCCTGGGGTCCTGCACAGACTGATCAGCCCAGGTGTATTGTTCAGCCTGCACCACCCCGGACCTCAGCCGGGACTCCGAATGGGACTGAATCTCCCTGGCTCAACCCTCCCGTCCCTCCCTGGTTGATGCTTTGGACTTTATGGACACTCAGTTTGGTTCTGTTTTGCTCCCCCTTCCCCCCTTCCCTCCTTCCCCCTTCCCCCCTCCCCCTTCCAATCAATGTTAATATTTGGTACAGTAGCCTTTGTTTGCAATTACAGAGGTCAAACGTTTCCAGTAGTTTTTCACCAGGTTTGCACACACTGCAGGAGGGATTTTGGCCCACTCCTCCACACAGATCTTCTCTAGATCAGTCAGGTTTCTGGGCTGTCGCTGAGAAACACAGAGTTTGAGCTCCCTCCAAAGATTCTCTATTGGGTTTAGGTCTGGAGACTGGCTAGTCCACGCCAGAACCTTGATATGCTTCTTACAGAGCCACTCCTTGGTTATCCTTGCTGTGTGCTTCGGCTCATTGTCATGTTGGAAGACCCAGCCTCGACCCATCTTCAATGCTCTAACTGAGAGGAGGAGGTTGTTCCCCAAAATCTCGCAATACATGGCCCGGTCATCCTCTCCTTAATACAGCGCAGTCGCCCTGTCCCATGTGCAGAAAAACACCCCCAAAGCATGATGCTACCACCCCCATGCTTCACAGTAGGGATGGTGTTCTTGGGATGGTACTCCTCATTCTTCTTCCTCCAAACACGGTTAGTGGAATTATGACCAAAAAGTTCTATTTTGGTCTCATCTGACCACATGACTTTCTCCCATGACTCCTCTGGATCATCCAAATGGTCATTGGCAAACTTAAGACGGGCCTTGACATATGCTGGTTTAAGCAGGGGAACCTTCCGTGCCATGCATGATTTTAAACCATGATGTCTTAGTGTATTACCAACAGTAACCTTGGAAACGGTGGTCCCAGCTCTTTTCAGGTCATTGACCAGCTCCTCCCATGTAGTTCTGGGCTGATTTCTCACCTTTCTTAGGATCATTGAGACCCCACGAGGTAAGATCTTGCATGGAGCCCCAGTCCAATATTCAACAACCCATAGGTGGCGATATATGCGAGTCGCCAATAAGCCAATGCTGAAAGAGAAGAACCACGGAGTGCAAGCAAGCAAGTGACCTGAGTCTATCGACGCGTGGCAGCATTTGTTGTTCTTTCTTGATGTGCAAATGTTTGAAAGGTAAGTATGATATGAAATAATATGTGGAAATTTATGGTTTTATCATAGTGTGACAATGTGCTGGGTTGTGAGCGTTTTCCCCAGAGCTGTCTAACGCGTTTTGCACGCAGCCCTGTTAAAGGTGCAGTGTGTAGCTTTTGGCGACATCTAGCAGTTCGGTTGTGAGTTTGCACTAAGGGTTCAGCCCACCGCTCACCCCTCCCTTTCGAAGAAGCTACGGTGGCTAAAACGGGACAAACATCGTCGTCTGGAGACAGCAGAGAATAGCCAGAGTAAACCAAGTTTCTGTACCACAGTCCATTATAAACCACATCATGGATAAAGTTTACAAAGCCATAGTCAGGTGAGGATCAAGGGTCTTAATACATAATATAATAATAGTAATCAGCTGATTGTCTCACGAACGTAACCAGCACTCCCCACATAGCAAACAAACCCATAATACAGAGAGGGAGAATAACCACATTAAACTATGCAACTATATATTTTTTCTAACAGGGTAGTAAAAGTTTAGCTGGCTAATATGAGCTGTTACTGTGGCTGAGCTGGTTAAAGCGTTAAGCCTTGTTTATACTCGACGCGTCCGCATGAGCCCAAAGGTGTGTGCGGCAAAAATGACGTGATTGTAACAGCGCGCGCGCATCCGTATCACCTAAACACCACTTACTACACACAATAGGCTTTTTTCTCTGATTTTGGAAACTCGATCGACTTAAAATGCTTCCAAGATCGACGGGTTGGTGATTCCTGTAACTGTTTTAGGTCAATGACAAGAGTAGCCTACTAATCAGCTGTCTCCGAGTCACGAACGTAACCAGCACATTTATCCCCACAGCAAAGCCATAACACAGCGAGGGAGAAGAACTAAGTTACATGAAACAATCCAACTACATATTTACACCACTGACAAGGGAAAAGTCACTACTCACGGTGTTTATGACTAGCTTCTTCTAGCTCTCTGCGGCTTCTCTTTCAATGTAGTGACGAAACGCGCTCTGTAACGCTGTTTGTTCGCTGTCGGCTACGGTAGAAACATGACGTCACAATATGGCGACCTTCATAGAAGGGGATTCCCGCGCCTATGTAGATATAAATGCCTCATTCTAAGGTAATAAAAACATTACGGTTTATTAAGTAAGTTCTTTATACACCACTGAACACATAGTTATGGATGTCATATTGCATTTCTGTTAATAGATACTCAAAATCTTTACACACTGCACCTTTAAAGGAGATGTAGGCCTATAATTTTGAAATCTGTGAAAGTAAATCAAACATGTAATACAAGTTCAAGGTGCATCCATATGTAATTAGGTGTGAGTGAAAACCGTTTTCCTTACAAAAAAAACAAAAAAAAGGAATCCTGCAGGTGTTAATTTATTTTATACATTGACAATATGAATACATTGAAATTTCTACAGGTTTTTAGAATGAACCATTAAGTACAACAGAAACATGTATGGGCACATGTGAAGGATTTTTTCGTTTTATATTGACTTTGATCATTTCTTTTGTGTGTGTGAAAAACATACATGAAGAAATCCATGACATTACATTTTAAAGGCTAAATGTTTAATAAGTACAATCAAACATTTTGTAGAGGACTTTTTTTTGTAACGTTACTATTTTCATTTCAGATGAAGCCAAATACTGGGGTAAAAATGACTTTTGGGGGGTAAATGGCAAGGGCACCTCAGTTGTACTCCCCTATACTGTTTAATTCTAAGAATGAATTGTTACATTTTAATTAATGGTCTGAAAAATATATATCATATGCTAAATTTAGTTTTTTTTATTACACCCAGGCAGGCTTGGTGCATGTAGTCAATCGGAAACTGCTCTACCATGTCCAATGTCAATCAAGAAGGGAGACGTTGGGATGTCCTCTTTCTCCTGACGTCTTGTCATTTCAGCACAATGTGTCATTGGTGCGTAGAGTGAGGTTGTCCACCTCTGGGTAAGTCAGTCGCCCAGAAACCCATGTGCCCTACTATGTGCATTTATATTGATGTATTAAACCATTACCAGCAATGCAACGATTGGCTGGCATCAAGACAGCAACATAACATCATATAATTAAAAAAGGAAATGGCAAAGTAGGCAAAATTATATGAAATGTGTAAAAGATAAATAATATCTATAAATGATTGTTACACAATTCTAATTATACTAATTTACTACCGGCCGCCATCCGACCAAAGTGCTGTGATGTACAATAATTACAATATAGATACACAATACAAGACAATCAATAATCACTTAGAACCATTAAAAACAGGATAAATTACATGTTAAAATCCGAGGCAAACAGATGAGTTTTAAGAGCAGCTCAGATAAAGTGGAAGCCATTTTAATTTGGTTCGGGAGATTATGCCACTTCAAAGGCTTCCCCCTTTTTTTCCAAGTCGGTTCTGAGAATGTGAAGGAGGAGTTTGTTTCCCGATCTAAGTCCACGCTTAGGAGTGTACGGGTGAAGTAAGTCTGTCAGATAAGATGGTGCACGATTATTTAAAGATTTGTAGACCAGTTGTAGAATTTTATATTCAATTCTATACTGAACAGGTAACCAATGTAGAGATCTCAGAAGGGGTGTAACATGATCAAATTTTTTACATCCCTTCAGGAATCTGGTGCATTTTGAATGACTTGTAGACAAGAAATTTGAGTCTTTGAAACACCATAATATAGAGAGTTGCAGTAATCCAGCCGAGATGTAATAAAGGCATGGATAGCAACCTCTTAAGAGGCGTTAGAAAGAAAATTGTTAATTTTAGAGAGAGAGCGAAGATTAAAAAAGCTAGAGCCCACTACAGAGGCAATTTGCCTGTCAAATTTCAAGCCGTTGTCGATTTCCACACCCAGATTTTCGATTTGGGGTGAAATAGCAAGATTTAAGAACCCAAGATTAGGTAAGTTTTGTGTTCTAGTTTCAGAGGTGCCAAAGACAATAACTTCCGATTTGTCTGAGTTTAGGAAATAAAATTTTTGAGAGCCATTATTTTACGTCATCCAGACATGATAAACTATTCAGAACATGTTTTTTTTCCATGGTCAAAGGCAGATAGATTTGCATATCATCAGTGTAACAGTGGAAAGAAACGTTGTGTTTCCTAAAGATTGACCCCAAGGGAAGTAAATAGAGAGAAAAACGTTTCTCCAAGTGGCTTAAGTACTATGTACTTACATTGAAATTAATAATTTGATACAATGGATGTATTGTGTACATACATGCTTTTACATTGTACTTACATTTTGAAAATAGCTGCATGTAATTACAGCTGTAATAAATAATTACACTGTTGACCCTTCCCTTACACCTTAATCCACTCTTATACCTACCGATACTACACACACCTGTCCCTAACCTTACCCGTATCACATCTCAATAGCAGCAAAAGTGTTTTTCAATACAGCATGAACACAATAAGTACATTGTACTTATTTTTCGATGCAAGTACATAGTACTTAAAGCCACTTAATATAAAGTGGGACCAAACTTTTTCACAAATGTGTGTAATTGTGTAATTTTTTCAGTGCCAAGAGTATAATCTACTGTTATAAGCAATTCTCATTTCTTAAGGGCCAGGAACAAATGTATAACATATTTATTACAGTATTTAATATGTGTAAGGCTCCAATAAAATTAAGATAATTATTCCCTCACAGATAAATCTCTCAATGAGTAAAATCAGCTCTATTAATATGGACTGGTAATAACAAGTACATTAATATTTTTAATGATTAATTTCCCTGGTTCTGTATGGTGCTATTTTAAGAAAGTAACACTGGCTGGGAATCTTCATTCTAATCTCCTGAGCAACTTAGAGTTTGCTGACTTCAAAGAACCTAACATCTCAAAGCATCAACAGTAAAATACTGATAACTAATCCTAATTTAATCCACGTATAAAGAACAGACCCCTGTTCTTTAGCCTGTATATGATTACCATTATTCATTTAATATCCTATCATTATTTTACAGGTGTTCATTTGTTTAAAGATTTCCTCATTTGTCTGGTTTGGAAGGACCGAGTGTCAGCATTATAGGACAGGCACAGAAGAGTGTTTCCTCTATATGCATTCAGCAGTGGCGTAGTTGAATGGGGCATATACATACTCAGTCCAACTGTTCACGAGTGTGTGTGCACAACAGATAAACAGGATATCTGACAAGGAAGAGCAGAAAGGGTTTTACTTGACACTTTATTTACCAGAGCAGATGGAATAAAACACAAGTACCAGAGTTTGGTTAAACATTAACATTTCTGAGTGTCCATGGGAAAGTGCAAAACCAAACTAACTGTCTACTAGTTAATCCTGTTTGACTATGTAGGTCTATGTAGGACACGTGCTGAACAAATTCTTGGTTAAAACTATCTACCCAGTTATTTCTTTTTTTAATGCTGTAACAAAACTTTCTGTTGTTCCATTTGTTTAATAAAACTTGCCTGTTGTGTAATTGTATTGTCATCTTTCCCATAAGACTATGAACCATAAAAACGTGTTTGTATTGTAAAAATCACGAAAAATCTATAGCCTATCTTTCCCCCCAGTGAGCCGAGTACAGAAGTGTTTTTGCCACTTACTTTTTTGTTGTGCAGCTGTTTCAACACTATATTAGACCACCAGGTTTTCATGTGTCTCGTCTTGTACCATATTAAGCAGTTTTTGGTTTGCTTTTGAGAGACCTTTCAAAGAGATTTGCCTATCAGACACAGTGTGGTACTACAATCTTGCAACCAATTCCACTCATGTTACAATTATCAGATGATGGGGGAAAAAAGTATTTTTCCAAAGGACATGTGGATAGTATCTTCGTCAGGTGATATTGATAAGTGTTTACAACACTATTCCACAATCTAACAGGATTCAATCTGTCAGTTGTCTGTCTAGTAATTTGCTTCAAGAATCAAGACCTGAATGCAGCATTCCCGGAAAAATGCTTACAACTAAACACTAAAAACATTGTGCATGATCGCCCTCTGCTGTTGCTTCTCTCGATTGTGGAACTAACTTATCACAGTTTGGGTGAATATTTCTAACACAATTTAAATCTTTAAATTGTGCAAACACTTGATTTCTCTGGAGGTCTGTAGAAAGTTTGTGCACCTCAAATTTGTTTTGTTTTCATCTGCTGTGAACGGTTACATTGTTAGCATGCTTTATCAATTAATTTTAATCTCAAATCGGTTACATAATTGTATCCCTTATGCTGAATTCCTGCATCAACTCAGTTAACCAAAAATAACCTGAAGGGAACATTCTGGGAACGTTCTCTTTAGGTTATTAAAAAATGCCTAAAAATAACCTGCAGGGAACGTTCTGGGAACATTCTCTTTAGGTTATAAAAAAATGCCTAAAACAACCTGCAGGAAACGTTCTGGGAACGTTCTATTTAGGTTATTAAAAAATGGCCAAAAATAACCTGCAGGGAACGTTCTGGGAACATTCTCTTTAGGTTATAAAAACAAATCCAAGAAATAACCTGCTGTTACGTTAGGAACGAGGACACAAGATGCAAGTAAAAGGCTCTTTATTATAGTGAAAGTTAATGATGAAGATGATGATGAAAAGTCCAGGTGATGCAGGCGGTGGCGCAGGGACTTCGATGGTCAGACACGGAGTGAAGGATGAAGTGCAGAGTGCTCAGAAGGGTGACGACGTAATCCAGACACGAAACGAAATCCAACAAGACGAAAACCGGAACGCAGGAACTCTAGACGGGACACGAAGCACGGGAACAGGAACAGGCAACACAAAGACTTCATGCAACGATCTGACAAAGGGAATGAGAAAGTGGTAAGTCTTTATAGGAGATGAGATGAGTGGCAGCTGGTACTGTAAAGTACATTTATTGTCCCCGTAAGGAAAATTTGTTTGCATGGTAATCAAGTAGGCATTTCAACATACATCATACAGCAAAAGAGAACCTTTAAACATACAAAGACACATACTAATACACTTAACACATATTTCCCCATACCCCGCACTTTACTACCGATTAAATTAGGCATACCAGACCTGCTGAGTATCCTACCAATTAAAATTACATATTTAAAAACTTAATTGCTTGAGGCAATCTGTTTTTGGTAAACAGAGGGAGGCAATATCGTCGCCCAGAAGGCAGCAGTTCAAATGAAGAGGCAAGGGGGTGCCTCTTGTCTCCCACAATGGTTTTTGCCTTGTTCATTACTCTTTCTCTGTAAATGCATTCCACACTTGGTAACTTGATTCCTAATAATTTACTGGCCGTTGTTACTGTTTTTCTTACAGACTTCTTCTGTGCCTCAGTAGCATTACCAAACCAGCAGGTGATGCAGAAAGCCAAAACGCTTTCAATAAAAGAACAATAGAACATCTGCAGCATTTTGTTGTGAACATTAAAAGATGAAAGTTTCTTTAAAAAATACATTCTTTGTTGTGTCTTTGTACTGATGAGGTCAGACCACAGATCCCATTTAAGCTGATGGTCAATCACAATTCCAAGATATTTATAATTTGTAACTGATTGTATAGCCTCCCCGTTGATAAAAGTTGAATTTGGTGATTGAATCATTCTAAAATCAATAAACATTTCTTTTGTTTTGGTGGTGTTTAGACGGAGGCTTGACCTTTCACACCACTTTAAAAAGTAGTCAAGAACTGGCCCATGCTCCTCCTCATCATCATATAGTAGACTTAACAAGGCAGTATCGTCTGCATACTTAATAAGGTGCCTGTTTGGTAAAGTGCTGGTACAAGAATTAGTATATAAAATAAACAATAAAGGAGATAAAACACATCCCTGAGGACTCGAGGAGAGCCTGTGCAAGTAGACATTTTGGCAGAGAGAGAAGTTCCTGCTCTGACTTATCAGAAATCGGTCAGAAATCTTGGAGTAATCTTTGATGACCAGCTGACCTTCACAGACCACATTACAAAGACAGCTCGATCATGCAGGTTTGCTATGCACAACATCAGGAAGATCAGGCCTTTCCTAACTGAGCATGCAACACAACTTCTCGTCCAGGCCCTGGTCATTTCTAGGCTTGATTACTGCAATGCTCTTCTGGCTGGACTTCCATCATGTGCAACTAAACCTCTACAAATGATCCAGAATGCTGCAGCCCGTCTTGTCTTCAACGAGCCCAAAAGGGCCCACGTCACTCCTCTGTTCATCTCTCTGCACTGGCTACCACTCGCTGCTCGCATCAAGTTCAAGGTGTTGACGCTTGCTTACAGATTGACCACTGCTTCAGCTCCCTCCTACTTCCACTCACTACTTCAAGTCTACATCCCTACCAGAAGCCTACGATCGGTCAATGAGCGGCGGCTTGTGGTACCGCCACAGCGGGGCACAAAATCACTCTCCAGAACATTCTCATTCACGGTTCCATGCTGGTGGAATGATCTCCCCACCCTCATCCGGAATGCAGAATCCTTGACAGCATTCAAAAGACAACTGAAAACTCATCTCTTCCGGGAGCACTTAACATAAAAAAAAAAAAAAAAATCCTTCCCTTTTCCTTTAAATCCTCGCTTGCCTGGCTCATGCTACTCTGAGCTATGTCTGAACTTTGTATTTTGAGCACTTCTTGCGTTGTTTCTGCCTCTTCACGATGACTCGCTTGGTTTAGTCCTCAGTTGTAAGTCGCTTTGGATAAAAGCGTCTGCTAAATGACTAAATGTAAATGTAAATGTAAATGTAAATGACTTGCTGGATTCTACAACTAAGAAAATCAACAATCCATAGAATCAAGCTAGGTTCAAGTGAGAATTCTGAGACCAATCTATCCGCCAAAATACTGGGCTGGATAGTATTAAAAGCCGAGGAAAAGTCCACAAATAAAATCTTAGCATGGGTCTTTGGTTTCTCAAGGTGAGTGTGCAATAAGTGCAATAGTGTCCCAATGGCATCTTCAACTCCCCTGGAGGCCTGATAGGCAAATTGCAAGGGGTCCATGAGGTGCTGAGTTTCAGATACAATGTACCTCTTCACTAAACGCTCAAAGCACTTCATGACCAACGATGTTAGTGCAATTGGTCGAAAGTCATTTGGACCAGTGGGTCGCTGAATTTTTGGCACTGGTATTATTATAGATGTTTTCCACAGCGTTGGGACCTTGTTAAGGTTAAAAGAAGATCTAAAGAGGTCAGTGAACACTGGTGCTAGCTGTTCAGCACAGTGTTTTATGACCCTTCCACATATGTTGTCTGGTCCTGAGCTTTTCCGAGTATTACATTTTCTAAAAAGCTGGAGGACTTCTGATTCCTTTATGGTGAAGTTAGATGAGTTAGATGAGTTAGATGAGAGGGGGAGGAGAGGGAGGGGTAGAGGTATCCCCGTTGTTGCTTCCGTACTATTGCCCCTCTCAAAACGACAAAAGAATGTATTGAGCTGGTTAGCCAGATCAAGTTCCTCACTACTCTGCAAAACCAGAGGTGAATTTCCCCTGCCCTTGTGTGGAACATTGGTCATCATTTTAATTCCTTGCCATATCTCTCTAGGATTACCTGATGCCAGGGTGGCCTCAATCTTTTGTTTATAGCTGTGCTTATCCAGCTGTATTTGTCTCTTAATCTGCCTCTGTCAGTCCCTTCTCACTGTTTCATCCTGGTTTCTATAAGCTTTTCTCTTTTGAATGATAAGATTCTTTAGTTTGTTTGACACCCATGGCTTGTCATTTGGGAATACTTTATAGGTTTTAGTAGGTATCACAGAATCTACACAAAAGTTAATATAATCAGACACTGCTACAACATGATCATTAATATCAGGGCTCTTAAAGACATCCCATGCTGTACAGTCAAAACACCCCTGCAGAGCCATTATGCTGTTATTGTTCCACACTTTGACAGATCTTTTTTGAGGCTTCTCCCTCTCCAGTAGCCTCTTATAGACAGGCCGAAGATGAACCACACTGTGATCAGACGCCCCTAGTGGTGGTAGCTGGGATGCTGTGTAGTAAGTATTCTTTGACGGTTCCATAACACATGTCTAATGTCTTATTTTTCCTAGTAAAACAAGTAACATACTGATAGTATGTGCGCAGGTAATTTTTAAGGGAACAATTATTAAAATCTCCCAGAATAAATTTAGGAGCATCAGGTGAAAGTGACTCCAGTTTCTGTGAGAGGTTAAAAAGAATCTCTGATGCTTTGTTGAAATTTGCCTTTGGGTGTATGTATACCACTGTAAGGAAAATTTGAGGAAACTCCCTTGGCAGATAGAAGGGTCGCAGAGAGACACACAGCAGCTCGATGTCAGAAGTACAAAGTTTCTCTCTCACCGTAACTGCCCGACACCACACGTCCCTGATGAGGAGACAGACTCCGACTCCGGTGACGTTAGGGTCTCGGTCGGTCCTAAACGCCGAGAAGCCTGAAGGTTCCACCTCACTGGACGCGATGTTACTATCCAGCCAAGTCTCGGTGATTGCCAAGACACACGCGCTCCTATACTCGTCCAGGAAGCGGGTGTTAGCCGATAACTCGTCCATCTTCGCTCTCAGTGATTGTGCGTTGATGAGCAGTGTAATAGGCAGAGGAAGTTTGTTTTTCAGCCTCTTTAGTCGGAGTCGAATACCACCCTTACGTCCGCGTTTACGTTTCGACCGAAAATTCTCTTCCTTAGGATTTGATTTAAGACAGTTCGGTATCAAGTCCACAACAGTTAAATAATCCGAGGGGATGTGATTGCGGAACAACAGTAAGAATTCTCTGCTGTATCGTATTTCGCAGGGTTTGCCTCCAGCAGCATTGTCGAGGTTGCTTCCTTGAGCAAAGTATGTGTTTAAAACCACAGCAAACAGTCCAATCACATACCATAAAATAAAATCAATTTTTGATACTAAGTGGCAAAAAACAAACAAACAAACCAGCCACAGAGCAGCACCAAACCGGAAGAGATCCTGGGTTCGAATCCCAGCAGATGGGTTCGAATCCCCTGGTGAGTGATCGCAGCTGGATACTGATCAATGGTGACGATCCGGACACACCCACTCACACACATGTAAACAACAAAGCACGAGACTAGAGAGAGACACTGGATCCATGAACCGTGACAGTACCCCTCCCCCTAGGAACGCCTCCTGGCGTTCCCAGGACTCCTTACCTGTCGATTGTAATCATCGATAAGGGAGTGATCCAGAATTTCTCTAGCAGGTACCCAACTTCTCTCCTCTGGACCATAACCTTCCCAGTCCACCAAGTACTGGAATCTGCGCCCCCTCCGCCTTGAGTCCAGCACACGATTGACCGAATAAGTTGGTTCTCCATCTACGAGTCGCGGCGGGGGAGGAACCGGGTTGGCGGATTAATGCGAGAATGAAATACGGGTTTAATTTTGGATACATGAAAGATGGGGTGAATTCTCCTGTACACTGGAGGAAGGTTGAGGCGGACTGCCACCGGACTAATGATCTTGGTGACAGTAAACGGGCCAATGAATTTGGGAGCAAGTTTATTAGACACGGAGCGGAGAGGAATGTTCTTGGTAGAAAGCCACACTTTTTGACCAACAACGTATACGGGGGGCCTAGACCGGTGGCGATCGGCTTTGGCCTTGGTGCCCAACCCCACGTGGAGAAGAGTCTCACGGGCTCTAGTCCAAGTGCGGTGACACCTCTGGACGAAGGCGTGAGCAGAGGGGACCGCGACCTCGGATTCCAGACTAGGAAAAATTGGTGGCTGGTAACCTACGCTACACTCAAACGGAGATAGGCCCGTGGATGACACTGGCAACGTGTTGTGGGCGTACTCCACCATAGAAAGTTGTTGACTCCATGAGGAAGGATTCTTGGAAACCAAACATCGTAACGTTCTCTCCAAATCCTGGTTGGCTCTCTCAGTTTGGCCATTGCTCTGGGGGTGGACTGACAGTCGCCCCCAGAAGCTTACAAAATTCTCGCCAAAATTTGGACACAAACTGGGGTCCCCTGTCAGAAACCACGTCTGTCGGGAGGCCATGTAACCGAAAGACGTGGTCAACGACAATCACCGCTGTCTCCTTGGCTGAGGGTAATTTGGGCAAGGGAATGAAATGAGCCGCCTTCGAGAACCGGTCCACTACGGTCAAAACTACCGTATGACCCTGGGAGGGTGGGAGGGCGGTAACAAAATCTAGAGCGATATGGGACCAGGGTCTCGAAGGGACTGGCAGCGGTTGGAGTAACCCATCTGGGGGTCGATTGGAGGTCTTACCAGTGGCACAAACTGAGCAAGCCAAAACAAAACTGTGAATGTCACGAGCCATGAGAGGCCACCAGAATCGTTGTTTGACTAAAAACCTAGTGCGATTGACTCCTGGATGACAAGCCACATTGGAAGAATGCCCCCACTGAATGACGCTGGACCTCAGACCCTCAGGCACAAATAAATGATTCGGTGGGCAACCGACCGGGGGCGTTACCCCTTCTAAGGCCTTCATGACCTTCGATTCGACCTCCTATACGAGTGTGGAGATGAATAGAGTCTCTGGTAAAATGCACTCGGGAGTAGACGGGCGTTCGGAACGATCAAAAATGCGCGATAAAGAATCGGGTTTGATGTTTTTAGAACCCGGGCGGTACGAAAGAGTAAAATCAAAACGATGCCCACAGAGCCTGCCTGGAGTTCAATCTTTTAGCAGTCCGAATGTATTCGAAGTTCTTGTGATCGGTCCAAACGATAAAAGGTACCCCCGACCCTTCTAACCAGTGACGCCACTCCTCCAATGCTAACTTGACTGCCAACAACTCTCTGTTCCCAATGTCATAATTGCGTTCGGCAGGAGATAGACGTGAGACAAAAACGCGCAAGGATGCATCTTGTCGTCTGAGAGAGAGCGCTGGGATAACACTGCTCGTGGCCCCTCGGCTCATGCCAGAGGGCGTCTACTCATGGCGTGACCACCAACTCGGGATAGTCGGGCATCCACTCTGAGGGCTAAAGCGATGAGTTCATTAAGAGACTGGGGCAGGTCCAAAGCATAGATTTCTCTCTGGACGTGGTCAGCCAGCCCATGCAGGAACATGTCCCACTGCGCCTCCTCGTTCCATTTGCTCTCCGCTGCTAGGGTCCGGAACTCGACCGAAAAGTCCGACACTGATCTTTCTCCTTGACGTAACTCAGCCAGCATTCTTGCAGCTTCTCTTCCGCCAGCCGACCGGTCGAAAACTCTTTTCATCTCAGCGGAGAGCTCCTGGAACGAGGCGCAGCATGGATCTTCATTCTCCCACACCGCCGTTCCCCATAACGCCGCTTTCCCAGTCAGGAGGGTGAGCACGAAGGCGACCTTGGAACGCTCAGTCCGGAAAGTCTTGGGCTGGAGCGAAAAATGCATGGAGCACCGGGTTAAAAAGGCTCTGCAAAATTTTGGATCACCTGAATAGGGCTCTGGGGTTGGTAGGCGTGGCTCCGACTGGGATGGGCTCTCCGATGGTGTGGGGGAACGGCCGGTGTGGGCGGCGCAGTGGGAGCTCGTAGCTGTTGGATCTGCCGGGTGAGCTCGGACACCTGTGCCACTAACGCCTGAACAGCGCGACCAGTATCATTTAAATTCTTCTCTTTATGTCCAGACGAGCCATACTGTTACTCAAACAGTCTTCCATGGTCGGCGCTGATGTACTTGCTGTATCCATTCTTGGTCAGATCGTTCTGTTACGTTAGGAACAAGGACACAAGATGCAAGTAAAAGGCTCTTTATTATAGTGAAAGTTAATGATGAAGATGATGATCAAAAGTCCAGGTGATGCAGGCGGTGGCGCAGGGACTTCGATGGTCAGACACGGAGTGAAGGATGAAGTGCAGAGTGCTCAGAAGGGTGACGACGTAATCCAGACACGAAACGAAATCCAACAAGACGAAAACCGGAACACAGGAACTCGAGACGGGACACGAAGCACGGGAACAGGAACAGGAACAGGCAACACAAAGACTTCATGCAATGATATGACAAAGGGAATGAGAAAGTGGTAAGTCTTTATAGGAGATGAGATGAGTGGCAGCTGGTACTGGTGAGTGATCGCAGCTGGATACTGATCAATGGTGACGATCCGGACACACCCACTCACACACATGTAAACAACAAAGCACGAGACTAGAGAGAGACACTGGATCCATGAACCGTGACACCTGCAGGGAACGTTCTAGGAACGTTCTATTTAGGTTATAAAAAATGCCTAAAAATAACCTGCAGGGAACGTTCCCAGAACATTCTCTTTAGGTTATAAAAACAAAGCCAAAAAATAACCTGCAGGGAACGTTCTCTGTAAGTTACCAAAAAAGAACCAATAGAGAATATGCTCCAAAAATCTGTCACAAAGAACCGGCAAAAGTAATGATTATGAATATGTAAAATATAGCAAGGAGATATTTTAATTATTTATTAATAAACAAGTCTTTTCTTTGTCCGTGTCAGTTGCAAAGATGAAGTTGACAATGCTGACTCGCGGTCTACTCTTCGCAGTAGCCTAGTGAACGCGCGAGAGAGAAATGCAATGACAGATTACATAAGCAGAGAGCAGTCTGTGTCTGTTTTCTTTCGTTTTGAATTATTCTGTTTAAGTAGACATGTCTGAGGCGAGTAGGCTTCCTTATACACTGAGTTTCGGTTCATTTGTGAGACGAGCTCCAGTTCAGGCGCCGGCGCCTCCGTTTCGTGATTATATAGTCTGCTATAGCCTATTTAATTCTTATTTATTAAATCCAGGCAATTGGTTGATGAAACATTGATTAAAATTAAGATACAATTAATACAAAACGAAATTCACTTTAAAGAAAGTTTTTTTGCTTTCTGTTTGATGTCTCTGTGAAAGTTTTAAAGCATATTTTAGTGCCGACATTGTTTTTTCCTCATATGCGAACTGAAATGAATATCCGTTCATGGTTTGTGTGTGTATAAGAGAGAAAGAGAAAATCCCAGTATTTCATTGAGACTTGAGATTAAATAAACTGCTTAAGTAGCTATTGTAGATCTTGTAGTAGCCTAATGTCACATGCAGTTAGCCTACACATGTCGATTAAAAACAAGAAAGTGGCTGGTAAAAACATTGAGTGTCTGGTAGATTTAGAAATCCACCAGCCACAGTGGCCGGTGGACAAAAAAGTTAATTTCCATCCCTGCACATCTCGCTGTTTGATCTCTTCAGATCGCATAATTCAGTGGAAAATGAATAGGCCTACAAATTTTATTCTGTATGACGAAATATTTTACAAACATGTGATAATTAATCATTATTTGTCCAAAAATGCGCACCATTGGACTAATAGCCCTGGCGGATGCTGTATATTGCATGTATTTGAACACAAATACACCGGTGAAGACGTGAATGAATGCTTTATGAGTGAGGATTTCTATTCAAAATAACGAATGTTGCAGATTTATGTTATGTTACATTTATGTTACCCCACCGCAGAAAATATTGAAAGCATAGCTAGCTAATTCCTTTGCGACTGACGTATCGATCTTGCCGAAACAGGTACTCAAGATGGCGGCAGACAAGTTTTAGAAGTGAGTGACGTCAGTGAGGAGACGTTGGTGACATCATCTGATATTCATGTATAGCAATCGCCGGCCCTGCGCTATAGAATAGGAAAATTACAATACTTTTGTCCTAATTTCGTCGCTTGTAAGAAATAAACCCTTGAGCTTTTATTTCAGAGAAAACACCAGATCACCATGCTGATCGTGTGAGCAAAGAGCGCACTTTTCTTTAAATCACTCAGCACAAACAGAATGCCACGTTACTTAGGCCTAATTAAAGTCTTGTGCTGTTTAGCCAAAAAATAAACCGAAATATAATACCGAAAACACTCAACATGCCAACAAAACATAAACATAACATCTTCCCAAACACATATCAAGCTTTTATTTTTCGTGTTCGCATTTATGAGGAAAACACAATGTTACGGACGTGAGCGCTCTGAAAGCGGCACTAAAAGATGCTTTAAAACTTTCAGAGACATCAATGAAAGCACAAAACCTTTCTTTAAAGTGAATTTTGTTTTGTATTAATTGTATCTTAATTTTAATCAATGTTTCATCTGTAGCGACAACGAGAATGGACCCAAACACAATTGAAGCTTTTGGGTGATTTTGTTCATACTTCATACATAATCCCACAAAGAGTCTTCACATTCCAGATTCAAATCACCAGACCCAGAGAGTCTACAACCAAAAAAGACCTTTTATTGTTTAACTAAAGGAATAATGTTGTCTACATTTGGTAATTGTGAAAGACAGATCTGTTCAGAAATGGTACTGCTCAGGGCCCTAGCAGGGGTCACCTGCGACTAACAGACCCCTTCTTTCTTAAGGACCAAGAGATGTCACGGGATAGGACCTACTAAATTAACGCCACGAGGTCAGGAGATCCCATGACAGAGATGTAAAACAGACTTCCCCCTTCTTGAAGACCGTTGAATGACCTCAGTGTTGAGATCCATTAAAACCCACAGAGACACGAGACTTTACATATCAAAATCCATAAAACTCATCCCAAAACAATTCTTGATGGACTTGATATAATCAAATATAATCGTTCAACCATATTTCTATGTGTTCTACAATATATGACCCCTATGTGTCTATTATGCTTAGATCACATATAAATCATGTAATTGTGTTATAACCGTGGGTATGAATGAAAGAGTACCGTGCTTCCAATCAAAAGAATCGTATAACCTTAATTCAAAAGATGGCTTGATTGAAATCTGTGTAAAATGTTTATGGTCTTAAAATGGAAATTATGTCTAAACTAAAGCCTCTGCTCAGCTGCAGAGTAAAGCAAACCACAGATACCACATGATTTACGATGCGAGGGGGATGATGGAAAATACCCCCCTCCTCAAACAACCTTACAAGTATCTTATTGTCCAAATTCCTCCAGGAGGCGGGACAAACATTTGAGTTTAAAATCTTAGACCCGAACACAGAAGTCGGGCGGGCTCTCTCTCTCGAAAAGGTCTCGGCAGAACAACAAGTCGGGTGGAGACAGCAGACGATGGTTGTGGTAGCCTAACCATGTAGACGCATAGAGACAAAGAACCCAAATTAAGATCAGAAGAACGGGTTCAACAGCTTCATTTCAAGCCATCTAACTCGTCTCACTTTCTTTCTTTCCTAAGTTTTCCTTTATTTTCCGTTGTGAGTCTCGGTTCTAAGTTAAGTTTTGCTGCAAAGTTTCGTTTTAACGTTTCAACTGCAAAGCCTGCTTCAACTTCAAAGACTTCATTCATCCGCGCCAACACGCCACGTGATTGGCCGCCCCAAGACGTCTCCAGGCACAGCCAGCCAAGCAACGAACGGGAAACCCCCTTTGACGAAGCACCGCAAAAAGCAACGCAAAGGACACGCAAGTAACACTCCAGACTCTTAACTGAACTGGTGCATTAATGTAATATCTAATAACCTGCCTGAGAAACGATAGAAGGGTTAAATTAATGATTAATGGTTCGTTCAGGTCATGTCTTATAAGTGCATATAGAAACTTGGGATTTCACTATCTCACTCTTAAAACTCATTCTTTCCTCACTCTCTTTCTTTCTGCAACTTGTATGAATGCGTGTGCGTGTGTTTGTGTTAGATATTAGTTTTATGTTTTAGGATAATCAATAAAGTCTTGTTTATATTTGAAAAGATTTTTGCCTTGTGTTGTGCTTGCACATTTAATGTCTTGTACTGTCGATCTAAAGTTACCTTGCTAATACATAGTGTTTCACTATAGATTGGATATTTATATCTGTGCCAAGGTTATAATTACGGCCCGTTCAAATGAACTCTAAACGAGTCATTTGCTCGGTTCCATAGTGATTCGGTCAAGATTCATTGCAAATCGATGAATCATTCCTTTTGAGCTAAATTGTCCTTCCGGCCCCCTTAAATACATTTTATGTATATTATTATTGATGTACATTCGTTACAGTTTGGTGGAGAGAATGCGGGCAGTTCAACCTAAATTGTAAGCATATATCAAGATTTATCTTTTCATTTTGTTTCGGATGCGAGATCCGAACCTCTGAAAGTCTGTGTGTGACGTATGGAGAGCGCGCAGCGCGCGCCCTGTTTGAATGAAGTGGATGCTGCGGCTTGAGTGAATGCATCCAGAGCAAAGCTGTTACTTTAGTCTAGTCTGCCTCCTTATTTGTTTTTATTATTATTTTTACCTGCAGTAAATTGAGTTAAGATATAAAACCTCACACTATAAGGTAAGAATTGAGCGTGTTCCTCATTTCCTGAAATACCTTGATTATAGCTTAACTGACGTCTGCGTGTCCCAGAGTCTTTCAAATAGCTATAACATTATGTGTGTGTGTTTATACCACTCAGAGAGCTGAACGAAATTAAACTGCAGTAATTTAAGTTAACGTTATCTGTAAGGACGAATATTCTCCTCACAGAGCGATGAGCGTGTTCCTCATCTAACGTTAGTCATAAAAGGCTTATATTTATTTATCTGATTGTCAGTGCGTGTTCCACTGCGATCCCTGTAATAAATATACGTTTATCTGTTTATGTCTGTTCAATGAATTCTCGTGTAACACTGCGCATGTCCGAGTGTAATTTGAATAGTAACTTAAAGTCGTGATAACTGAACCAACAGTTAAAAACCCTGTTGTTGTTGTTGTTTTTCTTGTGTGCCCAGATAAACTTGCACAGACGCGATCCGCCGAGATCGTAATTGTTCCATCTATTATAACGCAAAGCTGTCGCTTGCTTAAAGTTAATATCACTCTTAACGAACTGAGTGAAGCCCCACGTCGTAAAACCAGCTAAAGCTACGAGTGGTGTATCTTATTTGTACAGTGTGGAAATGCGCCGACATTTCCCGTAATATGATCGACTGTACGTGCATATTCTTCGAACAGTATTGAAATGCGCTCAGATTTCATGTAACACATGCTTAACTGCTTACAAACTATTTGCATTGCATTTCACGTGTTTGCCCACTAGCGTTTGTTTGGTCGCTATAGTTACGATCGTGACACGGAAGTCTTAACCAACGCTTCCGGGTGAACTCTGACCCGTGCAATCGCCAGAGTGTAAACAACCCTTTCGGTGGCTAGGCTAACCTAAGCAGTTGTTTACATTGAGGCCTATATGCTAACGCCTTACGCATTACGTACTGTTATCATTAGTAATTAACATCAGTGGTTAGATACAGTGTCTGTTTGAACAAAGTTAAAGTGATTTAACCATTTAAACACCTCGACTTTTACACCTGTTGGTCTTTTCTTCCTTTTTCTTTTACCTCTCTCACATTTTACTTTACCTATATTTTACTTGAAAAGGAAATATTGGCTTACAATTATTAATTACTTTACCTGCATTTTACTTGAAAAAGAAAATACTGGTTTACTATTACTAATTGTCAAATTTGAATTTGATTTTAAAGAAAAGGAAATATTAAAATAAAATTGAAATTCTATTTTTCTAGACAGATCATTTCTAATGATTTCTAATGATTTATGTTTAATAAATTCTAGTTTCATAATTTTTAAATTTCTCGTTGAGATCTAATCACTTTAGGTGAATAGGTCTTGAACTTGGAAAGTTAAAATTTGAAAGTTGTTATTACTATTACAAAAATAGTGTTAGACTCAGACTTGCTCATTATTGTCATTGCGTTTTATCCTTTCGTCCTGTTGGTTATAAACTTAACCACTATATTTGATTAATTCATTTTCGGGACGCTTCAATAGGGGACATTACCATCTCCATACGAGTTTCAAATAAACCAGAGACAATCGTCTTTTACAAAAGTTTATTTGTGTGTTTAGTTGTTCCTCAACTATCAATTCTATACTCGTGGTAGACCTAAAGGTAGCGGGATCCAACCTCCTTGCTTCATTTCTTCCTCATCACGTCTTTCCTGTTCTGTCCTGCTTTATTCCATCGTATTCTTCACATTTGTAGGGAACACAACCTGGAAGAACCATCAATCGACTCTAAAAAGAGACAAAGATAATCTTTCCCAACAAACAGATTATTAGGTATTTGATTTTTAATCAACAATCTTGTGTTCTTCATACTCTCCCTGCATTTGTAAACGCAATTTAAACTTTGACATCTTATCCAAGATCAAGTAACAGAGACAAGTGCTGAGCAAACTCCGCCCTCAAAGCATCCCTGCAGTAAACTCTGCTGTAAGCGGTCCAACTGAAGGTGTGTGTGTCAATCCTGTCAAACTCAGAAAAGAGGTATCAGCATTATTATTGTATTATCTTTCCTCGTAAACATAAACAATAATATTGTTTACCTTTCTGAAAACAGATTTTCATTGATAAGAAACATTTATGAGAAATTAATACTTCCCCTAGTTAATAATTTTCTTTTTGTTTTTCCCTCATTGAAATTGGTTGTTAACTTTTCTCTCTTTTTCCCTTACTCAGTTGAGTGACGAAGTCCTCACATCACGAGTTGAAACCAGCTTTTCATTGATAGAAAATATTTATAAAAAATATTTCTCCCATTAAAAAAAAAAAAGTTTCTTTCCATTGAGATTTGTTTTAACCTTTTTCTCTCTCTTTCCTTTAAGCAGTTGAGTGAGGAAATCTTTACATCTCTAGCCTACCTGGCTACACTTAGACCAACACTTAGTCATTACGACACTTCACTATTGGTGTACAATTATTGAAACGACACTTAGCTGTTCAACCACATATAGGCTTATACCCCACACAGATCTGTGTCAGTCTCTTCACCCCAGTGTGTCAACATGTCGTGGACGACAAACCCCACTGCCCAAAGGGAAGATGTGGACGCCTGGCTTAGAGGCATTACAGACTGCCTCACACCAAAGACAATTGAACTGTTATTATTTTTAATAATAATCATAATTCTGAGAAGATTCCTGACACACGATTCAAGCCAAAACCAAAACCACTTGGAACTAACTAAGATCACCTGTTCCCTAAGTAATGCCTTCACAGCCCAGCTGAAACTAAGCGACAAGCACATCACCCACCTCCAGGAGGAGCTGACACGTGCCCAGAGCCGCATAGACAAGCTGGAAGTGAAAGTCCAGGACGACTTCAAGCGTCAGACCACCGAGTTCCTGAGAGAGCTGATGCACACTCAACACTGCAAAGACCAGCTCAAAGGTGAAGCTCAAGACAAACTCAAAGTGTCCGACGAAGCGGAGCAAGAAACAAAGACACAAGTTGACAAGCTCCAAGAAGCCCTTGCAGTCACTGAACGTGACAAACAAGAATTAAAGACTGTCCAGAAACACCTGGTAAACCAACTCCAGTCTGCTGAACATCAGCTAGAGAAAGCCAAAGCTGACATTGAAAGTAAGAACTCTAAAATCACTGCTCTGGAAGACCACCTGGAAAGGTGCAGCACTGACATCGACCATCTGACCCAACAGCGAGATGACGTCAACGACGAGCTCTACGCGGTCAGAGATGAACTCCAGCACATTTTCCAACAGAAACCAGAGCCAAGAAGGGAGAGACCTCCCTCAGCATCACCCCTGCTGAGCAGAACAGAGTCCTCCACCCAAGAACTGGCATACAGTGAAAGAAGTGAATGGCCACAACCCAAAACGTCACCGGCCTTTACCACAGAACTGTTCACTGCCAACAAACGAAGAGAGCTCATCCAGGCAGACTCCAAAGCTGCACATGGGATGACATTTAAAGATCTCAACCAGCTGGTTAAGAATATCACTCAGTTCAACCCGAACTCCACAGAGGGTCCCGACATCCAGGCCTACCTCCGAGATATCGACTTCCACCTAGAGGTGAGACCCCATATGACTGACAGAGACAGGTTATACCTCATCAGATCCACGTCCAGTCCAGAGGTGCGAAGCTTCCTAGACCGACAACCTGCTAATGTCATGTCAAACTACCAGCTACTACGTGAGACACTGATTAAAGAATTTACAGGTCCAGAGTCAGAACACGGTGTGTTAATCGCCTTGGAAACCAAACAAGGTCGACAAGAGACTCCCCAAGCCTACTTCCACCGTTTTCGACAAGCTTACTTAGGTGCATATAGCAAACCTGAACTTGAAGAGGATGTGAACTTCAAAACCCTCTTCCTGAGAAACCTGCACCCTGGATTGAGTCATCATCTTGGTATCATGGCCTGCCCAGGCACAATGACAATTCAGCAGCTACGTGACCTGATACACAAGGCCTACATCAAACAAAAGATGACCTCAAAGAAAGGTTTGAAAACATCCACAGTTTCAAACTCATTCAGCCAAGACACAAGCCTTGCACTGGAAGACACCCAGTGGCATGACAACATCACAATCCTTCGTAAGGAGCACAGAGAACGTGACTCCCATGCCGATGACACCTACCACACCAACCGCACTGAGTGTGCCCAAGAACAAGACAGTTTACCCTCAGAAGACATGGAGCGACTAATGAGGCAACTGCAAGTGTTCATCGAAAACAAGCTGAACACAGAGGACCAATGATCATCTGGTACACCTTCCTAAGGAAGATGACGACCACCTGTTCTACAACAACACAGAACAAAGTGGTTTCTCACAGTCAACCACTGACAAATGCCCAGAGGTACCAGGAAACACCATCCTGGCTACCCATCACTCATAAAGAAACCACCAAACGAGCTCCAAACTCAAGAACCATGTGAGTGCTACAGCAACAACAGTAAGCACAGAAGGTCAGGAAGTCTGTCACAACCAGAAGGCATCACAAGAGGAAGGCAACAAAGGAGACCACGTTTTGCACTACAGCTTCACGCATCCATGCCAAACCACCTCCCAATGTCTGCCAGAGAACTTCCTGCCTTACTGGACTGACCCCCAGCAGATCATAGAAGATCCCTTTCCAAGGCAAAGATGCAACAAGCCCATCAAAGCTAAGCCATCAAGCAAAGGGGGGAGCAAGACAGACTGAAACAGATCTGACCATACATGCATGCATACATGCACTACACAACACCCCTAACATACTCACTAATATACAGAAGTTAACCACCTCTACCGTGCAAAACATCCAACAAATATGTTTTCCCCCACAGGTAGAAACTATCTTCAGAAACTAGCTTAACAACTTAGCTACACTTACCGTAGGAAACATGGTAACTACCCATCCAACAAGTACACCTGAGAACACCTCTCATTACATCATGATACCTGACAACTTAGCTGTGCAACCGTAGTTATAAGTCCTATCAGGAACACTCAACTGCTTTGTTTTGTTTTACTTCTTCCTTCCTTTCCTTCTTTTATTAGGTAAAATGCCTGTCCACCCCATAAGGGTCAAGGTTACCATATAAGGATTGACGCACCACGCCTGATGTTTGCAAGTCACCTTAAAACGAATGTTAGCTTAGAGAACTCCCTGCATCATTCGAATCAAATTTGAAAGGTAAATTGGTCTAAACCTAGAACAATCTAGAAGAGAATAAAACAAACAAAATCAAATTTAGTCACAAAGTTGATCAATCACCGTTTTAAAACAAACTAGAATAACGGTCCTAAAATTGAACTAAACTTTTACCACATGATTGACTATATTGAGAGAGTGAACCTGTTTAGGCCTAGATAATCTAATGCCCTGCACCAGTAAAGTGACCAGTCATGGAGGTGTTGTCTTGTTGTTTGCTGTGTGTGTTTGCTTCCTCTACCCGTTTCTCCAGCGTTCACCGATGTCTTCTTCTCAACACATCGTCGAACGAAGGGGGGATATGTAGCGACAACGAGAATGGACCCAAACACAATTGAAGCTTTTGGGTGATTTTGTTCATACTTCATACATAATCCCACAAAGAGTCTTCACATTCCAGATTCAAATCACCAGACCCAGAGAGTCTACAACCAAAAAAGACCTTTTATTGTTTAACTAAAGGAATAATGTTGTCTACATTTGGTAATTGTGAAAGACAGATCTGTTCAGAAATGGTACTGCTCAGGGCCCTAGCAGGGGTCACCTGCGACTAACAGACCCCTTCTTTCTTAAGGACCAAGAGATGTCACGGGATAGGACCTACTAAATTAACGCCACGAGGTCAGGAGATCCCATGACAGAGATGTAAAACAGACTTCCCCCTTCTTGAAGACCGTTGAATGACCTCAGTGTTGAGATCCATTAAAACCCACAGAGACACGAGACTTTACATATCAAAATCCATAAAACTCATCCCAAAACAATTCTTGATGGACTTGATATAATCAAATATAATCGTTCAACCATATTTCTATGTGTTCTACAATATATGACCCCAATATATGACCCCTATGACCCCTATGTATTATGCTTAGATCACATATAAATCATGTAATTGTGTTATAACCGTGGGTATGAATGAAAGAGTACCGTGCTTCCAATCAAAAGAATCGTATAACCTTAATTCAAAAGATGGCTTGATTGAAATCTGTGTAAAATGTTTATGGTCTTAAAATGGAAATTATGTCTAAACTAAAGCCTCTGCTCAGCTGCAGAGTAAAGCAAACCACAGATACCACATGATTTACGATGCGAGGGGGATGATGGAAAATACCCCCCTCCTCAAACAACCTTACAAGTATCTTATTGTCCAAATTCCTCCAGGAGGCGGGACAAACATTTGAGTTTAAAATCTTAGACCCGAACACAGAAGTCGGGCGGGCTCTCTCTCTCGAAAAGGTCTCGGCAGAACAACAAGTCGGGTGGAGACAGCAGACGATGGTTGTGGTAGCCTAACCATGTAGACGCATAGAGACAAAGAACCCAAATTAAGATCAGAAGAACGGGTTCAACAGCTTCATTTCAAGCCATCTAACTCGTCTCACTTTCTTTCTTTCCTAAGTTTTCCTTTATTTTCCGTTGTGAGTCTCGGTTCTAAGTTAAGTTTTGCTGCAAAGTTTCGTTTTAACGTTTCAACTGCAAAGCCTGCTTCAACTTCAAAGACTTCATTCATCCGCGCCAACACGCCACGTGATTGGCCGCCCCAAGACGTCTCCAGGCACAGCCAGCCAAGCAACGAACGGGAAACCCCCTTTGACGAAGCACCGCAAAAAGCAACGCAAAGGACACGCAAGTAACACTCCAGACTCTTAACTGAACTGGTGCATTAATGTAATATCTAATAACCTGCCTGAGAAACGATAGAAGGGTTAAATTAATGATTAATGGTTCGTTCAGGTCATGTCTTATAAGTGCATATAGAAACTTGGGATTTCACTATCTCACTCTTAAAACTCATTCTTTCCTCACTCTCTTTCTTTCTGCAACTTGTATGAATGCGTGTGCGTGTGTTTGTGTTAGATATTAGTTTTATGTTTTAGGATAATCAATAAAGTCTTGTTTATATTTGAAAAGATTTTTGCCTTGTGTTGTGCTTGCACATTTAATGTCTTGTACTGTCGATCTAAAGTTACCTTGCTAATACATAGTGTTTCACTATAGATTGGATATTTATATCTGTGCCAAGGTTATAATTACGGCCCGTTCAAATGAACTCTAAACGAGTCATTTGCTCGGTTCCATAGTGATTCGGTCAAGATTCATTGCAAATCGATGAATCATTCCTTTTGAGCTAAATTGGCCTTCCGGCCCCCTTAAATACATTTTATGTATATTATTATTGATGTACATTCGTTACACATCAACCAATTGCCTGGATTTAATAAATAAGAAGTGAATATAGCAGACGATAGATAATCACGAAACGGAGGCGCCGGCGCGTGAACTGGAGCTCGTCTCATATGAACCGAAACTTAGCGTCTTAGCCTATAGCCTAGGCCTACTCGCCTCACAGACACGGGCGGAAATATTGGTGCTGGGTAAAAAAAAAATGCGGGGGACAGAATCACCTGTTTCTAAAAGTGCGGGGGACATGTGTCCCCCCGTCCCCGTCCCCCGGTTGCTACGCCCCTAAGTAAGTCACCTTCTATTAGTGCCATCCGTGCACCAGAACACTTTTTGCACTACTGGATTTCTTGATGTTGAGGATGTACTCAAAAAAGGTCTTCAAGCTTTCATGGTGGGAATGAATGCAGTAATCAATTTGATCCTTAGTGTTTTCACTTTCCTCTACTGTGTATGTTCTTACTTCTCCACTCTCTCCTATTCTTCCATGTACTCAATCCTCTGCTCCATCACGTGTTCTTTCTTTTCCTCTGTCTTTTTTTCCTGTCTACTTTCATCTCCTCTCTCTTCTTTACTTTTCTCTTCTGCCTCATGCCCTCTCTCCTCTCCACTCTCCTCTAATGTGGACCCACTGGCCCTAGCCTGAGAATAAACATAGATGATGTCACAAATGCACAAAAGTTGACAATATGTTCCAAACACTGCACCAAAAAAAAAAGTGACAGTTACATGTCCTAACTCAGGGCTCAAAGGCTAAAATTTAAGTTCATAATGACAAAGAATTGAAGAAGTATTGTATTGTTTATTTAAATTATGTATGCAGTAAAGAAAAAAGACTCATGCACTATGTAAGACATAGACATAGACATAGACCAGCATTCAAAATCAAGAACCCACAAACACTGACACTAGACACAGGGTTTAAATACACTGAGTCTTAAATACAATTTGAGTCTTTAATTAAAACGACAGGGAACACCTCAAAGTCTGCTAAAGCCAGGAGAGAGGGCTGGCAAGAAGTAGCAGACAAATTAAATGCGTAAGTGCTGTCCATGGTTGATGTTTCTATCACTTTCTACAGTATGTATTTTTGCATTTTAATATTTTAATATTTACTTTGTTCTTTTATGTCAGAGCCTCCACGGGACCCACTAGAACATGGAGACAAGTAAAAGTGAAGTACAAGAATATTCTACAAAATGGTAGCATTTAATTTGTATAATGTCTTTATTTTAAAAAGCCACTTTTTCCCTCTTTTTAAAAGCCACAGTTAAATAATGTGTTTGTCTGTTTATAACAGCCACCAAGAAAAAGGCCAAAAAAAAAAAAAAAACCCGGTGGTGGTCCTGCACCACCACGATATATCCCAGCAGAGGAGCTGGCCCTTGGGTTGAATGAAAACCGAACCATTGTGGAGGGCATCCCTGGGGGCAGCTCTTCCTCAGACCCAAAGCCACGGACCAGTAGCAGCAACACTTTCATTACTGGTAGGCTAAACGCGCTTTCAATTCTCTTAGTACACTGTAAAACTATTTGTTGCTGCATTAAATGAAGTATAATCCAAATGGCTGATACAGTTATTTCAACCGTTTGTGAAAGTGAAAACTTCTAAACTTTTAGTTAATATAAAATATGTTGCCATGAGTTATTGATCACATTATATTTTTTACAGTGTAGTTAATTGTGATGCCAATTTTTTTTTTTTCTCTTATGTGCAGTTTTACATAATACACCCAACACTTTTACCTGTTCCCAAGCAAGTGGTGGCTGAAGCATATGCAGTAAGTTGTGTACTTTTTCTAACTTGCATAAAGGGAAGAAAGTGCAACACTTTGTAATACCCATTTATTTCCATTGCACAGGACAGTGAAGAAACCCTCTCAGATGACTGTCCTTTGGAGGAAGAACCTGTAAGTGCATAAATAACTTTACACTAATTTGTATATACTTGTATACCTATTCTTTCTGTCTGAAATATGAGTTGCAGGAGTCCACACCTAGAGAAAGGCCTACAGAAAGGCTTGCAGAACAGTCTGCACAAATAACTGATACAGAGGTGGACAGTGTTGTACTTTTATTTTTCACTTTTGTTGCATGAGGCATGGTTTGACCCTTTCTTTTTCTTTCACAAAATGACACAGGATGACATCCGTTCCCTATATAAATGGCATCTTCAACAACATTTTTTAGTATTTTGACCTGAAAAAACACAAATTAAGAGGAGAAATTGAACTCGACAACTTGAAAAAGAGAAAAATTGCACTAGAGCTAGAGTTGCTTCAAAAGGACCTTCAGAGTAAGCGCTAATACACCATTTGACACATAGTATTGCTGACTTTATAACTATCTCTTAGTGCAGGCAAAAGATGACTTGGTGACTTTTCTTTATAAAGAATTGTTTAAATAAAACTCCAGGAACTAAGCATATTTGTCTTGTCTTTTATTACACATTCAAAAATGGTCTTCCACAATTCTGTCCCGTGCAGTTCTGCCACTAGGTTGGTCCGAGTGCACTGGCTGGAGGTCATCATCAGGCTGCACCTCCACCACAGGGGTCCTCTCCTTTCTGATAGTGGCAATGTTATGCAATATGCCACATGCAACAATTATGTCACAGGCCCTGTCAGGTGCAACCCTCAGACTTTTCAGAAATCTTTCCTTTAGTTGCCCAAAGGTCATTTCGTACCTTTGTCCTGGCTAGCTGCATTGTAACGGGTTTGTGGTCCAGGGAAAGGCGTCATAAAATACTGCCTGCAGGCATAGCCCCTGTCTCCAAGCAGGATCCCGTCAAAATCCCCTGTATAATGAAAAAATGCAGTTGTGTTAGGCTCAGCATAAGTGTGTGTAATACTGTGAGCTTGACATTTATGTTCCCTTATCACGTTCAAATGTGCATAAATGTGACTCTCTGAAAATTCTTGAGTCATGCACTGATCCTGGCCATTTTGCCTCCACATTTGTGATTTGGAACATAATAACACACCATCTAAGAGATTTTAGTCAGTCAACTGCATACTTTTTGATTCCATTTCTTTCTTTTTTTTAATGTAATATATTACTAATCTGGAATATTATAAATTGTAATAGTAGCTTAGCTGCACATTTACATTGTGAACCCCCTTTCGGTTCACAAAATCACCTTCATTGGGGCCTGGTGGGGCCTTGATGGGAACGTGTGTGCACTCTATGGCACCAATCACGTTAGGGAAGCCTGAAGGACACATACTGTTAGTCATACTTTTTGGCATGGTCATTGAAGTGTTACAAATGTATTAAATGTTTAATTTAGATTCCAATACCAAATTATAACTGAGAATATGCATTCCAGTTTAGAATATCAGCTTTGAAACAGTTTCCAGCAAGAGAATCTGGAAAATCCTGTTTTTCTGTATTTGTCAGATTACTGAAACTCTTAATTGCTTCTTCCTGACATTCCTGTTTCCCTCTATTATAAGACCCTTGGTCCTGTTTTCTTAACTCTCAGTGTTTGAATAGGAATTTGATTTGGACCGAGATGGGCGACAGTTTCAATCTATAACTGGTTCCCTAAACCTGTTTACATTATTCACATGCTTTGTAAGTTCCTCCCCTTTTAAGATTGTTATAATTGTGAGGGAATGGCTACCTGAGTTAGACTCGTGATGATGCTTGGAAGAGACTACAGCAAATCCAGCTCATCTGCAATAAAGAACCTGCAAAAGATACAACCGAGTCTCCTGGTCTTTAGCTTCTGAGTTTCTACACTTTAGAAGAAAATAAGTTTACTACAGATGGTGCCGCGACCCGGATAGAATTAACTTCACCTGAATCAAGAACTGAATTTCAACAAAGATCAACAAAGCTGAGTGAGTTCTGACTGAGTTCCAGCAACTTCGACCTCAACAAAGCTGAGTGAGTTCTGACTGAGTTCCAGAAACTTCGACCTCAACAAAGCTGAGTGAGTTCTGACTGAGTTCCAGAAACTTCGACCTCAACAAAGATCTTAACAAAGAATGAACATTTCTGACTGAAGTTCCAGACGGAATCTTTTCCGTACAAACAACGATTTGGTGAGTTTCACTCTATTCAAAGAACCGCTGAATGACCAGTATAAATCTCTGTGCCGCCAGAGAAAAGAGTTATCAGACAGCTGTAGTGTTTGGTTAACTAAAGTTATCCTTTAAAAGTGTTCTTAACAACAGTTTAACTGGGTTAATAAGTGTAGCCTCTGTTTGATCAGAGAAGTTTTTTTAGTGTTTTTGTTTGTGTGGTAAAGAACATCACAAAATGTGTGAAAATTGAAAATGTGTGACTGATTCCATCAACTGAGAAAGGTGGACTAGCTACCCCTTTATGGACTGACAGTGAGTTTAAGTCATTATTAGGAAAGCACATGGACTCCATAGTGACTGAGTCAGTCAGATTGAATTTGATAAAGAAATTTGGTATTCATCCAGACAAAGTATGGTCAATTGAAGATTGTAAAAAGGTACTAGGAGCAAGTATTCGCAAGAACAATGTGAAAGCCATTATTTGTTGTCAGAGAGAATTTAGCTTATCCATTGCACAAGAACAAGCTCAGTGTATTGCGAAGTTAAAAGAACAGAACAAACAGTTGCAGACTCAAGTGTCCTGTCTCAAGACAAAGGTGGGCAGTAACAAGGCCTCATCCAAATGTGACTCAGAAGACCAACAGTCAGATAAAACTTATCCTGATTTTCAAGCTTTCTTTGAAACAGATATAGCTCTCCAATCAGCAGAGAAACAACAGAAACGTAAATGTTCTAAGAGAGAGGGCAGTTGTTATTACTGTGGTAAGCCTGGACATTGGAGAAAAGAATGTAGGAAAAGCAAAAAGAACTTGAGAGAAGTTAACAATATTGCTCAGCTCTTACTCAGTCTGCCTTCTAATCTGAAGCAGCCCCTGCCTTCATCACTAATGAGTTTAGGTCAGGCTGTAAACATAAAATGCCCTCCCCCACCTACAGGGACAGAATAGGACACGAAACCGTGAAGAACCGAAGGGAAGATCTGAATGCAATACGCGTCAGTGGCCACCCCTTCGGCGAAGATTTCCTCATAGGCCTTCCCCATTCATTTAGTCAATCCTCACTTCACTGTGTTTTCTTTAGGTGTCAAAATAATTAAGAAATAGGGAAAGAAGGAACAACAATAGCAATAGACTCGGAAAAGTTTACAACCCTATAGTGTTGAACAAATACTGCTCCTGTCTTTTGTTTTTCTGTCTTCCTTTGTGCAGATACCTCTTGATGGCTGACCCAAGACAATATGCACCGACCTCCTCACCGCCCCTCTAGAAAACAACGAGACCCACTGCAAAGCCAACTATCACAAAATGAGAAAGAAAAGAAAAAAAATACACAACGCAGAGACTACGAAACCTTCAGTCATCCATCGACATGATCAAGATTGTCATACTACTACACATCATGAAGATCGCACAAAGTCCGGACTCCAGAAACAACATATTCTTAGAGCTGATGAATATGTCAAAAACGCCTTGTTTGCTGGAAAAGAACGTTTGCATGTCACATCCGAAGATGGCTGCATTCCAGGACTCACTTGTGCACAAACATGGTGGTCCAACAAGACATTCTTGATCTTTCAGCAAAATTTACACCAAGATGACTGAAGATAATTCGTCATGGTTCAGAAACTTGATTGATACGAGAAAATCACAGTTCCAACCAGAAAAGACTTGCGGACTCTAATTGCATGTTTTGTTTCTGTGTCAACATGCAATTGCAGAAACACCAACACCGAGCAAGCTATGTGCCTGTAACGATTACAAGTTGCAAGAATGAATTTTTAAGTGTTTAAATTTGTATATAGTGTGGGAGTTATTTAGAACTCCCAAAGAGGGGATTGAAGTGTTACAAATGTATTAAATGTTTCATTTAGATTCCAATACCAAATTATAACTGAGAATATGCATTCCAGTTTAGAATATCAGCTTTGAAACAGTTTCCAGCAAGAGAATCTGGCAAATCCTGTTTTTCTGTATTTGTCAGATTACTGAAACTCTTAATTGCTTCTTCCTGACATTCCTGTTTCCCTCTATTATAAGACCCTTGGTCCTGTTTTCTTAACTCTCAGTGTTTGAATAGGAATTTGATTTGGACCGAGATGGGCGACAGTTTCAATCTATAACTGGTTCCCTAAACCTGTTTACATTATTCACATGCTTTGTAAGTTCCTCCCCTTTTAAGATTGTTATAATTGTGAGGGAATGGCTCCCTGAGTTAGACTCGTGATGATGCTTGGAAGAGACTACAGCAAATCCAGCTCATCTGCAATAAAGAACCTGCAAAAGATATAACCGAGTCTCCTGGTCTTTAGCTTCTTAGTTTCTACACTTTAGAAGAAAATAAGTTTACTACATCATGATTGCATGTCATTAACAATCATAAATGTACCTGCAATAGCAAAAAAATTCTGCTTTACAACCTGGGGTCTTAAGTGGCTTGGAAATACCACAAAAACCCCTAAAAACTGCTTGAGTGCCAGGTAAACTTTGCGAATGGCGTGACAGACAGCACTTTTCACTAAATTCTCTGCATCTCCAATAGTGTAAAGGAAAGTGCCACTCGCAAAGAATCTCAGGGCAATGCACACTGCCTGTGCAGTTGTCAAAGCCCGGCTCCTCCGTGTTGAACACTTAAAGCTACAATATGCAGCTTTTTTGGCCACAAGAGGGCGCAGTTTCCAACAATAACAAAGGCGTATGTTTATGACGCAGTGACGAGCTGAATGATGGGACTTGCTGTCAAGCTGATGGATCTAATAATGTTTATGGATTAGTGAAAACACTCATGTTTTTTTAACATTACAGTGGTATGAAGCAGGTCGCGATTGCTAATAAGATATCACACGCTAGTCCCGCGGATATAAAGGAATAAGGAAATTTCATCCTATCGAACTACACGCAAGTGCTGGATTACACACACAGGTCAGTTTATTAGACGAATTAAACTTGTGAGGTAACGCAGCGCTGTTTCACTTGGTATAACGTTACACTATCACACTAAACGGCATTTAAATGTGTGTTGTAAGTTATAATGTTATTCTACCTGTTAGTTTGTTTGCTATACGAAACTAGCAGCTAGATCAACATAAGAATAACATACTGACCATATTCTAACATTTCATCATGTCGAGCTAACGTTATAACATTGATTTGTTTTATGTACATTTGCTCACCTGTCTAATAAAGCTGTCAATTCGTGACTCGTGAAGCTCTGTCAAGTCCAAATTAGTCTTGGACGCTAACTCTCTGTCAAGTGGAAGACAGTCTCGGACGCTAGCTCTCTGTCGAGTGGAAGTCAGTCTCGGACACTAGCTCTCTGTCGAGTGGAAGTCATATTGATATTGATCCTCATTTTAGTTCTCCTTGTTTGTCCCAAAGTCTGCTTGCCATGGTCTATGTTTGAATGAAACAAGAACTGGGTGCCGCTAAACGTTACTCACTATGCAGTTGTCCACATCTGTCGCCATGGTTACGTCATGGCTATGACAGTACGAGCGGAAACCGAGGATAGCGCGGATATTGCGTCATTGACAGGCGACATTTTTTTCCGGGATGGCCACTTATTTAAAATTGGAATTTCTCTGAAATAAACAATCTTTGGAGACTTTTGGGATATTGTAAGTACACAACTGCAGGAAATATATCACACTGTGCAAGTGATTTTTGGATA
Source organism: Semotilus atromaculatus (assembly GCA_031834385.1). Lineage (NCBI taxonomy): Eukaryota > Metazoa > Chordata > Actinopteri > Cypriniformes > Leuciscidae > Semotilus > Semotilus atromaculatus. The sequence goes on from JAULUF010000037.1 coordinate 2,128,792, forward strand.
TTTTATTACAAAATTCTTACATATTGGACCTTTAAAGGATTAGTTCACTTTAAAAAAAACCTTTTGCTGATAATTTACTCACCCTCATATCTTCCAAGATGTCCATGTCTTTCTTTCTTCCGTTGAAAAGAAATTAAGATTTTTGATGAAAAGATTCAAGGATTATTTTCCATATAATGGAGTTCGATGGAACCCAAACGGTTCAAGGTCCAAATGACAGTTTCAGTGCAGCCTCAAAGGGCTTTAAACGATACCAGACGATGAATAAGGGTCTTATCTAGCGAAACGATCGGTCATTTAAAAAATAAATAAAAAAGTTTAAAGGTGGGGTATGGGATTTGCAAAATGGCCGGCAGATTTTGAAAATACACAACTCAAATGGTCCTACCTTCTTTCTTCCAATGCTGGCCCTGATTCGCGAGGGGGATGGGGGGAGGGGGGTATGGTACAACCGTTTGATTGACGGCCTAACTGTCCAATGATTCTAGGTGGTCTTGGAAATGATTGGCTGGAGTTTTCTGAGTCCTGCCCGTTCCACAGATGATTAAATTGCTTAACTTTCATTTCAGTGCTTCTAACTCAGTGGCTGTAAGTGGGTTAGGAATAGGATTTCAAGTGATTTTGAAAGAAATTGACAAAAAAGAGAATCACATACCCCACCTTTAAGTTTTATAAGCACAAATGCTGGCCTTGCTCTGTTCTGTGATGCGCGTCACGTAATACGCAAATACGTTGAAAAGGTCACGCTTCTGTCCTGACGAAAATGTTCTTTTAGCCTTTTTAATATTAAAACACCCAGGATACGCACACGAAATGGGCAGTGAGCAGAATTTAATAATTTTTTTATAGATCAAAACACGTGCCTTTTTTTTTGTCGCGGAAAATACTTTTCAATTCTAATCTGGATTGAAGCAGCAAACATTCAGTGTAAGAGTAATAAAATGACAGAACATTATACATTATAAGCTAATAAGTTTATTTGATTCACAGCTCAGGGTTTTACCTGTGTCAAAATTGGTATTTGGTAGAAGCCGACGGCCACTGTCATCCGTTCACTGGCCCTCTTAAAATAAATAAATAAACAAAATAAATAGAAACCTGTGATTTTTTTTTTCACTGGATTTCATAGCTTTGTAGGATAAAATCTATATTTGCTAGAAGAAGACTGGAGAGCAAGATATATATTTAAGATGGAAAAATGCGGTTAGACAGACATTTAGAGATATCTCTAATCTGATTTTTCTAGTCCAATTATAATTACAGATATTTCGAATTATTCTAGTCAAATTATAATTATGACTCGTCAAAATACAATTGTAACTATCAAAAATATATTTATGGATAGTCAAACCATAGTTATATCAATCCGCCTGTCATACACGTAAATATTTGAAAACATTGCAAAAATAGCCAAATACCACATGATGGCGCTGCGTATTCACTGAATGCACGACGCCACATCAGATGATCTCTGTAGATCACCAAATACTACACAACATTAGTTTATATAGTTTATATAGTAGAGACTAAAAATAATTTTAGTTTAATAAGATTTCCGGTTACTATTTAGTTCCCCTCGATCAGAGTTCACTGAGCGTCTCAGTTGAGGCCAACAATATTGGGACACTCACACTAGCTCAATCCTCGAGCACACGACGTCACGTGAACTTGGGAACGCGCCCTCCCTGCTCAACCTTCACTTACTGCATTACTACAGAGTACAGACTCAATCTGACAACACACACGACTGCCAAAGCGCAAAGCACCTTGTGACGACAAATAAACAACGCATACTTTATGGAGTTTAGAGCACATTAATTTTTGTATTTCTCGAGGGAAAAATGGCCACAATATAGTTCATACGGGCTGAAAAAACAGGAGTAGAGAGCAGGGTTAGTTAACGTTAATCTTCACACAGAGGTAGGCTGCATTTCTTTTTTATAAATCTTGCAAAGTTTTCGCGCGAACAATGTGTGTTGTTTTTGTGTGCTAGAGCTATTAAAAGCGCGATGAATCGTACAGAGGATGACGGAATTGATATATACTTACAAAATTTAGAAATCCATTACAAGAAGTAGTTAAAACTTGTAGAAATACCTGTAAATTTATAATCGTGGATTTGAGCCACAAATCCTCGTGCACAATTCAAAGGGACATTTCACCCATAAGTGAAAATATAATTAACAGTTTTTTTCCTATAACTCTATGACTGTATTTCTTATGTGAAACATGAAAAGAGATGTTATAACGATTTTAAAGATGAGTTACGATTCATCTTTTCCCAATACAAAAGTGAATGGTGGTGTCTAAGACTAATTATAAGAAAATATAATTTTGTTCCTTTTAAATGTTCATACAGGTTTGGAACGATATGGGTTAGTAATGTATGTTTATTTTTCATTTATTTATTTGAGGTAACCATCTCTTTTGGTTGCCATCATTAAACGATCAGTATAACTTTCAGGACACAGTTCAACTTCCACTCATGCAACTTTGCCCTCTCTTTTGGTTCAGACAAAGGTCAGAATGATTGCTGAGTGATATGAGTGGACTCATTATGGATCTTGGCAACGAAGTGGATCTCTCCAACAACAGTATCACTCCTCTCTGGAAAAGACGCAGCGAAAATGACAAGAAGCACAAGCCCAGACCTCACAGTTACCAAATAGATGGAGTTCTTATGACAGACTTTCCTGTGGATGATAAGTGCATGTTCACTCTCACCCAGCCGGCTGAGAAGATCAGCACCACTACGTCAAACACTACAGTGCTGAAACACACTCTCAACAAACCCACTAGGAAGACTAGGGTGGTCCGGAGCATCAGTATTGGATATTTATCTAATGGCAGGTTCTCTCTGTCAAACTTTACTAAATCGGATGATAAGAATGCAGACGCTATTTCTTCCCCTAAAACACCTTTGTTGCCCAACAAGAATGGGAATGAAGGACTCAGTGTTTGGCATGACATAACCGAGCCCCTCAAACGTCTTTCCAGTCAGTTCACCCTCACCTCTCGAAGGGATCAAATTGTTTTTGGGGATGCGTCTTCACCTCCAGACACAGTTTCACCAAAACCTATCACCTCAAACATATCACCTCAAAATTCCACGCCTTCACGCCAATCACAGGATGTCCCTGGATCTCCCATTGGTTACCGCAGCTCCCCGCTTCACAGTTCCACCTCCAGCATCCCCTCTATGTCCTCCAACTTTAGCCTTCCCTCAGACCCCCCAACACCCTGCAGCCCCTCCCCCACTGACAGGCCGGTGGGCGTCCTGTTGCAGCGGCAGAGTTCAGGGTCATCTCAGGGCTCGGAGGGCAAGCAGCCCCCTTCCCCAATAATACTGAGCACCCACAGTCCTGCAGCGCATAAGATGGGCTCCCAGCAGATCATCCCCAGGGGTCTGGTCTCTGACACACGCTTCAGCAAGCCCTCTCAAAAGTTTATGGACAAAAGTGCTTTCCGACCACAAAGCATGTTTGAGACTTCTTCTTTCTCCACCATTAAGAATGATGAGCTGGATGGAGATGAGAATGCAGGACTACTGACAAGAGGCCAGCGCTCCAAATCATATCGCCGGGCAATGGGCAGTGGTGTAGATATAGAAGTTCCATCATTAGACCCAAAGGCCAAACGCCTGTCCCAGCCTGTGCTGAAAGGAGTTGCTGAAGAGAGACAATCTAACCCGAGTCCATCCAAGAGCAAAGTGAGTTGAACACTAAATATTGTAAAAATTACACAAACCTGTTCTTCTTATGTTGTGGTCATAATGTGAATGCATCCCGGAACTTTTGGAAATCCTAATCTGTGTATTGTTTTAGAATTATATATATAATATATATATATATAGAGAGAGGAATTGTTTTTCACTGGTCAATGAAGGAGAGAGTGTGTATATGTCTATAGATGCGTGGATCATCTCTAAATTCACACGAATCTGCTGTTAAAAATGAATCATCCACCTGCCACCCACCCGAACCTATGATTTTCTCTGATTTAGATATCCGCACCCGATGGTCACAGTTTCACGGGTTCACACTTACAAATAATCAGATAAAGAGTATGCGTATTTGCCGTGCTGTCCAAGGGGACGGCTCCGAGCTCGAAATTTGTCCCAAACCCAGAGTACACCCGTATCCCTGGCTAGAATAGTAACCAGTCGAGTGAGGAGTCGGGGTGGTGGAGGGATGCAAAAAACTGTAGAGACACAAAGGTAAGTCGGCTATGATATACTGTTGGCCCCCTCTCGTGCTGATTGGATAGACAATTTGAACGTGTTCCTCCCGAACTTAATTAATACAACATCAAGTGTGATAATAAGGTAACATATTACATTTAAAACAATTGATTTTAGTGTTCGTTTTTTTTTATTAATTTAGACTAAATAGTGTATAATTTTAATATTGCCCATTTAACGTTTTTTATTTTGATGTGCTGTGTGTGTATGTGTATTTGTATTTGTTTATGTATATTTAGGACTGTGACCACTGCCCTCAAATTAACCTTGTCAGGCAGCACTATATAATGGCAAATATCATAATATTTATCAAAGAGGTCAAAGATTGCATATGACAATAAGCTTCCATTACTTAATTTCATCCTTCAGAATTTTCGGGCATCGTGAACAATGACAGCATACTGTGATAGTGGACCTAACAACCCAATAAAACCATCAGTTCATTCTGGAGACAGAATGATGGGAAAGAGTAAGATCAGGTGGCCACATTCCCATGTGAATTCAGATTCATTCTGCATCTCATGCCCAGTGCATTTTTATTGGCTTTTCCACATAATTGCAGTTGCAAACATTTTCTTTATACTGTATGTAAAGAGCAATGTTTGAATATTGACTAGTTTTGTGAGTATAGTATTAGCGGTGCCAATTATTGTGGTCAACATGTATTCGAGAAAAACGTTTATTTAATAATGTAATTTCCCCCCTACTTTCACTTGTTTTATTTAAATGAAATGTTAGATTTTTGTGAATTTTTTTTAATGAAAGATCAAAAGGATAAATAATGTAAAAATCTCAATTGTCAAACAACTAATCTGATCAACTAATCAATCACTTGTGCTTTTAGCAGAATGTGGAGCGGAAGAAAGGCCTCCCAACCCAGCGGACATTTGACAGTGAGGGTAAGCATTGGGGCATCCTCCAGACCTTTCTGTGTGCTACATAGAGCACACTCAAAAGAGAATAGGTGAACTCTATTTAATTTGATATGCATAATGAAATGTTTTTATCTATGATAGGTACTTTAATCAGGGCTCTACATGGCAACCATTTCACTAGTGTGAGTGACCTGATGAAAGCTCATGAATAGTTGTCTAATACAATCGGAATAAAACTCCTAAAATGCATCTCTACTTCACATCCATTACATTTAGCAAATGCTGCCACTTTCCATGTGTGATGGATACACTTCAGAAATTGAACATTGTGTTTTTTTTGTATATAGGTTTACAAGATGAAACAGGTTAACATGAGCTGCTGTTGTTTCTTAGCAGCCTTTCAAATTAAATTTAAATAAAGGAGGGCCAGAAAATAATGGGGCTTGGGGCAAAAATACCCCCAAATTTCAGGATATGGGGGCCCGTGTATGCAATTTCACACAAGCAAGAGTGCTGTTTTCCCCAAATGCAAATGTGTGATATACACCTCGCACATGCTCATACTTGTAATCTTATGCATTGTTCAATCGTAGCAGATTACGGTAATTTACTGGTTATGTTACAACTTTGCATATTGAAAAATTGTACACACTGTATTTGTAAAAGGGGCTATTGACAAAGGCAGTGACTTGCTGCCACCTATTAGCTGTATTAGTTTCATAATTAAAGTATTACTGATTTTTTTTTTTTATTAAATCATTGTATATGTCTATATTCAAAATTTTATATTTAAAGCTGCAGTATGTAACTTTTTTTAGGTAAAAAAATCTGTTATTGAACAACTACATCAGTGTTAAAACCGGTCTCCTTACCGTAGCCCGATTTGCAACATTAAGCTTATAAAAATTATTTATAATTTGAGCGGTCGTAACGATTTTGTGGGAAATGTCAGTTTGAGGTCATTTGTCTTTGTGTTGTTACATCACATCCGTAAACAGAAATAAGAAGACCTGGGTACTAAATGGCATGTACTGAGGAGGCAGTTGCTAGAATTTAAACTTGTCATCTAGAATCTAGATGGCTGCTTTTAATCTAGAAAGGTCTAAATGGCATCCATCTTTGACATCTGGTGAATCAGCTGTCAAATCTAAGAAACCTTGAAGCATGCAGTCAAAAAGGAAAGTTGTTTTTTTCAGTTTACATTAAGTTTACGGCATTTCTCATTCATTTCTGTGGTATCTGCAAAGAGTGATTGACTGTCACACAACTCTGAACAAGATTCAAAGTCAAGGCTGTAATGTGATTGGTTATGAAGGCACACATGATCTAAGTTAGCTGTTACACTTTCTCCATTGGCAGAGTCAAGTCACCTTCATTTACATAGTGCTTTTAACAATATAGGTCGTTTCAAAGTAGCTTTACAGTGATAACAGGAAATTAAAGTAACATAGATTATTTTGGCTTTACAGCAGAGATGTTCACAAGTCATTTTTTGGAAGTCCAAGTCAAGTCTCAAGTCTCTGAGCTCGAGTCCAAGTCAAGTCTCAAGTCTTTGAGGGGCAAGTTCAAGTCAAGTCTCAAGTCTTTTGCCACGAGTTCAAGTCAAGTCTCAAGTCTCTCTTTCCATCTGATCTGTCCCTAACACTGTATTGTTAAATCTTATGAATTCAGAGCATGTCCTGTAGCTACCATGGGACCGATTATGACTTGTAAAAGCCCTGGGGCCAGTTATCTCCAAAGGCCCCCCCGATTATAAAATCTCACAAAGGCTGCAATTTTGTTCGTTTTTTAATAAATATAATGCACAGTGTTGACGCTGCCAAATCTCGCACATCGTGTTGACACTGCTCCGTTATTTTCACGCAATGAAAAATCCCGAGGCAAAGAGGACACTGACATCGATAGACAAGACAAGGCCGGTTACTTATTACATGAAACAAAGTCTCAGCTTTCAAATTATGTCAATTTTATTACGAAATTCAAACAATAAATACTGTTTTGGCGCTCTTTAATATGACGTGACAGATCAGCACCTCGGTTCGAATGGCACGCAAACTGATCTAGCTCTTCTTTAGTTAGTAAATCAATTGAACTATGTTGGAAGACAGTAACGTTAGCTACAACTTGCTGAAATGTGTCATGTCTCATGTAATCACTCAATCAATCAGTTCAACCGCGGAAATAGGTCAATAAAACAACTGGAGAACAAGCCTGTCACGTAACGTAACATTTACCTCAAAAAAGCCATTTAATGCAGGGCTCCAAACTGCGACTAAAATGGTCACATTTGCGACCAAACATATTTATTTGCGAGTGAAATTTCTGTCAAGGTCGCCATTGGCGACAATACAAATTTACTCCCTTTGATTGTAAAATTTGCATCCTACGTGCATGTTTTATAACCAGTAGCCTATCGCTTCATTTGTTTTGTTAACGTCATGAAATGCGATGCTTTATGTGAACGTCACTGAGTTAAAGCGCCAAAATATGAACGGGTAAAGCGAATGTCACCTTTCCGCGGCAGAAAAAAATGTCAAAGCGAAAAATATCTGACTTCAAGCAATCCTCATCTCTGTCAATCACCAGCACGGATGACACACCTGCTAACAAGAAGGCAGGCTCCAGCAGCTGTGCCAGCACGAGCGCGCTAGAGAACGCCAATCATCTTTCCGCATCAGTCAATTCAAAAAACTGAATTTGGTGACACTATAGACCCTTTTACAGTTGGTAAACATTGTGACGTATTTGTGTGGGCGGGGCTTAGCTGGAGGCAGAAAGATTCCACTGAACACTCCAACAACGGTAGATAGCAAGTTTTGTTAGCTTGTTTTTTTAACAATGGCTGAAGAAAATCCGGTTTTATCTGAATATGTAAGGTCACTCACTGTCCGGGACCGCGATAGTTATTTGAAAAAGTTAACTTTAACGGACGAAACCAGATTGGTCGACCCATTCACACTCACGCATTGGATGGACGATCTGACAGGATTACCTCCGGTTGAGTGGCCTGACATCTACACTTACCTGATAGAGAAACCAAGCATGTATAGTAAAGAGAAACTGAGAGTGTATAAATCCTTAGACGCTTATAACTACGTACTGAATGGTCATGTACAAGACTTAAAATACAAAGATTTAACAGATGAGTTCTGTGTCGTACGATCCGAAGTTCTGCCTAGCCAGCGCCAAGGCCAGAAGACGACCATGTACCAGGCTTGGGTCATTGTAAACAGAAGAAACAACTACATCTTGACGGCGAACTGCACTTGCATGGCTGGGTGAGTAGCTAATATCAGATTAGAAAGCTCACATTTGATATTGAATTTAAATGAAAAACACTTTTGTTGTTAACAGAGTTATGCTAGCTAATATTATGTTGTGTTAACTATGTTGGTGTGTTAGTGATGTTGTTGTGTTAGCTATGCTATGAGATGAGCAACAAATTATCATTCAGTTTCATTTTCCATCTGACATCAGTCTAGGGTCTTGCTGCAGCCATGCAGCTGCAGTGCTATTTAAGGTGGAGCTGTATGTTAGGATGGGGAGGACTGAGCAGTCAGCAGGCACATCAGGAGAATGTCTCTGGAAACAGACAAAGAGAGAGGTCAAACCAGCCAGAGTTAGGGAGATCAACTTCCAGAGGCCTAAAAGACAGTTGACAGCAGCAGTTCCAGCCAAAGTCAGGAGGTTCAGTAGCAGTGCTAGAGGCATGTACCAGAGTAGATGAGGCTTTGTTACTTTAAGAGAGAGTTAAGAATTAAGCTGAAATTACTAACTGACCAGGTCAGAGCTATTCTGCTAGGTGAAGGTTCACTCTCAAGTGTGCAGTCAAACTTTTAAGTGCTTAGTTGAATCTCAACACATTTTATATACAACAAAATTACGAGATATGAGACAACCAAGAAAGCAATACAATATTGGATGGAGTGTTCCTTTTCGGACTTTATAGAGAAGCGGGGTTCTCACCCTACAGCCATACTACAAACATAACAATGATCTCATAGAATTAGAATATGATGCATTGCCATAGATGCTGCTGTAGCTGTAAAAACAAACAAAAAAAAACAATAAGGCAGCAGTTCTATTAATCCAGGACATCAGATATAATAGTAAAACACTGACAGGGACGATTTGCACAGTATTGCACAGTACAGTCAGTATTGCACAGTTATTGCACAGTAAGTACTATTGTACAGTACTATTACTTAAGAACTGTGATTATATTTTACTGATAATTCTTACATACTTAGAATGGTTTTGAATGCAGGACCTTTACTTGTTGTGGAGTATTGTCAGTGTGTTGTTACTTTTACTAAACCGAATACTTTACACCCACTTTGCATGTTCATTTAACTATATATTCATAAGATGCCAATAATCTAAATGAATGTGTGTTAAATATTGTTGTCTTATGTCATCTTCTAGAGCTCACAGATGAAGACATCCAGGAACTGTATTCGATTGCCCCTGATGTTGCTGTTCTGACCAGCATAGAAAACAGTGACACTGACACGGCGTCTGAGTCTGAGCTAGAGGTAGAGCATCCTCCAGAGTTGCCAGAGCCACTCACAGCCTTGTACGACCCCACGCTCAGACAGCACACACATGGGGACATCAGAGATAAATGTGAGGAAGCCTATCTCAACATGAGAAGAAACATCCACCCTGAACAGTGTGAGAAACTTGAGTCCATCACAAAACTGCAGGCAAAGTCCCAAGACTGGCACACTCACAGGGCAGGCAGGATTACCAGCACAACATTTTATACGGTATGTAAAGGTGACCATCTGCACAAAACCACCCTGGACAAAATCATGCGCTACCATGACACCAACATACAGGTTCCAGCAGTTGTATGGGGAAAAGACAAGGAGGAAATTGCAAGGGAGTGCTACACCAAAGTGGTCAACAAAACCCATCAAAATGTAACAGTTAGTCTATGTGGTTTTGTGATTCGACCCGATGAACCGCACCTAGGCGCATCTCCAGATGGGAAAATTGTGTGCTCCTGCTGTGGGGAAGGGGTCTTGGAAATCAAATGCCCATATAAATACAGGGAAGGCCTACAGGGTGTGACAGTCAGTGAGGATTTCTGCCTTGACCAAACATTCCAACTAAAAAAGACACACCAGTACTACCACCAGGTTCAACTGCACATGTTTGCCTGCGATGTCCAGTACTGTGATTTTGTGGTGTGGACAACTCAGGAGCTGATTGTAAATCGCATCCCAAGAGACGAAGATCTCTTGCAGAAGGATTTACCTAAAGCGGAGCAATGTTTTATATCTTTCATTCTGCCAGAACTTCTAACCCGCAGCCAAGATCCTGCCCTTCAACCACCAGTACTTTGCAACATCTGTGAAAAGCCAGAGTTTGGTAAAATGATTGAGTGTACCATGTGCAAACACTTCTTTCATTATAGTTGTGCACAAGTTAAGAGGAGGCTACAGAACTGGCACTGCAGTTGCTGTCGATGAATACACCTGACTCACCTGTGTCTATCTTCACAGTTAGGCATAAAGATGTATGCTTCTATTTCAGCAGGCAATAAGTACTATTTTACAGTGTATTCGCAAAGTGGCACCATAAGCAGCAAGTTCAAAAAAACCCTGTCTGCTAAGATTTCATCTTTTGGCTCTAACAAGTGCAAAAATCCTGATTCAAGTGTTATCTGCTTATCTGATACTCTCCCACCCCAGCCCGTGGACAGAAATGAAACGGCCCCAGCAGGTGTTATTCCCACCAGGTACTTAACAGTGTTGTGATGCTTGTAATTGGACCAGGTTTGAGCTCTGGCAGTCAAGTTAGTAGGTCTTTCTATGAATATCTCTGTACAGTCAATTATACACCTGCATCTCTTGAAATGTCGCCTGAAACTTTTGGGCATATTTTTAAGGACAGCACCTTTACTTGGCCATTTAATAATAGATTTCAATATGTCTGCCATTACTGGCAACCAGGACCTTAGAATGTTTGACACTGTGCTTTCAGAAACATTGAACCTATATGCAATATCTCTGTTAGTGAGCCCCAATCTCAGTTTAATAAGGACGACTAATAGATGATCTTCCAGCATGAGACTTTCAGTTCGCTTCTGCACACTGTCTTTAATTTTTGACATTAACCAACTGAAAATGAGTGAAGTTAGCCCAGTGAGAAACAGAAAGTGGGCAGCACTGTTTTTGATTGTGGAGAATGAGAAGCGTGATTTCTGAAGCTCCTCTTTCAGTCTTTCATTCTCCTCTTTAAGTTTGTAAAAGTCTTTTCTTAAGTTGACATATTCAGTGTTGAGTTGATCATACTTCTCATTGAGGCTGTTGTATGCTGCTTCAGGGACCATAGCCTCAGCTTCTTCTACTAGTTCCTCTGGTGTCATTGGATCATCATTAGCTGGAAGACATTTGTGAAAGACAAGTGACAAAGCAGTTTGATAAATGTATATATGACAAAAAACATTTTACTGTGCATAAAACATTTTTAATGATCTTACCATGGCAAGGAGCCTCTTGCTCCACTGTCGAACATTCCCTTTTCCTCTTCCTTTCCAGCCTTAGAAAAGCAGAACAAAACAGAGATTTCAGTGAGGACTGCACACACGAGTTACAGCCTATGGTAACACTCACCTAGCCACATTTAGAAAACTCAGTTTCACTTACCTCTCCAGCTTTTCCACAGGTCTGTCATTCTGCCGTTTATAAGAAAACACAGAGGGGATGAAGTCAGGGCTGTCTTCATCCATAGAAGCCTCTCCTACAAAATAATAAGTAATTAAAGCTAATGTCAGCCTACCTTACAATGTAGATAGTTAGCTAACTAACGTTACCCTTTTGGTTGGCTACTAACAGTGACGAACTTTAGCAAATCGTTGCTAAAAACTACTTGAACACACACCTGTACATGACACGGGCCTTCTCACTGTATCCTCTCCCTTTCTACATTTGCAACACCTGCAACGTTTGAAAGGGAGACGACACCAACAGTGTATGTTTATGTTACCTAACGTTAGCAGTTGGCTAACTGCTAACGTTAGTTGTGCTACGAACAAAGTTCGCAAACTATGACCTTAAAAATTCATGTAGCATTATGAGAAATCTGTAGATAACGTTACTTAACCAAGCCATAATCCATAACGTACCAACGAAACGACAATAGTTTATTTACATTAAAGGAGAACTCCGGGCAATTTTTAAGTTAATCTTGATCGTTAGACCTTTGTGAGTACTGTCTATAGAAAAAAAAACGAACCGGATTGGTGCTTGCGACGCGGAGCTGCGACCGCGAATGCCCAGAGCTCCCACTCAGCTAAAACGGCTGCTCTGGGGGCATGTACATAAAGAGCGTTTTTGAGCCTCTTAACAGACACATAATGCAATTAAAATATCTGTCCAACATGAACAGGGGCCTTACCTGTAAACAAGATGCGTTTAGCAACTTAGCCATGGTTTAAATTCACCTAAATAGTGTTTTAGACGGCAAGCTGTAGTCTCGCGCTGAAGTCTCGCTCCTCCCACCTGGACTCACGTGGGAACTCAGTTGTAGCCGGGATTGGTAAATAGTGTCCAGGTGGGAGGAGCGAGACTTCAGCGCGAGACTACAGCTTGCCGTCTAAAACACTATTTAAACCATGGCTAAGTTGCTAAACGCAACTCGTTCACAGGTAAGGCCCCTGTTCATGTTGGACAGACATTTTAATTGCATTATGTGTCTGTTAAGAGGCACAAAAACGCTCTTTATGTACATGCCCCCAGAGCTGCCGTTTTAGCTGAGTGGGAGCTCTGGGCATTCGCGGTCGCAGCTCCGCTTCGCAAGCACCAATCCGGTTCGTTTTTTTTTCTATAGTCAGTACTCACAAAGGTCTAACGATCAAGATTAACTTAAAAATTGCCCGGAGTTCTCCTTTAACTATGAAGTGTGCGCTGCATACGCGAGCATTTTTGATTATCGTTTCTGTCCAGTCCGCTCGTTTGATTGCATTTAACCACAGCTGTCGTCGTTTTTTTTGTCTGGCAGGTATACGATAAAATTTTTAATTGCCTGTACTCCGTCGATTCTGGCAACCAACAACACAACAAGACGAGATTGTAAGCTCCTTGTGTAGTCGACCCTGTGCTGGTTTGAATTGGCCGCCTCCAGTTTGTCGGTTTGTTTTGCCTCCAGCTAGCGCTGTGACGTAACTGTGACGTCGGCGCAAAAGGGGTCTATAGTGTGTGACAGTTAAGTTATTGACTGTTTTCGTAGTAACGCTTTTCGGGGTTTGCACTTTGCAGACGGTCCCTTCGGATCTGTCTCTCAGCCGCCTGCGCATAGTGATCAATGTATTTTATCCACTGAAGGAATGCTCGTTTTGAGGGAAAAATAGGTTGTAGCTGCTTTTCTACGTTACTACGATTAAAAAGAGGTGTAATTTGTGTAGTAACAACGTTTAGCTGAGGAGTTATTGACCCGGGAAGTTCGAATCTTTGAATTTATTGCCAACTTTAACGTTACTCAACTATTGACCTCGGTGTCTGTAAGGGACGATATTTCCCCCATTCTCTCAAGAAGATATTCCACCGTGGACTCCAAAACCTTTTCATCAAAGCTTCCCAATGACACATGTTCAGAGAGGGCACGCAAATGTAAAATTATACCTTGAATAAACATTGATCTCTTCCGTCTCAAAGCTCCGCCCACGCAACTTGATTGACATTCCTCATTTGCATTTGAATTATCATTTGCCGTTTCCGGCTACCGTTTGAGCATTTGATTTATCATGTGCGATGTCCGTTTGAGCATTTGATTTGCCATTTTCGATGTTGGTTTGTCCATTTGATTTATGATTTGAGCATTGACTTATAGATTTAATTATGACAGGTTTATACTGGGTTGATAATGAAAATTAAAAATCAAATACAAATGAGTTTTAACTTGATTTTTGATACAGTTCATGCTTCCACGATTGAGGAAATGAAATTGCATTTGAGCATTTGATTGATCATTTGTGCAGCCATTTTGAGACTTTGATTTATTATTTAATAATTTGACCATTTGATTCATCATTTGAGCAGTTGTTTTGAGACTTTGATTTATTATTAGATTTTTTAAGCATTTTAATTTTAATTTTAATTATGTTAGGAAAAAATTTCCATAGAAATGGACATAATCATGGTCAGTGGCAGTGACACTGTTGAGTTCATCAGTTCATAAGTTGGAAGTGACATTCAGTTCCCAAATAAGCTTCAGTTCTCAGAACATTCACAAGATGAAAATGCTGAAACTGTAAGAAGAGGAGAGACATGCAAACAACAGGGTGACTAAAAGTAAGCATTGTTATGTGGCTCTTAAAAAAATTATTTGGCGCCTGTTTTTTCCATTTTTCCATTATTTGGCGCCAATGGCTCCTTAATTGATTTTTTTGTTTGGAGCCCTGTAATGACCACAGCCTAAAAAAATTAACTAGGTAGCCTATATAGAGAGGATAATTTTTGCTAAATATATGAACTATATTACATATTATAATTTTACTCATATCATTAAAATAGTATAACGTTATTCTAAAAAACGCATTATATATGATGGTAACGCTTTAGATTACAGCCCGGAAAGTACTGCGTAATTAAGACGGATTTACATCGTAACTTTCAGTAATTATAGTGTACCTATGATGTACTTGCAATATATATATATATATATTACTGTAAGTATTATAGAACTAAGGGGTAATTATATACTATTATGATACAACAATCACATTTGGGAGCAATTTAGCAATAACATACACTGTGTACCTTTTTGTAATAATTGTGTACCAATACAAACTGTATAGGGATTTTAAAAATTACAGGGTACATATCCATACATTTATACAGTTTTTTTTTATCAATAGTGCAGATGTTTAAAGGGCACCTATTATGGATTTTTGAAAATTACCTTTCATGTAGTCTCATAGATCTAAGTGAGCAAAAACATCCTGCAAAGTTTTAAATATGAAAGTTCACCGTATACAAAGTTAT
The DNA here is from genome assembly GCA_031834385.1 of Semotilus atromaculatus. Lineage (NCBI taxonomy): Eukaryota > Metazoa > Chordata > Actinopteri > Cypriniformes > Leuciscidae > Semotilus > Semotilus atromaculatus. The sequence continues at coordinate 2,143,899 of JAULUF010000037.1, forward strand.
TGTCTCTCAAAAGTAAGAGTAGACTCTGAGTCGCTGATATGAATCGATAGACGAACGATGCTTTTTCTCTGTCTAGATGACGTCAACTTGACAAGCTATTTGAATAAGATACGCCCACTTACTGTGCTCGTAGACGCCAGGGAAAACTTGAAAACATGTCGACGAGACGCTGTGTTCTAAAGTGCGACGCAAAAGCGAACTTTTTTCATCTGCCCAGGGAGGATTTGAAGACTAAGTGGCTACAGTTCATATATACAACTATACCACAGAAGTATAGCCATTCATATATACAACTATACCACAGAGGTATAGCCTGAACCTTGCTTTGTTCGCATCATTTTGAAGATGATTGCTTCACAAACATAAATGCTGTAAAATGTGGATTCGCGAGCCGGCTGATATAAGGAGGGTTCATTACCTAGTTTATTTGGATCAGCTTCCTCCTCCGAATCACAACCTATAAGTATTATTGATATTAATAATTGTTTCTTCTATGTTTTATGTAGCATGCTCAATAATTATTTTGTGTGTTGTGTACGCACAGCGCAGCTTCTATAGTCTTCAATGTCAATTGTATTGAAATATGTGAAGTGTTTGTCGTTGTTATTGGAGTTGTCATAAAGAATAGAGCAATACCTCGTAGTACTGCATTATCAATATGTTTATGCATTGGGCTGACGCAAACAAAGACTGAATGTGCTTTTACCATTGAACTTTGGGCTATGGTCGCTAACATAACTCAACTTAAATTCCTTCTCTTATTTAGAATTTTTTACAACAAAGCGGTGCACTATAATCATTATTATTATAACAGAATGTAATTGATAAAAGCATTGTACACTGTACTCCGTGTTAACCAATAGAAGTATTATCTCTGTAAACACATTTTACTTATACACACATTGTCAATCACAACTGACTGGGTCATCTGACCAATCACCGCAGATTAGCATCACGCAAAGGCGGGGTTTGGAAAAATGAGTCGTTGAATGATTCATATGGGAGTCACTGAGCAAATCAGGTAAAAATAAATGCATATTATAAAACAACAAAAGTGTTTTTTGTCATTGCATGCTTGTAAAACTGTTGTTGGGGACTCCCAAACCAATATTATTATAAATGCCATAATATGTGCCCTAAGTTTGGGGTTAAAAAGCAGTTTTAAACAAAAAAGAAGCATTGTAAATCTGTTTTGAATTAAGTTGTTTTTCAAATAAAGGTTTCTGAGTCAGTGATATTAGATAGTGTATGTATTTTTATGGTACTTACCCTATAACTACATGAGGGTAACAAGCACCACTACATGAAACAATTCCCCAATATTTAAGCAAAAGTGGAAAATTGTTTTAGTTTTCAGTGCATTTTTGTTAAAAAGATTACTGTATAGATGCATAGATATGTACCCTGTAATTTTTTAAAAGCATATACAGTATGCATTGGTACACCATTATTACAAAAAGGTACACAGTGTATGTTCTTGCTAAATTGGTTCCAAATGTGATTGTGGTATCATAATAGTAGAATAAGTACCCCTTAGTTCTACAATACTTACAGTATAAATCAATTTTTATTCTCCTGGTTGTTACCTCTTTATTCCACAAACTTTACATGTTGTTCCCTTATACTTACATGTAAGTACTTTATAGGTACACTATAATTACATAAAGTTACACTGTAAAATCGCTTTAATGACGCAGTACTTTCCAGGCTGTAATCTAAAGCGTTACTGATTTTTCCTTGAGAAAAATTAACATGTAGCTATATAAGGTAGCCTACCTGATATTTATCCAAATTAATTGATGTAAACATTGTTACATGTTGTTAACTTAAAGGTTGTATCAGTCATTTCAGGCCCAAAAAAGGTAGAAACATAAATGATCACATTAATCTAATCATTCCTAACGATCCTCTAGCTGCCCGCCCCATAAGCATGCTGTCCAAAAAACGCGTCTCTGTATGCAGCCTAGGCTCTGAAATCTGCACACAAAAACAAATGAGTACACCACCACTCAAAACCAAAATAAACAGTGTTCCAACCAATCACCGACAGGGGCAATTTCACAGGTTGCTCTGACTTCGCGTCCAGCCGTGCACAAGCTCAAAACCTCACAACACCCGCGCCTTGTCGGTAATTGGTTGAACCTTTTACAGTTAAAATTTTAATAACTATGCTAAAACATACTCTATTGCTCTCTAGCCCCATTTTGTTGGATCATTTATAATTAGGCAATAAAAAATTACGCAAATGAGGCAATACAAAATTAGAAAATGTTTAAAAATGTAGTCTCACTTCAAATTAGGGAAAATGGGCAGTTATACTCAGGGATGTAGTGGAGGCTAAACACACGTAAACGCCGTTTACACACCTCCCAAAATTCGGAAATAGCGTTTACCCACCTCCAAAGTGCGTTTATCCACCTCTAAATTGCGTTTATCCACCTCTAAATAGCCTATAGTTCCTAAGCCATTTTTAATGTCGTTTTAGTTTCAAATTTTTATTATTAGTTTCATAGGTTGCTAAACCTAAGACAAAGTCTTTCATAGCCAGCAGTAAGCAGCAAGTTTAGAGCTGCCACTCTCACGCATTGGCCGTGAGACACACGCATTTGATTGGTTTCACACGCCACACCCCCGACCCCCGATTTCCCACGCTGAAGTGTCAACCCAGTCTGTCACATGCCTGAAAGATGAGTTTATCTATAGATCTACCTGTTGAGCCACTCGTGATCGACTAGTTATTATACCGCAAATTAGTTTTATCTCCCGGAATCTAGAGCGAGCGTGCATGCGAGACTGACGCCGGTTTCACACCACACTCGTTAGCAGAGCATAAGCAGCGCGTATTTTTTTCGGCGCCCATGTTAACAGATTAGAGCATTCACACCGCACGCAGAGGCGGCGCGGCAGCGTGTAGCAGGAGCAGAGCAGGAGCAGCAGTGCGATAGTTTCGGCGTCCTGTCTATTTTTGCCCGGCGGCTTACGCTGAATTAAAGTGACAATGCATTGATAATGGCAAAAATACAGCAGTTTTACCCAAAAAGCGCATTGATGATATCTATTGTGTTTTAAACAGTCAATCAAATAACCTTCATCAATTTAAAAAGAAAACAAATGTCCAAAAACAAAGATGAACCAAAAGTTATATAATATATTAATTAATAAAATAAGCTTCTTGACAAGTCTTTTCTCTTAAATGTAGTATTTGAAAACGAAATAAAGCAATGCCAACTTACCCATTATAGAGTAGCCTACTCTGTCTGTACACATGCCACGGTTCAGCAGCGCGCGTCAAACGCTGCCAGTGTGAAAGCAAAACGCGCGTGTCCTGCTTCCGCTCACCGTACGCACAGCTCCTGCGCTGCTTACGCTCTACTATGGAACGCCAAAAGGGTCAATTTTCGCCTCTAACCAAACGCCTTACATTCTCAAAACGCCGGTTTTTACGGCGTTTAAGACGAAAAGACGCCGCAAAGTACGGCGTTCTGTGGTACAAACGCCGCAAATTACGGCGTTTACAAAGCAAATTCGCCGTCATTATTGGCGTTTTTTTTATCCAGCCATTGACGCCGTTTCTGACGCCGCAGGCCATCCATAGTGCGCCGTTATCTACGGCGCTTCTGTCTGACAAAGACGGCGTAAAAAGCGGCGTTTTGTATAATATTATAATCAGCCCCACCCTTTTCTTCAAAGTTCAGCCCATCTAATGAAGTAGATGGAAAGACATACGTAGTAGATTGTCGATCTGAATGGGTTCTGTTTTTCTAATGTTGTTGGACTATTTGGACTGTATCTTGTCATATTTTTCTTCATTGGGCACGTGGTGTATCCCCCTTTTTCCTTTATCATGTGGGTATATAGTATGATTCATAGATTCTGATTCAGCCTCTGTTTACATTCATGTCTATGAAATACATTAGATTACCCAGCAAACCATCTTCAGTAGGGCATTGGTCTGCGTGCACGGGAAGCAGTGTTGTTTGCTCTTATAGTGACTGGGTTCGACTCGAAGGTCCGAGCGTATTTTTATCTCCGCTTCGTTTCTTTTGCTTCATTATTTTAAACATTACAAATTAAAACATTTTTAGTAGGCTGTTTCCATGAGAGCGAAAAGCACGTTTCTGAAGATTCCACACTCAGGGCCGTCGCCAGAACATGCTTTCGTTTTATAGGTGAACAATTTTTTTATTATGATCTGAGAAACAGACTTCTCAGCAAAACGATAAGATCCCGTATTATTACTGAAGTAGATAGTCCATCACCACAACCCTTTTGCATTAGCCTGCTATATATTCCCTATACTTCGTAAACGAGGAACAAAAACGTTTCAATTCCTCCAACAACACAATGATAAAAACAATACATACCAAACACCAATAAAATATGAAGCCTACATCTAAGGGCTGCATAATATATCAAAATATCGCAAATGTATTTCGCAATATGCATATCGCAACGGCTTGCAATAACTGCATGAGCAAAAGATGAAGAGAAAATCACTCTGCTCTTGGCTAAATAACTTTTGTAGCTTTAATAAGAATCAGTATAGGCCTATATTTAATTGGGTTTTTATTTTTTACATTTGATTATTCAGTTTTCATTTATAACCCTAATGTAGGATAACCTGAACCCCTAAACCCCGTGGTTTATATTGATGTTAAAATAGCACTTCTAACACACTGATGTTCACTTTATATAAGTTGTGATGTTTTCCTGTCACACAAAGAATGTGGAACAGGTATGGGTTATATCATTTTAAAGATAACATATCGCATTTTTCTTCAATCGTGCAGCCCCAATCTGTCACGGTACAAAAGGAGAGGGAGAACTCAAATGCAGCATAAGGATTTATTTAACAAAAGAAAACAAAACACAAAGCAAAACCCACAAGGGGGAAAACATAATAAATGAACATGAAACAAACACTGGGTCAAGAATACAGGGAACACCAACCAGGAACAGAGAAACATCTGACAATGACAACGAACCGACAAAGACTGCAAACATGAGGAGACTTATAAAGGGAACAAATCAAGAGGGAACAGGTGGAGAAACTCAAACACTAATCAGGTAACGAGCGGGAGGGAACAAACAATGACAGAGGCACATGGCCCAACATAACAACCACCCATGTGCAACACAAGACAGGACAGACATGTGACATAACCCCCTCCCTACGGAGCGGCTACCAGACGCTCCATGAGGCTAGGGCGGGGCAGGAAGGAAACCTCAGGCGGAACGGGAGGGACAGACCAGGGCGGAACGGGACATCGACCGGCCAGGGCGAGACAGAGTTCATCAGGCAGCCAGGGCGGCGGAGAACCCTCGGGTGGCCAGGGCGGCGAAGAACCCTCGGGCGGCCTGGGCGGATCAGACCCCTCGGGCGGCCAGGGCGGATCGGGAACAGACACTGGAACTGGCTCCGGCTCGGGAACAGGCACTGGCTCTGCCTCCGGCTCTGGAACAGCAAACACTGGCTCCGGCTCAGGAACAACAGCAGACACGGGCTCCGGCTCAGGAACAACAGCAGACACGGGCTCCGGCTCAGGAACAACAGCAGACACGGGCTCCGGCTCAGGAACAACAGCAGACACGGGCTCCGGCTCAGGAACAACAGCAGACACGGGCTCCGGCTCAGGAACAACAGCAGACACGGGCTCCGGCTCAGGAGGAACAGCAGACACGGGCTCCGGCTCAGGAGGAACAGCAGACACGGGCTCCGGCTCAGGAGGAACAGCAGACACGGGCTCCGGCTCAGGAGGAACAGCAGACACGGGCTCCGGCTCAGGAGGAACAGCAGACACGGGCTCCGGCTCAGGAGGAACAGCAGACACGGGCTCCGGCTCAGGAGGAACAGCAGACACGGGCTCCGGCTCAGGAGGAACAGCAGACACGGGCTCCGGCTCAGGAGGAACAGCAGACACGGGCTCCGGCTCAGGAGGAACAGCAGACACGGGCTCCGGCTCAGGAGGAACAGCAGACACGGGCTCCGGCTCAGGAGGAACAGCAGACACGGGCTCCGGCTCAGGAGGAACAGCAGACACGGGCTCCGGCTCAGGAGGAACAGCAGACACGGGCTCCGGCTCAGGAGGAACAGCAGACACGGGCTCCGGCTCAGGAGGAACAGCAGACACGGGCTCCGGCTCAGGAGGAACAGCAGACACGGGCTCCGGCTCAGGAGGAACAGCAGACACGGGCTCCGGCTCAGGAGGAACAGCAGACACGGGCTCCGGCTCAGGAGGAACAGCAGACACGGGCTCCGGCTCAGGAGGAACAGCAGACACGGGCTCCGGCTCAGGAGGAACAGCAGACACGGGCTCCGGCTCAGGAGGAACAGCAGACACGGGCTCCGGCTCAGGAGGAACAGCAGACACGGGCTCCGGCTCAGGAGGAACAGCAGACACGGGCTCCGGCTCAGGAGGAACAGCAGACACGGGCTCCGGCTCAGGAGGAACAGCAGACACGGGCTCCGGCTCAGGAGGAACAGCAGACACGGGCTCCGGCTCAGGAGGAACAGCAGACACGGGCTCCGGCTCAGGAGGAACAGCAGACACGGGCTCCGGCTCAGGAGGAACAGCAGACACGGGCTCCGGCTCAGGAGGAACAGCAGACACGGGCTCCGGCTCAGGAGGAACAGCAGACACGGGCTCCGGCTCAGGAGGAACAGCAGACACGGGCTCCGGCTCAGGAGGAACAGCAGACACGGGCTCCGGCTCAGGAGGAACAGCAGACACGGGCTCCGGCTCAGGAGGAACAGCAGACACGGGCTCCGGCTCAGGAGGAACAGCAGACACGGGCTCCGGCTCAGGAGGAACAGCAGACACGGGCTCCGGCTCAGGAGGAACAGCAGACACGGGCTCCGGCTCAGGAGGAACAGCAGACACGGGCTCCGGCTCAGGAGGAACAGCAGACACGGGCTCCGGCTCAGGAGGAACAGCAGACACGGGCTCCGGCTCAGGAGGAACAGCAGACACGGGCTCCGGCTCAGGAGGAACAGCAGACACCGGCTCAGGAACAGCAGACACCGGCTCAGGAACAGCAGACACCGGCTCAGGAACAGCAGACACCGGCTCAGGAACAGCAGACACCGGCTCAGGAACAGCAGACACCGGCTCAGGAACAGCAGACACTGGCACCGGCTCTGGAGCAGACACTGGCACCGGCTCAGAAACAGGCTCTGGCTCAGAAACAGCTACCAGAACAGCAACCAGGACAGACACAAATACAGACACTAACTCCGACTCAGGAACCGACACTGGCTTCGGCTCTGGAACAGGCACCGGCTCCGCCTCTGGAACAGGCACCGGCTCCGCCTCCGGAACAGGCACCGGCTCCGCCTCCGGAACAGGCACCGGCTCCGCCTCCGGAACAGGCACCGGCTCCGCCTCCGGAACAGGCACCGGCTCCGCCCCCGAAACGCCAAACACCGGCATGTCCAGAATCCGGGCCAGACGCTCCAGATAGTCCCAGCTCAGGAAGGCCGACGGAGCGCCAACGGTCTCGGACTGGTCAGACGGGACGTGAACATTCTCTCGCTGTGCAGACAGGACATGAACAGTCTCTCTCTGGGCAGACGGGACGTGGACAGTCTCTCGCTGGGCAGACGGGACCTGAACTGTATCTGACTGGGCAGACGTGACGTGAACACTCTCTAGCTGGGCAGACGTGACCTGAACAGTCTCTGGCTGGGCAGACGTGACGTGAACACTCTCTCGCTGGGCAGACGGGACGTGAGCAGTCTCTCGCTGGGCAGACGGGACGTGAGCAGTCTCTCGCTGGGCAGATGGATTTCCTCTCCTCCGTCCATGACGGCGAGAAGTCGGCTCTGAACTGCCCTCCACTGGTACAGGATCGTAAGGAGGCCAGGATGGAGAGTGATGTTGACCCTCCTCTCGACCACCTCCTCCTCCTTTACAACCTCCCCGGGTCCCACGAAAAATTACCTGGCGGGTCCCCCGAAAATCTCTCCTGTGACCTCCACGGGTCTCAGAAACCCTGGCCAAGCGCTCCGACTCCTCCCTTTGATGAGCCATCAAAGCGAACGCTTGGAAGATGTTCATTCCTCCGGATTCCTTACCGGGCCGAGTCCTTCGGTCCCTGCCGATAGGACGGAACTGGGTTGCTCCAAACGTGGAGATGGCGTAGTCCGGGCAATCCAGATCATCATCGTCCATATACATGTCCTTCAGGCCTCAGGAACAGAGAAAAAAAAAAAAGAAAAAAAAAAATCCTTCTACTGCTGAGTTCAAAAATGGTCGGTTCGTTCTGTCACGGTACAAAAGGAGAGGGAGAACTCAAATGCAGCATAAGGATTTATTTAACAAAAGAAAACAAAACACAAAGCAAAACCCACAAGGTGGAAAACATAATAAATGAACATGAAACAAACACTGGGTCAAGAATACAGGGAACACCAACCAGGAACAGAGAAACATCTGACAATGACAACGAACCGACAAAGACTGCAAACATGAGGAGACTTATAAAGGGAACAAATCAAGAGGGAACAGGTGGAGAAACTCAAACACTAATCAGGTAACGAGCGGGAGGGAACAAACAATGACAGAGGCACATGGCCCAACATAACAACCACCCATGTGCAACACAAGACAGGACAGACATGTGACACAATCTGTAGCATATTGATGTGTAACAAAACATTCACTGTACAGTAGGCTACTCACTATCTAAGGCGGCTATTCTCCAAGTGATATTCATTTATAAATAAAATAGGCTAATGTTTCAAAGTTTCCTTTTGTGTAATAAAGCATATTAATTTTCTGACAGGCGGAGGGTGTCGCGCTTCCCATTTAAAAACAAGTTTCAAGTTACTTTTCACCGTGACTTCGAATTTCTTGAATTTCGTTTTGTATAATGTGTATCTTAATTTGAATAAATATTTCATTAACCAATGGCCTGGATTTAATAAATAAGAAGCAAACCAAGAACATCGGGTTTGGATTAGTGACAAACGAACCATGTTTCCGCGGCCTTTAATGCCGAAAAAATATAGCCTATGTCTTTCTGCTTTTAATGAATGTCTTGCATGTCTCAATTACAGTAAGCCTCTAGGAAGTTATGATATTTGTGTCTTTAAAGCAATATGCTGTATTGTATAAAGTGGTAGGCTATATAAAAAAATAAAAATAAAAAAAAACTTGTATTAGGCCTACTTAAGTAAATAGGCAATTCCAAATGTGTTGAGTCCAAGTTTGACTGAAACAATTAAATTCAAGATTTTATTTGAGAAAAATACAATATAATTATTTTTTTTAAATACACATTTAAAAGAAAAAATATATATATAATGTAGCATTATCCATTATGGAAACAGGCATATCACAACTCTTTATTATTTACAGTCCATAAAAATAGGGCATGTAGCCTATTATACGATTAGGCCTATAGCCTATAATACGAGAATATATTTACAGTTTTCCCGTGTATTTTTACTGAGGCATTGTATTGTGTAGTGTTGTGTTTTAAGGTTTAACGGAAAATGCCTAAAGTCTTGAAAAAAAAGAAAAAAAAAAAAAGAAAAAAGACCATTACATTTTCCATCTTTAGCCCCCTTTTTCCCCACAATGGTCCACTAAAAATAACGCCAGAAATTCTGATTTTGATTCTACAGAAAATGAATAATTTAGTGTTACAAAAAAAAAAAAACGACATTTAATCGTTATAGTATTTTATGACATCAGATCAGAATGAACAAGGTAGTACAAAATATTTTATTTACTGTTAGCAATATTAATGTCTATTTTAAGGCTTGATAATAAATAATTTATGTGAAATATATTACAGTCATGTATGGTCAAGAGCAGCGGTAGTCCTCGCTTGGGCTGGCGCCATCGCTTGCTTAATAGTTCAATCGTTTAGGAAGGCTTCTTTCGTGTATCCTGGGAACTGATAAAACTCCAGAGTTTTATGATCTTAAAAAGCTAAATGGTCTATATCGTGAAGCATAGGCCCATCTAAATCTAATCCGCAATAAAGGGACCCACAGCAGCCAAGCGGGCTTAAACAGTTGCTGTTGTAATTTCGTAATAAGTAGCCTACCCTATCGCCAGCTACTCAATCAGTTGTCAGCTATCGGGTAGTCTTCCGAAATGTAAAAGACATAGGCTACACCAACATACCAATACAAAAGAAACGAAGCGGAGATAAAAATACGGTCGGACCTTGTCCTGAGCAAAACACTTTTCCCGACACTGCTTCCCGTGCACGCAGACCAATGCCCTAATGAGGGTAGTAATTTGCTTGGTAATCTAATTTATTTCACAGACATGAATGTAAGAGGCTAAAACCATACTATATCATGATAAAGGAAAAAGGGGGATGCACGTGCCCAATGAAGAAATAAAAATATGACACAATAGTCCATAGTCCAATAACAACGTTAGAGAAACAGAACAAAGACGGTCGCCTTTCAGATCGACAATCTACTACGTATGTCTTTCCATCTACTTCATGGGCTGAGCTTTGAAGAAAAGGGTGGGGCTGATTATAATATTATACAAAACGCCGCTTTTTACGCCGTCTTTGTCAGACAGAAGCGCCGTAAATAACGGCACATTATGGATGGCCTGCGGCGTCAGAAACGGCGTCAATGGCTGGATAAAAAAAACGCCGATAATGACGGCGAATTTGCTTTGTAAACGCCGTAATTTGCGGCGTTTGTACCACAGAACGCCGTACTTTGCGGCGTCTTTTCGTCTTAAACGCCGAAAAAACCGGCGTTTTGAGAATGTAAGGCGTTTGGTTAGTGGCGAAAATTGACCCTTTTGGCGTTCCATACTCTGCTAACGCGTGCAGTGTGAAACCGGCATGAGACTGCGCTCAAAACCGCGTAGCAGAGTGAGGGAAAGCGAGGATTGCGGATTGCGTGTGCAATCACAATCAGTGTTGTGCTAGCGATAACGATTTAGAATATAATAGCGATGTCAGATTAATGTGATATGCAATTTTAGACAATATCTAATATATTTTGATGAATAAGTTATATTTAGCAAATAATACCTGGGTCATTATACGAAAACGTGCCATTTCCCACTTTTAATGTTTGATTTTCAAAGTACTGTTTTGAAAATTTTTAAGCCTCTTTTTGGATGAAGTAGATCCTTACCTCTCAGGAAAATGTGCCGTGCCATCTCAGGCTATCTTATTATTATTATTTTTTTCATATAACCAACGTAAATGTGTGTGTTTGGTCAACCCTGTTACCGACATATTAATTACTTTTTGAAAAGGTTTTAAATGCATATATAGAACAAATCTGATATACTGTGAAAGATAACCACCCCCTTGTTACATTAAGAGGGTTTGTGAATTTAGAATATTGTAAGTTTTATTTTTTTTAGTGGATGAATGCGTTCATTTACAAATGACACTCTCCCAGCATCTTCTGTTTTAAGAAAAATATATGGAAACAAAAATAAAACACCTCAATTCAACTTTGAGTGGATTATTAGCCTCTCTTACTAAGCATTTACAATTAGTGGATTACATTTTTATTTTCATTTTTTAAATGATATTAGAATATTATACAAGTAACAGGGTTGACACATCAGTAACAGGGTTGACAACAGTTACCGTATTGGTTATACTGCTTGTTTGAGTTATAGTTATGGGTGTAATGGAGTCTTAATTGGACATTCATAAACCTTTAATTCAACATGACTAATCAGCATATTTTGGAGACAGCTCTATTGAGATATTTTAGCATAAAAATTATGAAAAATTATGATTCTTCTCCGGATGTAAATGTAAACCAATTGTTTTATTAAAACATAAAAATTACATTGCAATTAAATGACCAATTGAACATGTTTGGCCTTAAAGGCAGGGTAGGCAGGCTTTTTCTAAAAAACACTTTTTCCCAAATTAGTTTAAACTGTCTTTATATACCAATACATAATTAAAATGTGAGTACTCTGAAAAAGATAGTATAAATCGAATGTCTGTAGTTCTCTCAGGGCTGCAATAAACACAGCTACTTATTCCATTCACTCCCAAAACACATGACCGCGCGATGCCGCCCGCACTCAGCTGGAGGACGTTTACCAGCGCCGAGCGGAGATGAGCAGTGCATGGAGTGACATCATGTCAGATTCACATGTAATAAAATACCTAACTTTATCATTATGAATAAACAACTAACATGGCTGTTAGAACTCACTATCAAGCCAGCATATCGATACTGGTAAAGTTTAAAATATATTGATTCAGTAACGAGCTAGTAACATAAGGCAAACTCAAAGCTAAAAACAGCTGCATTGATACACGTTTTTCCTGTTACCATCAGTTACACTGGGATGAAGGTGAATTTTGTGTAAGATTCATAACATATACAGTGTTTTGCATGTAAGAGCTTCAACGGACTATACACTCCGGAGACAGATAGTCTACCGCATCGTCGGTTCAACTGTTGACTTTTTTTTCCTGGTTTGCCTTCGCTGACTGTATATGCAGGAACTGGGGACTGCTCTTTCTCTGCCATAATTGTGATTCTTCCTAGCTTCCGTGCCTCTTCCACTCCTCGAGTAAAACGGGTGTGCGCGTGTGGGCAGCTCCTGTAGCAGCAGGGGTGGTTGCCATGGTAGCGAGGGAGAGTGACAGTTGCTCCAGCCAATCATTTAATTCGTTCCGAAGTAGCTGTGTTTATTGCAGCCCTGAGAGGACTACAGACACTCGATTTTTATACTCTCCTTTTCAGAGTACTTACAGTTTAATTATGTATTGGTATATAAAGACAGTTTAAACAAATTTTTTATATGTTTTTTTAAAAAAACCTGCCTACCCTGCCTTTAAGGCAAAACATGTTCAACTGGTCATTTAATTGCAATGTAATTTTAATGTTTTAATAATTCAAATATGGAAGTACCGAGTTTAGTTGCCCTTGATTTAACCCTTCTTGGGTATACAACATGGGTAAGACACACAAAAGCATACTTTTGTCAACCCTGTTACCCTGGAATGGTAACAGGGTTGACGGTAACAGGGTTGACGAAAAATTTTATTGGCAGCCATTACTAGCCATGAGGTATAGGTAATGACACCACATTATGTGCCTTAATGAGAGGCTTAAATGTTGTTATATATGTAAATTTTTAAGTATGTACAAATAACTTTTTAACGTATGCTTTTCTGGTAACAGGGCTGACACAATTAGCGTGTCCCCTTCTTTCAGACATTACATAAACTCAAAGAAAATTTATTAAAAAAAGAGAACACTTATTTGTCTTCTACCATCAACTTCATGAAAGGCAGATGATGTCACTTCCTGGAACTGATGCAACTTTTGGCACAGTCTATTATCTTTAAAGAGGGGTTTTCATAAAAAGTAACAGGGTTGACGAGAACCTAGGGACCCGACTAAATTGTGTTTTTTCCCAAAATTTGGCACATGTTAAGATTAAAATCCATTCATGACTAATGAACTGACACTTAAGGCTTTATACAAGTATATGTTTTTTTATGATAGTTTGAGTTTTTTGGCCTCGATAGCAAGTAGAAGTACAAAAATCATACTGAGGGACAGGCCATTTTCAACATTTCTGCAAGATGCTTTGCACAAAAATGTGATTAAAATCCTTTAAAAACAAAAGAAACAGAAATTTATTTATTCTTATATTATGATACATATTATGGAAACTAAATTATAAATATTTTATTTGTTTTATGATTTATTAAGATTTACAGAGCTTTGTTTTTCCGAGGGACACAAAATGGCACGTTTTCGTATAATGACCCACCTGCAAGGAATGATAGTAAATAGAGATTCAAAACAGAAAGCTATATGGAGCTTACAGACACAAGCCAGCAGCAAGGCAGACAGGAGCAATCGCAGGAGCAATCAGGCGTGAAATTTAATGTTGAGAATCAACCATTAACCACATCAGATGTCAAGTGCAGCCGGAAAAAGGTTACAACTTTTAGACTACACCTGAACGTTTCTGAATATTTAGTTGATACATTTATGTAGTTGTTGTGGAGTTACATTGATTTATCTCAGCATGTACCGTCATTTTTATCTTTTACACGTTGACAGTTCCCTGAGGTCTTTATAAGACAGCTGTGACATTTTTTTTGTCAAATAGTGTTCTGTGATGGTATGTGCAGCCAACAACAGAACAGTTTGCATGCTTTGCTTGAACTTTTGCCATTGCGTTAGATCTGAGTGCACTGTTGTCGCTTTTGTGAAAACCAAATTGCGGCGGCGTGGGTGGAAACGTGCAGATTAAGGGGCAGTACGTAATATTATAATAAGATTCCCTTCCTACATCAGAAGGGGAGCGAAATCTGCTTGCAGACATGCTTGCAGAGAAAGGCTTACCAAAACAAAGTTACTGGGTTGTCACTTTTCACATTTTCTGTGTTGGTAGATGCAACGGGGACACAATTATAGCACTTAAACACGGAAAATATCTGATTTTCATGATATGTCTCCTTTAAGGTCAAACACATGGATCTATTATACTGATACACATCCGGTTTAAACCTAACTGTTTACTTTCACTTGAGACATAACCGGCTGTGTTTACATGAATTAAGTGTGTATATTTTAACATCACGTACGTCCTGCTTTTTATATTCTCATTCGTGCATTTCATCACTTTGAATTGTCAGTATTACATAGGCCTACCTCAATATACAGTGATGTGAATAAGTTTGGACACCCATGCTAAAGTTGCCTAAAAAGAGGAATAAAAAAATCATTCTTTGGAAATTGATCTTAATGCCTTAATTAAATTTTTTTTGGAAAAATCCAACCTTTAAGGACACCAATTTTCTTTGTGAATGAATAATGTATCATAAATAAATAAATGTTCTTCCTTAAAATACAGGGTGCATAAGTCAGGACACCCCTATGTTAAATTCCCATAGAGGCAGCAGATTTTTTATTTTTAAAGCCCAGTTATTTCATGGATCCAGGATACTATGCATCCTGATAAAGTTCCCTTGGCCTTTGGAATTAAAATAGACCCACATCATCACACACCCTTCACCACACCTAGAGATCTGCATGGGGTTCTTTCTATAAGATCATCTCTCAATGCAAATCAAACCAGCTATTAGGCTAACTGAAATAAAACCATGCAGATGTAGTCTGGGTAAGAAGTGTAAATCCATCTGGTTGTTGAAACCACATATATGTAAATTTTTCTCCTCGATAAAATGCTAAAAAATAAATATGTCATGTTATAGCCAGATATGACGACGCTAATGCAACATGCATCACCGTAGATGAGCAGCTGAGCAGCTGAGCATCTATTCATTAAGCCAGCGTGCACACGATCGCATATCAAAGTGAAAGTAGCCTAAGTCGCAGATGCTTAACACACAATCATCTTCATTAAAAGTAAAGAAACAAAATAATCTCACCAGGACTGTTGCCACTCTCTCTTATTGCGGTATTTGATCGCAAATATCAAATCATATCTGTTGCTTTCGGTGACGTGCACTCCATTAAATCGGCATATAGCGTGGGAATTGAAGATCGGATTTATATCTGCAAAAACACATTTATGTGACCAGGTGTAAATGGAATCGTTTTGATAAATCAGATAGCTATCCGATCTGAGAAAACGCATGAAGTGGCCAGCTGTAAACAGCTCCTTAGACATCGGTGAAAAACTAATTAATCGGCATTAAGGGGCTGCTCACACTTGCTTGTGTTAATGTAACACATTAACATGTTTTCTCATAGGTATTACATTGCTATTTTGTGAATTCTAAAGTCATTTTAATTAATTTGTTTCCCTCTGAAAATCCACTTTCATTGAAATCTAGTGGCTTTTTTTTTCTTGATTCTGGCAAAAAAAAATTCAAATGAATGCAGCTGGAATTAATGCAATAAACAAGTTTTTTTGACAAAGATTTTAAATTGTTTGTATAACCTTTATAACCTGCATCGGAATGAGGTTTGCAATGGTGCGCCCGAAAGCACGGGTTGAAGACCCAGTCAGTGATGTCATGATATGCAAATTTGTTTAAATTCATACCTACGTAATCACCTTTTTTTTTTTTTTTTACATTGAATCTTGAAAAAAAAAAAACTAAAAGACCTACCTACCTACCGACCCTTTTTTTTCCTTTTTTTTTCTGTTACTGCAAACCAACATATTTTTAAGCATGGCCTCATAGACATTTTATACTGTGGTTTATACCAGCCCTTGCACAGACCAATTATTTTTGCACATCCCTATAATGGCTTGGCAATATCGGCTAATCAGGCAGTTTTAGTGTTGGATATCCTAATAGACTCAAATAAAGCAGAGAATAATTTCTATAAACTGTAAGGCCCGCTCAATCGAACCAATGGCGGCATTCGATCAGTGGCGAAGGTCTCACGCGTGTTCCGTCTTTTCTCATGGTAAAGGGATTTTTGATTAAATGCAATACATTTTCTCTTGTATTAACTCGTTATTTCATCTGACTCCATTAATGAAAAGGTTTTTAATGATGTCTGTGCATCATTAAATGTGAGCATGTGTTTGATTATTCTTTTTAAACTCTTTAATGAAAATAATAAGAATTAGAATAAAATCAAATTCCAGGGGGGGAGTCAAATGTTAATTTCCAACAAGGTTCTTTGTTTCATCAACCAGTGGTCAGATAGTATATCACTTCAACCAGTTTTTCCAGCCTTACAAAACCAATTCATTGAAATTAATCATTTTAATTTTTAATTTTATATATATATATTTTTTAGATGAAACAGAAGATAAATTCATGTCTGTGCAAACTGGTCACAGGCATGTTAAATAATATGTTAAATATGTGAAATATGTTGTTCAGTCTGTGCCATCAGGTGATCATTTCTAGGAAGGTTTTCACAGTCTTACAAAGTTACTATGTGTTTTGTTGTTTCAGAGGAAGAAGTTCTGTACCAGAATTACCAAGAGAAAGCACTGCACAATGATTCTGATGAGGACACTGAGCCCAAACAACCTCAGCCAGATGAAGGCATTGTGGTCCAATACAGACCCATCCGGACATCCTGGAGTCAGCTTAGTGTGGTGAGGAACTATGGAGGAACATATGCACACCTTTCACAATCTTTGAGTTTTGATGGACATTTACAGTTTTACACAAATTGATATTTGTTTATGAACTGTAACACACTCTGTTGTGCAGCGTTTGGGAATTCTGGAATTCTGGAATCTTAAGGAATGTCATCTGGCTCTGTTTTGCTGGGTGTCCTAGCCTGAGTTTTTATTCAAGAGAGCAAGGGATTGAAAGCAGGTGTCTTTTATCCAAATGTAGGAGGGAAACAGAAGGATAGTGGGCTGGGATAAGCTTGTCCATTGGGAAATGGTCTGGCAAGCCTCCAGTTCCTTGGCAAATACCGGATAATTCTTTCCCATGGAAATTTTTTTAAAATGTAGAGGGATAGAACAGTGTAATGACCAGTTATGGAATTATGTAATCAGGTTTGGAAGGCTTTAACACTATTTTACTGTTCTGTTCCCCAGTGTTTGTTTACTAATATCTGGGAATGTTTAAGCAGGAATGCTCTAATGCTAAGGTTGAGAGAGAAGCAAACTGTATCATTGTTATGAACCAACAACCACCAGCAGAAAGAATGAGCAAGAGAATGCTAGAATGCTAGAAAGAGAGAAATAAAAATGAGAGTGTAGGAGAAAAATATCGAACATTTTCTAATATCAGAATAAAATAAACAGAAAATATCTAATATCTACATCAAAGAATGTAGAGTGAGAAAAGAAAGGAAAAAGTGTACGAAAGGAAGAAGAAAAATTGTATCAGTTTGAAATGGCTGGAGTATATGGGCTTATGAGGGATCTCTTGAGGGATGATGCGATATCAGGGGGTGGGCATCCTGGAGTCATCCTCGGGAGGGTCAGCAGGGTCAACAGGGACAGAAGACTCCAGGACAGTACTGGCATTTCAGGAGACCAGGGCAGAGCAGGCTGAGCAGATGGCAATGGCGGAGCAGGCGACCATGGTGGAGATGACCCTTCGGGCGGCCATGGCAGAGACGACCCTTCGGGTGACCATGGTGGAGACGTATAGTCCTAGGGAGTCGGAGATAATGTTCTTGTTGTCCTCAATGACTCCCACAGTGAGGGAGGATCCACACACCCACAAGGCGCAGTCGACGAACTCGATGAAAAGAAGTGATCCTCCCCCAACAGCAGCATCTGGCCGAGAATTATCATCCATCCCACTCCAGAAATGTTGTTTTAGAGTTTCATTGTCCCAGCGTGCCTCGTAATAGAGTTTGAGGTAATCCTCCACATAATCCTCCAGCGACCGGCTGTTCTATGTAATTTGTTTATTAAGCATGCAGGGCAACCACCCAGTAGAGCATTACAATAATCTAGTCTTGATGTCATGAACGCATAAACTAATTGTTCTGCATTTGTCAATGAGAGCATTTGACGTAATTTAGATAAATTTTTAAGATGGAAAAATGCGGTTTTACATATACTATTCACATGACTTTCAAATGAAAGATTGCTATCATGCAGAGAACACCCAGGTTCCTAACTGACGATGAAGACTTGACAGAGCAGCCATCAAGTGTTAGACAGTATTCTAGGTTAGTACGTGAGGACGTTTTTGTCCAATAATTAGAATCTCTGTTTTTTCAGAATTAGGTTGTAGGAAATAACTAGTCATCCAATTTTTTATATCAGCTATGCATTTTTATGAAATTTTGTGAATTGGTAAGTTTCGTCAGGGCGTGAAGAAATATAGAGCTGAGTATCATCAGCATAACAGGGAAAACTAATGCCATGCTTCCTAATGATATCTCCTAAGGGTAGCATGTACAGAGTGAACAGCAACGGTCCTAGTACTGAGCCTTGTGGTACGCCATACTGAACTTGTGATCGATAAGACATCTCTTCATTTACTGCTACAAACTGATAACGGTCAGATAAGTATGATTTAAACCATGCTAATGCAGTTCCACTAATGCCAACATAATTTTCGAGTCTATTTAAAAGAATGTTGTGGTCAATAGTATCAAATGCAGCACTACAACAGATCGAGTAACACCAATAGCGAGATACAACCACGATCGGATGTTAAGAGCAAATCAATTGTAACTCTAATGAGAGCTGTCTCAGTACTATGGTCCGGTCTAAATCCTGACTGGAAATCATCGCAGATATTATTTCTTTCTAAGAAGGAACATAGTTGTGAGGATACTGCCTCTAGTATCTTTGACAGGAAATGTAGATTCGAGATCGGTCTGTAATTGACTAATTCTGTACGATCAAGTTGCGTTTTTTTAACAAGTGGTTTGATCATAGCGAGCTTTAAAGGGGTCATATAATGCCATTTTTGTACAAGCTAATATGATTCTTTAGGGTCTAAATTAAAAGTTTGTAATATACTTTAATTAAAAATTCTCATTAGGATTGTAAGAAAACATGTATTTTACCTGGTCAAAAACAGCTCTGTTTTCAGCACGCCGTTTAAGTGCATGTGTCTTTAAATGATAATGAGCTTTGCTCACCCCGCCCCTCTGTTCTGTGCGTACACCGTTTGTAACACAATAACACAATACCATAACGCGTTGTTCATTATAAACGTGGGATTATAAATTATATTCAGAACGTCGTACATAGAAAACATGCCGTAATGTACCCTGAGTGTAAACCTTTTCATGACCAGCTTCTTAGCAAAACCAACTTTATACTACTGACCCTCCTCGTTTATAAAGCAGTCTGGTGTGTGAAATGATTCGCGCAAACATGAAAGCATTGACGTTGATCGTGGGGAATATTCCCTTCGAAAACCAACTCAGCCACTGCGTCATCTGCTATGTTCCTTATTGCACCCAAGAACAGAACATCACAATCGTTTAGACGCCATTCTGCTCATAGACAGCCGGTCCGCGCGGACTATGATTGACAGCTCGCTCACGAGCGAGGTCGGGTCTGTGTTGAAACGCTGCTGTCAATCAACAATCGTGGGAGGGGTGTCCGCGCCGTGTGACGTCACATGGTGAAACGGCTTGATTTGAGATTGGGGAAAACAATAAGGAGATTAAAAAAAAACACTGGATGGATTTTTATCATTTTATGATGATTGTGTACAGGCACTGCCAACACACATTTCAGTACAATCAACTTGTAAAAGTGCATGTATCATTATATGACCCCTTTAAAGTTTTTGGTACGTATCCTAGTGACAAAGATGAATTAATGATATTGAGAAGAGGATCTATGACCTCTGGAAGCATCTCTTTCAATAGCTTAGTCGGTATAGGGTCTAACATGTTGTCGATTTAGATGATTTAACGAGTTTACAAAATTCTTCCTCTCCTATAGCAATGAATGAATAGAATCTTTCCTTATGGATACTACAATGCATTCCCTGATGCGATGCTGTAGTAGACGGTTGCTTAGTTATAATTTTCTCCCTGATATTATCAATCTTATTGTAACAGAGCAGGCTCCCGCACCGCCTCCTCTTCACCACCGGAGGGAACCGTCTCCGGAATATTAACTTCTCTCACCGAACTTCAATTCCCATCATGCCTCATATCTGGGACTGATTACACTCACACCTGCACCTCATTCACACACACTCATAAGCCACTTCCACACACCCATTCAGTGCGAAGTCTTGTTCTGAGTGTTATTACCCATGTTTGATTTCTGTGTTTGACTTTGGATTGCTTACCGTTACTGACCCCTCTTTGCCTGCCTTTACCTGGACTGTTTACTGGATTCTGGTTCTTGCTGCCTGCCCTGATCTGGACTGTTTATTGTACTCTGATTCTTGCTGCCTGCCTCGACCCATTGTCTGTCTACCTCGTTTGTCTCTGCCTTCCTAGTTCTGTCCTGTTTGCCATTGTTTACCCTGCCTGTCTTGAGCATTCATAAATAAAAGCTGCAAATGGATCCTCCTGACTTCGCCTCCTCACAACAGAAGACTTCGCCAACACTCGATCCAGCAGCAGTCATGCAGCTTGCCACCGAATTATTCGCTCAAGCTTCACAGTTATCTTTACATCAACATCAGCTGAGTCGGCTCACTTCTCTCACCGAGGATCTCGTTCAATCACTACAAAGTCTCAGAACGTCAACCTTCAGCACGCCCACTGAACATACACAAGGTGGATCTCTACCCGCCGTCAACACTTCCAGCCACCCCGTCTTGCTTTCCCGGAGAAATTTGACAGAGACCCAACCAAATGCAAGGGTTTTCTATTACAATGGACACTTTATCTCGATCAACAACCCTCTTTTTATTCCAATGACTTTGGACGCATTGCGTTTGTTTGTTCCTTACTCACCCGAAAGGCATTAGAATGGGCAACGGCAGTTTGGAGACCATATGGTTTGTTGTTTTCCTCATTCACGGCATTCCTTCAACAATTCCGTAATGTCTTCGAACCCTCCACTGCAAGAGGGAACAATTGTTAAGTCTATCTCAAGGACGAAGAACCGCTGCTGAGTATGCTCTTACCTTTCGCACTCTCGCTGCCCAGACCAATTGGGTAGAGGATACACTCAAAGCACTTTTCAGAAAAGGATTAACAGTCGAGTTGCAAACAAGAACGTTGCCAGCAGAACCGCCTTTGCCTGTACTGTGGTCAGCCAGGCCACATGAGATTATCTTGTCCCATCCGCCCTGACAATAGGACCCAAACGGTGAGCCATAAAGAAAATAAATTCACATCTAGCCTCCTACTACCCATTCGTTTGTCCATCAAGGGCCGAATCATTTCCACCACTGCCATGCTCGATTCAGGAGCTGCAAATTTGCTTCTTTACACCAACTAAAATTAAACCCCTGTTCTTCTTTCTTGACAGTGGAGGCACTAGACGGGCGCCCCATCGGAGGGAAAATTCATCGCTTGACCGAAGAAGTCAAGATGCACGTCGGGGCTCTGCACTCAGAGACAATTCAATTCTATGTCATCCAAGCTCCGCATCATTCCATTATACTTGGTCTGCCTTGGTTACGCATCCATAACCCACACATTTCTTGGAGAGATGGACAAATCACTCAATGGGATGTCACATGTCATGAGCACTGCCTGTCTAAGATCACTCAAGTTTCTCAATCCGTCTCAACCAACTCCATTCCTGATCAACAAGAGGTAAAACTACCCCCAGCATATGCAGATCTCACTGAAGCCTTCAGCAAGAGGAGAACTTCACAACTTCTTGAACATCGCTCCATTGATTGTGCCATCGATCTCATTCCCGGTGCCATACCACCTAAAGGTAGAATTTTTCCCTTATCTCAGCCTGAATCTGAAGCCATGAAACAATACATTGAAGAGGAACTAGCCAAGGGTTTCATTAGACCATCAACTTCTCCAGCATCTGTAGGGTTTTT
Organism: Semotilus atromaculatus; assembly: GCA_031834385.1. Taxonomy (NCBI): domain Eukaryota; kingdom Metazoa; phylum Chordata; class Actinopteri; order Cypriniformes; family Leuciscidae; genus Semotilus; species Semotilus atromaculatus. The sequence continues at coordinate 2,166,228 of JAULUF010000037.1, forward strand.
CTTTGTCAAGAAAAAGGATGGAGGATTGAGACCCTGTATTGGTTATCGTGGGGTTAATGATATCACTGTCAAGTTCCACTATCCCTTACCTCTTGTCCCAGCCGCTCTAGAATAACTCCACCAGGCCAAATATTACACCAAACTGGATCTTCGGAATGCCTACAATCTAATTTGCATTTGTGAGGGTGATGAATGGAAGACATTGTTTTCATCCAGTAGTGGCCACTATGAATATTTGGTTATGCTGTTCGGCCTGTCTAACAGTCCTTCTGTGTTTCAGTCTTTCATGAACAATGTTTTTCGGGACATGTTGGATAGATGGGTGGTTTTCTCAAATTCTCTAGAGGAACACATTTAACACTTCAGAATGGTGTTGAAACGTCTACTGCAGTACCAACTCTACGCCAAAGCAGAAAAATGTGAATTTCACCAAACACATCGTTTCTGGGGTATATAATCATTCAGGAGGTAGTGGCTATGGACGAGAAAAAGGTCAGGGCAGTGTTGGACTGGCCCTTACCCCAAACTGTCAAAGACCTGCAATGCTTCCTAGGGTTTGCCAACTTGTCCCATCCAAATCAAGCGTTTGATAAACTCAAGACCCTTTTCACATCTGCTCCCATCCTGCGACACCCAGATCCTGCAACACAGGGGTAGGAGCCATCCTATCACAACGTCAAGGTGACCCAGATTTTTTTTCCTGTGCCTTCATCTCCAGAAAACTGACTGCAAATTTTTGGCCATTAAACTCGCTCTCGAGGAGTGGCACTGGCTGGAGGGAGCAACCCAACAAGAATCTCGAATATCTTCGATCAGCTAAATGTCTGAATCCCCGTCAAGCCAGGTGGGCCTTGTTTTTCACCAGATTTCAGTTCACTGTCTCCTATCGACCGGGTTCCAAGTACGTTAAAGCTGACGCTCTCTCTCGCCAAACAGAAGAACCAGTTCAACCCCTGGTCACGGACACCATTATCTCAGAGAAACTCCTAGTGGCTCCAGTACAGTGGGATATTGTCACAGAAATCGAGCAGTTCAACCGTCAAGCAGAAACTGCATCTGAATGTCCTGAGGGTCTCTTATGGTGTGTTCACACCGAACGCGAGTTTAATTATTTGCGCGAGTAGATTACATACAAAGTCAATGCAAAGACGTGAATAGACGCATCATTCGCGCCGGGCGTCGTGAATGACGCGAATTGGGCGATGCGTTTGCCCGCGAACGTCTTCCGCGCAAGTTGAAAAATTTGAACTTGAGTGGAAGATTCGCATGACGCTTTGTTGCGCCAGCCAATCAACGAAGAGCTAATTGATACGTCCGGTAGATCACTGTTGTCGAAAATGGTGGAGATGCTGTTCCTGGAGAAGACGGTGAAATTCATGAGTTGAGTGCGCCTCTGGATGGTGCTGTGAACCCAGACACGTCGGCGTTTGGCTTTCCTCCGTATTTGGGACTTCCACAACAAGTAGAAAGTTAGACAGTTAATCACTAGAAACAACGCGGCGCCCTATAAAGTGTAATATTAATAGCCTATAGGCTATTTAAAATGAAAACGACAGAGCAGCAATATCTTTTATTTCAGACATGACGGAAATGTATGCCAGAAAGAAATTGTGTTGTTGTTGTTGTTGTGTGACGCGGACACGCGAATGGGTTCAAAATGTTCAAGCGTCTAACTAGACGCGATAGACGCGTATTTGACGCTCTATTCGCGTTCGGTGTGAACACACCATTATTCGTTCCAGAACCCTTATACTCACGACTTCTCGAACAGGTACACTCCACACCTAGTTCAGGACATCCCGGAATCACAGCAACTCAGCTACTCAGGAATCACTTTTGGTGGCCAGCCTTACAGTCAGACACAGTCCGACACATCCAGAACTGCAGCACTTGTAACACGTCAAAAGCCTCCAGACAACTACCAGCAGGACTCTTAAATCCACTCCCCATTCCTCAACACCCCTGGTCTCATATAGCCATCGATTTCATCACAGATTTACTCACAAGGTCATACCACCGTACTCACCACAGTGGATCGTTTCTCCAAGGCTTGCTGACTGATTCCTCTTCCGAAACTTCCTAGTGCTCAAGAAACTGCTGAACATCTTTGTAATCAATTTTCTGCTTCTATGGTCTCCCCGAGGACATCGTCTCTGACCGAGGACCCCAGTTCACCTCCAGGGTATTGACATCTTTCTTCAAACATCTCAATGTCAATATCAGCCTCACTTCCGGTTATTATCCCCAATCCAACGAACAAACTGAAGGTCTTAATCAAGATGACATTCGCTTCCTACGTTCCTATTGTCAACAACATCAGGCTGAGTGGAGCAGATATCTATTCTGGGCCGAATACGCTCAGAATTCCCTCGTCAAACCCGCCACTGGAAACAGTGAACAGTCGATGTCAACAACAGACGCCCCGGGAGAGGAGACAGCGTCGCGCCCGCGCTTTCCACTTGTTTTTACCATAGACTGTAAAAAATAGGTTTTTACACATCTAGAGTAGTGCTGCACGATTAATCAGATCGCAATCACAATGTCAAGCCTATGCGATTATATGACGCAAAATGCTGCGATTTTATGTGAAATAAACAAAGTAGGGCTGTTAACGCAGCATCTGTTATTTTTTGTCATCCTTTGGCTAGTGTTACATGATTCCGTTCTTATTCGTGCGAATGCTTTAAACCATTCATGCGCGACAAGTCAAAAGAGAGCCTGTGAATGCTTTCTGTCAGTAAAGTTATAATCAAAGAACAAAGGGAACAGAGAAAATTACTCACTGCTCTTGACTCATGAACTTGTGTAGCTTTAATAAGGATTAGTCTATATATAATTTATAATTTATGCAGCGCAGACTGTTTGATAACTTTATTAAATTTATGTATTATGTCCCACCTGTTAGACAGGAAGGGCACAGGTAAATATGACATTTATTATGGGTTTATGTGAGGATTGTTTGAAGTTCACTTAAATTAAAAGCTATTATATTTTTTGAAGCCTAATAAATGTTTTTAAAAAATTGAGCATGTGACTGCGCGTTTCTCCTGGTTTTCTATTGTTTCTCAGCTAATCATATTTGATTATCATAAAAATGTGTTTTCTATACAGAGATATCGACATCTGTAAATATCGGTATCGGCCATAACAACAATATTAATATCGGTTATCGGTATCGGCCACAATTTTCACATCGGTGCATCACTACCAAATCACAAACATAACTAAACAAACATACATACATACATATATAGGTAAAATGGTGAGTGACAGAATGGAATAGGAAGCAGGAAATGGAACTATGGGAAAGATCCATTTAACTATGAAAAGAACCATCAGCATATCATTTTCAGAGTATCTCATTTAAATTGATACTTGCATATAGTGCTGCACGATTAATCATATCGCAATCGTAATCGCGATGTCAAGCCTATGCGATTATATGACGCAAAATGCTGCGATTTTATATGAAATAAACAAATTAGGGCTGTTAACGCAGTATTTTTGTCATCCTTTGGCTTGTGTTACATGATCCCGCTCTTATTCATGCGAATGCTTAAACCATTCATGCAAGACAAGTCAAAAGAGTGCGCGCTGCCTGTGAATGTCCTGACTGAAAGACGCGCGCCAGTATCGTGCACATGCACAGACCGCGCGCCAGAATACTGTTCTCTTTCGCGCTTGAACGAACAATAACACACACAATTATGCCAAAATTTCGTTTGTCTAGTATCTTCATAACATAAGAGCAGTCTTATGATGGACGTAAAGAGTTGTGAGAGAATGAGTCGCGTGTGAGATCCGCGTCTCAGCAACGGCTGGTCTTAAAGGGCCAGCAGCCAAAGCTTTCTGTCAGTAAAGTTAATCAAAGAACGAAGGGAACAGAGAAAATTACTCACTGCTCTTGACTAAAGAACTTGTTTAGCTTTAATAAGGATTAGTCTATATATAATTTATAATTTATGCAGCGCAGACTGTTTGATAACTTTATTCAATTTATGTATATGTGCTACCTGTTAGACAGGAAGGGCACAGGTAAATATGACATTTATTATGGGTTTATGTGAGGATTGTTTGAAGTTCACTTAAATTGAAAGCTGTTATATTTTTTGAAGCCTAATAAAAAAAATAAATAAAAAAAAACTTTCAATTGTAATGATGGAATCTATTGGATGGCCATAATTAATGTTTAAAATGTGTGTGTATGTGTGTGTGTGTGGGGGGGGGTAAATGGCTTATTTATCATTATAGGTGTTATCAATCATTTAGTTGTTGTTGCTAGTTTGAGTTGAGAAATAAACATTTCAGAATGATCACTAATCTGTGTGTGCATTTTGCTTTAGAAACCAAACAAATTGACTCATGAAACCATTTGTTTATTATATCGCAATCGCATATCGCAATATTGACCTCAATAATCGCAATATGACATTTTCCCCAAATCGTGCAGCCCTACTTGCATAGCTTTGTAGTGGAAACAATTCTTGAAGTTGTTTAAAATTGAAGTCGTTGATGGTTCCGTGAGTGTCAAATGTGGAAGTTGCAATTGTTTTCTCTGTTGAATGAAGAAGATATGATGAACTTGCATGGTTAGTTTGACTCTGTTCTCATGGCTGGATTGCAGAATGTGGCCTGCCTGGCCTGCCAGACAGGGCAGGCAGGGCAAGTGTTAGGAGTTCCGATGGACTTCTTTTACATTGAGTTGAAGACAGTGTGCCAAACTCCTGAGATTGTCCTTGGCTCTGTTGTAGTTGAGAGAGTCTTCTCTCTCTCCTGAATGAACCCATGACTAGTTGTGACTGTGAGTCAAGGCCTGCAGCCTTGGAGCCTGTGGCCTTGGGGACAGTACAGCACCCGGAACAAACAGAGAAGGCCAAAGAGAAGGGAAGGGCTTGTGTGAATGCCCTTTAAAGTCAGTGAAAGGTCCAACCCCTCCGGGTTTGCTTGACCAATGAGAAGGGTGGACATTTCAGAGTGGGAAAGTTACTCTGTGGTTAATTTATGAGTCTTTGTCCTAGGTGTGCTTATTTACATGTGCAGCTTGATTAGTTTCTGATGAAGAAAACTAGGGAAGATTCTTGTAATACTAATATGTTGGGCAGCTATCTGCATATCATGTACACAGGTTGGCAACAGGCGGCCCGCGGGCCAAAACTAGCCCGCCAGTAATATTTTCTGGCCCGCCGAATTATTTTGGAAGTCTGTTTTAAAAAAAAACATTTTTATCAGCCTATTTTTATTTTACAATAACGGTTTACAAATAGGCCCGTGTATCATTCGTTCACTCGTTTTGGTACTTGATCTGTTTAAAATGATTTCATTGATATATGCCTACTAAGGTGTTAAATAAAAAATCTAAATAAAAATTTTTCTAATTTTTTCTATTTTTGATCTGAGCACACAATCAGAAAATCCGTCGTTATTCGTTTTTTCATTTTAGTTCAGGAAATGAATAATGGAACAACAAGTCGTTTTTCATTTTTTTATTTTTGGATTTAATTTGAAGAAATGATTGAATGAACGAATGATACACGGACCCATCATATTCCATGATTATATGCCTACTGCGGGCGCAAACAGACAAAGAAACACCAGAACAACCATTTTTGTAGCAATTTTTAATGTCTTCTTTTAAATCTGAAATAAAGACAATGTTGCTTGACAAAAGATTGGATAGCCCACATTGTATGTTTTAGCAAGGCGGGATGTGTTGTAAGAGATGCCGCAATATATCGGGAGACATGTGGGTCAGACATGATTTTGACCTCTTCATTAAGTTTTGTTTTGTAGAAAGCCTTTCTAAAATGTGAATTTCTTTTTGTATCAATTGTATCTTAATTTTAATCAATGTTTCATCAACCAATTGCCTGGATTTAATGAATAAGAAGCAAATATAGCAGACAAAATAACAGGACATGCAGGCGCTGGCGCGATTGCTCGTGAACTGCAGCTCGTCTCATAAATGAACTGAAAGTCAGCGTTTAAGCTGCCTCACAGACACGAGAAATATATATAGAAAGCTTGTTTATTAATAAACAATAAAAATGTCTCCTTGCTACATTTGTAGCATTCATAATCATTACTTTTGCCGGTTCCTTGTGACAGCTTTTGCGTTATTGGCAGTGTCACCCTCTCGTTACATGAACGCGTCACCACCGAATCAGCACCGCAAACATGGGGATTTTTTAGACAATAATCACACAACCTATTCGAAAATCTATAATTAGGTAAACTAATCGAATATTCGTCATCTAGTGTCAGAATTTTGACACAACATCGAAAGTGACAGACAGAAGGGAACGTTTCGGTTGCTAGTGTAACCCTCCTTCCCACTTGAACTGTTACTGAGGGGTTGAGACACCGTCTCAGCTCCTCAGGACAAACTTGTGTTTGTGTGCATGAAGGGCGTGGCCTGGCATGCAAATTCCACACGCCAATTCCATCTGCCTTTTCTGAATACGTCAGAGGTGTTTGGGGCTCTCAAGAGTGGGAACATCAGTAGCCTGGAGTGCATTTATACGTGCTTGAACTTGCATCTGTCATGAACATGAACTGGTGGCACAGAGCACACAAAAAAGTAGAAAGGAAGAAATACTTTGTCTGTATCCTTGCTCAGCGGACTCGCACAGGTAGACTTGCAGGTCTTTACCTGAGTAGGTCTTCACACAAGGAGGGCTTCACACAAGGGTTGCCACACAAGGGTTGTCTTTTGTAACTGGTGTTAAACCCTATAGTAGGACAGTCATTATCAAAAAGCCACATTTGTGTGGCGGTGTCCGGGTTTTACATGTTTACATTTAGTCATTTAGCAGACGCTTTTATCCAAAGCGACTTACAACTGAGGACTAAACCAAGCGAGTCATCGTGAAGAGGCAAAAACAACGCAAGAAGTGCTCAAAATACAAAGTTCAGACATAGCTCGGAGTAGCATAAGCCAGGCAAGCGAGGATTAAAGGAAAAGGAAAGGTTTTTTTTTTTAAATTTTTTTTTTTTATGTTAAGTGCTCCCGGAAGAGATGAGTATTCAGTTGTCTTTTGAATGCTGTCAGGGATTCTGCATTCCGGATGACGGTGGGGAGATCATTCCACCAGCATGGAACTGTGAATGAGAATGTTCTGGAGAGTGATTTTGTGCCCCGCTGTGACGGTACCACGAGCCGCCGCTCATTGACCGATCGTAGGCTTCTGGTAGGGAAGTAGACTTATAGTAGTGAGTGGAAGTAGGAGGGAGCTGAACCAGTGGTCAATCTGTAAGCAAGCGTCAACACCTTGAACTTGATGCGAGCAGCGAGTGGTAGCCAGTGCAGAGAGATGAACAGAGGAGTGACGTGGGCCCTTTTGGGCTCGTTGAAGACAAGACGGGCTGCAGCATTCTGGATCATTTGTAGAGGTTTAGTTGCACATGATGGAAGTCCAGCCAGAAGAGCATTGCAGTAATCAAGCCTAGAAATGACCAGGGCCTGGACGAGAAGTTGTGTTGCATGCTCAGTTAGGAAAGGCCTGATCTTCCTGATGTTGTGCATAGCAAACCTGCATGATCGAGCTGTCTTTGTAATGTGGTCTGTGAAGGTCAGCTGGTCATCAAAGATTACTCCAGGATTTCTGACCGATCTTGATGGGGTGATTGAGGAAGAATCTAGCTGGATAGTGAAGTCGTGCTGTAGAGACGGATTGGCAGGGAGGACGAGAAGCTCAGTCTTTGCCAGGTTGAGCTGCAGGTGATGTTCCTTCATCCATGCCGAGATGTCCGCCAGACAGCTTGAGATCCGTGCAGCTACTGTGGGATCATCTGGTTGAAATGAGAGGTAGAGCTGGGTGTCATCAGCATAGCAATGATAAGAGAAACCATATGCCTGTATGATGGGCCCCAGGGATGTGGTGTAAATGGAGAAGAGGAGCGGTCCGAGAACTGAACCCTGAGGAACTCCTGTGGTCAGTTGATGTGCTTTGGATAACTCGCCTCTCCATGTGACCCTGAAGGACCTACCTGTGAGATAGGACTCAAACCAGTTGAGGGAGGTTCCAGTGATGCCCAGTGATGAGAGGGCGGACAAGAGGATCTGATGATTCACAGTGTCGAAGGCAGCAGACAGGTCCAGGAGAATGAGAACTGATGATTTGGAAGCAGCTTTTGCGATCCGCAGGGCTTCCGTGACCGACAGCAATGCAGTCTCGGTTGAATGCCCTTTCTTGAAGCCAGATTGGTTGACATCCAGCTGGTTGTTCAGAGACAGGAAGGATGATACTTGGTTAAAAGCAACTCGTTCAAGTGTTTTCGCAATGAATGGTAGGAGAGAGACAGGTCTGTAATTCTCTAGAAGTGATGTGTTTAACGTTGGTTTTTTAAGCAGAGGAGTTACCCGAGCCTGCTTAAATGCTGTAGGGAAAATGCCAGTGTGGAGGGATGAGTTGATAATGTGTGTGAGAGCTGGTAGAAGTGTGGGAGAGATGGCTTGTAAAAGGTGTGAGGGGATGGGGTCTAGAGGGCAGGTGGTAGGATGACTGGAGAGAAGTAGTTTAGATACTTCTTCCTCGGTTAGTGGAGTGAAGGAGGAGAGAAGGTTATTGGCTGTGGGAGAGGTTAGTTTGGGTTCCTGTGTGTGTGAATCTGAGAACTGACTGCTGATAGTTGTAGTTTGTTAGTGAAGAAGTTAGCAAAATCATCAGCAGTTAGCGAGGAGGTGGGTGGTGGTGGAGGTGGACAAAGGAGAGAGTTGAATGTCTTGAACAGTGTTCGTGTGTTAGAGGCACTGTTGATCTTGTGGTGGAAATATGAAGATTTCGCAGCATGAACATCAACAGAAAAGGAAGAGAGCAGAGATTGATACCTACTGAGGTCAGATGTGTCTTTTGATTTGCGCCATTTCCTCTCCGCTGCCCTGAGCTTGGTCCGGTGTTCACGAAGAACCTCAGATAGCCAGGGGTTAGAGGGAGTGGCACGTGCTGGCCTAGAGGAGAGAGGGCATAAAGTATCTGTTGCAGTATTAACATCCAGAGATGAGAAATGCGAGGGTGAGGGAAGAGAAGATGACACAGCAGAGGAAAGACGGGATGGAGAAAGTGAGCGCAGGTTTCGTCTGAAAGTAAATGGTGGGGAGGTTGGTGGAGCATGGGTAGTGAGTTGTAGATTGAAAGTAATGAGGAAATGATCTGAAACTTGGAGAGGTTTCACCAAAATGTTGTCTGTGATTCAGTTGCGTGTGTAAACCAGGTCCAGTTGGTTGCCTGACTTGTGAGTACCGGTGGTGATGAGCCGTTTGAGATCGAAAGCGGCTAGGAGAGAGATGAAGTCTGTTGCATACGGCTTCGCTAGGTGAATGTTGAAATCGCCAAAGACTACAAGTGGGATGCCATCCTCAGGGAAAGAGGACAGCAGCACATCCAGCTCCTCTACAAAGCTTCCCAGTTGACCTGGGGGGCGATAAATAACTACAATATGGATCTTAATGGGAGTTGTGAGTGTAATAGCATGATATTCAAATGAGTTGTTATTGCATAGAGAAGAGAGAGTTGAATACTTCCAATTGTTAGAAATGAGAAGACCAGTACTCCCACCCCTCCCCGACTGGCGAGGGGTGTGAGAGAAAGAGAAGTTGTTAGAGAGAGCAGCAGGGGTTGCTGAGTCTTCTGGATGGATCCAGGTCTCAGTCAAGCCCAAGATATTAAGAGTAGAATGAGATGCAAAGGCTGGAATGAAGTCAGCTTTATTGACTGCTGATTGACAATTCCATAGACCCATAGAAAGAGAGAGAGGTGAGTGTGAGGATGAGAGAAAAGGGCGCAGATTAGCAGTATTGCGTTGCCTTCTGTGCGTGGTGAGAGAGCGTTGTCGAGAGACAACAGGAATGTATTGAAAGCACATAATGATAATGGGAAATAAGATAAAGGTAGGAAAGGAAAGGGTGAAGAAGATACTTTAAGTGCCTTGCAGGTGTTCTTGCTGGGTGGAGTCGCGCAGGAAGAGTCGCAGGTCTTTACCCGAGTCGGTCTTCACACGAGGAGGCTGAACACTAGAGCTGAATGCTTCCGCTGACGCTTCTGCGACAGCGCACACACTATAGATATAATGCTTTCAATCGCCTGAGTGAGGACAGCTGTGGCCGCCCTTGCAATTAGCACAGCAAAAGCAAATATCCCGAGAATGGGCGGAATCGAAACTAGCTGTTGAACAGCGCTTACTTAAGTGCTACAATAAAATACAGACTATAACCCTTAAGACGCACGGCAGATATTCAAAATAGGATCGCGTCTAATTCAAATACAGATATTTAGTGAAGATAAAAATTGAAAATAAGCAAAGAATCGAAAATAGCCCTACCTACTTGACAAATAGTAAACAGAGCAACAGGAGATCTGTATATTAAGAAAAAAAACACTTACGCGCTCTTGTCGTTCTCACAGAGTGACTGCTTGTCCTGGCTTCCTTCTGAATCTACTCTAGTTTTATATCTGCTTTATAAGGGTTTTACTCTTGATAAATTAATAAAGCAGTAGTGACACGTAACCTGGCAAGTATCTTCATTCACCAACTTGCAACACAGCCTTGCTAAAACACACATATGTGGGAGAAGCGGAATGGATAAAAATAACTTTTAAAAAAGCCAATTAATAAGCCCATTAATGGCATGTTTGAGTCATGCTCTTAACAAACTATGTTTTATTTCCTCTTTCCATATTGTGAATAATAAATGTGTATCATTTTAATTTCCTTGTTACACAATGGAGCCTAACTTATTGTAATAATTATTTGACGTACCCTACTTTTACAATCAAAAGAATTCCTTGGCACTTACTAAACTGCCTAAAGTGCTTTTTTTTTATTGTGTGCTTAATTTTGTGTGCTGGAGGTATGCCATTACGTTGTGCAGAGTGATGTTAACATTTAAGCTAGCTGGTGAGAGAAACATTGTAATCAAAGAGTCTAAAGAGGAAAGTTGACAGCGAAAATAGGGCATACAAAGAAGAATGGAAAGACAACTATGCGTTCATCCTAGCTAGTTTTGTGAATGCAAACCGGGTATGTGTCTTATCTGCAATAAAGCGATCCACAGACTATTTTGAATGTCTTTCAGATCTTTTCAAATTAAAAGCTCTTAATTCATCTCAAAATAAAATATTGCTGCAAAAACGTTCTCGTACTTTTATTTTGAAGGCAAAATCACTAAAGACGAAGTGATTGTGAGTAACTGTTGTTGTCATGACAGATCTAATTCAGAACCAGCCACTATCAAAATAATCTGGCTGCGGGTGCGGGACAGATATTATTGCTGGCGGGCCCGTGCCTGTTGCTGACCACTGCTGATGGCACTCTCTCTCTTACTATTTCTCTCACATGCATGCAAATGAAGAATGCAAGAGAGCCTGACATACTGCGTAAAATTTAAACACGAGATGAAAATGGTATTTTTGTTTTTTCCTGTCAAAATGATAACAATGTTTTGGAATTATTCACTATTTTAGCCATAAACACATATTCACAACTAGTACGCAAGACACAATCCCATTTGCTAGCAGAATTTTAGTCATTGGAGAATGTAATGCTGCCTTAAAATCTGCAGAATAAGGGCCTAGTGTCTGTAGTATGTCGATTGTTTTAGAGTTACGATGGTTTGGTATTATAAATGTGTTAAAAGTACTTAGTGGCTTGGCTGGATTCCTTTGTAACACGCAGATGTTTACAAGTAACTAGACCATTTGTTCATAAATAAGAGTCATGAGACTTCTCTGCCGCTGTCTGCCACCCATATTCCCTGGAAAAATAGTGGCAAAACCCCAGTTGGATGCTGCTTTTAATTTCGTTTTACTTGGTTTCTCAGAAATCTTTCAGTTCTTTCCAGCAAGAGGGAGAGGTGTTTAAAGACAGGAAGGTACACATTTTGAGGTCATGTTATCATCATTTGTAGTGACCCTGGCAGCTTTTTTACAGGAATCTGGACTAGAGTTGTCTGGGTGGAGTTGTTATCAGACATTTTACCACTCCTACTTCTCTCTCTTACTGTCCCAGTTAACTATTTGTCTTTCATGTTTGCTCTCTAATCTCAAAATGACTTTCCTTTCTTGTGACAAAAAACGTTTCTGTAATCTGTCGCACAAGGCTATGGGTCAATATCAATGAGTCAAATAGAAGAAAAATATGCCTTTTTTTTCTTGCAGTGGCCTTTGGTCATGTGAGCCAGTTTCTGGATCTGAGTCAGAGCTCCAGACTGCGGCTAAATGATTGCATTTTGCTACCTTTTTTCCTGCCGGTGTTACTGAATTTTGTTAGAGGTCACACTGTTGCCACTACCAATTTGCCTAACCAATAAGCGCTGCCATTTCTGTTGCGTATGAAACATTAAATTTAGCTTTAATGAAGTAATGCATGTTCGTTGCATTTTACCGTGAAATGAGAGTTCTGTGTCTTTATTAAAATCCCCACGACCCACTTGCGGTTAATTGGAATTAGGGATGCACCGAATCCAGATTTTTGGGGTTCTGCCGAATACCGAATCCATTGGTTAAGATTCTGCCGAATCCGAAACCAAATACCAAATCCTACTCTCATCCTCAGTCACTTAACACAGTAAACACATTAATGAAGTAAATAACGTCCACAGAAGTGGATTTTTCCCTTTATTTTATTTTAATTTAAAAAAAAAGAAAAAAAAGAATAAGCAACATTATTCATTTTAACAGCAGCAATGTTGTGTATTGTTTAGGGTCCTTGCCACCACGACAAGTCCAAATTGTATTCTTTTGACTGGAAGTACTGCCAAACAACACTTTTTCTGCTCATGAGTTCCATTTTCACTTTCTCACAGCATTCGAACGGTGCACTAACGAGTGGTAAAAAGGCGTGGCCCCTTTAAGAGCTGCGCGCGCGCCCTGTTGAACTGTCTGCAGTCTGTATTGTATCGTGCGTGTTGTGCGTGCATTTTGTTTATTAAGTAATGCTGTGGACGGTAGAACGTGTGAAGACAGTTAAACGAGTTCAATTGGGGAATAAAGTGCGAGTTGTGAGATGGCAATCGCCTCCGTGAATCTGTCTGGCCTCTGCTATAACTTTAATGTTAGCTGTGAGCTATCCCTATTTTTCTTCCTGACACGACACGTTACACTCATAGGTTACACTACGTAAACACCTTCCCGTAATCAACGGCGGCGTGACGTCGACCACGCAATCCCGGGTTCGGTTCGGTAGAAAAAAATTCTAAGGTTCGGCAGAAACCGAACCCTGTTAAAAAGCCCAATTATTCGGCCGAATCCGAATCCTGGATTCGGTGCATCCCTAATTGGAATGTTATTTTTTTATGACTTTGCCTGGCCGACATTCGGATTATCCTCAGTCTCAATGGATATAAGCATCACTACTGTCAAAATAGCGTTATTATGTCAGAATAGTAATTTATTTAGTTTTTAGTGAAACCATTGTAATCCTGAAAGTATTCCCATTTTTTACAAAAAAGTAACTATAATCTGATTACCTTGTTTTTTGACATACCTGTAACGAATTACAGTTAGCAGATTTTTGCATCCTGATTATGGAACGCTGTTACATGTATGTCGTTATCCCCAACTCTGAATCTAACAGAATCAATTCACTGTCACCACAAAGATTCACATTAGGGATGTTAATTTAGTTTTTTTCCCCTAACCGACAACCGAGGCTCGTTGACCGACCATTAAAGCTACACTGTGTAACTTTTTTAGTTTATTCTTAGCTAAAAACACTTAGTTCTTTCAAAAATATATGTGCTCATTAATGTATATTTACTTCGTTCAAATAATAAAGTATTCTCGTGAGTGTATAATATGCCATTGAAAATACATACGGGTGAGGGGTTCTAATGTCGGCCGCCATGTTGCCCCTCCATCTTGAAAGTACATTAGCCAAAGAGGGACATCAAGCTTCGCCTTTCGCGTTTTAACACTCGATGGCACCGTGTCGAGGAGGTCGAACTGGAAGCCATGTTAATCTTGGACTACATTGGCCACTGTAGGAGTTAAAACGAAATCGGAATTGAGAGGAACAGAAACTAATATTCACTGGATGGTCATATACCTTTTCACCGCTAGATGGGGGTAAAAATCACACAGTGTAGCTTTAAGCGTTAACCAACAAGATTATGTGAAGTTAGAATTAAATTAGAATGGATACCCATTATCGGGTCCGATACTGCACTGGTGTACTCGTACTCATTAAAATGATCCGATGCCAAAAACCAATACCACGCAGCGTGTGTGTAGTGCTTGTGACCAGACAAAGAAGAGAGAGAGAGAGAGCACATGTGTTGCATGCTCCTTGTTGCTGATCGCTCACTCAGCACACATGCATCATTTGGATTAAAACTAAATTGTATATGTATGTAAAAACATTAACTGTTAAAGGATTTATGTAGTAAATATAATCAGTGGTTCCTTATATTATTACAGGAAAGCGGCACTGTAATCACATGACGTTTTCAAGAAGTTTTCTGTGTGCAAACATCTAAAGCGCGTGCCCAGAATGCTGCCTCTCAGACAGAATTGAGTAATCTTGTCGCATTTGAAACAACAAATTCACACAGAATTGTCGAAATGCCTGTATCGGCAAGTATCCTTGTGAAACCTAGTCAGTTATGTCTTAAGTGAATGTAAACAATTGAGAAATAAAACACATGTGCAACAGTATGCTGAATACGTGCAGCTCTTAAAGTGACAGCAGCCTAATAAACCTACTGCTGTCTTATGTTACTTAATGTTCATCTAGCAACAAAAGACAAAATTAAAATCACCCACTGCTCTTGACTGAATAACTTTTGTAGCTTTGATGAGGATTAATCTATATTTAATTTATACAGTGAAGAAGTGTTATTTTACATTTGATTACTTTATTCAATTTCTGCACCTGAACATTTTAATGTTTCAATGGCATCAAAATTTAACCTCTAAATACTCACTGTGCTATTAAATGAAAGATAAAATATGATAGCATAGAATAGAATGAACAGTGTAAGTAAAATAAGCTTCTACAATACATTTTAACTGGCATGACTAGGCATGAACATAACTGAAGGAAATATCTATTTGCTAAATGAAATAAGCCAACTAATTTGAATCATATTCTTTTGGTTTCTCTACACAATATTTTAAAAATGAAAAATGCAATGAATATACATGATACAGATATCGGTACTCAGTATCTGCAAGTACCAGAAATTAAAGTATCGGTATCTGACTTGTTCTGGAAAAAGTGGTACATCCCTAAAATCATATATATAAAGGAATAAATATGCTAAATATATTTCACTTAAATAATTAACAGATTAATAAAACGAAAGAAAAAAACGCGACACGTATATGGAGATTTTTTTTCCCCATAAATTTGGTTTAAGTTAGTTATTTGATGCAATAAAAACAGGGTGTAACGTTGTAATTGACAGCTGTGCTTGCGATTGATTCTGCAGGACTGGGAGTATTGGTGGGACCTTGATACCGCAGCTCCACCTCAGGATCACTACTGCGCAGACTCGGGCTCCCAATCACGTAATCTGCGGGTTTTTTTTACAGTCTATTTGTGGCACTGGTGCCACTGCTCTCAAATGTTAGTCTTGAGTCCTGTGACTCCCAAGCCTGATTTTCTCTGTAAGTGTAAATTTGATTCCTGTTATGGGTGTTTCTTTGTAAGAGTACCCGATAAGGTTTTGCTTGGATTTAATTTTCCTTTGCCTGTAAGCTAGTGTGCATTTATTACCTTGTTTTTCTGACCTGGTTAAGAATTATCAGAATGTGCATCAGAGAGCAATGGAGAGATAGGCCCTATTTATATATTGTCTGCATGTCATGTGTGGGGCTCCAAAATTTCACATTAACACTTCATTCATTTGGCTTTTTCATATTTTCATAGAATCAGTAGATCAGCAAACTTGGGATTTTACACAAATTATAATGATTCACTGTATTTCACTAAGACATTTTACTAACCTGATAGTTAGTGGCTGATTTTACAGCCAAATAAGACCAACTTTACACTATTGATTATTTATTGTTTACATTAGCTTTTGTAAGCTCTTGCTTTTTGTAAAGCTCCATGAATTTGTGATTTATTACTGTTTGTATTACCATAGGTTTCCAACAAATATGATTAAATGGTCAATAACATTGTAAAATACTGCGTTTTTTTTTTTTTAATCAAGCATAAAAACATATTCTAGTACACCCCAAAAACAAAATCAAGACTTTGTAAAAGGGCAAAATAGGACCCATTTAAAGAATGTCAGTTTGGTTAGAGAAGAGGTACTTTGTTGTGAATAGAGCCATAGAGTGAGGGTGCTTTTGCTCCATACATTTTGGTGAAGACATTAGTCCATGTGATGTAAGAGTTAAGTGTTAAGAAGTTTTTCAGATTTGTACTCCCTAGCAAGTTGTTTTAACAATAAACCAATTTATTTACAAACCAAGCAAACAATTATAAAAAAAAAAATAATAAAAAAACGATGCCTAGGGGGGAAAAATGTGCGTGTGGTTACTAAATAAACAATCTCTGGCACTAAAAATAAATATGGGAAAGAAAAGATTTATGAGAAAAATATATACAAATAAGAAGTCATGTCAAGTCACCTTTATTTATATAGCGCTTTTTACAGTACAGATTGTATCAAAGCAGCTTCACAGGGATAACATGAAAATAATACAACAAAGTTTGTTTCCAGAAGAAAATTTAATCATCGTCCACCTTAAGTAAGGCAAATCAATAATATTGTTATATTATTATTATTATATATGAATATTAAATGTCCCCAACTAAGCAAGCCAAAAGCCAAGGCAATAGTGGCAAAAAGAATGGGAGAGAAGTGAGAGAGCTCACTCGGTCACAGTGTCTTTATACTGACCCCTATTATCTGTGGCTTATCTGTTTTTATTTTCTCACAAAAGCTTAATTTTATTTGTGTAGCGTAATTTTTAACCATGCATGTTTTTAAAATATATAGAAAAGTTACCTTAATTACTTTAAACCGTTTAACCGATAGTATTAAATCTGTCAAAATTCTTACTGTCGGTTAACGGTTAGTGGTTAATTATGAGCATCCCTAGTCCTGATACGTAAAACCGTAGATAGCAAAGTTGGTGTACTTTCTTTTTCACATGGCTGTATATGTATGACAGATAATAAAAATAGAAAAAAAATATTGTATATGCTGGATTAAATTGCAGTGTTTTAGTGAAAAGTATCAATCTATTTTGCTGTTCCCTGTGTTTTTGCTATTGTTGTTAAAAGAACCACATAATCTGCAGCTCTTAATGTGGCGCTTTAGCGTCTTTAGCGGGAGAGAGAAGCAGTGTGCATGTAACCGAAAGGGCTTGAATGAACTAGCATGTTTGGCTCCAGATAAAAATATTAGAGGATATACATTCGAAACACATTACCACAAGTGACCCTGAGCGCTTGTGGTGAATATACTGCTCTGATGTTTTGACACGCAACTTTAAACTGTAGAAACGGCAAATGGTGCTACCATTGTCATTATGTCTTGTGGTCCAGCTGGAATCAAGCCAGGGAACCGGACTGAGGCCCGCTCTTTGAGGACCCCTGATGTAAACTCGGGTGTATGAAAACAATCTGTGCTAACTCGTTGAAGCAACCTTCAACTTTAACCTTCAACCTTACTTGTAAATGCATTCTGCAAAGTGTCCTTCATTTATAATTCATTTTCATTTGTAATTGAGATGCTTATCCCTCAACTATCTATTCCAGGTTAAAAAAAGTGGAAAGTGTGAGATGTTAAATCAAGAAGAACGAAAGAGACAAGAGGTAAAGTTCCACATCAGCCTTCCTGCCTTTCTCTTTCTCTCTCTTTTGGTTTTGCTCATATCAAAAAGTTTTAAAAGACAGATTATTTCAGTTTAAATACTGCTTCTTCTGTGGAGCCTGTCACTTGCCAATTTGAATGAACCATTCAAATCTGGCCTTGCATAGGTGTATCCCTGAACTTTTTCTCTCGGTTTTGCATTAAATTCCACAAGTCATATTTTGCTTTAAAGACATTAGGCTGAAAAAGGACAATCATAAAAGAACTTGGACTAAAAGAGAAATTACAATTCTAATTTGATCAAAAGTGACAGTAAAGGCTTTTACACTTAAACAAAATTATTTTGTAGAACTTTCTGCTTATCTCAGGAATAAATTCCATTTTAAAATATATTACAGTTTTTTTTCAATCGCTAACAAGCGCTTGCCCATACTTCAGATACTTTTTCTAAACTCTTAACACAGACTCACACCTATAAAACACAATTGGCCAAATGGATAATTTTCTTCTCAAAAACACATTTTGTTAAATATATACTAACTCTTCATTTCAAAATAGCTAAAAAAAGCACAAAATTACTGTATCTAATCTCTGCGATCTTCAGGGTTTAGGCCACATGTTTTCATCATCATCACATCTGATATTATCCAAGGCGATGCACCTGGGATAAAACCGCTTGGTATTGCACCTCTCACTGCATCTCTCACTGCACCTCTCACTGCACCTCTCACTGCATCTCTCACTGCACCTCTCACTGCACCTCTCACTGCACCTCTCACTGCACCTCTCACTGCATCGCATCTCTCACTGCATCTCTCACTGCTCCTCTCACTGCACCTCTCACTGCACCTCTCACTGTATCTCTCACTGCACCTCTCACTGCACCTCTCACTGCACCTCTCACTGCATCGCATCTCTCACTGCATCTCTCACTGCTCCTCTCACTGCACCTCTCACTGCACCTCTCACTGCATCTCTCACTGCACCTCTCACTGCACCTCTCACTGCATCTCTCACTGCTCCTCTCACTGCTCCTCTCACTGCACCTCTCACTGCATCGCATCTCTCACTGCATCTCTCACTGCTCCTCTCACTGCATCTCTCACTGCACCTCTCACTGCATCTCTCACTGCACCTCTCACTGCATCGCATCTCTCACTGCATCTCTCACTGCTCCTCTCACTGCATCTCTCACTGCACCTCTCACTGCATCTCTCACTGCACCTCTCACTGCACCTCTCACTGCATCTCTCACTGCTCCTCTCACTGCACCTCTCACTGCACCTCTCACTGCACCTCTCACTGCTCCTCTCACTGCTCCTCTCACTGCACCTCTCACTGCACCTCTCACTGCATTTCTCACTGCATCTCTCACTGCACCTCTCACTGCATCTCTCACTGCACCTCTCACTGCATTTCTCACTGCATCTCTCACTGCACCTCTCACTGCACCTCTCACTGCATCTCTCACTGCTCCTCTCACTGCACCTCTCACTGCTCCTCTCACTGCACCTCTCACTGCACCTCTCACTGCACCTCTCACTGCATCTCTCACTGCATCTCTCACTGCACCTCTCACTGCACCTCTCACTGCATCTCTCACTGCATCTCTCACTGCACCTCTCACTGCATCTCTCACTGCATCTCTCACTGCACCTCTCACTGCATCTCTCACTGCATCTCTCACTGCACCTCTCACTGCACCTCTCACTGCATCTCTCACTGCATCTCTCACTGCACCTCTCACTGCATCTCTCACTGCATCTCTCACTGCACCTCTCACTGCATCTCTCACTGCATCTCTCACTGCATCTCTCACAGCATCTCTCACTGCACCTCTCACTGCATCTCTCACTGCATCTCTCACAGCATCTCTCACTGCACCTCTCACTGCATCTCTCACTGCATCTCTCACTGCACCTCTCACTGCATCTCTCACTGCATCTCTCACTGCACCTCTCACTGCATCTCTCACTGCATCTCTCACAGCATCTCTCACTGCACCTCTCACTGCATCTCTCACTGCATCTCTCACTGCACCTCTCACTGCATCTCTCACTGCATCTCTCACTGCACCTCTCACTGCACCTCTCACTGCATCTCTCACTGCATCTCTCACTGCACCTCTCACTGCATCTCTCACTGCACCTCTCACTGCACCTCTCACTGCATCTCTCACTGCATCTCTCACTGCACCTCTCACTGCACCTCTCACTGCATCTCTCACTGCATCTCTCACTGCATCTCTCACTCCCACAGACCCCTTGCTCTTACTCTTCCTCGTCCATACATTACAGTGTTTGTCTTTTTCTGTTTCTGTTTCCAAAAACATCACTCCTCAAAGTCCCCCTTTTACTGTATATGTGTCAATGTAATAGAAAAAAATAACCCCTGCCACTGAGACTAAGCCAGACTGGAATCAGCTGTGGTTGGCCGAGTTTACCCAACATAAATCAGCTGTGTGTCAATTATTCAATTGTTTGTTTATTATCAGCTGAAATATATTGTTTTTGAACTGATATCATTGCAGAATAAAATGTTTTTATACTGTATCTAAGGTTTGGAATATTGTTTTTGCTATTGTGGGATGGTGTGTGTTAACATTTGTAAATACTACAAAAACAATCCATAATTTTGTTGGGAGGTATAGTTTGTCTGTTTTCACTGACTGCATATTGTGTGAAAACGACATGAAATGTGTGAATGGTATGGCCACAAAAGGCCGATGCTGTGCTAACTGTGTTTAGAGTTTTGAAAATGTGACAACTGATTGGACAAACGCTTGTTAGCGACTGAAAAAAACTGTAAATTAGCTATTTTAAAAACAGCTATTTTAAATTGTAATAATATATCATAAAATTACTGGTTTTACTGTATTTTTTGTTAAATGTTTGTTATAAGAAATGTTCACTGAGCATTTGAGCAGATAAGCTTAAGGCAAGGACAGTGCAACAGATCATTGCTCAAACTCTGTGCCTTTTAGATTTGTCAGATATGTTTATTATTTTAATCAGTTCCTTTCAGCTCTGTGTCAACTTTCACCTGGAACTAGAAGAAAAGGGTATTATCCTGCTTTTTGTCGGCTAGGAGAGATCCTCATAGATATGAGCATGCTATCTGTAGAAATTGAAACTAGACAGGTGAAATACAAGGTCTAAAAAAGGTTTCTCTCCCTTAGGCCATATTTGAGGTCATCTCATCGGAGCACAGTTACTTACACAGTCTGGAGATCCTCGTTCGCCTCTTCAAGAACTCAAATGTGCTCAGCGAAACCATTAACAAAACAGAACATCACCATCTCTTCTCCAACATCGTTGATGTCTGCGAGGCCAGCAAAAAGTAAGATCTGTCTCTTAGATACATTCAGATAAGTTTGCTAATAGACATCTTTGCCAGCTCTGACAGTTTGTTGATATGGTGCTGATATAGGACCTCAGAGAAGAATATTGGAGAGTAAATTTGGGCTATTTGATGAAAATATTATTTTGTGATAATTTATTTCACTATTACAACATATATTCAATATAGTTTGTTATTTTATCTAGTCTTTGATATTAAAAATAAGAAAAAAGATGCATATTACAAACGATAGGACAAATACTATATAAGAAAGATAACAAATAAAATATAGTTGCAAGCGGCAATCATTGGGGTCCAAGCATGACAATACTTTATATTTATATTTATTATATTATATACTTATATACTGTATTTATAAGTGATTCAAACTAAATTTTATTTGTTATATTTTAAATAAAAGTGGCTTATAATTAGGGATGTCGACCAATGACCACATCGATGGAGTATCAAAGTATGGAGTATCGATGGTCAACCGATGGAGTATCGACCGATTCCGATTCCGATACCGATCCGATACCAGCACAGTTTTTTTTTAATGAAGTAGAATTTCTATAACTCTGTGTTGAACTGATAATCACTCTTTTGTGTGTTAAACACAATCTACTTTATACAGACGTTACAAAGAAAAACAACAAATCAAAATAATATATGATCATAATTTATGACAAAAATGCTATTATAAACTACATTAGTGGATAATTCAGCAGTAAATTTACTCAAGAAAATTCACGAGTGCACAATAATTTGATAAAATCTGAACATTTAGTGAAAAAAACGTTATTTAGTGGAGAATAATTAAGAGACAATAAGTGTACTAATAAATTTGATAAAACGTTACACATTGCTCTTTGTGTTGTTGTAAAATACATTCATGAAAAACAAGATAAAAAAACCCAGAAAGGCTATTAAACAAAAAAGGCTATTAATAATCTTTCATTGTGCAAAAATATTATGATATGAAAAGCTCCAATACAGTGTGGGACAAATCGCTATGCGCATCCCGAGCGCAGAATGATGGGCTTGAAGCAACATGAGTCACAGCGCATCGAGTCCGCATTGAAAAGTTCAAAGCAGTGAAAGGAAAGACATATTGATGCGTAGTGTATTATACAATATCTATCTTGCAATAGTTTATTCAGCCTTTTCTTTTAACAGTTTTAAATTTCAGTTACTGTGCGCATGAAAAACAATCATAGCTCTCTACTCGATTGTTGTGAATGTGATTAACAGACACCCGGGAGAAAGTAACATGATTAAGGTATAGCAATACAGTCCAGCAAAATAAAGTTGTTTTATACAAAATCATAGACATTTTTCTACAGATCAAGTATAATAATATTAACATTGAATAATCTTGGAGAGTGTTGTGTTGACTGTCGTGACCGAACACGACGCGCTGTTTGAGAGTGGAGTGGAGAATGTCTGACAGCCGCAGAGGAGGGAAACGTTTACGTGAACTTGAATTAAACGACTTAAATATTAAAGGGGCACCAGGCAGCCCTGAGTGTTTTTTCTCTACGAAGCTCCCCCTAGCGTCTGGTAGTAAATGCTTTCAAACACACTGTCGTAACAACGAACTGGTCTTCCTCCCCCCTCGCCACGAGCAACCCAGCTGATCAGCTGTCAACCCAGCTGAGCATGAACCGGCTATTTCAAAACCAGTTATATCTACCGAGGTAAGTAAAGCAATATTTTCTTGCCAACTGATAATAAAAAATAAAAAAAAATGATTGTGTTGTCATGCATACTAGTTTTTTTTACCGGGAACGAACGATATGAACGAGGCCAACTACTGCTTTCCTGTTTTGTTTTTTTTGGGAGAGTGGGCATGACATAAATATATCGGAGGCTAATTTGTCTAAAGTTATATTAGCAAGGTACGGGTTTACCTTTGCTTGTCTAAGAAAACATCAGAACGTTTTTTATAGCTCGATCATGATATGTGCAACATGTTTATTGCCTATTATCAGACACGTTGACGTAGGCCTTTGTAATTCAACTCATATCTGTAAAGTACGTCAACTGTTTTATATTGAAATTAAACACAGTTTATTCCAAAGATACTTACAAGTGCAACAGCAAGAAAGCCAGGTCAGCATCCGTTTTGCAGGCTTCTGTTTCTCTCAGTTCTCTGCATTATGAAAATGCCGGTCCGATGTTTACTCTAGTCTGACTTCTTGCTCGGTCAGTCTCCCGTTTCCTCTTTAAAAAAAAAACTCGCTTTCTGCTTCTTTTTTACAGTCTCAGCCATAACGCAAACTATCGTTGCCCTTTGCTTATAGCTAGCCGGTGCTTGAATGGGGGCGTGTACGTGCATAGTGTACATGTGGAGTGCCGTAAAGCAATTTGTTACATCGCGAGACCTGATATCACGCAATACTTCCTGACGGTTGCAAGTGGGATTTCTCCACTCTCGGGCACCAAGGGGGTGCGAAACCACCACCATTCAACCCGAAATAAGTAATATAACCATTCCACTGACTCCGAAGCTGTTCAGTTAAGGTAAAAAAGTTACTTAGAGCACCTTTAATTTCTACCTCATATTAGACCATAGAATGGCTTCTGGCTTCTGGAAGACTTATAATATAGTGCACAAAAACTTTATGGTGCTTTATAATGTATTTGTGCCTTTTGTGGAGGTTAACGATGTATTCGCACAATATCGGATTTGGATCGGCCTCGTGTAACCGATACCCGATCCGGCCAAGAATGGCATCATCGGAGCCGATACCGATACTGAGTATCGGATCGGGACATCCCTTGCCACAATTATTGTGGTGCCACAATGTGAAAAACACGTTTGTAGTCCAAATTATTCTATTCGTTGTAGTTCTTGGAAAGTGGATTCTGTTAACCCTCTGGGGTCCGAGGTGTTTTCTGGGTCCTGGAGGTGTTCTGACATGCTCTGGCATTTGTGCTTATTTCTGATACTTGTGACATTTTCATTGCTAAAGTCTGATTACACTGTATTCAGCACAAACTCTGCTACAGTAATATGTCAGCAGCATGTATGTAAAATATTTTAGTTTTGAGATAATGACGTTTATGCGTGGTTTGTGAAAAAACAAAAAAACATTGTCACTGAAATAAGGTCATAAAACCCATACTAATTATTTCTTCACAAGACTTTTGAAAATTGTATCACGTGGCCTAGAATATTTGCTTCAAAACTATGTGAAAATCATCCTGACTACTTATTCAGATAAGACAATATATTGACTTAAAATTCATAAGACGTGTTTTGTGTAAGAAAGCTTTATGCGGAGGGGCGTTAACATATTCATATATAGTGTTTTCTTTTTTTTTTTCTTTTTTTTTCTTTTTTTTGAACTTGTTTTTTATTGAAATCAAAAATGTGCAATTCACAACACACAAATGCGATACCCTGGATGGTACAATATACATGGATACATCTCGTACAAAATACATGTCCATCACTCCCCTAAAGCCTTTATATCGTCCATAGAGAAAAGGAAATATATATATAGCCAGCATGCGCTTCCCAGTACATAGGTATCATGGAATATACATTTGGATGGGGGACCACTGGTCCATAAATAGATCCGTTTTCATCTGCAATCTTGCTGTAATTTGTTCCATATAGTACACTTCCTTCACTTTGTTTTTCCATTGAGAAATTGTGGGGGCCTGCGGTCTCAGCCAGGAGACTGTAATCATTTTTTTTGCAAGTACAATCAGGATTTTCAAGAGATGAAAATGATAATTCGTCCTAATTTTGTTCTCAAAAATTCCCAAAATAATAAAGGATGGGTCCAGTGGAATCTTAATACTCAAACATTTATCAATTTCATCTTGTATGTTTTTCCAATAGGCCTAGTTCAATAATTTTGGACAATCCCAAAATATATGAGTGTGATCTCCCACAAGACCACAGCCCCTCCAACATTTGTCTGAAGTCCCACTGAACTTAGATGTGATAAAAGGGGTCCTAAAGAACCTTACTTTGATTTTCCACTCAAATTCTCTCAACATTGGACTACTTGATATTTTATGCCCCTCTTGAAACATTTGTTCCCATTCCTCATCCGTAATTATTATATTCATTTCTAGTTCCCATTTCTCCTTTATAACTTTTGTATCCTCAGTAGCTTCTCTTTGTAGTATTTTGTAAAGGTGAGAGATATATTTAGTAGTTATTGTCCCTTTTGTTACTGATATGAAAAATTGCTCAATGTCAGAAGGTGGCTTTTGTAAAGTTTGCCAGTCCTTATGTTTATGTAAATAGTGTCTCAATTGTAAATATTTGAACAAGTCCTGGTTTGGGAGGTCATACATATGTTGTAGCTGCTGGAAAGACAATAGACCTCCGTTCTCAAACATTTGACCCAACATAATCAGCCCTTTTTCTGTCCAGTTATTTAATCCGGGTGCTGGGAGAAACTCAGTATTATGGTTTATTCGAATAGCTCTACACAGTGAACCGGGAAGAGTCAGTGTCTTTTTAATTTTAGACCAGGTGGTAAGTGTAGCCTGGACCCATTCATTGTTAATTTTATTTTTAGACCTTGTGTCTTGGTTGACAAATGGAAGAGTATCAAGAAATATATTTTGACAGTCCCCTTGTTCCATCTTGTACCAGATTGCCTCTTCATCCCGACAAACCCAAGTGACCATTGATCTAAGTCGTGCAGCCCAGTAGTAATTTTTTAAATTTGGTATATTAAGCCCACCAAGCTCTTTAGGACACATAAGAGATTTCAATTTAATTCTCGGACGTTTGTTTTGCCAAATAAATTTTGAGAGCCATTTGTTTAATGTAGTGAACGTGGGTATGGGGACATGTATAGGTAATGATTGAAAAAGAAAGAGTAATCTAGGTAGATCGTTCATTCTAATGGTTTCTACTCGCCCTATAAGTGAAAGAGGTAATATTTCCCATCTTGCTAAGTCTTTCTTGATTTCATCCAATAATTTCCCATAATTTGCTTTAAACAAATGTGATGATTGAGGGGTTATAAATATTCCCAAATATCTAAATCCCTGATTAGACATTCGAAATTTAAATCTACTCTTTACATTAGTGGGTAGGTGGCCATTTAATAACATTGCTTCTGATTTAGATTGGTTAATTTGGTAGCCCGAGAGTCTGCCATATTTCTCTAATGTTTCAACAAGTGAGGGTACAGATGTGGCTGGATCACTGATATATGCAAGAATGTCATCTGCAAAAAGTGAGATCTTGTGCTCCCTCCTATTTTTATCTACAATACCCTTAATTTCGTTATTCAGTCTAATCGATGCTGCTAGAGGTTCGATGTTTATAGCAAAGAGTAAGGGGCTTAGGCAATCCCCCTGACTCACTCCTCTCTCAAGATAAAAGAACTCGGAACAGCAACCATTTACCCTGACTCGCGATTTAGGATTTGTGTATATTACTTTTATCCATTCCACAAACTGTGAGTGAAAACCCATTGATATCAGTGTGCTATACAAAAACTGCCAATTAACTGTATCAAATGCTTTTTGCGCATCAAAGCTGATCAGCAGGGAATCTTGTTTATATCCTCTGGCCTGTGTTATAACGTTCAGAGTTCTCCTTATGTTATTAGCACTCAGGCGGTTAGGAATGAACCCCGTCTGATCCGGGTGAATAAGTTTTTTAATGTGTTTCTGTATCCTTTTAGCTAAAATACTAGTCAGAAGTTTTAAATCTGTACATAATAGGCTAATTGGTCTATATCCTTCGCACTGGGATGCATCTTTTCCTTCTTTATAGATGACTGAAATAACGGCCTCAGACCACGAAGAAGGTAGTTCACCATTTTTAAGCGTGTAATTAAAAACCTTCGTCAATACTGGTAGTAGAATGTCTGTAAAACATTTATAAAATTCTCCAGGGAGCCCGTCTGTCCCTGGAGATTTATTATTTTTCAGCTTGTTGATCACCTCTTTTATTTCAATCTCGGTTATGTTAGAAACCATACTCGCTGCTTCTTCTCCGGACAGAGTGGTTAAAGGAGAACTCCGGGCAATTTTTAAGTTAATCTTGATCGTTAGACCTTTGTGAGTACTGTCTATAGAAAAAAAAACGAACCGGATTGGTGCTTGCGACGCGGAGCTGCGACCGCGAATGCCCAGAGCTCCCACTCAGCTATAACGGCAGCTCTGGGGGCATATACATAAAGAGCGTTTTTGTGCGTCTTAACAGACACAAAATGCAATTAAAATGTCTGTCCAACATGAACAGGGGCCTTACCTGTGAACAAGATGCGCTTAGCAACTTAGCCATGGTTTAAATTCACCTAAATAGTGTTTTAGACAGCAAGCTGTAGTCTCGCGCTGAAGTCTCGCTCCTCCCACCTGGACACTATTCCGGCGACAACTGAGATCACGGGACTTCAGCGCGAGTCCAGGTGGGAGGAGCGAGACTTCAGCGCAAGACTACAGCTTGCCGTCTAAAACACTATTTAAACCATGGCTAAGTTGCTAAACGCATCTTGTTCACAGGTAAGACCCCTGTTCATGTTGGACAGACATTTTAATTGCATTTTGTGTCTGTTAAGAGGCACAAAAACGCTCTTTATGTTATGCCCCCATTGCTGCCGTTTTAGCTGAGTGGGAGCTCTGGGCATTCGCGCTCGCAGCTCCACGTAGCAAGCACCAATCCGGTTCGTTTTTTTTTCTATAGACATTACTCATAAAGATATAACGATCAAGATTAACTTAAAAATTGCCCGGAGTTCTCCTTTAAATTTAAATTAGTAAGAAATATATATAGTGTTTTCACACCTGAGAAAGACAAAGGCCCTCCCCTAATGGCCCTATAAGGTGCTATTAGGTGCTGTCATTGTGAGAACCCTTGCACAAAGAATCAGGAGAGACTTAAAAAAGAATGGCTTTTAGATTGTTTGGATTTATTTACAACACAACCAAGTTATTTACAACACAACCAAAAAGATACACAACCAAAGACAAAAAAGCACATTAGTAAAACACACTGATCTAAAGACAGAGACTTGGACAGTCACACACCTTTGTGCCATTCCTAAAACATATAGGTTACATACCTGTCATCTCCAAGGTGTTTGATTTTTCACCATGTTCATGTACAGAGACTCACGTGAATGTCAGCTGGACTCATCAGTGCTGGTCCCTGTAAAAAAAAAATTTTTGAAACAAAAACAAAACAGCTGTGAACATGCTGATATCAGGAGAAACTATTTTAGATTTCTTCTATATGAATTCCCAAGTGTGTTGTGCCTTGTAGGCATACAGGGCTGCATGAAATAATAACAATAGCCTGTAGCAGGCAGCCTAAATCACTAAAAAGTTCAGTAACACTACATTAGAGAAAACTATATGGATTATCATGTTACTTCAAACGTTTCCATTCGTTACGACGTTATGAAATGAGATTGCTGGAGTAAAAACATGAAGCCTAATGTTTGTTTTGCTTTTCAAACCCACAGAGCACGTGACTCAAACCTCTGCTCAAACTCAGCGCGTGCAAACATTTACTGAATGCGATCGAGCCGGACCAAACTATGAAATATTTTTCTTACATAATTATACATATCTACATGTGAGCAGATATCCACATTCCACTAACACAGTATTTAACAATAAACACAGGTCTAAACATTATAATATTCACAATCATACACGCCTTCTGTTATATCATGCTGTGTTTAATTATCGAACATAAAAACATTCGTAGCCTGTGACACGAGAATGTTTTTATGTATATACATTTAGCATTAGGCTTCATGTTTTACTCCAATCACATTTTATAACCTACATTTTAGTCTGGCACCAGTATAACTAGTAGCTACAAGTTTATGCAACAATAACATGCTGCTAACAAGCTACAAATAATAACATGTCTTACCTTAAACATCGTTCTCATAATCAAATCGTGTTCTTCTAACTCTTCTGAGGTAAATCCAAGATAAACAGCACAGTATTCCACAGAGCAGGACTGAAGACTGAAGTCAGGGATTATCTGTTTTGAGAGCGTAACAGTTTGAGTTCGTCCACATGGCTCATTAGTATGTGAGCAGCTGTTGCGCGTGGCCGTGGTCACATTAACGTTAATGAGGTCAGGCTGGAGAAACTGTACATGTCGTTGCTTTCATACGAATTACTTAAACAGAGAATATTTGTTTTTGATATGATTTACATCATTTAAAAATAGAGACTCAAAGCGTTGTAAAGACATACGTTTTAGGTCTGTGTGACAAACATTTACTGAGTTACAGATAATGTTCTGTCGCGTTTCAGAATGAGCTTCACATTGAGAGAGACGGCAGAAAGCGCACCATGTTTATTTTCTTTATTTTACGAAAAACACAACATTTTGTTTTTATTATAAGTGTACACAAATAAAAGAAGACATTTAACAGTTTTGAATGATGTAAAACACTTGCCTGTATGACAAAAATAGACTGAGCTATTTGAGTCTATTTTGCACTGATAAGAAAAAAAGCGAGACAATCGCGCCGGCGCGATTTCAGACCCCAGAGGGTTAAATAAAATACACTACATTGCCAAAAGTTTTGGGACGTCTGCCTTTACATGCACATGATATTTAATTACATCCCATTCTTGATCCGTAGGGTTTAATATGAAGTCGACCCACCCTTTGCAGCTATAACAGCTTCAACTCATCTGGGAAGGTTTTCCACAAGGTTTAGGAGTGTGTTTATAGGAATTTTTTACCATTCTTCTAGAAGTGCATTTATGAGGTCAGACAATGGTATTGGACGAGAAGGCCTGGCTCTCAGTCTCCGCTCTAATTCATCCCAAAGGTGTTCTATCGGGTTGAGGTCAGGACTCTGTGCAGGCCGGGGCAAGTTCCTCCACACTGAACTCCCTTATCCATGTCTTTATGGACCTTGCTTTGTGCACTGGTGCACAGTCATGTTGGAACAAGAAGGGGCCATCCCCAAACTGTTCCCACAAAGTTGGGAGCATGAAATTGTTCAAAATGTCTTGGTATGCTGAAGCATTAAGAGTTAATTTCACTGGAACTAAGGGGCCAAGCCCAATCCTTGAGAAACAGCCCCACAACATAATCCCCCCTCCACTAAACTTTACACTTGGCACAATGCAGTCAGGTAACTACCGTTCTCCTGGTAACTGCCAAACCCAGACTCATCCATCGGATTGCCAGAGAGAAAAGCGTGATTCATCACTCCAGAGAACACGTCTCCACTGCTCTAGGTGTGTAGCTATTGACTCTGCAGAAAGTTGGCAACTTCTGCGCACTGTGCGCCTCAGTATGAGCTGGCCCCACTCTGTGATTTTACGTGGCCTACCACTTCGTGGCTGAGTTGCTGTTGTTCTCAATTGCTTCCACTTTGCTATTCAGTTGACCATGGAATATTTAGTAGTGAGGACATTTCACGAATGGACTTATTGCACAGGCGGTAACCTATCATGGTACCACGCTTGATTTCACTGAGCTCCTGAGAGCAACCCATTCTTTCGAAAATGTTTGTAGAAGCAGTCTGCTTGCCTAGGGGATTGATTTTATACAACTGTGGTCATGGAAGTGATTGGAACACCTGGATTAAATGATTTGGTGATTTGGTGTCCTAATACTTTTGGCAATATAGTGTATCTCCCTTTGGAGTGGACTTTGAGCTTTGTAACCTTTGTAACCTTGCAGATCTTTTTTATGCTCAAACAGCAACATTACTGTCTAACTAAAGATGAAAAAGTGAAAAAGCATAATAGGACGCCTTAAACATTTGCATTACGAATAAAATAACAGAAGGAACGTCACTGAGTGTAAAAGTCAATTTTTGTCATTAACCCTCTGGGGACCAAAAACGCACCCGTGCGTTTTGCTAGTTTTTTTTCACATAGCAGCAAAATAGACTTTAAATACTTTTATTTTTTGTCATACACACTTAAGAAATATGAAAAAATTAACTGTTAAATGTCTACTTTTTTATGGGTCCACTTCCAATCGAAATAAAACATTGTACTTTTGTAAAATAAAGAAAATAAACAGGGTGTGCGTTCTGCCTCTCCGTCTTCGTGAACTTTTTTTCTGGAGCATGTCTCTAAACGTAAACAAAACTCAGCGAATACTATTCACTCAGGCATGATCAATATATCTTTATAATCATTTAAGTGTGTACTTTTACATTATCTAATTCAAAACTAAAACAAATATTCTCTGTTTATGTAATCTATATAAAAAGAGAGAGATGTCAGTCGTTCTCATTTCAGCTAATTATCTTTTAATGTGACCACGCCCACAGAGAGAGCGCGCTATTCAAACGCAAATGATCTGAGGCAAGCCATGCAAACTGTTAACGCCCCCATATCAGCTGGATAATACACATCAAGTTGAACAAGAATCGTGGACTTTACCTCTTGCTGCGCTCTGAGGAATAATACTATCGTCCTAATCCTGGAACAATTTACCTCAGAAGCGCTGGTAGTTTCATTCCGAAGAGCAACGAATCAAGCTGATGTAGTAAGTTATATATTCTTAAGAGCTTTGTTCTAATGGCGATATTTGTGTGTCTGTGTGTGAATGATGAATGAAAGGCACAGACGTGCGCGCGCGCTGTTGTTTACAGCTGTACAGCGCGCATCTCACACTCGCATAAACACGATATGTTACAGACTAAATATGAATCTTTCAAGATAAGATTTGGTTGATTAGTTTTGGATGGATTATTAAGTTTTTACTGTAAAAAAAGACTACTGCCACATTAAATAAGCTTTTGTTTGCCAATTTCTGCTCATATGTTACCTTTGAAATACGTATACTTTTTACAAAGAAAGATTACACTTGAAATATTGTTAAAATTGTAATTGTAACCTTTTTTTGTTGTGTTTTATTAGTGACAAATTTGGGGAGAGGATACATATTCCCAGGGCTCTCAAGTTTTATCAAAAGCTTGGAGTGAGATCACATGCGGTTAGGGGAGGAGCCCTAATGGAGCCCCGCCCCCCAATTTTGCATTGTTCATAATTAACCAGCATACATTGAAATTATAACAATTGGTAAATCTGATAAATGACAGAGCAATTCATCACATCAAATATACTGCTTAATGTTATATTTCAAAATTACAAATATACAAAAATTACAAAAATATAACATATTGCTCCAAACACTAGTTTGGAAAAACAAATCTTTTTGCATTTTGAATGTGTTGAATGATAAAATATCTTTTTGCTTTTTGACATCTTTGAGAAATACAAATGCTATAATGTTTTGACATGATATAAAATATTACCCAGAGCACTCTGCTTTAATAAATGTATCCTTAATGTAACTAAAAAGACTATTAATACAGTATAATATTTAATTTAAAATAAAATGAGGAAATACATCTTCATTCCTTCCCATACCCACTAACATTTCCCTTAGTTTCAGATAACGTAAGCTAGCCAAACTGAGCCAAAGCTGGCCTGGTTGCAAAGTAGTTGTAGTGTTTTTGACTGCACACGATAGGCTATATATATTAAATGTTCTAGACTAAAAATGTTAGACAAGCTTTCTTCCTACTTAGCTTCTCCATCACGACCATAGACAGATCACAACGCGTGTTCGCGCGATGTTGTTGTTGGTTACCTAGTAACGAACGTACGTACGGTGGCCGAAAATGTTCCATCAACTTTCGTGTGTTCGTGCATCTATGTTGTAACGAACACAATTTGGCCGAGATACATGCTGGCGGCAGGAAACTCTCTTTGTGTGCCTGCGCCTCGTATACAACGTTATATATAAAGGGTGCAGGACAACTTGGTTGGCATTGCCTTTTCAGCGTGAGAAATGCACAGTGTGGCGTGTGAGCGTGTGAACTGGTTGAATTGCGTGTGTCTCACGCCGAATGCGTGATATTATACCATTTGCATGCATACAAAATTTGTGGATAAAGAAATTTTTTCAAGATATTTCCAATATATATTCTACAGAATTGGTTCAAAGTTAGAGTTGGAAACATCTTGAATTTTTTTTTCTTTTTCCACTGGGTACCACAAGAAAGTATGCAAGGACAATATATATATACACATATATGTGTGTGCGTTTGTGTTTGTTTGTGTATAGCTTCTTTTCTCCTCGCATTCTTTGGTTCAGTGACATTCAGTGACACACCTGTGTGAAAGGCTAATTATGCGCTCATTATTATGCAAGCCTTTGTCTTCTCAGGTGAGAATCACGCCCACTCAGGTGAGAATCACGCCCACTCGCATAATGCCCTTCCACACAAAAAGTGTCTTAAAAAATTTAAATCAATGTATTGTTGTGTGTAAATGATTAGGCAGGATGATTTTCAGATCATTTTGAAGCAAAAATTCTAGGCGACAACGTCCATTAGTCAAAAGTCTTGTGGACACATATTTAGTATGTGTTTTGTGGTCTTATATCAGCAACTTTCATTTTTATTTTTTTCAATAACCATGCATAAACATTATTCTCTTAAAAATACAAACATGTACGTACATGTTGCTCAGATATTATGGTAGCCCTGGTTGTGCTATATAGAGTGAATTTACACCTTTGCCATTAACATGTTTATAAATAACTGAAAAAAGCACAAATTTCAGGGCATGTCAAAACATCCCAAGGGCCCCAAAAACACCTTGGTCCCCAGAGGGTTAAATGTACACAAATAAGAGTAAAAGTTCTCTTAAAAGTACATATCTTCCAAAAAATGACTTTAGGTAAATTTAGCAGAGAAACAGTGACAGCAAAGTTTTTACTGTGTATTAAAAAAAGGAAAAAAGAAAAAGAAAATTATTTCCTACAATCATATGCAGTTTTAGTTTTTAACATTTGATTTTTCAATTTCTTACTTGATACTGCTGTTAAATCATGCTACTCCGAAAAATTTTAAGCAGTTTCTTTTTATTTGTATCTTTCTTATATTGCACTTGTCCTGTTGTTTTCATCTATGTTTTTGTTTTTTAACAATGAAAGAAAATGAAAGAAAATCAAGTAAACTAAGATTTTGGTCATATGACTTTTTCATATTTTTATTACCTTGTACGGCTTTATTTTTAAATAAGGAAATTAGTTTGACCGTACTGCAGTATCGTGCAAAATAGAATTAAAAACCAACATAAAAAGAATTGTGTTAAGATCATGGATCATGATCCTGCCTGAATATTATTATGATATGATACTTTGGCCATATTGCCCACCTCTATTTCATGTTTTACACTGCTCATACATTCCTGAGGTTGACAATCAATGCTGGGTATTCATAACCACACGTGTCACACAGTACATTCCCAAACCCTGGGTTACTGTTCTTATTTGTATATTTGCTGTGTCAATAGTCATGGTTAAAAGCAGGGTTTATAACTATGCTAACCCAGGTTTAAACAAAGCTCTATATTTTCATTTTTACTGACACCATTGGCACTTTAGTCCTTCTGCTTAACATGAATCAGTATATGCCTGGACAGCACATTGCTGCAGTGTACAATCAGAAGTGGTATATTTGCAGCATTAAGTGTGGTGATGATAGGCAGGATGTTCTTGTGTTTTTCATGACCCATGTGTTTTTCAAATCATTCAAGTGGCCAGGACGTTGTGCTGTGTACCGGTCTAGCCACAATCCAGGCATTGTTTTTTTGTCTTCAATCACCAATGGTAGACAGTATCACTTTGAGAAAGAAAACATTCAAAGTATAATTTGTCTCCCAGAGCTTTGTAGATGACCCTTTAAAAAAATCCCAAAAATAAATGTATTGCACCACTTAAATCGCTATGATTTCCTTGTCAGATTGGCTTCATCACGTCTCCTCTCCACCAGTAAGCTGGTGTGTGGTGGGCGTACTGGCGCAATATGGTTGCCGTCGCATCATCCAGGTGGATGCTGGACATTGGTGGTGGTTAACCCTCTGGGGTCGGCAACGGCGCGTTTTGCGCGATTTTTTTCACATAGCAGCAAAATACACTTAAAATGTGACCACGCCCACGGAAAATGATCTGAGGCAATACATGCAAACTGTCAACGCCCCCATCATCAACTGGATAAAACACACCAAATTTAATCAGATTAATGTACCATGTCGTCTTGCGAGGCTGTGAGGAATAATCCTGGGTAATTTACCTCAGAAGTGCTGGTTTAATTTCACTTTCTTGGAACAACGGATCCAGTAAGGATTTCATAGTAAGTTTTTTATTCTCAAGTGCTTTGAAAAAATACTGTTTTAATATGAATCGCGTATTTTCAAAGAGGCAGATTTTTTTGAACTGCACGAGGGTGGTCACGACCCACAAGTTCTCCAGGAGCTTCGGCGTGCGACGGACCTCGCGCTTCGTGCGACGAAGGTTACCGCACGCTCAGTGGGTCGTGACTCGTGCGATGTTCACACTAGTGGTCCAGGAATGCCATCTCTGGCTGTGTCTGCCCGACATACGGGAGACCGACAAGCTCCGGTTTCTTAACTCCCCCGTGTCCCAGACCGGCCTCTTCGGCGACGCGGTCGAGAACTTCGCCCAGCAGTTCTTGGCTGTACAGAAGCAGACTGAGGCCATCAAACACATCCTGCCACGGCGGTCAGCTGCTGCCTCCACCCCACCGCCTGCGGCTCCTCAGTCTGCTCGTCACCGAGGGCGTCCTCCTGCATCTGCCCCTGCTCCCGCGCCACAGCAGCAGCCTCCATCCAAACGGCGCCGTGAAGCCAGTCGCAGGCAGGGCGCCCCGCCCGTCCAGGCTCCCGCTAAGAAGGCTCGGCCCGGACATGGCGGAGCGTCCGGCGCCAGGCCTTTATCCGCTGAATCCTTGAGAACCGGATCTGGGCTGGGTTCCATATGTGTGACCCTACGTGGATCCCATATGTGAATGTTTTCCACGGCTGCTCCTAACGAAGCCCGTGTCTTCCCTTGGGCTAAGTCACCCTTCATTCATATGCAGTACAACCTTTGGGTTAGTCCATATGTATTTTCCACATAACTCTTTGAAGAAGTGGCTTAAGTGGCCTAATGTTGCCTAAATAGAAAGGGCACGCTTTCCCAGTGTAATCCAATATCTCACTGTATGGGTTATCACGGAACAACAGTGTCAGACTCACTCTGTGTAAGCCTCCTCCTATCGTCCTTCCAGGCAAGAAGGTGTAGAGGCTTGCATGGGGCGCTGGATGGGGTGCAGCGGCTGTGGCGCTTTGGTAGGGATTCCTATTGGTTAGTCATGACCTACGTTGTAGTGACTGACCGATAGGGAATGTCTCGGTTACATATGGTAACCCTCGTTCCCTGAGGGAGGGAACGGAGACGTAGGTCCCATCGCCACATCTGCTGCCGCCCGCCGGGGCGCCCAGCTTTCTCAGGCTAGGCTCCTCAGCAAAAAGCTAGTGTGCAATCGCAACAGCTGCTCATTTAATACCCGCACTGCGAGGCTGCACAGCTGATGCAAATCAGATGTGGTAGAACAAATCAGATGTGGTAGAACATCTGCAGTATCTATTAATAATACCTTGTCTGAACATTATGAGGTACATTGTGGAGTTCCTCAGGGATCAATTTTAGGACCACTACTTTTTAATCTATATATGTTACCTCTCGGACGTATCATCAGGAGACATAATATTGCTTTTCATAGTTATGCTGATGATACACAGTTATATGTAGCCGTATCTCGGGATGACACTGCAGGACAAATTGATTAACTTGCAAATTGCATCCACGACATAAATGATTGGATGTCGCAAAATTTCTTACAACTCAATAAAGATAAAACAGAAGTTCTGATAATTGGATCTAAAGAACAGAGATAAAAAATAATCCCTAAACTAAATATCCTGGGATTAAACCCAAGCAAAGTGGCAAAAAATTTAGGTGTTGTCTTTGACTCTGATTTTAATTTTAAAGCGCATGTATGTAATGTTACTAAAATAGCTTTTTATCATTTAAAGAACATTGCTAAAATAACACCATTTCTCTCACTGTGCAATACAGAAAAATTAATGCATACATTTATAACTAGCAGGCTTGACTATTGTAATGCCCTCCTCTCTGGTCTACCAAAGACTACAATTAATCAACTACAATTAATACAAAACTCTGCTGCTCGAGTATTGACAAAGACCAAGAAGAGAGAACACATTACACCTATACTAAAATCATTACATTGGTTACCTATTAGTTTACGTGTTGATTTTAAAAACCTTTTATTAGTTTATAAGGCACTGCATGGACTTGCTCCAGACTATCTGTTAAAAATGCTTACAGGTTATAAACCTGTAAGGACTCTCAGATCATCGGATTCTTTACTTTTAGCAGTACCACACAGTAGAAGTAAAAGATTTGGTGATGCTGCTTTTAGCCGCTATGCTCCTTGTCTCTGGAATAATCTTCCAGAAGAAGTAAGACGTGCCGAAAATATAAATAGTTTTAAGTCTAAATTAAAAACATATCTCTTTAGTCTCGCCTTCCCATAATATTTTACAATTTTTGTAATTTAATGGTCATTTTAATAAATATTGTTTTATTTATTTTTTTCTCTTGTATTTTACCTGTATCTTGTACTTGCTTTTAATTTTTGTGCCTGTAAAGCACTTTGAACTGCATTCATTTGTTTGGAAAAGTGCTATATAAATAAAATTTGCTTGCTTGCTTGCAAATGATTGCACGCCAATTTGTATTGGCTTGTTTTAGATGCACTCGAAGTAGATTGTCTCTCTAGCGAGATTCCTATTGGTCAGTCATGACCTACGTCTCCGTTCCCTCCCTCAGGGAACGAGGGTTACCATTTGTAACCGAGACGTTAGCCAGTTTCTGCTCATATGTTAAATATATAACGTTAGTATGTTTTGTTAAAAGTAAACTCATAATCACTTAAGATGTTATTATAGTGTTTGTTCCAATGTAGGCTATATCAAACTAATGAATTCTTAACTTTGAAATATGAATGATAAAATCTAGGTTATACTTAAAAAAAAGAAAGATTACACTTGAATATTAAAATTGTAATTGTTGTTGATTTACATGTGAACACTTTTTAATAAAATAGCAACAAATATATTTATAAGGAAAGTGTAAAAAAAATCTTAATAGGTCAAGCCTTCTCATTATATTATTTATTATTGTTTTTTATTAGTGACACATTTGAGGAGAGCATAGGCTATATTCCAAAACTTTCTGAAAAAACAGTATTGAGAATTAACTGCATAGTTACTAGCAGTGTTGGGCAAGTTACTTTTAAAAAGTAATTAGTTACAGTTACTAGTTACTTCTTCCAAAAAGTAACTAAATTAGTTACTCAGTTACAAATTTTAAAAGTAACTAGTTACTTAAGAAAGTAACTATTGCGTTACTTTCAAGCAAAATTAAATTTTAAATGCTCAAATGTGACCCCACCTCTACCCCTCTTTAACGGAACTTAAAATACATACGTGCATGTTCAATTATTTATGATAAATCTGAATATTATAATGAAATGGACACTTAATACAATACATTATTAACAGAAACATGAAACATTGTACACACATCTAAAAAAAAAAATGTTGCTTTGGGACAAAGTGAGACTAGCCTCCAATCAAATGCCATGTATGTAGATAGGCTATTATGTTTATATACTGGATGATGCAAATAACACAATAGATGTTTTGGAACTTTTGATATTTATTGCTCCTCAACAGGCCACAACTGGGCAAAATTAAATTAAGCTTGTTAAGCAATATACCAAAAAGAAATAACAAATATATACACTCTTTGTAGTGCAAATAAAACAAAAAAGTAATGTCTATACTTCCATTTAGAGAAGGCTACTTTTGGATTTTTTGGGCTCGTCGCCATACCTGTCTCTCGTTGACTGACTGGCTTGTGCTGTTCCTTGTGTGTCCTGTCCTGTCCGACTATGCGTTATGATGGGTCGTTCGCAATTCATGAGCGTCCGTTAGTGATGATGGGTCGTTCGCGAATGAGCGTTAAGTGATGATGGATCGACTCGTTCGCGAATGAGCTTTTGATGTGTCGTTCGCGATTCGCGAATGAGCCGACTCTAAGAGCCGGCTCTTTTAGGTGAACGTCGGGAGCTGGCTCGCATATCTGAAGAGCCGACTCTATTTGTACAAATTTAGCCTATAGAAATTAAATAATTATGTAATAAAAAAATGAAATATTATAGTCAAAGTCATTTAAAGAGCCGTTTGTGAACCAAAAGAGCCGGCTCTTTTCAGTGAGCTGAGTCAAAAGAGCCGAATGCCCATCACTACTAAGCGTGCTTTCGAACACCCGCCCAACTCTACCTCTGATTGGCTTACAATGACATTTTACTCTACCTCAGCCAATCGTCAGCATTTATGCGCTTGTCTCGTGCTCTGCCCACTAACCAAGGAAGAACAGTAAAAAAAAGTATTTGCCTCTCGCTCAGAGATGATGAAAAAAAAACAGCTTCATCAGTTATAGTAACGCGCCGCATTTTTTGGCAGTAACGGTAACGGCGTTATTAAGATGAGAAGAGTAATCAATTAGATTACTCGTTACTGGAAAAAGTAATGCCGTTAGTAATAACGCCGTTATTCCCATCACTGGTTACTAGAAATGTTTACCTTGGATATTATACAATTTGA
The DNA here is from genome assembly GCA_031834385.1 of Semotilus atromaculatus. Classification (NCBI taxonomy): domain Eukaryota; kingdom Metazoa; phylum Chordata; class Actinopteri; order Cypriniformes; family Leuciscidae; genus Semotilus; species Semotilus atromaculatus. The sequence continues at coordinate 2,205,871 of JAULUF010000037.1, forward strand.
ATGTATAAAAAATTTGTTGTCCAGTTCTCTATTAAGCTTCCTGCTCAATAAACTCCCCACTGGAAGGGTTTCAGGACAAGTACGGCGGATACAACTCGAGTCACTTTATGAGCTTTTATTGCACACACATACAATACTCATCCACAAACTAGGTAGCCTGAATGCTATCGCTACGCTAGCCTGTCAGGTGGATATTAGTGTTAACGTTAGTTAGGTTAGGTTGTAAACCTGCAATGAAAACACAAACATCCCGAATTAACTAACATATGTCCACAATCATGTGATTTATCTGAAATTACTATCAGTGCTAGTTTACAGTCACTCACCGACAAGGCGTACCAGTCCTGAACATTAACTAAATGAAAATGAAACCTAAAGGGGAGGCGCCTGCGCATTGGAACTAAAGCATACACAGACAAATAAGCTGGAGACTAGAAATTATAATAAACAAACTTTTAAACTAGTAAGAATATAACATAAACATGCCTACATTTAGAATAAGTCGATAAACGTACACACTTATTTCCTCAAATACCCCAGAACATAATAATAATATCTATCACTTGTAAAATATATATTTATATATCTATATATATCTATATCTATATATATATATATCTATATATATATATGTGTGTATATGTATATAAAACACTAGTTGTACCTGCTGGAAAGTTCTACACCTCCCACTTGGTCTACTGATTCTAGAATCCAAGTAGGCCATCATACCCAAACAGTTAACCCTCTGGGGTCTAAGGTGTTTTTGGGGTTCTTGAGATGTTTTGACATGCCCTGCATTTGTGCTTTTTTCAGGTGCTTATAAACATATTAATGGCACAGGTGAAATTACACTCTATTTAGCACAAATATGGCTACCATAATATATGAGCAACATGTATGTACATGTTTGTATTTTTGAGAGAATATTGCTTATGCATGGTTATTGAAAAAACTAAAAAATAAAGTTTCTGAAATAAGGCCACAAAACGCATAGGCCTACTAAATATCTGTCCACAAGACTTTTGACTAATGGATGTTGTCGCCTAGAGTTTTTTCTTCAAAATGATCTGAAAATCATTCTGCCTAATCACTCACATAAAACAATAGATTGTTTTAAATTGTGAAAAACATTTTTTTTGAGTTGAAAGTGAATATGCGGATGGGCGTGAACGGCCCAACCCCCTCATGAATAATTAGGTAGTTCTCACCTGACTAGATAATGACCCTGCATAATAATGAGCCTTTCATTCAGGTGTGTCACACAAGAAGGAATGCAAGGACAATATCTATATCTATTAGTGCTGTCAAACGATTAAAATATTTAATCGCGATTAATCGCATTAATGTCATAGTTAACTCGCGATTAATCGCATTTAATCGCACATTTTTATCTATTCTAAATGTCTCTTGATTTCTTTTTGTCCCATTATTTTTTCTCATTTTAATGCTCTTATCAACATGGAAAAGTGGATCGGCTTGCTTTGTGCCAATGTTTTTTATTGAAAACAATATTGGCATATATACTGTTCAATTTCACACTAAAACATTCTCAATTGGAGCAAATAATCTCTCACACAATGTAACACTGTCCATCAATAAAAGGGTGAAAGAAATACTGACGAGGTCCTGATATTGACGAGGGGGCGGAGAATTCGCATCAGCTGTGTGTGTGTGTGTGTGTGTGCTTGGCCATCATCAAGTGGTATTTCAGACTGGACGTGCTGCGATGATGATAGCTCAGTTCACAACGACAAAACACACAGATCACTTTGGTCTTGTCAATGGAACCATTTGGCAACTTTTTAAAAGTAAACTTTCAATTCAGAATCTTATTGGCATCCATTTCGGCGTCTCGCGCTCGTCATCCACTCAAAACTGGACGTTTTGAACGTTCCTATAACATTCAGAAATAACGTTTTTATAACTTAATGGGAACGTTATGAAAACGTTCTTATAACCTAAAATTGTTAGCTGGGGAAGAGGAGAGATTCGCGATTGCACTGACTGAACACGTTTCAAGTGCAGGCATATTCTCTGAGCGAGCCCAGAGAAAATTCTTACAAGAGCAGCGTGTATCTGAGAGCGCGCGAGGCGCGACTCGAGCAGAGAGATTCGTGCTCGGCACATTATATTCCGCGCGCGAGCAGAGAGATTCGCACTCGCGCATCCGGCTCGCAAGCCCAAACAAGTGTGTGCGGCGTGCCTGTTGTTTTGTTTCCGGTCTAGCTAGATCCGCTTGCGCTTTCAAAACGTCCTCGCGCGGCGCAAGCCATTTAAATGAATGGGTTTCATAGCGCAGCGCCACGCATGCCGCGTCCTGGTGCAAAAGCATGTGAAAAAAAACTACAAAGTTTGCTAGGCCAAAAAGACCGTTAATCGCGCGATAAAAAAATTAACGCCGTTAAAATGGGTTTGCGTTAACGCCGTTAATAACGCGTTTAACTGACAGCCCTAATATCTATATATACAGTACTGTGCAAAAGTTTTAGATCGGTAAGATTTTTTATGTTTTTAAAAGAAGTCTCTTCTGCTCACCAAGGCTGCAATTATTTGATAAAAAATACAAAAAAACAGTAATATTGTAAAATATTATTACAATTTAAAACAGCTGTTTTCTATGTGAATATACAGTAAAGTGTAATTTATTCCTGTGATCAAAGCTGAATTTTCATCATCATTACTCCAGTCTTCAGTGTCACATGATCCTTCAGAAATCATTCTAATATGATGATTTGATGCTCAAAAAACATTCATTATTATTTTCAATGTTGAAAACAGTTGTGTACAATTTTTTTTTCAAAATTCTTTGATGAATAGAAAGTTAAAAAGAACAGCGTTTATTTAAAATAGAATATTTTCTAACATTATAAATGTCTTTACTGTAACTTTTGATCAGTTTAACTCATCCTTGATGAATAAAACTATTGATTTATTATATTTCTTTCCCCCAAAAATAAAATTTAAATTCTTACTGACCCCAAACTTTTGAAGGGTAGAGTTTAATGTTACAAAAGCTTTAGATTTCAGATAAATGCTGTTCTTTTTTAGTTTCTATTCATCATAGCATCATGAAATAAAAATGTAAAAAACTGTTTTCAACACTGATAATAATCATAAATGTTTCTTGAGCATCAAATCATCATATTAGAATGATTTTTGAAGGATCATGTGACACTGAAGACTGGAGTAATGATGATGAAAATTCAGCTTTGATCACAGGAATAAATTACACTTCACTATATATTCACATAGAAAACCGCTGTTTTAAATTGTAATAATATTTCACAATATTACTGTTTTTTTTGTATTTTTTATCAAATAATTGCAGCCTTGGTGAGCAGAAGAGACTTCTTTTAAAAACATAAAAAATCTTACCGATCTAAAACTTTTGCACAGTACTGTATATATACAATCCAAATATAAATGAAAGTAAAAAGCACATTTTTAGTCATACCTAGAAACAAATCCTGGTCAAATAGGCTATATGGGCCATTCTACAGAATTGGTTCAAAGTTAGAGTTGGAAACATCTTGAAAAGAAAATTGTCTTTTTCCATAAATGTCTTATAAAGTTTTTTTTTTTTTAAAGTAGGCCAATACATTTTATCATACATATTTCAAAGTTAAGGATTCATTATTTTGATATAAATTGCATTGGAACAAACACTATAACAGTTGATTAGTTTATTTGTGACAAAACATACTATATATATATTTATATATATACTATATTTAACATATGAGCAGAAAATGTTGAACAAATGAACAAAATCTTATTTGATGTCTATTTTATAGTAAAAACTTTATAATCTATCAAAAACTAGTCAACGAAATGTTGTCATTACAGACACTGTTCTATATCGCGATTAGAACAAATCTCAGTAGGTTATACAGTGAAGAAAATAAGTAGGCTATTTGAACACCCTGCTATTTTGCAAGTTCTCCCACTTAGAAATCATGGAGGGGTCTGAAATTGTCATCGTAGGTGCATGTCCACTGTGAGAGACATAATCTAAAAAATCCAGAAATCACAATGAATGATTTTTTAACTATTTATTTGTAAGATACAGCTGCAAATAAGTATTTGAACACCTGAGAAAATCAATGTTAATATTTGGTACAGTAGCCTTTGTTTGCTATTGCAGAGGTCAAACGTTTCCTGTAGTTTTTCACCAGGTTTGCACACACTGCAGGAGGGATTTTGGCCCACTCCTCCACACAGATCTTCTCTAGATCAGTCAGGTTTCTGGGCTGTCGCTGAGAAACACAGAGTTTGAGCTCCCTCCAAAGATTCTCCATTGGGTTTAGGTCTGGAGACTGGCTAGGCCACGCCAGAACCTTGATATGCTTCTTAGAGAGCCACTCCTTGGTTATCCTGGCTGTGTGCTTCAGGTCATTGTCATGTTGGAAGACCCAGCCTCGACCCATCTTCAATGCTCTAACTGAGGGAAGGAGGTTGTTCCCCAAAATCTTGCAATACATGGCCCCGGTCATCCTCTCCTTAATACAGTGCAGTCGCCCTGTCCCATGTGCAGGAAAACACCCCCAAAGCATGATGCTACCACCCCCATGCTTCACAGTAGGGATGGTACTCATCATTCTTCTTCCTCCAAACACGGTTAATGGAATTATGACCAAAAAGTTCTATTTTGGTCTCATCTGACCACATGACTTTCTCCCATGACTCCTCTGGATCATCCAAATGGTCATTGGCAAACTTAAGACGGGCCTTGACATGTGCTGGTTTAAGCAGGGGAACCTTCCGTGTCATGCATGATTTCAAACCATGACGTCTTAGTGTATTACCAACAGTAACCTTGGAAACGGTGGTCCCAGCTCTTTTCAGGTCATTGACCAGCTCCTCCCGTGTAGTTCTGGGCTGATTTCTCACCTTTCTTAGGATCATTGAGACCCCACGAGTTGAGATCTTGCATGGAGCCCCAGTCCGAGGGAGATTGACAGTCATGTTTAGCTTCTTCCATTTTCTAATGATTGCTCCAACAGTGGACCTTTTTTCACCAAGCTGCTTGGCAATTTCCCCGTAGCCCTTTCCAGCCTTGTGGAGGTGTACAATTTTGTCTCTAGTGTCTTTGGACAGCTCTTTGGTCTTGGCCATGTTAGTAGTTGGATTCTTACTGATTGTATGGGGTGGACAGGGGTCTTTATGTAGCTAACGACCTCAAACAGGTGCATTTTAATTTAGGATAATAAATGGAGTGGAGGTGGACATTTTAAAGGCAGACTAACAGGTCTTTGAGGGTCAGAATTCTAGCTGATAGACAGGTGTTCAAATACTTATTTGCAGCTGTATCTTACAAATAAATAGTTAAAAAATCATACATTGTGATTTCTGGATTTTTTTTTTTAGATTATGTCTCTCACAGTGGACATGCACCTACGATGACAATTTCAGACCCCTCCATGATTTCTAAGTGGGAGAACTTGCAAAATAGCAGGGTGTTCAAATTAGAGCCCTGCACGGGCCTCAAATCTAGGCCCTAGCCCGGCCCTGGCCCGAGACGCTCAGACCCTAGCCCGGCCCGTGTCCGACAGCTCATCAGAATGATCAGCCCGAGTCCGACCCGAGCCCGTTAACCCTCTGGGGTCTGAAATCACGCCGGCGTGATTTGCTCGCTTTTTTTCTTATCAGTGCAAAAGAGACTCAAAATTTAGATTTTGATTTTGATCTTACATAAAAGTGTTGTACATCATAAGATTCTGTTAAGTGTCTATTATTTTTCTGTATACTCACAATAAAAACAAAGTGTTGTGCTTTTTGTCAAATAAAGAAAAATAAACATGATGCGATTTTTGCCTTCTCTCAGTCAGTGCAGTCCATTCTGAAACGTGTCCGAAACTGAACTCATAACTCAGAAAATACTTGTCATACAGGCACGAGATATTTTTCTTTATGAAGCTTGAATTCTCTTCTTTTCAATGAAGTAATTTATATAAAAAACAAATATTCTCAGTTTATGTAATCTGTATGAAAAGAGAGTGATCTCAGTATTTTTTCACTCAGCTCATTACGCGTTAATGTGACCACGCCTACGGATAGCGCGCTCTATTCAAACGCAAATGTTGAGGCAAGCCATGACAACGCCCACATCAGCTGGATAAAACATCCAGTTCAATAAGAATCTTGCACTTACCTCGTCTTTGCTGTGAGGAATAATACCATCGTAATAATCCTGGAAAAGTTACCTCAGAAGTGCTGGTAGATTCATTACTCATTTCAGGAGCACGGATTCATTCAGCTGATGAAGTAAGTTATTTATTCTTAAGTGCTTTGTTCTGATCGCGTTATTGAATAGTGTCTGGAAACTGCACAAAGACTGTTTATGAATTGCGTGTCTTTGTGTGATTGAATGAATGAATGGCACAGACGCGCGCGCGATGTTACTACAGCTGTCCATCACATCTGTGTCATTCATTCACTCTCGCTCCTACATTAGTAAACGTTATTTTTACATGACCACATCCAACTATATAGCCTGAGATTTGTTCTAATCGCGATATAGAACAGTGTCTGTAATGACAACATTTCGTTGAAAGTTTTATAAAAGTTAGCACCATAAAGTTTTTACTATAAAATAGACATCAAATAAGATTTTGTTCATTTGTTCAACAGTTTCTGCTCATATGTTAAATATATAGTATGTTTTGTCACAAATAAACTAATCAACTGTTATAGTGTTTGTTCCAATGCAAGCTATATCAAAATAATGAATCCTTAACTTTGAAATATGTATGATAAAATGTATTGGCCTACTTTAAAAAAGTAATACTTTATAAGACATAATGGAAAAGGACCATTTTCTTTTCAAGATGTTTCCAAATCTAACTTTGAACCAGTTCTGTAGAATGGCCCATATAGCCTATATATTTGACCAGGATTTGTTTCTAGGTATGACTAAAAATGTGCTTTTGATTTTCATTTATATTTTGATTGTATATATATATATATATATATATATATATATATATATATATATATATATATATTATATATATTGTCCTTTCCTTGCATTCTTTCTTGTGTGACACACCTGAATGAAAGGCTCATTATTATGCAGGGTCATTATCTAGTCAGGTGAGAACTACCTAATTATTCATGAGAGGGTTGGGCCGTTCACGCCCATCCGCATATTCACTTCCCACACAAAAAAATGTTTTTCACAATTTAAAACAATCTATTGTTTTATGTGAATGATTAGGCAGGATGATTTTCAGATCATTTTGAAGAAAAAACTCTAGGCGACAACATCCATTAGTCAAAAGTCTTGTGGACAGATATTTAGTATGTGTTTTGTGGCCTTATTTCAGAAACTTTACTTTTTAGTTTTTTCAATAACCATGCATAAACAATATTCTCTCAAAAATACAAACATGTACATACATGTTGCTTACATATTATGATAGCCCTAGTTGTGCTAAATAGAGTGTAATTTCACCTGTGCCATTAATATGTTTATAAGCAACTGAAAAAAGCACAAATGTCAGGGCATGTCAAAACATCTCATGAACCCCAAAAACACCTTAGACCCCAGAGGGTTAAAAAAAAAAAAAACAGCCTGCGTAACATGTCACATGTCACATGTTCTCAATGGCAAAGTAGTTACCGGTAAGTTTATTTTCATTTCTTTATTAAGTTTATTTGGACAAATGTTTTTATTTATTTATATATATTAGCCTATATATAACGACCAAGCAGCCGACAGCGAGTTAAACATGTTTGATCCATTTAGCCTCTCAATTTCAAATCAACACTTTACTTGGCTACAATAAAATCCATAGATATAAAACAATTTAAGCATATCACACAGACAGTTAACGTTAGTTTAAACGTTTATTATCATTTTTGAAAAGCTGAGGCAAACTTCTCTGCTGCTCAGTCGCAACAGCGTTCGCAAACTAAATTAGCTAAATACAATAAACACATCAAATAAATTACATTAAATTAGATTAAAAACAAACATGCAGGTTATCTTACCTCAAAGTCAAGTCAAATCAAGTCTTCATTAAAGAACATGGCCATTCTTATTTCCATAGTTTCCAACAGACTATAGCCTACAAATAAAGTCCAATCAAACGAAAACCAACAAGACAGCCTCCTAACATAAGAAGTCTCTTTACAGAGCATCGTGAAGAAAAAGCACAGCATCCGCACAGTGGAAGGTTTTAATCCAGTCGCACTTTTTCCAGCTGCGCTGAAGTCACGCTCGCTACTTCTGCTGCTGGCGGACACTAAACACAGAACGAGCCGGTCGCGCGAATCTCGGATCGCGCCGCCGGGAAACCTGTGTGCGTGTGCGTGAGCAGACTGTCATGTGTCAGGTTATAAAACGTCTTTCTATGTTTGCTTTTCAATCGTCATTCTCATATTTTATTTTAATTAATGTCTAAAATAGGCTACAAAAAAGATAAGCCTAAAACAGGCCAGAGGCCCGGCCCGGCCCGGCCCGCGTGTGAACTATGACGTGAAAATTGGCCCGAAGCCCGGCCCTATGGGCGTAAATAAGTCGGGGCCCGTCGGGCTCGGGCTGAAATGCAGGGCTCTAGTTCAAATACTTATTTTCTTCACTGTATAGTTGGATGTGGTCATGTAAAAATAACGTTTACTAATGTAGGAGCGAGAGTGAATGAATGACACAGATGCGATGGACAGCTGTAGTAACATCGCGCGCGTGTCTGTGCCATTCATTCATTTACACACAAACACGCAATTCATATTTTTAAAACAGTCTTTGTGCAGTTTCCAGACACTATTCAATAACGCGATTAGAACAAAGCACTTAAGAATAAATAACTTACTTCATCAGCTGAATCCGTGCTCCTGAAATGAGTAATGAATCTACCAGCACTTCTGAGGTAACTTTTCCAGGATTATTACAATAGTATTATTGCTCACAGCGCAGCAAGACGAGGTAAGTACAAGATTCTTATCTTTTTACTTCTTTGTAAAAAGTATACGTATTTCAAGGGTAACTTATGAGCAGAAATTGGCGAACAAAAGCTTGTAGTCAGTTTCTAGGCAGTTCAAAGGCAGTAGTCTGTTTTTACAGTAAAAACTTTATAATCCATCCAAAACTAATCAATGAAATCTTGTCTAAATATTCATATTTAGTCTGTAACATATTGTGTTTATGCGAGTGTGAGATGCGCGCTGTACAGCTGTAAACAACAGCGCGCGCGTCTGTGCCTTTCATTCATCATTCACACTATCAATATCGCGATTATAACAAAGCTATTAAGAATAAATACCTTACTACATCGGCTTGATTCGCTGCTCCTCGGAATGAAACTACCAGGACTTCTGAGGTAAATTGTTCCAGGATTAGGACGATAGTATTATTCCTCAGAGCGCAGCAAGAGGTAAAGTCCACGATTCTTGTTCAACTTGATGTGTTTTATCCAGCTGATATGGGGGCGTTAACAGTTTGCATGGCTTGCCTCAGATCATTTGTGTTTGAATAGCGCGCTCTCTCTGTGGGCGTGGTCACATTAAAAGATAATTAGCTGAAATGAGGACGACTGACATCTCTCTCTTTTTATATAGATTACATAAACAGAGAATATTTGTTTTAGTTTTGAATTAGATCATTTAAAAGTACACACTTAAATGATTATAAAGATATATTGCTCATGCATGTGTGACTAGTATTCGCTGAGTTTTGTTTACGTTAAGAGACATGCTCCAGAAAAAAAGTTCACGGAGACGGAGAGGCAGAAAGCACACCCTGTTTATTTTCTTTATTTTACAAAAGTACAATGTTTTATTTCGATTGGAAGTGGATCCATAAAAAAGTAGACATTTAACAGTTCATTTTTTCATATTTCTTAAGTGTGTATGACAAAAAATGACTGAGTATTTTAGGTCTATTTTGCTGCTATGTGAAAAAAATCGCGCAAAACGCGCCGACGCGTGTTCAGACCCCAGAGGGTTAAACTTCTAACTTAAATTCTCCCCATGACCATGCAAATAACATTGCATACTTGGATATGAATGTACTGTTACAACATGAATAACCATCTCTTCAAGTTAGTTTTAATGTCCATAAACAACACACATTGTCCTTGATGACATTGCAACCTCCTTTACCGAAACGCACCACCAGCCCTCGAGAGAATGGTAGTGGGGAGAGTCTTGAGTCTTCACCGAAACACACCATGGTGGGAAACACACCATGGTGGGGATCCTTTACCAACCGAAACACACCATGGTGGGGATTCTTTACTGATCCTCCACTGGAAGCAGAACCACTAACCTCCTAACGTCCCTGTGGAGGATGGTGGAGGGATAGTTTTCCATACCCGTGTTTTTCTTGAACTGTCCGCAGAAAACTGGACAGCTTCGACATGTTTTCACCCTCACATCTCGTACTACGCCTTTCACATCAGGACACACCTCCATGACTCGACCCAGCCTGAACTGGCCCCTCAGCGCGTTCTGGTCAGCCAACCACACCAGGTCCCCCGCTGCAACATTTCTAGCAGGCATGTGCCACTTCTGACGGATGTAGAGGCCCGGCCCAGCTAGTTGGCTCCACCGCTTCCAGAACTTGTCAACCTCGATCTGGATTGCCCTCAGCCGCACAACGGGGTAAGTTGGATACTTAAACCCTCGAGAGTCCCCACTGGGTCCTGCACGGCCAAGCAGAAGAGAGTTGGGAGTGATGACTTCCACTGTTTTGTAGGCAACACGCATTGTAGGGGATCAGGGGAACACCTGTATCTCCCTGGGTAATGGTCTGGACTCTACCATGGCATTTTAGGAGCCCTGAATACTCATCCCTGCTGACAACAAGTCTGTTTAGCGTCGTCACAGGAAACGTAACTCCCTTCTGGGCAGCTAAGCACAGGTCTTGGAATGCAGCTTTGCGTTCCTTTACTGTCAATACTGCCTCCCACTTTGCTGGTATAGAAGCCCTGCCTACAAGGGCCAACCACTTCTTCACAGCTCTGCGGACATAACCAACTACTCCACAAAGTTTAGCTAGAGAACTGCACCTTGTTGGTTCCACTTGGTCTACAAGCATGGCTCCCCACAGTGTCTCCATTTCTTTGGTCTCAGCTAAGGTCAATTTCATCCCATTTCCTGAGGACGCTGAAACCCCAACAACTCCAACTGTGGCTATTGGATCTTCACCACCAGGACTGTCAGGGTTCAACTGCTTCTTGGATTGAGCTCTGGTAAGGACTGCCGAAAAGACCTTTCTCTGGAGTTTACTCACTTCCATAGCATCAGCTACCACTTCTAAAGCGGACTTCATGGGCCAATCCTCGACTGGACTAGACAGGAACTCAGGACCTTCCTGCCACACAGAGTTCTCACCCAGCAATTCAGGAGAGCACCCCCTCGTTACTAGATCAGCGATGTTGACCTCGCCGGTATCCACCACCAGTCAGTTACGGGTCCAGCCTTCTGAATCTCTCCGACTCGGTTCGCAAAGAATGTCTGGAATCCGTAGCTCTCTCTCTGGATGGCCCCCAGCACCGTCTGACTGTCAATGAAGTGGTACCACTTCTCCACATCTAACCTTCCATGCTTCAATACATATCCCTTTAGACGTGTAGCAAAGACAGCCCCACATACCTCAGCCTTGACTGCGTCACCCTTTTGGTTGAGGGGGGTTAACTTGGCCTTTGACTCTACCAGCCGGGTGACCACACCATTTGATGTCTCCCATCGCAAGTACAGTACAGCGCCATAGGACTCACAGCTCCCGTCAGAAAACGTGATTCCCCAGGGTTTCCCTCGCCTTCCAGACTCCCCTTCCAGTCAGAGGGCGTGAGGCTTCTGTGGAACTTAATGCTACTCAAACGAGCGTACTCCTTGAACAGTTCAATCGCCTTTCCTCTGAGCTCGTCAGACAGAGGTTCATCCCAGGTGTCTTTAGTAAGCTTGCCAGCTTCCTGGAAGGCTCTTCTCACAAGGATCACTCCTTTCTGTTTCACAGGTGTTACTAGACAGCCCGGCGATCTGGCTTAGTAGAACACGACGAGTAAGTGGGTTTGGTGTCTTTACTTCCACTTCTTCTTCAGTGAGGTCAATCCCAGTCCTCATCTTCTTCTTCCTTCTGGAGAAGTTGATAGAGACCATCACAAATAGTTTGTCCTCTTGCACGAGGTAACCAACCCCCAGAGCTTTGTTATCTTCCTCCCTTAGCTGGTTGGGCAATGTCAGAGTCACTGGCTTGGACTCTTTCCCATCCCGCCTCCCACTTTGACCGGACCGGACCCAAGGCTTGAGGTAGAAGCCTCCTGCTTTCAGTATTTTCTCTACTCCCTCTTGGATCTTGTCTAGACAGTGTGGGTCACTGTGGGACGTGAGGAGGTCATCGACGTCTTCTTTCCTCCATCATCTCAGAGAACTGGGGTAACTTCGCGGTCTCTCGCATGGCAACTTGTGCAATGCACCCTGCTGGTTTGTCCCCCATGTTCACCCTCACAACAGCATAATCCTCAATCTCATCCTCCGGTGAGTCTCTCCATAGGAATCGATGCACGTGTACTTCTTGTTCTTCCAGCCAAACCGAATTGTACATCTTGGTGCATGTTTTCCTTCCCGGAATCTGAGGAGCACTGCTCTGATGGGATTTAGGACGTCTGGGCCTTTGAGCAAAATGCTATTCATGCTCACCCCTCTGAACTCCTGGCTGCTGTTCCAGATGAGGCGCACCGGCGTAGTCACTGAGTGGGGATTTGGAGCGGTTAAGTGGCTCACCCACCACACAGCACCTTTCCAGCTGTCCATCATGTCCTTAGTGAGCTTAATAGCAGCTCCTCTCCCCACCATCTCGTGGACTTGCCTCATGTAAGCCTCTTTCCACAGGAGGTCTTTCATAAGCCGCTTCTCAGCCCTCAGGAACGTTGCTTCCACAGCCTTTCGGTTGTTGGGAAGAGAGGCTGGGTTTCCCTTCCAGGGGTACCTCGCATCCCAATGTGGCTGGTCACTGTGGGCATCTCTCTCCCTGAAGGTTAGTCCTGCCTTTATTATCTCCAGCTCTTTCTCATCAGCTAGGGACATCTCCTTTCCTCCCGGTGGGCACTTTCCACAATGACACCCTCCACAGAGAGCGTCACAGGCAGCACCGATGCTATCCCATTTTAGCCACTCAATGATCTCTTTGTTGCACACTGCTGTCGTTCAAACTTCTACACTGCTTTCTTGCTCCAAATGGCTTCCTGGCCTTCCCACAAAGTGTTCTTCAACTTTGACGGCTACCGTCTTCATTGAGTGAGCGAAGTGCGTCTCTGACTGCCATGTGGTCACCTCCACTTCTTCGAAGAGGTCTGGATGCACACCACTCACAATCTTGCCCAGAGGACCATCCCACAACACCAGGTCACCGACCCTTTGCAGCCTTTGTGGAGCTTCTCGAGTACTGATCAATAGATCGATCTTCTCTGGGCGGGCCAGTTCTCCCGGCTTATTTTCAGGGAAGAACTGCTCTATCCGCTCTGATCTCACCACTCGATCCACTTTGGCGATGTCTTCCATCCCATAGCAGATCATCTCGTGAAACTTCAGGGTTCCTCGTGAGGTCCACACTTTTATCGTCACAAGATACCTTTTAGTATCTACTTTCTCCTTCATCGTGCCGACACCATACACGACAAGAGAGACTGGTTCACCTGTCAGCCCGAGCCTTTCCGCAGCTTGGTGTGTAATGTAATTTGTGTCAGACGCGAGATCGACCAAGGCTCCAAGACTGTCTCCTCTCTTTGTTGTGACAGGTATGAGCATCATGAGGACTGGATGTTCTTTCAAGCCACTCTGTTCTACCAGACCCTTGCCAGAACACACTGTCGACATTGCCTTGTTAGTACAGGCTTTGCGGACAGCCTCTAACTGATGGGGAGTAAGTCCCAACTCGGCGAACACAGCCTCTTGCTCCTCTGTCGGACCACGAGGTCCCCTCTTTTCCCCTACTTTGTTTTCCCTCTTAGTAGCATCCTTCATAGTTGATGCCTTAGGGCAGAGGAAATAGTGGTGGTCCACTGGAGTGTCGCCTTTATTATACTCCTCCTTACGACAGAGGAACTTTGGAGTTCAGCCACCGTCAACCCCGTGAACATCCAGGCACTGTGTACATGCTTTTGCCTTTTTCTCCTGAGATCTCTTCTCCGACAGACTAGCCTTCCTGAAAGTTTTACAGCGAAACAGTTTACCTCCATGTTCTTCATCCCCACACACAGCACATGGTAACTGCTTGGTGTCTCTTTTGACTTCACTTGCTGTAGTCTTAGTGAACGACTTCTTTTCTCTCCATCTGTCACCTGGTTTCTCCCGGTAGCTTAGTCGCTCAGGAGCATTAGAAGGCCATGGCTTGCTGGGCAGCAACTGCTCCAACCTCACGAGTAACGACTTTTGGTCTTCCAGGAACAGCAAGAGACTGTTGAAACGGTTTCCAGGGTGGACGTCGTTAACAGGGTTTCTCACACACATGAGCCACTCTCTTTTCATGACATCAGGGAGTTTACTTTCCAAGGACCGAATCACCAGCTGATTCTGTACAGCGTCTGCGCACCCCAGGTCCGTGAGGTCCAATGCTGCCCTCTCCACCGCTAGGATCAACTCTAACGTCACCCGTGGCTGATGGTTCTTTACAGCAGGTCGTGACTGAAGCTCCAACACAATCTCTTCTGCCGTTTGTTCTACATTTGTGGAAAAACACTTTTTTTTTCAAGATGTTTCCTGGTTTGGGCTGGTTTCTAACCCCCTGTGCTGGTCAAATGGGTCATTTTGAAGCAAAAACACTAGGCGACAACACCCATTAGTCAAAAGTATTGTGGACATATTTAGTATGTGTTTTGTGGCCTTATTTCAGAAACTTACATTTTTTGTTTTTTGAATAGCCATGCATAAACATTATTCTCTAAAAAATACAAACATGTACATGTTGCTCACATATTATGCTGTTTGTGCTAAATAGAGTGTAATTACTCATTTGCCATTAATATGTTTATAAGCAACTGAAAAAAGCACAAATGTCAGGGCATGTCAAAACATCTCAAGGGCCCCAAAAAGCCCTTAGAACCCAGAGGGTTAAACTGTCACATTACGGATATTTTGTAACTAGATATCTAGATGGGCATTCAGTATAGAAAACCTCCATTTACTATAGAACTCTCATTGTATAATCAGTTAGGCCTACACACTGGAACATTCAGCCGACTCTCATATGTTTGGAACCATTGTTTTCATGTAGACACTCTCTCAGCCCTTCACCCATCTTGTCAGTGAGATGGAAGAGAACTATAATGACAAAATCTTGTGTTTGCCTGTGTATTGTGTGTGTGTGTGTGCACATATTGTCCGTCAGTGTTGTCCATGCCACATCCCAACCCTTGTATGGCCCTGATCTCTTCTGCCTACACTCATGAACATATGTTCTGATCCGTTAAAGGTTCCGTTCTTCGCGATTCCATTTTTCAAACTTTAGTTAGTGTCTAATGTTGCTGTTAAAACATAAATAATACCTGTAAAATTATGAAGCTCAAAGTTCAATGCCTAGCGAGATATTTTATTTAACAGAAGTCCCCTTTCAAAGCCTACAGCGAACGTCCGGTTTGGACTACATCCCTCTACTTCCTTTTTTAATGACGTAACTAGAACAGTCTCTGGTGAGAAGCACAGTGCTGTATTTACAGAACACAAGAAATTATTTCACTTTCTATTCTCCATCTGTGAGGAACAGTCCAGCTGGTGAGCCTCAATAACACATGCTCATCCCACACTAATAGAGTTCTGCAGGGATGACATCAAAACCCTGAAGACTAAATCGCCACTGTTTTCCTCAAGATTTTCCTATGGGTTTTTATAATTGGGGTTTTCAATATATGAGTGAGGTCTGTGGTAAACCTAACTTGACGTTACTTGAATGTTTTGCTCTACAATGTAAACTGCACACACGCACCCCAAACTTTCTTATCTGGTTACTTATACTTGTAAATGATACAACATACATTGTAACACGTTTTCGATATGGATGTGTCTAATTTATGATGTGATATAATGTCTTTTCTGAAAATACCTATACCTATATGTCTTTAGAAGTAATACTAAATTAGATGTCCTGTACTTCTACACTGTACCAGCTTTATCCAATAAACACAGAGTTTGGATGTTACTGATGTTCAATTGTCTTCACAAATACTCCTTAGAGCTGGTGCCAGTGCACATAAAACCTGTGATCAAAGTCCAACCGGCTATGTTCACACAGATGGATTAAATATTTACTATATTCTTTAAACATTAACATTTGCATCTGGCAGTGAGCACTGTTCCAGTAAAACATAATGAACTTGTGGGATAATTGCATTTAATGCATACTGTCTGAGGTTATTAAATCTGTGTTATGTCTGAGGGAGTGTTCACATTTGTAGTTTGGTTCTCTTGGTTAGTTTGGTTCGGATATTAAAAGAAAATCATACATTTAGTCCTGGTTCGCTTGGCGTTCACACTGTCATTTTTTAGACCAATT
Source organism: Semotilus atromaculatus (assembly GCA_031834385.1). Lineage (NCBI taxonomy): Eukaryota > Metazoa > Chordata > Actinopteri > Cypriniformes > Leuciscidae > Semotilus > Semotilus atromaculatus. Next base: position 2,222,360 of record JAULUF010000037.1, read on the forward strand.
CTTATGATACGTAAAAAATAAACAGCTTTTATGACGTATTGTCACAGTCTTCGTCTGCACCTTCTGTCTTCGTCCTCACTACACTTCCCAGAATCCTCCTTGTCTCCACACCTGAACTCACTCCCTCAATCACCCACCTGTTATTCGTCATTATCATCTGTGTCACCTGTCTTCACTAATCAATGTTAATCAATGTGTGTATTTAGTCCCTTCAGTTCAGTCACTCTTTGTCAGTAGTTAGTCTTATTTGGAGTTTGTGTGTTCATCCTGCCTGCCTTTATGTATTGAGTTAATTATTAGTAAATGTTTGCATTGGAGCTTTTCTGACTCAGCCTCTTCTTCAACCCGCACCACAACCCTGACACGTATATTTTGCGATAGAACTTACGAACATCCAAAACAATGCTTTGTGCTATGCTAAATGCACTCATTCTATGTGTGTACATATGATGGCATTTCTATCAGCTGACAACTCCTGAAGCACTCATTCTATGTGTGTACATATAATGGCATTTCTATCAGCTGACAACTCCTGAAGCACTCATTCTATGTGTGTACATATGATGGCATTTCTATCAGCTGACAACTCCTGAAGAACTTGTAATGTTCTTGTGTAAGTTCTACCTACCGAGAATCAGTGGTTAAATTGGCTTTTGTGGGGAGGGGGAGCCCTTATTTACAGTAAATGGTCATCATTCAAAATCGCGCCGTAAAATGACTTACATGTGTTTTTATACCAAAGTGGCTCTTTTTCCAGTATTAACGTGTAAGGTATGTTGAGTATTTGTTCAAACAAAGATAAATACTTTACAATTCACTTACTTTATTATTATTTTTTTACCTTTAATGTTTACAAGCAGGCAATGGATTTCAACTTCGGGAAATTTATGAAATTGAACATATTTAACAGTGAAACAAGTTAAATTAAACAAGAAAATTATGTAGATTTAAGAGAAGCAGGGCCAATTTCTTTGGCAGTTTATGTTATGTTTGATTTAATCACACCGACACGGGAGGTAATGAAACAACCCGAACAACACTTGATGCACTTGTGTGCAGACATAAGTTTAAACTTTAAATACATCACATTTACTTATTCACATACTACAATTCATGCATTCATCAGCTTCCAAATAGGAGTAAATGCAGGCTCCTCTGGTTTATGATTTATGGTTCTTTGTCTACAGGCAGCATGGTCTGCTGACCTCCTTGTCATCACCCACTTCCTAACAAACTTAGTTGGGTTCCACAACTCTAGTGGTGGACCCACTAACTTTACAAACATCAAAGAGGACACATTGACAATCTTCAGCTGATTTCTCAGTGGTGAAACAATAATATTCATCGCTGAAAATCCCCTTTCACATTCAGCTGTGCTCACAGCCAGTGTATCTACGGTGTGTTTTAATTTTAGAAGACCCTCTTTAATTGCCATGTTTGGGTTTTCCTTGTAGTCCCTGAAACCTTGTTTGACACTACAGTAGTTCATTGCCAGACTAACACACAGCTGCCTCAATTCTTGTTCTCCATACAGCAGTGGCACTGGAGAGGGCCAGGTGTCAGGTGACAACACATTTATTTGGTCAAAAAGCTCCAGCTCATGCTCTGGGACCATCCTGGACTGCATGCTACAACTGAGTGCATGAAAAAACTTTTCGTGATTGATTTTTATTTGTCTCCCACCCGTGTTCAATGGAACCCCCTTAAAAACACCATCCTGAACAGCCTGACAGGCAATCTGGTAATGAGGGCCTGGTGTCTCCATCATTGCTAAGAAAACATCAGCCTGCCGTTTAACTTTTTTTAAACCTTCTGAGAGACGAATTTCTCTGTTTTGTAATGCCTCAGACAAGTCTTTAAGCTCTTCTAGAGCATCCAACATCAGTCCCAAATTGACAACAAAACCCTCTGAGGATAATTTAGCTGCAAGCCCGTCATACATGCACCTTTCAGCCGAGGTCCTGGATGTATCTTTACCAGCACTAATAAAGTGCTGGTGCAAAGCACCATACATATTCCAGACAGCCTCAACTGTCCTGTAGGAAGAGGCAACCCATCTCACATTTAACACACAACCTATTTTTCTCAACTGCGTGCCCACTACTGATGCAGCCTCATCCAGTTCCCTCAAATTCTTTGGGGACTGACTATAAAGACAGTACAGCTTATCCAGGAAACTGGTGAAGTGATTGGTTTCCACACAGCTCCTTACGGCATCCCCAACTGACAGCTCTAGCCTGTGATTAAGGCAGTGCCAGCCAACCACTGCTGGATATCTGGCCTTTAGCTTTGCATACACCCCTGCTTTTCTGCCCCATCTGAGCTTCAGAAACTCATCATCTAACCCATTGTCCATGAGACACTTGAGCAATGCATCAGTGATGCCATCTGCAGTAGTCTGTTCTAGTTCAATAACTTCTAAGAAAAAAGTGAGTGGGTCTGAATTTTGGATCGATGCGCGAACATATACAATTAAACAAGATTTTTTGCTTAGTGTCGTGCTCTCATCTATCAGGATGGACACTTTGGGCCTTGTATTCCTGATGCTGGTCATCAGGGCATGTTTCATTTCTATTGAGATGAAATTAACAATCTCTGTGCATGTGACATTAGTGTGCAAAACTCTCCCCATATTAAGACCATTCATGCGCTGTAGGTCGATGAGCGAAGGGTGATCTGTGTATGGGCGATTTCTTTTGGCAATGTGATATGCCGTCCTAAACACCTTCTCAGTGGTGCACAGCTGTTCTTGTTGTGCTTTTAGGAAGCTGGCATCTAATGTACTTTCTTCTTTTTTTTCACAGATCGACTCGGCTAATTTGTGGTTATGCGATGTTACATGCTCGCATATTTTTTTTCGCAACGATCTCATCTGCTTGTCTTTAGTATCCCCATAAGGTTTAACTGTGCCATATTGCCACTCTGATGAAAAAGTGTATTTGTTTGAACCAGATCTTAGCACACCTGGTGACCCTGCATCTCTGCATATTTCACATCCCAGTGCATTATTAGATAGGAATATGAACGAGTATTTGGTTTTAAAGTGTTCATATTGGGCCAGAGTCCAACAAATTGGCAAACTGAGGGCTGACACTGGGCTGCTGCTGCTACCACTGCTGAGGGCTGACGCTAGGCTGCTGCTGCTACCACTGCTGAGGGCTGACGCTAGGCTGCTGCTGCTACCACTGCTGAGGGCTGACGCTGGGCTGATGCTGCTACCACTGCTGAGGGCTGACGCTAGGCTGCTGCTGCTACCACTGCTGAGGGCTGACGCTAGGCTGCTGCTGCTACCACTGCTGAGGGCTGACGCTGGGCTGCTACCACTGCTGAGGGCTGACGCTAGGCTGCTGCTGCTACCACTGCTGAGGGCTGACGCTAGGCTGATGCTGCTAACACTGCTGAGGGCTGACGCTAGGCTGCTGCTGCTACCACTGCTGAGGGCTGACCGTGGGCTGCTGCTGCTGCTGCTACCACTGCTGAGGGCTGACCGTGGGCTGCTGCTGCTGCTGCTGCTACCACTGCTGAGGGCTGATACTAGGCTGCTGCTGCTACCACTGCTGAGGGCTGACCGTGGGCTGCTGCTGCTGCTGCTACCACTGCTGAGGGCTGATACTAGGCTGCTGCTGCTACCACTGCTGAGGGCTGATACTAGGCTGCTGCTGCTACCACTGCTGAGGGCTGACACTGGGCTGCTGCTGCTACCACTGCCATTGCAGAGAGCTGGGTTGCTGGTTGTGCATTTCTTTAGGGCTTTTCTACTAAATGCATAGTTCCAAAAATCAAAATTACTGACATTGCACAGGCATACATCTTCAATCTCTATCATTATTTTGATATGACAATTGCACCATTAACTTACCCCCCAAAAAAATCTTCCAGGGTCCGCTTCATGTTATAGATCAATGTTTATTCAGCATCTGAATAAACACAATCAGCTTTTGTTTAATCTTTTTTTGAAAGTGGGACTTTCTAAAACGCTTAACGTGTTTTAAATGTACATATAAACATCGATCAATGATCACCAAATTTCTCTCTCAGGAGCAATATGAGAGAGAAATTTGGTGATCACTGATCGTTGTTTAGGTACTTTAAACCACGTTAAGCTTTTTCCTCACAATAGGCTCTAATGAAGCAGAAACACTTAATGTCAGATAACATTGTAACAATTGTAAGACGCAACAGGGCTGTAGCAACGTTGTTGCGTGATATTCAGCCACTGCGAGACGACGGTCTAACAATTTTTTTTAATGCTAGATAGGCCTATATATATAACCCCCATTTAGCATTTAATGTTTTGAGGTTAATTTTGAATTAGTCAGATGTAAGATAATTATATAGCCTACTTTTTAAATATTGTTTATCCTTATTTTTATTAAATAGGGCTATCAGGAAATTAGCCTAATTATAATCAACACATAAATGTGGACACTTTGAAGAGTACAAATTAAAACTGCATATTGTAATCAAATTGCACTTCCAAAAGTCATACATTTGTGAAAAAAAGAGAAAAAAACAACTAAAAACGAATATACACATTACTTTTAAGATATATATAAAACATAAAAAGCTAAGATCAGAGCATTTAATGAACAAAACCGTGTTCTGCTATATGGCAGACAGGGGATCGTAGTGAAAGCCGGGCAATAAAGTTTGTTTTTATAAATCCAGGAAACATCAACAAATCCAGAGGAGCAAAGAAACGAATGATACTAAATAGCAGACAAATCAAATGAAAAACTAAACAGTGTGAGCGAGGCTACATTAGTCACATTAGAAAATTATGTTGTAGGTTGTGTTTGAATTATTACGTATCTTATTTATCTGAGGTAAATTAAACCAAATACTCACGTATGCTCGATAAAGTATGAAACAGCACAATGAGCCCATCGTCATCGGGCGGTTGAATTTAAAAGGCTGATTTTCGCGCTTCAGGGCAGTGACGAGTAGGCTATGTCGTCCGTTAAGCAATGCCCTGAACGGTGGTTTAATGTCAACATTGTGTCAAGTTCAACGCTGTATGAAATTCAAAAATAGAAAAAAATAAAAGTGCCAAAAATTTGTATGCTGCAATGAGCCTGTTTTGCATTGCACAATTTCTCAAAGCAGGGTTGCAGGCTTGATACTGCCACTCTCAAGTCATGCTCAATGTTCAGCTGAGATCTGTAGCCTACTTTGTTTTTCAGTGAAGGAAAAGCTGAAAAGAAGCCCATCTCACAGTGATATGATGTGGCAAAGGGATGAAGAAAGCACACTTATCATTTTTCATAAGATATAAACTAATGATTAATTATTTTAATATTCCTTTGTTCCGATCAGAGCATGTGAGTGGAGAGCGCATTTCTGAATATTCCGCTCCGCTCGCTCATTCCGCTCAGGGTTGCGCGCTCAACCCAGAATGGCCTGCTGGTTAAAAAATATGTGGAATAAGTGCTGCCTCCGACCAAAGTTTTTTTCCAGTCGACTAGTAGGCTAGTTGTTTATTTAAGCCATTAGTTGACAAATCGCCCCTTTATATTGATTTAATTACTTAAATAGGCTATACAGGATAATGAATGTTATTGCCGCTCTCAAGCAAGCACACGACCGCACGCATAAAGCTTGCCACAAAGAACCAGCAAAAGTAATTATTATGAATGTGTAAAAAATAGCAAGGAGACATTTAATTGTTTATTAATAAACTAGTGTTTTCTGTGTCGCTGCAAAGATGAAGTTGACGGCGCGGACTCACTCGCCATGAACGAATAAAGATAAAAATGCATAAAAAGGAAAATTTCCTCCCGTTTGGCGCGCCCCTCACGTCTCTATTCCCCACCAGTGGGGCGCGCTGAAAAGAACCGCGCACTTTGAGAACCGCTGCGTCTTCCATGGTAATGGCGCTGGTGGGCGGGGTGCTGAACCAGAGAACGCAGCGATTAATGCATTATGACGTCTGATAATTCCATGTAGCCTGGATGTCTCTGTGTAGTCTTGCTAATTATTCAGTCTCATATGCCATGTATTTACCAGGAGATGAAAAATAATTCAAGTGGAATTACAATGTTTGGTGCTGAAGGAAGGAGACGGAGCTGAGCTCCGGCTGGGTGTGTTGTGGACCCGAGGAGGCGGAGCTGTGCTCCGGTGCGCTCCGGCCCAATTTAACCTATGCCGAGAATGTGTAAGAGTCAAAACAGTGGCAGGAATTCCTCTGTTGTCCACACAAACAAAGAACTGCTGCAAGGAGATGTCATTTCCGACGCCTGTATTGAACAGTAATGCAGCAGCAGCCATATCACCCTGTAGCCCAAGACTGGTTGCCCACTGAAGCTAGGCAGGGTTGAGCCTGTTTAGTACCTGGATGGGAGACCTCCTGAGAAAACTAGGTTGCTGCTGGAAGAGGTGTTAGTGAAGCCAGCAAGGTACACTCACCCTGTAGTTTGTGTGGGTCCTAATGCCACAGTATAGTGACGGGGACACTATACTGTCAAAGAGCACTGTCCTTCGGATGAGACGTGAAACCGAGGTCCTGACTCTCTGTGGTCATTAAAAAACCCAAGATGTCCTTCGAAAAAGAGTAGGGGTGTAACCCCGGCATCCTGGCCACATCTCCAAATTTGCCCCTTGGCATCTGTCCATCATGGCCTCCTAATCATCCCCATATACTGATTGGCTTCATCACTGTCTCCTCTCCACCAGTAAGCTGGTGTGTGGTGGGCGTTCTGTCGCAATATGGCTGCTGTCGCATCATCCAGGTAGATGCTGCACATTGGTGGTGTTTGAGGAGATTCCACCTTCCATGTAAAGCGCTTTGAGTACCCAGAAGCGCTATATAAATGTAACAAATTATTATTATTATTAATGGGCAACATTGCTCCTATTATGCGAAAAAAAGGTATGCTTGAGCATACCGTCCTTTGTAGGGTTTAATATTGTGACATCATTATGTCTTTGGTCCAGTCTTTGCAGGGCTCCAGACTAACTTTTTTCACTAGGAGCACAGTGGCCCCCAACTGAAATTTTTAGGGGTACAACCAGAAAATTTAGGAGCACACACTGTAAATCAACATACTAACCAAATATTCACATTTCTACTAATTTCCAGTGTATTACTAATAAATACTTTGATAATAGACAGAGATTAAAATGCCTTTGCGCTCTGATTTAATGTTACAACCTCTTGTCTTCGAAAATGGGCAGTGGTGTTGCTTTTTGATTTATTAACGTCACCGCATACTCTATGCTTGAGGCTAAGATTGTGTTTAACTAGCGTATTGTGTTTAAACTGTGAAGTGCCTGCACTGTTGGCAAACTTTGTGTTCCCCCCAGTTATGGGGTAGCGACTGCAACAATCGCAGTTCATGGAACTCGTCTCCATACAGTACTACCCCAACCAGCTGAACTCTCGGGGTTCGGCCTGATACAAACCTCTTACTCTGAATCATCATCCGACTGTGACACTGTACTAGTTCTGCAACGTTTCAAATAGCTCACGGTTCAGTTTGTATCATGGTTTTAGGTTCACGGTTTCGGTATGATTCGGTATGTGCTATGTTCAGGGAAAAAAAGACTGCTGTCAAATAAAATAAAGAAACAAATAATCTAACCACAAGTAAAAGCTCAAATAAATACAATAGAGCAAAGATACTAATAAAATAAACTATGCTTTTCAGGGAGGTCTAACATTAGTTTTCAGGTACAGAAATTGAATAAAATAATCAATTGTAAAAAAACATTGCATATTTGACTGTATAAATTAAAGATTAATCTTCAAAGTTACAAAAGCTATTCAATTCAGAGCTGATTCAGTAGGCCTACACCGATACTGTGATTGTCTTTCTTGACCATATAAATTCACTTAAGGCATAACAGACTAGGATACTCATCAAGACGGACATGTTGACATACTTTTTGTGTGAATTTGTCCATTCAAGTGCAAGACTTGAAAGAGAACTCAATATTTGCGCGCTGTCTGAGATGAGTAGCCTACACACACACACACACGCACACGCCCGCACAAATCTTCTAGATGCGAGTTCTCTTTCGCGTCTTGAATGTTTACATTGGCAAAGTTTAAATGAGTTTATTTTAAACACCGATGGTAACGTCTGCATTTCAGGTCTCGCCTGCGCTCGAACGCTATCAACTCACGGGTGATGACGACGTAAATGACAGGTCATGTTCGAGCATTTGGCACGAGACAGTGTTTACAAAGAGTAATCGTTTTGTTCACGTTTTTTTTTAAATTATTGTCTCTGTTGTAATTTACAATATTGTATTATTTTGGAAGCCAGCAAGTGAATTTAACTGGCACACTAGCCGCAGGTTGGAAGAACGAGTCAATAGTTCGCTTGCTCATTGCTCAGACGCACATAGCATTGTGATATTTGTCTCCGTCTCGATCCCACAGACGTTTAAACGCGCGCTCAATTATCTATACTCTAGGACCCTCCCCCTCCACACATTAGACACTTACAGTGGCCATTCCCTATTCTTCTCACACTCATTGGCCTGCCACACATTCCGGATTCATTGATAAGCCCCTTCCATGTTTAACGTGTAATAAAAAATAAATAAAAAAAAACGGGACAAATTTACTGGTCGCACATGTGCGACTGGATGTAAAATTCAGTCGCACATTCTCAAATTTTTGGTCACAAAATGCAACCATTTGGTCGCAGTCTGGAGCTCTGCTTTGTGTTCATATTTCAGTCGAACCGCATAAGAGTTTGTTTTGAAGAGGATCGATTCGAGACCCATCTCTTCAGGGGCCTCGGTTCACTTGTTTGGTGTGCACTAAAGTTCGGATCGCAGCGTTCAGACTTGTATAAAATATGAACCGTTCTAACAGAGCAAATGCTCCTGAGTTCATTATTAACCAAATGCATAAACATACCATGAGAGAGGGGTTATGGCATTCTTAGTCAAAGTAAAATAAGTTTTGAGCTAAATGCCTTGGCAAAACTAGAACTTGTATACATTCTCAGAGTTTTATTGAATAGCTAATTTCATTTTGCTTCAGCTGTCAGTTAGGGTCTAGTACTTTTGGATCCATTTAACATGTTTTCTAAAGATTGTAATAGTCAGTAGTGTGAAGTATACTTCAGAAGTCCACGTTTCTAGACAGGCTGCGGTACTGTCCGTGTGACATCATTTTCGTCCGCTTACGTTGGCGCACCCCATCCGTGTGCAGACCAATTTTTGTGTCCGAGCAGATGGTGTGTATACAACTGCGCATGTGTAAGGTGAATGTTGAGAAAGAAGAGTCTACTGGGTGGCAATATACACAGTTGTGATATATTGTAAAGGAATCAAAGAAGAGTGCAGAAAGAGCAATACAAAATAGCATGCTGTTCCAAGAACAGTAAACAAAGCAACGTTTTCTTTTAGGTTATTGTGCTAAACTTTACATACAATGGCGATCGGCTACTTTTCTTCTTATATACTTCCGAGCGAATGTCCTGTAAATGACATGACTCAGTGCTGCCCTCTAAAGACTGGTAGACTATAAAAAAGCAATTGTACTTCACATGTCGAACTCATCCATTCACACTTATCCACGGTTGAGTATATATTTTTATTTACATTTAGGCTATTCATGTAGCTTTTATCCAAAGCGACTTATAAATGAGAACAATAGAAGCAGTTAAACTAACTGTAGGGCAACAAAATGTAAGTGCTATAACCTTTTAAGTTTAATCTAACGCAGAACCCGTAAAGGTTTTTTTTGTTTTTTTTTATAGAAAGGAAGAGAAAGTGTTAGTATTATTGGAACAAGTGGTGCCGAAAGAGATGCGTCTTAAACAGTTTCTTGAAAATGGCTACGGGCTCAGCAGCTCTGGTTGAGTTGGGTAGGTCAGCAGGGAACAGTCATGGTAAAGGTCAGAGAAAGAGATTTTGTGCCTCTTTGACATGGCACCACAAGACGACGTTCGCTTGCAGTGCAAATTTCTGGATGGCACATAAGTCTGAAGTAATGAGTTTAGGTAAAAGGGAGCAGAGCTAGTGGTTGTTCTGTAGGCAAGCGTCAGTGACTTGAATTTGATGGGGCCACAAGTAGCCTAGCTCTGTTTTTGCTAGGTTAAGTTGAAGGTAGTGGTCCTTCATCCAGCCAGAGATGTCTGTCAGGCAAGCTGAGATGCGAGCAGCTACCGTCGGATCATCAGGCTGGAATGAGAGGTAGAGTTGTGTGTCATCAGCATAGCAGTGATAGGAAAATCCATGTTTCTGAATCACAGTTCCTAGGGATGTCATGTAGATGGAGAAGAGAAGTTGTCCAAGCACTGAGCCCTGAGGCACTCCAGTAGCTAGATGTTGTGACTTTGACACCTCACCTCACCCCTCCACGACACCCTGAAGGACCTACCTGAGAGGTAAGACTTGAACCATTGGACTGATTGTTGTCCAAGAGGTTGTTCTGTGTAAAAAAGGAAGAGATCTGGTTGAAAACAACTCGTTCAAGTGTCTTTGCGACGAATGGAAGAAGGGATACCTGTCTGTAATTTTGCTGGATTAAGAGAAGGTTTCTGAAGCAGTGGGGTTACCCGAGCCTGCTTAAATGCTGTGGGAAAGGTACCAGTGTGAAGAGAGGTGTTTATGATGTGCGTGAGTGCGGGTATAACTGAGGAACAAATGGCTTGAAGTAGGTTAGTAGGAATAGGATCAAGCGAACAGGTATACTTTGAAAGCTGTATAGACAAGACAATTGCACAAGAGACCTCAGTATGCTAGTTACAGGGACAATCCCCCTAGAGCAGGGGTTCTCAACCTTCTCAACCTTAGCCAGCCATATGCTATTTTTTTAGGCCCACATTATTATTAATAATATTATTATTATTATCACCAGTAGCAGTCGGTAGGCCTATTATCATTACTAGGCTATTTTATATAATTGTCAGTAGCACCATACTTCTAATGTGAGCTTGCAGGCATTATTATTATTATTATTATTATTATTATTATTATGAGTAGTAGTAGGCCCATCATCATTTCTAGGCTATTGCTATATAATTATATGAGGTTACATGCTTTAGTGTTGTTGTTGTTATTATTATTATTATCATCATCATCAGTAGTCCTGTTATCATTACTAGACTATTGCTATAATTGGGAATTGGCACCAGACCTCTGATATTAATGTATGCTTTATTATTGTTATTATTACTAGGACTAATAGTAGGCATCATCTGCATTTTTTACAGAAGCTTGCAGGTAGGTGATGTTAATGTGAGACCTGAGCCTGCTTTGCCTTGCAAAGATCCTCAATTCTTGGCTCAATGTTTGATAAACATAGCCTCAGATAATTCTGAAATTAGCAATAACAACTAAATGATTGATAACACCTATAATGATCAATAAGCCATTGATGTCTGGATAAAAATTAACTGTGTAACAGGTAGGACATATACAGAAATTGAATAAAGTTATCAAAAAGTCTGCGCTGCATAAATTATAAATTATAAGTTATATATAGACTAATCCTTATTAAAGCCATACAAGTTCAAGAGCAGTGAGTAATTTTATCTGTTCTCTTTGTTCTTTGATTAACTTTACTGACAGAATTCGCTTTATTGGCAGCTGGCCCTTTAAGATCAGCTGCTGCTGAGAGACGCAGATCTCACACGTGTCACAACTCTTTATGTCCCTCATAACAGACTGCTCTTATGTTATTAAGATACTCGACAAACAACATTTTGGCATAATTGTTAGTTCAAGCGCAAAAGAGAACTGTATTCTGGTGCGCGGTCTGTGCATGCGCATTATACGGGCGCGCGTCTTTCTGTGAGTCATATTCAGGACATTCACAGGCAGCGCGAAAAATGTGTGCGTTTCAAATCGGTAAAATTAAATCTGTAAAATAGACGTAATGAGTGGCACATAACGTGAAGTAACATGGCATTTTATTTTGTTTGAAATTTAACTTGTCCAGTGGGACAACTAATTTTCTCTTCCACTTGTCCTACAAAAAAATCCACTTGTCCCGGATGTCTTAAAGCTACACTGTGTGATTTTTACCCCCATCTAGCGGTGAAAAGGTATATGACCATCCAGTGAATATTAGTTTCTGTTCCTCTCAATTCCGATTTCGTTTTAACTCCTACAGTGGCCAATGTAGTCCAAGATTAACATGGCTTCCAGTTCGACCTCCTCGACACGGTGCCATTGAGTGTTAAAACGCGAAAGGCGAAGCTTGATGTCCCTCTTTGGCTAATGTACTTTCAAGATGGAGGGGGAACATGGCGGCCGACATTAGAACCCCTCACCCGTATGTATTTTCAATGGCATATTATACACTCACGAGAATACTTTATTACTTGAACGAAGTAAATAGGCTATACATTAATGAGCACATATATTTTTGAAAGAACTAAGTGTTTTTAGCTAAGAATAAACTAAAAAAGTTACACAGTGTAGCTTTAATGTCGAGCACTGCGTCCGTCATAAAAATAAATGCGGATGGTTCGATTTTCTGCATTTTTGGCATCCGTAGCAAATATTTTGAGGAGTTTTGACAATTGAGAGCCACCAAATGACGAATATGGAAAAACGAATACGACAGTTTCGGATTCAGTCAGGGTGCAAGGACCTTAAACTTTTGAGGCTTGCGCAGCTTCTCGAGGAGAAATCAAACAAATGAGTGCCGTTTTCTAAAGTCTATGAGCGCAGCACACACAAATAAACTAAATTGACATACTTCAGTTAAATGTTGCAGTTAAATGAATACACGTCAGCAACATAGGCTACATCACACGACCTGACGACCAAGAGAGCTGACAATAGAGATCGCTAAGACATGTGACCAACTGGGCGGCAACGTCATCAGAACGCAAAGAATTATGGGTATGTTTGGCCAGTTTACATTGGCTGGCATAGCAGTCTTGCTTTCTGGCATGAAAAAAATAAAACAGTAGTGTGAAAAACATATTATAATCCTACAAAATGCAGCGGGCTAAAGATAACATTGTTGGACCATACCGCCTAAAACTAAATTCTAATGCAAAGACGAGATATGAGGAGAAAATAAAGGAAATCAAGGGACTGGATCCTTATGAGCATAGTAACTGGTCAGGAGACGTCAACCTGTTGCCCAACTTCCAGCACCCATTTACAACTACATGATATGCTGACCCGCGATCTTCGCAGTAGACGCGCAAGAGAGAAATGCACATTTTATACGGATTACATTAGCAGAGAGCAGTCTGTAGTGTGTTTTCTTTCGTTTTGAATTGTTCTGTTTAAAAGTAGACATGTCTGTGAGGCAATAGCCTAGGTTAGGTTACCTAATACGCTGAGTTTCGGTTCGTTTATGAGACGAGCTCCAGTTCACTCGCCGGCGCTGCTATATTTACTTCTTATTTATTAAATCCAGGCAATTGGTTGATGAAACATTGATTAAAATTAAGATACAATTAATACAAAACGAAATTCATTTTAAAGAAAGGTTTTGTGCTTTCTGTTTGATGTCTCTGTGAAAGTTTTAAAGCATATTTTAGTGCCGCTTTCAGAGCGCTCACGTCCGTAATGGAGAACTGTCATCATGTCTGTAACCATTGTTTTTTCCTCATAAATGCGAACACTAAAAATAAAATGAATATTTTGTTCTGTGGAGACTGAAAGCCAACCCTTCTTCATCCGGTGGGTAGTATTACTTTGGTTTGTGCAGTGTAATTCACATAGGCTAATTAGTAATTACTAAACAATATTTTAGGCCTATAAAATTCAGCCCGTATAAATGTGCATTTTCTAAGCTTAGAAAATGGACAAAATTCATTTGATTCTAATCATAATGTAACATTATTGCGAAATTGATTTCTTATAGGCTATTTGCTATTAGTAGTCTATAGTAAATCCTTATGTTTTTATCCAACTAGGCTATGTGTGGGCCTTATGTAAAATACGGGACAAATCGCGTCCCTTATTGATTTGATACGGGACGCATCATTTTACTTGTAAATACGGGACAATTCCGTATTTTAAGGGACGGGTGGCAAGTGCATACACACACGACGTTTTCAGTAACTTCAAGTCGCAAGTTTAAGCACCACACTCCTCGCTCTCTCTCTCATCTATCTGCATGCAGTCAGAATTCATGTCAAGATTGCAATCCTGGAGTGTGTGTGTGTGCCCGCGAGAGAGAGAGGCGCGGGCGCGATCTTTTTTTACAGTCTATGGATCGAACTGTGTGTGTGTGTTTGAGAGAGAGAGAGAGAGAGAGAGAGAGAGAGGCGCGATCGAACATCGAACAGTGGAAGCATAAAAACATACTCCGTCATTTTGTTCATAACAGGACATAATTCAAACAGAACTGCAAAGTGTTAACTTATATTTGTGTACACTCGCAATAAAACACAACATTGTGCTTTTGTCACACTCTAAACTCTGCTGCTATCCATGCCATTCGTCGCCTTTTTGTCACCTCTGAAACATGGCTTGTACTATTATTTTTACACGCTGGAAAACGATAAAAGGATTTTCCGTTCTTAAGCTTTATGCCACTTCTATCGTGAGAACGACTACTGCAGTTTACAACACAGCAGGTAGACGGAATCTTGTACACTGCGTTCTTCCCTCCATGCAATCAAGTCTGGCGCCTTCTGTTTGTGCCACGGATCCCCAAAATGCTTTGCGTTCAACACTGGTAATACGTCACTGGTGACGTCACATTAGCAATCTCTATTGACCATCACTTAATTTACCATCACCTCACGATTGAAAATGTGACACTGATTTCATATGACAGTTCAACAAGCAAGTTAATAATATTAAGTCACTTACATTTTAGACGAAATAATGACTGTTTTGGTATATTTTAGCAGCGAAAATAGATCCGATGAATCCAAACAAAGATCACAGCATAGCGCATCTCACAGCAACACTCAATCGTGTTTTGAATGATTCAGTGTTTTGAACGAATCGGTTGAGTCAAAGATTCAATGACCCATTCACAAACATCTGTCTCATTCTTGATGAATCGGCCGTTTGAACGAATCGTTTGAATGAACGACTCAATGACTCGCTTAATAAAACCGCTTATCACCTGCATTTGCGCTCACTATCAACAAACCAATCAAATTTGTTCAAAACTGTTTTTTAAAATCAGTCCAAACACATTTTAATTTTTATTCAGGAGTAACGTATATACAAAACTTTAACTTTTATGACAGTAGTTTAGTGATAAAAAAAAAATGCAACTTTTTTTTTTGTCCAGTTTTTTTCCCCCTCCCATCCTGTAGCCTACTCGCGCTCCCCCGGGAGAGTGTCGGTTCCCCACCGGTTGAGAACCACTGCCCTAGAGCAAACTGAGGTTAAGTGCCTTGCTCAATGGCACACTGTTTTTAATAATTTAAAAAGAAAAATAATTTTTGGATAGGGCAGTATAGATGACAGGAAGCAGTGGGGAGGAGAAAAAGGGGAACAAGATTGAAAAAGGACCTCAAGCCGGGACTCAAACTTGAGTCACCTGACTTGCAGTTTTTTTTACAACAATGTTTTCTTCTCAAGGACTGGTTTGGCGAGATGTTTCACGATGAGACTCATTTAGCCCAGTGCTTCTGATTTGTAAACACTTAATAAATAAAAATAAATACAAAGCGAGAAATCTCTCAGTCAGAGGCATGATGTTGATTAAGTATAAATAGGCCCAGCAAACCACAGACAGAAATATTGAACTGTGTTGTTAATGGTTTCCTCTATAAGCAAGATAAATATCATCAGTTTACAAGAGCCCATATCGTTTCAAATAAACAATCACATTTACACATTACAAACAAACATTGATAGAGAGCCAAAGACAAAGGACATCCAGAATAGTTAGTTATTTGGTCCTTCTTTTTGTCTTTATGTACTTCTCATTGTAGTAATAGACCCCTTTTCAGTTGGTAAACATGGTGACGTTTTTATGTGGGCGGAGCTTAGGTGGAGGCAGAACGATCCCTCTGGCCGCTTCACTAACGCTAGTTTGCAAGTTTTGTTAGCTTGTTTTTTAACAATGATGGGAGAAAATCTGATTTTATCTTAATGTGCAAGGTCACTCACTGTCCAGGACCGCGATTGTTATTTGCAAAAGTTAATTTTAACGGACGGAACCAGATTGGCCGACCCATAACATTATTACACGCTCAGTCAATAGGACGATCTGACAGGATTAACGTTAACGTTACCTCCGGTTGAGTGGCCTGACTTCTACACCTACCTGATAGAGAAACAGAGCGTAAAGAGAAACTAACTATGTGATGAATGCTCATGTACAAGACTCGTGTGGCACGATCCGCAGTTCTGCCTAGCCAGCGCCAAGTAGACGACAATGTAGAGTGACATTACGTCGGAGCTGTCGTGCTGCACGTGGGGACGAACAACATCAGGCTGCGGCAGACGGAGGTTCTGAAGGTTTACTACAGGAGCCTGACCGAGACCGTACACAGCACATCGCCTGAAGCAACGATCGTCGTGTCTGGACCGCTTCCCACGTACCGACTAGGACAAGAAAGGTTCAGTAGATTATTTGCTCTAAATGAATGGTTAATGTCATGGTGTAATGAACAGAGACTGCTCTTTGTAAATAATTGGAATTTGTTCTGGGAGCGACCTAGGCTCTTCCGTGCTGATGGCCTTCACCCTAGCAGAGTCGGAGCGGCTGTGCTGTCGGACAACATCTCCAAGACGCTACACACCATATGACTATAAGTCAAAGTCCAAATCACAGTCTTTGCTGTCCCAACTTAATTGATATAAGCACCAATGTAGAACATTATATAGAAACTGTGTCTATTCCTCGTTTAGTAAGGCCAAATAATATATATAATGTAGGATCTAGGAAAAATTTAATTGTAATTAAACCAGAAAATCTCAATATCAGTGATAAACAATTTCTAAAGCTAGGTCTTCTAAACATTAGATCGCTCACACCTAAGGCGGTTATTGTAAATGAAATGGTCACAGATAATAGTTTCGATGTACTGTGCCTTACTGAAACCTGGCTTAAACCAAATGATTATTTCGGTATAAATGAGTCTACTCCGCCAGGATACTGTTATAAGCATGAGCCCCGTCTGATTGGTCGTGGCGGCGGTGTTGCAACAATCTACAGAGATATTCTTAATGTTACTCAGAAAACAGGTCACAGGTTTAATTCGTTTGAGGTACTTGTGCTAAATGTTACACTCTTAGATTTAAGAAAGAAATCCCTATTATCTCTAGCCTTGGCTACTGTATATAGACCTCCAGGGCCTTACGCCGATTTCCTAAAAGAGTTTGCAGACTTTCTATCAAATCTATTGGTCAATGTCGATAAAGCAATAATTGTTGGAGATTTTAACATACACGTAGATAACACAAATGATGTGTTAGGGGCTGCGTTTACAGATTTATTAAACTCCTTTGGGGTCACGCAAAACGTCAGTGGTCCCACTCATCGCCTAAATCATACACTAGATTTAATTATATCATATGGAACCAATCCAACCGATATAGATATTGTACCGCAAAGCGATGATGTAACTGATCATTACATGGTAACTTGCATGTTACGTACTGCTGAAATTTGTCATGTTGCGCCACGTTATCGACCAGGCAGAACAATCCTTCCAAACACTATAGATAGATTCTCAAATAGCTTACCTGATCTATCTCAGCTGCTCAGTGAACCCAAACAATCAGATGAACTAGAGGAAATGACTAGCAGTTTGAGCACCATTTTCTCTAGTACATTAGAAATTGTCGCACCAATTAGATTAAAAAAGGTTAAAGAGAAAACTAGAGCACCATGGTACAACAATGCTACGCATGCTATCAAGAGAGAAACTCGTAACTTAGAGCATAAATGGAAACAAACAAATTTAGAGGTCTTTAGAATCGCGTGGAAAGATAGTATGTCACATTACAAAAAGGCTCTTAAATCAGCCAGGGCTGAGCATCTCCGCAGACTAATAGAAAATAACCAAAATAATCCAAGGTTCTTATTTAACACCGTGGCCAGACTAACAAATAAACAGGCATCACCTGAGCAAAATATTCCGTTACAATGTAGTAGTAATGATTTTATGAATTTCTTCACTGAGAAAATAGAAAACATCAGAAACACAATTGTAAATGTACAATCTTTTATGGTGTCTTATGATTCAGCCTCAATTATCGCCCCTCAAGAACAACTACACCGCTTTACAACTATAGGACAGGAAGAGCTAAATAAACTTATTATTGCATCTAAACCAACAACTTGTTTATTAGATCCAATACCCACTAAATTACTTAAAGAAGTGTTACCTGTAGTGGATGAGCCTCTTCTCAATATTATTAATTAATCTTTATTTTTAGGTCACGTTCCAAGAATATTCAAGCTGGCAGTAATAAAACCTCTTATTAAGAAACCACAATTAGATCCAAATAACCTAGCAAATTACAGACCCATTTCAAATCTTCCATTTATGTCTAAAATACTAGAAAAAGTTGTGTCCGCTCAATTGTGCTCTTTCTTGCAAGAAAATGATATCTATGAAAAATTTCAGTCAGGATTCAGACCGTATCATAGCACAGAAACTGCGCTAGTTAAAATTACAAATGATTTACTTTTAGCTTCTGACCAAGGCTGCATCTCAATACTAGTTCTACTCGATCTAAGCGCTGCATTTGATACTATAGATCATAAAATACTCCTGGATCGACTACAAAACTACACTGGTGTTCAGGGACAGGCATTAAGCTGGTTTAGATCGTACTTATCAGACCGTTACCACTTTGTCTGTTTAAATGGGGAAAAATCAAAGATAACGTCAGTAAACTATGGAGTACCGCAAGGATCTGTGTTAGGCCCTCTACTATTCTCAATATATATGCTGCCACTTGGTAATATTATAAGAAAACATGGAATTAATTTTCACTGTTATGCTGATGACACTCAATTACAGTGAAGAAAATAAGTATTTGAACACCCTGCTATTTTGCAAGTTCTCCCACT
The DNA here is from genome assembly GCA_031834385.1 of Semotilus atromaculatus. Classification (NCBI taxonomy): domain Eukaryota; kingdom Metazoa; phylum Chordata; class Actinopteri; order Cypriniformes; family Leuciscidae; genus Semotilus; species Semotilus atromaculatus. The sequence continues at coordinate 2,241,285 of JAULUF010000037.1, forward strand.
TAGAAATCATGGAGGGGTCTGAAATTGTCATCGTATGTGCATGTCCACTGTGAGAGACATAATCTTTAAAAAAAAATCCAGAAATCACAATGTATGATTTTTTAACTATTTATTTGTAAGATACAGCTGCAAATAAGTATTTGAACACCTGTCTATCAGCTAGAATTCTGACCCTCAAAGACCTGTTAGTCTGCCTTTAAAATGTCCACCTCCACTCCATTTATTATCCTAAATTAAAATGCACCTGTTTGAGGTCGTTAGCTACATAAAGACCCCTGTCCACCCCATACAATCAGTAAGAATCCAACTACTAACATGGCCAAGACCAAAGAGCTGTCCAAAGACACTAGAGACAAAATTGTACACCTCCACAAGGCTGGAAAGGGCTATGGGGGAAATTGCCAAGCAGCTTGGTGAAAAAAGGTCCACTGTTGGAGCAATCATTAGAAAATGGAAGAAGCTAAACATGACTGTCAATCTCCCTCGGACTGGGGCTTCATGCAAGATCTCACCTCGTGGGGTCTCAATGATGCTAAGAAAGGTGAGAAATCAGCCCAGAACTACACGGGAGGAGCTGGTCAATGACCTGAAAAGAGCTGGGACCACCGTTTCCAAGGTTACTGTTGGTAATACACTAAGACGTCATGGTTTGAAATCATGCATGGCACGGAAAGTTCCCCTGCTTAAACCAGCACATGTCAAGGCCCGTCTTAAGTTTGCCAATGACCATTTGGATGATCCAGAGGAGTCATGGGAGAAAGTAATGTGGTCAGATGAGACCAAAATAGAACTTTTTGGTCATAATTCCACTAACCGTGTTTGGAGGAAGAAGAATGATGAGTACCATCCCAAGAACACCATCCCTACTGTGAAGCATGGGGGTGGTAGCATCATGCTTTGGGGTGTTTTTCTGCACATGGGTCAGGGCGACTGCACTGTATTAACCCTCTGAGCCCGACGGCATCGTCGACGACGCCACACGTCACCTCCGACAAATATTTATATTATTCGAAGACAGATTTATCGATTTTCTTACCGTTTTTTCCAGCAGAAAGCTAACGAGCTAGCCATCACGGGGGTGTCTTTGGTGTCTTTCTAGCCTTTACAGAAGGTTTTCTATCCAGCCTGGAACTTGTGCATCCTTTCAGAGTTTTTCAGCAATAAATCCAAATGTTTATATCCAACTTTGATACACTTGAAGTCCATAATTTATCAATATTCCGTCATTTTTGCCGCTAGCTCGATGCTAGCTGCCATTTTGGATATCACGTGATGTTTTCACGTGATGGTTTTTGACCAATTACAGGCTGATCCGTCGTAAACATTGGTGTGCGGAGACGCAGGTTTCACAGAGAAACACAGAGAAATGGATGTAAATCGAGCGCTGGCCTTTTTTGATGCCATGCAGGATGATGTATTTTCAGGAGAACAGAGCTTTTTGACAGATGAGGAACTAGATTACCAGGATAGACCCAGCTGAAGTGCCATTTATTTATTTACTGTAAAAAAGTATTATAGTAGTATAAATGTAGTATAAAAGTATAAAAAGAATAGAATAAATAAAATAATAAATAAAATAGAAATGCAAAGCCTGTGATGTGGCCCTCTTTGTGATTGCTGATTTATTTATTTACTGTAAAAAAAGTATTATAGTAGTATAAATGTAGTATAAAAAGAATAGAATAAATAAAATAATAAATAAAATAGAAATGCAAAGCCTTGTGATGTGGCCCTCTTTGTGATTGCTGATAGGAACTGTTTTGAGGCTTGGCACCAGTGAATTTCATGAGGCCCAAAACGCCTGGACTTCTTTTGGAAAAATGTAAATAGTTTTGGTTCTGTACAAGTTATAATGTTTATTCCTGTGCTCCAGGACTCCAAAGACATGAACAAACTGTTTTCCAGAGGAAATTTGATTAGCTTTTATTTATTTGTGTGTGATTTCAATAAATATTTGAGTGATTCAATTTCCGATTTATTTTTTCATTTGTCTTTATGGCCCCATAACTTATTTTACATTCAGGTGACATCAACGTAACACAAATATGCTGAAAGTTCAATTTGTCCTGAAAAAAAAGAGGTGTGTCAATTGTCTGTGCACAAAAGGGTTGATGTTTTACAAGCTTTTTTAGTTAATAACACCAGACGGAAAATTTATTGTAAAAATACCCTTAGGTCTCTGAGGGTTAAGGAGAGGATGACCGGGGCCATGTATTGCGAGATTTTGGGGAACAACCTCCTTCCCTCAGTTAGAGCATTGAAGATGGGTCGAGGCTGGGTCTTCCAACATGACAATGACCCGAAGCACACAGCCAGGATAACCAAGGAGTGGCTCTGTAAGAAGCATATCAAGGTTCTGGCGTGGCCTAGCCAGTCTCCAGACCTAAACCCAATAGAGAATCTTTGGAGGGAGCTCAAACTCTGTGTTTCTCAGCGGCAGCCCAGAAACCTGACTGATCTAGAGAAGATCTGTGTGGAGGAGTGGGCCAAAATCCCTCCTGCAGTGTGTGCAAACCTGGTGAAAAACTACAGGAAACGTTTGACCTCTGTAATTGCAAACAAAGGCTACTGTACCAAATATTAACATTGATTTTCTTAGGTGGTCAAATACTTATTTGCAGCTGTATCTTACAAATAAATAGTTAAAAAATCATACATTGTGATTTCTGGATTTTTTTTTTTTAGATTATGTCTCTCACAGTGGACATGCACCTACGATGACAATTTCAGACCCCTCCATGATTTCTAAGTGGGAGAACTTGCAAAATAGCAGGGTGTTCAAATACTTATTTTCTTCACTGTATATATTTCATCACGGCCAGATGAAACCACTAACTTATCTAACTTGACAGAATGTCTTAAAGATATAAAATACTGGATGACGTGTAATTTCCTGCTATTAAATTCAGATAAAACAGAGGTATTACTTATTGGTCCAAAAAACTACCCACAAAATCCCTTACAATACAACTTTAATTTAGAAGGATGCCCTGTTACTTTATCCACTACAGTAAAAGACCTGGGTGTCATACTTGACCGCAACTTGACTTTCGAAAATCATATTTCATATGTTACAAGAACAGCCTTTTTCCACCTTAGAAACATTGCTAAGCTATGTAACATGCTATCCGTGTCTGATGCAGAAAAGTTAGTTCATGCATTCATGACCTCGAGACTAGATTACTGTAATGCTTTATTAGCTGGTTGTCCTGTATCCTCAATAAACAAGCTACAGTTAGTCCAAAATGCAGCCGCTAGAGTTCTTACTAGATCAAGAAAATATGATCTTATAACACCAATTTTATCATCTCTACATTGGTTACCTATTAAGTTCCGTATCAATTACAAGGTATTGCTACTGACCTATAAAGCCCTAAATGGTTTAGCTCCAGTCTATTTAACGGACCTTCTATCGCCCTACAATCCGTCGCGCTCTTTAAGATCACTAAATTCGAGGCTTCTGGTCATTCCTAGGATATCTAAGTCCACTAAAGGAGGGAGGGCGTTCTCACATTTAGCTCCTAAACTCTGGAATAGCCTTCCTGATATTGTTCGAGGCTCAGACTCGCTGTCCCAGTTTAAAACCAGATTAAAGACGCATCTCTTTAACCAAGCATTCACATAATGCTTACCTTCTATACTACTGCCGAATAAGATCGAATGCATTAATATTATGAACATCAGCTATGCTAATTATTTCTCATCTGCCTTTCTGCTGTTATCTCGGGACGCAAGTCCCGAGGTAAATAGCGTTCGTCAGCTCCAGTTTGTATCCAGCCTCTCACGGAGACTTCGGATGATCCAACACCTGTGAAGAGACGACTAAACGCCTGTGGAGAGACGACTCGACGCCTGTGAAGAGACGACTCAACGCCGGCGATATGTTATGCCCTAAATTAATACATGATGAACTAACTGTATTTTCTATGTACATTTTTAATGCACTTTCTGTAAAGCTGCTTTGAAACAATGTGTATTGTGAAAAGCGCTATACAAATAAATTTGAATTGAATTGAATTGAACATTACGGTGCAATTTTAATGAAGTGAATATTTTCTAGAAATAAAAATTCCAGATACAGCATATTTATTTTTCATCGATTCTTGCACCCAACAACACAACAAGAGGACATTTAATAATAATAATAACAATTTAAGCTCCTTATTGTGTAGCCGAATCTGTGCTGGTTTGTATTGGCCGCCTCCAGTTTTCCCTTTGTTTTGCCTCCAGCTAGCGCCGTGACGTAACTGTGACGTCGGCGCAAAAGGGGTCTATTAGTTGATGTGATATTAATGCCATTGATGATGTATTTCAATTTGGCTGAATATAGTGCACAAAATGGGACTTTCCCTCTGGTCCTCCATGATTCCTGAACATGATTCGGTCTCATTTGAACAGGCACTGGGCCTGCTGTAAATAAACAGATGTACATGAACATTCTGCACTAGAACAGAAGTGCAAAGCATTTCTGAAATGGCTTGCTGCATTTGTGTCCGTGTGGGTTGGCTTGTGTGATGGATTGCTCACATAAAAGCTCAGATTCCTTTGCTGTGGATAGAGAGACTTTTGTACTGTAAGTCAAAAGAAATTTCAAAACTCCTCTGGTGGCTTTTCCCTGACACAGCAGCTGAACTTTGCTTTCAGTGACTAGAAGACTAAGACTAGAAATAGATGTTTGTTTTTTACCCTTTGTTAGAAGTGTAACGGTACACAAAAGTGATGGTTCGATACATACCTCAGTTTTGAAGTGACGGTTTGGTATAGTTTCAGTAAAACACTGTTTGTTCGGTGTTTTACAACTTTATCCTTTGCACAAATTTAACTCCGGTTAACTCTTGTCCAAACACCTGTAGATAGGTCCCGGGGTCACAGCCCCTGTGCTAACAACCTGACTGACATCACTTCCAGATTTAGCATTCAGGTTCTGTCTTTCTGTGGTCTATTGTGAGATTGTGAACTAGAGGTCATGCTGGGTTCCAGCACAGATGGCTCTGAGCTGCATCCTCTGGATTACTGAAAAATCGTGAATTCCCTATGACGGGTCATGAAGTGTGTGTCTGGTCAAGAAGAACACGTGTGTATGATTTTCATGCTGCCATCCCTGGTTGGTCATTTGAGGGGCTTCGGGATGTCCTGTGCTCTGATGTGATCATAGGCTGGGGAAGGAGGTGTTAGAACAGTTTCCTGGCTTTGTGTTGCATGTGTATATGTGCGTTTGTGCATGCGGAATGAAAAACGTTGCTCCCCACATTGGCTTTGACTCGTGTTGATGTTATGTGAGGCATGTCACTCATGTTAACACCCTAATGCAATTGTATTCTTTCCTTTTTCCCTCCAGGTTTTTCAAGGAACTTGAAGATCGGCACCAGCAGAACATCGTAATCGATGACATAAGTGACATTGTTACAAGGCATGCTAAGGCAAACTTTGACCCCTATGTGACATACTGCTCAAATGAAGTGTACCAGCAGAGGACCCTGCAAAGGCTCCTGTGAGTACAGCACATATACACATAACTTGTCACTGATTTGACTGAAAGTCACCTCTGACTTTTACCCTTTAGCCCAGCAGATCTGAAGCTTTTTCTGTACAGAGATCAAATTTCTATGAAGCCTTTTTCTGCCTCAGAGTAAAAATAAAAAGAGTAATTGTGAAATAAAGTTTAAAAGAAGAATTAAATTGTCACATTGCGAGAAATTAAATAACAAATGAAGTGGCAGTTGCAATATCACATTGTGAGATATAAAGATGCAAGCATGATAAATTACACTGCAGCTGTGAGATAGGAAGTCACACTGAAATATATAGTTGTGATTTAGATAAACAAATTTGCAATTGTGACAGTTACATTGAGATGTCACAATTATCACAATTAAGAGAATCAAAGTCACAATTGGCAGATCAAATAAAATTGAGATATAGTCACATTTAATCACAATTATAAGATAGATGGTAACGCAAGATATAGGGGCAACTTTGATAAATTCACAATGTCCAAAAAGCTAAAAGCATAAGTACTTTGAAAAGAATGGGGGTACCACAAGTGCTTGAATGTAGCAACAATTGAATGATTTTTATAGCTTTATTAGTAAAATGAAATATCAGTGAAACAATTTTCAATAATATATCAATTATTTAACTTATAACATTTTGGTTTAAAATCTCGTTTTTTTTTACTGGGCCACTGTGTAACAAAATACATTTCAAGGGATAGTTCACCCAAAAATTACAATTCTGTCATCATTTACTCGCCCTCATGTTGTTCCAAACCTGTACGAGTTTCTTTCTTCTGCTGAACACAAAATAAGATATTTTAAAGAATGTTAGTAAACAGACAGTTGACGGCACTCATTGACTTCCATAGTAGGAAAAAAATACTATGGTAATCAATGGGTGCCGCCAACTGTCTGGTTACCAACATTCTTTAAAATATCTTATTTTGTGTTAAACAAAAGAAAGAAACGTATACAGGTTTGGAATAACATGAGGGCAAGTATGAGTAAATAATGTTTGTGTGAAATATCCCTTTAACAGGTCAGTCTCAAACTTTGTACACGTTCTAAAATTGTCTAGATGCAAAATATTTGATAATCTCATGGATTCTATTCTCAAAAGTATTTAATTTTGGCATTTAAATGTCAAGTCAAACCTTTATTTATATAGCACTTTTAACAGTATAGATTGTTTCAAAGCAGCTTTACAGTGATAATAGGAAATTTCCATGCATCCTGGGGGTCACATCATTCTGCAAATAATGGTGGACCAATGCAACTAGGCGATCCTTGAACACAGCATGCATATACATAAAAGTGTCACAACAGATTTTCTGCCCCTCATAGTAGTAATCTAGGCGATGACATTTACGCAAAGTCTGTGATCCTTTATTTGATTTAACTGTTTCTTCCCCACAGTACAACTGACTTGACGTATTTGAACCTAAAACTACCATGTCTAGTACAGTATTGTCCATCTCCAAATGACTTATCCTGAGTGACAGCAACTCTCCCTCCTTGAAAAATGAAGAACACATTTCCCCATTGAAATACTTGCAGTTGCAAGAGAAACCTATTTTCAGTTCCACATCTTGACTTCCAGCATTAGAAGCAAATTCTTCTTGTTGGTGTTCCCTCTTCAGATTCGCCAGACCAGCTAGGGGTTCAATCACCAAAACTGGCTCCTCCTCATCATCATGTTGGTCACTGCTTGAAAAAGCAAGGAGAAATGTTTCAATTCAAAGCAAGAGACCTAAAAACATGATGGTGTAACATGCAAGAATGGGGTGGGGGGCTAATTCCACATTTAAAGTGGATAATAAAGCATTTTATATGAAAATTGTTTTTCAGTTTAAAGGAGAACTCCGGTCAATTTTAACATTGAGCTAATTTTTTTGTACATTTGGAGTGCTGTCAGTATAGAGAACAACGACAAAAATCGGTGTTGCCTACACCGTGTTATCGTTTTTTTTAAATGTGCACCCTGTTGACTTTAATGGGGCAAGTTTTAAACCTGCTTTTAGCCTCTTAACATCCTTGATTTGTCATTACGAGTGCACAGCCATGTGAGTGGTGTTATTAAGAGTGAACACGGTCAATCTGACTGCAGTAGATGTGAAAGATATTAATAAAAATTAGTTAATTCAGCCAGCTCACATACCTGTATTTTCTTCCTGTTTTCGGTCGAAGTCCACAGTAGTCGATTGTCGAGTTTGCGTGCGCAATCATTGATAACTAAGCAACAGTAGAGACTCTGACTGTCAGCTGTCAGCCGATGACGGTGCTGTGTGGTGTTCTGAGAATATCAGCTCAAATGGATAGTTCATCCGAATCAGATGTTGAACACATGGAGGAGGTTTTTGAGTTTGATGATCGCGTGCGCGAACTCGACAATCAACTACTGTGGACTTGGACCGAAAACAGGAAGAAAATACAGGTATGTGAGCTGGCTGAATTAACTAATTTTTATTAATATCTTTCACATCTACTGCAGTCAGATTGACCGTGTTCACTCTTAATAACACCACTCACATGGCTGTGCACTTGTAATGACATATCAAGGATGTTAAGAGGCTAAAAGCAGGTTTAAAACTTGCCCCATTGAAGTCAACAGGGAGCAAATTTTAAAAAGACGATAACACGGTGTAGGCAACGCCGATTTTTGTCGTTGTTCTCTGTATTGACAGCACTCCGAATGTACCAAAAAAGGAGCTCAATGTTTAACTTGACCGGAGTTCTCCTTTAATGAGACTGGATCTAATTAATTGAGGGGAGGGCTATGAGTGGTAAGACTTCAGTTCAGAGTGTAATCAAACAAATAAACATCATGTCATAAACGTAATTAATTTAAACGGACTCAATTCCATTAAACAAATCCGTAATAAACATTTAAATCCACTATTTTTGCATCACAGGATGAATTCTGTGTTAGCATTACATTAGCTGAACACTGACAGTATTTACAGTAGAAAAGAAGTTCCTGAACCGAATGCTATAAGAATCAGCAGCTGTTGTTGCACCGAAATAAACAGAGACGATTGAAATAAATGTTTAAGAAGCCCTTTTCCGTTTTTTTATTTATTTATTTTTCGCAAAAGTATAACATAGTGTCAATAAAATCATTTTAATTTCAGTATTTATCATGTTATAAATGAAAATTTGAGTATAGAGGGAATGCATTGATGTCACGTGTCCCACGGGAACACGCCCCCTCAGCTGGACTGAGTGGCAAAAGAGCTGCTGCGTGACTGGATTTAATAGGGATGTTCGCCGGAGTCAAATGTGACGTCACGATATGGGCGTGGCCGCGAACTGGTTGGCAGAAAGAACCAAACTCAATGCAGATGGCCTGTGAAGAGAATGAAGATGAAATTCTCTAGTCGTGCATTGTGTACGTAATTTGATTTTTTGATCCAGCCACTTTTTATTTTACCCTTTTGTCTTGTTTCAGCCCCAAACCCCATCTCTGCAATACAAATTAATAAAGGCTGGTTTGGTTTCTAAAGTACTTCTTCCAGCCTCCATGTATTAATGTTCATGGGTAGCCTGAATGGGGTCTGTTCAGACCTTAACATTAAGTATTTTACTGTAAGGTGTCAACAAGATTCAACAAGACATTTTCACCTGGCTATACCCAATGTTTAGATCTGTTTGGGTATTTATGCAAATTAGCACATACGTATTTAGATTATGCACCGTTTGTCTATGTTAACAACAAATGTTAATAATGTTAATAACTGTTAACAACAAATGTTAATAATGTTAATAACATATGTTAATAACAAACAATTAAAAAAAACTTGTAATATATTTTTTGTTTGTCTTGATGTAATCAACTCAGTACTTTTCATGGTGATATCTGGGTTTAAATGTGTACCCTATTCTAGACGCCTAATTGCAGAAATCCACAGCTATCTTCTTGATTCAAGCTGTTTAGGTACGCGGTAGAAGGTTACTCTTATCGAACCTGTTAACACAGCCGATCACACAGCACGATACAACCATTTGTCTTCTGTGTTTGCGCTGCGCAGCAAGCCATTACTTTTCTTTTTGCCAACCAGAGCGCATCGTGACGTCACGGCGAAGATCCCTATAGGGGAAACTGCGGAAACGAGAGTAAAACAAACGATGTTTGGACTCGTTATAAGTGTTCCTTACAATTTAGGCCTACCAAAGATCCAGTGATCCATGGATATTGACACGCAGCCATTGTGTTTCCTGACATTTATATGTGCCTGATTTCGACGCCGGGGAATACGTGAAGCAAATTTGCCTGTGAACGCTTTATATAAATACAATATAGGTAGGTCTAAATCCAGGTGATCACTCATATCAATGTTATATATAGGCTATAATCATATCGTCCAGCCCTAAAACTTGTAGCCTATAGTTTTTTGTCATGACAACGCATGTGGTCATGTAAACATGGGAAACCCGTGTTCTTTTATCGGAGTAAATTAGGGTCATAACCGACTTAAGCATAAACCGGTCGACACGGGTAGTTTTTTGCCTCTTACTCGGATTTCGCATTATGTAAACCCATTAACCTGCTTTCTGCTTTTTTTCCTCATCTCGTGCAGCAGAAGTAGAAGTGGTTCAGTCAAAACGCTGTATCTGTAAGTTAACTGCATGAGAGGATAATATACGAGCTGTAAGTTTCCCGCTGACATGTTGCAAGCTTTATTTAACATCAACCGACAAAACAAATGAAGTCAGATACGCAAATGATTGTTTTGTCGTCACACGGTCATGGCCTGATTTATTAATAAAGTCATGTAAACACGGTTTACTTGTGTTGTCATGGTTACTGGTTTGCATGTAAATGGGAAACTGGTTATTTCAATAAGCTGATATATGTGAGTTATTATTATAAATCCACTTTTCTCTGGAGTCAAGTTGTTTCTACGAATTGCATCGATCCATTTGCTTCTCTGTTCTGTAACTTTTGGCAGTCTGTAAAAATATACCTCAGATTTCTTGTGAAATGTAGTTGTACAGTCAATCGCAAAGCTCTTTCCCATTTTAGATGTGTTTTTTGTGTTTTTTACGGCATTCGATGTGTTTTTTGTGTTTTTTTTACGGCATTCACGCTGAAAACCAATGCTGCCGCTCAGTCTTTTTGCCACTCGAGTGGGCGTGACCGCAATCACTCCAGCTGACGGTGACGTCATACGCATTCCCTCTATTGCATCTCAAAACCCTCGGTATAATCTATCATTTAAAGCAATAAACACACATTACCTATTTTTGTCATTTTTATGGCTATGATTCTGCGACTTTAGCCGGGGGTTCACAGACGGGGTCACATATTTACATTGTTTCTTGCAATTGAAAAATTGTCTCAAGAGACACAATTATGAAAAAAGCCATTCCAATTGCAATCACATCACACTCTGTGGCCCATCACTAATTTAACAGTCTGTTTATCCCTTCAGAAATAAAAGCTCATCCTTTAAGGAGGTACTGACACGGATCGAGGCCCACCCAGACTGCCGGAACCTTCCCATGATCTCCTTCCTCATCCTTCCCATGCAGAGAGTCACACGGCTGCCCCTGTTGATGGATGTGAGTGACAGTATCTCTTTTCTTCCCTTTCAGACCCAGCCTGACCTCTGCTAATATCTCTAACACTGACATAAACATTCAGCTCTTTTGTAACTGCATTCTCAATCTTCTGACATGTATATTATGCTTTGATAACATTAGCTGCATCTCTGTGTCTGAGATTCCACTAATGTTATGTGGTTGGTTTGACATGCAGGACTTTCCCAGTTACATAACACATCATATTAAACTAATTAAAGTCCCTTGCTACTTGTTTTTCTTTCTCTGCTCTTCATACCTTATCAAATTTCCACTCTCTTCCAGTTCCCTTCTGTTTAATTAAAAATGTAGCTTTCAGGGCCTCGCTATTCAACTGTAACAATTCTGTTAAGATTCATTTTTGTTTGCTTGAGACTTTTCTGCAGTATTTTTGCATAAGGTAAATGGTTTGAGTTGGAGTTGTTTTATTATACTTAAAAGATGGTTTAAAAGGGTTGGTGTTGTTTTCTCTCTGTTGTCTTTTCCCTCTTCAAAGGATTATTTATGTAAAATGAAGTGAGGGAGTCAGCTTCACTAAAGATGACCTAGAAACATCTCCATGGTCCCTTCCTCAAAGCTAATGGTTTCATTTATCACCATGCTTCCCTCCTTCCTGTAGACCTTTTCTCACTTTCTCACCCTCTCATCTTTCCATCCCTCTATCTCTTTGTTTGTGGGTCCCCTGAGCTTGGCGGTGAGTTTAGGACAGTATGGAGAAAATGGGGTTTGATTTTCTTTCTTTCTCTCTCTTTTTCTTCCCACAGCTTAGAAACAAATAAAACTCTTGCTGAGAAATATCAGACAAGTGTGAGAGAAAGTTTAAGAGCACTTCTTTAAATATAAAGTGTTCAAAAAGCTTCAGGAACAATAAACCAAAAACTATTATATATACAGGAAGCAAGTTCTGTTGCAAGTCTGTTTTATATTTATAGCATATTAAACTGTGCAAAAGCACCAACAGTTTAAAGATCATTTTGATTCAAATGTTTTTGTCTTATAGACCATATGCCAGAAGACGCCCAAAGATTCGATCCCTTACGAGGCATGTAAAAAAGCTCTGCATGCTGTCAGCAAGGTAAGAAAAGCCAGGAATTACCACTGTGGATTTTATAGTGTTATCTGAGAGAGCCTTAGTTAATAATCACCATCTTTTGTCTGTATGTGTGTATATGCAGCTTGTGAGGAAGTGTAATGAGGGCGCTCGTACAATGGAGAGAACGGAAATGATGTACACCATCAATTCCCAGTTGGAGTTTAAAATTAAGGTAAGAGAATAAAGCAACCTGTGAAAGGAATTTTATGAATCACAAAAATTTGAATATCGTGCAAAAGTTATAATTTTGATGATTATGGCTTACATTACGTTTATATTTAGTCATTTAGCAGATGCTTTTATCCAAAGCGACTTACAACTGAGGATTAAACCAAGCGAGTCATCGTGAAGAGGCAAAAACGCAAGAAGTGCTCAAAATACAAAGTTCAGGCATTGATCAGAGTAGCATAAGCCAGACAAGGGAGGATTTAAAGGAAAAGGAAGGTTTTTTTTGTTTTGTTTTTAATGTTAAGTGCTCCCGGAAGAGATGAGTTTTCAGTTGTCTTTTGAATGTTGTCAGGGATTCTGCATTCAGCTAGCCTGGGAAAACCCTGACGAATTTCCGGCAAATTTGAGATTTGCTCTGCAAGTCCGTCTGGCCATGAGCCCATTCAAGCCCATTTCCAATTTTTCCAAATCGAGGCACCAATCACAAACGTTGAGGTGGTCTTTACACGATGACGATCGCTCTTATTGTTTTTTAGGTCTATCCAGTTGAAAAAGTGGAAAATGGGCTTTGAAAAATGGCCTTGGAAATGTTACATCTGAGAAGTGTCTGGTTACAGCTTATGAAAACCCCAAATTCAAAATTTTAATCTTACATGAAATCAGTAAAAAAAAGGATTTTAAATACAGAAATGTTGGCCCTCTGAAAAGTATAATCATGCATATGTATATATGTATATAGTTATATATACTAATATATTAGTTTTACATTTTTATTTGAATTACACAAACTTTTGCACGATATTCAAATTTTTCGAGTTTCACCTGTATAGTCATTATATACAGTATCTCACAAAAGTGAGTAAACCCCTCACATTTTAGCAAAAATTTTTGTATAATCTACTCAAGGGACAGTGCTATAGAAATGAAACTTGGATATATTTTAGAGTAGTCAATGTGCTGCTTGTATAGCAGTAAATATTTACTGTCCTCTGAAAATAACTCAACATACAGCCATTATTGTCAAAATAGCTGGCAACAAAGTATATAATAATAATTTATTAATGACCTATAAAAATGGAAGTTCTCTAAAAAAAGGCGTTGCTGAATGAATAACTTTTGAAGTGATTTGTGTATATTAAGTGGCTTTAAGTACTATGTACTTATTGTGTTCATGTTGTATTGTCAAACACTTTTGTTGCTATTAGGATGTGATATGGGTAAGCTTAGGGACAGGTGTAGTGGTATGGGTAGGTATAAGGGTGGGTTAACGTGTAAGGGAAGGGTCAACTGTGTAATTACAAATGTAATTACATAAATTTGTTGTGGTTGAGGTTCAAGCGCAGACAGTATGCGTTCACACAACATTTATTTATAGACAAAAACAGGGAAAACAAAACCCACGAGGGGGCAAAACATGATGGCGGCATGTATGGTCTGATGTGTGTTTGTCCCCTTTATCTATACTCACTTATACTCATTTTGTTTGTTTTTATACTCATATATGGAGTAAAATTTTTAGCAGATTCTTGAGCTCTTTGGTTTTTTAGATGAAATAATTTTTTATTGGATTATGGACTACTTTGCTGCAGAAAAGCTTCCATCTTCAGGCTCTACTTGGATCCTGAGGCCCTGTTAGCCTCTCTAGGCCCTAGTAGCCCAGCTACCGTCTCCAGGCTCTGCTTGGATATTCAGGCCTTCCTAGCCTCTCCAGGACCTAGCAGCCCAGCTTCCATCTTCAGGCTCTACTTGGATCTTGAGGCCTTGGTAGCCTCTCTAGGCCTTAGCAGCCCAGCTACCATCTCTAGGCTCCAGGCCCTAGCAGCCTAGCTACCATCCTCCTTCTCTAGCCCAGCTCTAATCCTGCTACCATCTCTAGGCTTCAGGCCCTAGCAGCCCAGCTATTGTCTCTAGGTGCTGTTTGGATCCTGTGGCACTGCTAGCCCTTCCAGGCTTCACTTGGATCTGAGGTTCTGCTAGCTTCTTTAGGCCCTAGCAGCCCAGCTAACATCTCCAGGCTCTGCGTGGATCCTGAGGCCCTGTCAGCTCCTTCGGGTTTTGCTAACATCTTCTGCTAACGTGGCTCTTCTTTTAATGCTGCTTTGTTCATTGTTTGTGCAAAATCTAAGATCAAGTGATTCATACTGGGTGAGTACATCTTACAACATTTGTGGCTCTTTGGACGTAGCTTATGGATTCAACTGTTCAGCCTTTGTGCATCCCCCTCAAATGCCAAAAGAGTTGGCAGAGGACTTAAATTTAGCCTGGTCTCTACCCAGAGATGTTCTTCAGCTTCAAAATCTTTTTAAAAACTCTACAGATTTTTCATATACTGATGGTAAACAGAGATGGTTAATATTTTTATTGCTGCTTTTATCTGGCAATGTGCAGCCAAATCCAGGCCCTGAGTTGCAGTGCATTCCATTGCCATCTGATGTGAAATCCATGTCTGGTTTGAGTGTAATTCACCTTAATGTTCGCAGTTTGTTACCCAAAATGGATCTGCTTAGAATTTGGGTGAATTTAACAGATGCAGATATTGTTGTGCTATCTGAGACCTGGCTGACAAAATCAATCACTGATATGGACATTGGAATGGGTGGTTATAACGTGTTTCGTGCTGACAGATTAAGGAAGGGTGGTGGGGTTGCTATTTATGTCAAATCTAAATTTAATGTGAAGTTAGTCCATTCAGAATCAATCGGTAAGCAGCTGGAATTTTTGGCAGTGAAGGTGGAGTTGGCCAAGGGCCTTTATGTTACTGTTGTTGGGTGTTATAGGCCTCCTTCTGCCTTGAGTACTGCATTGCAGACTCTTATTCAACTCTTATCCAGATTGGACTACTCTGAAATTATTTTAGCAGGTGATCTAAACTGGGACTGGCTGAAACCTTGTTCAGATGAATTTAAGTCATTTTGTGATTCTGTCAATTTTACACAGTTAATCAATTCTCCCACTCGTTTAAATCTTAAGTGTCATGAGAAATCCACCTTAATTGATTTAATTTTGACTAATGTCCCGCACAAATTCTCTGCTGTTGGTGTTTTTTGCAATGACCTAAGTGACCACTGCGTTGTTGCTGCTGTAAGGAATACTAAGATGCCTAAATGTAAACCTCGCATAATATGTATGAGGAATCTCAAAAAATTTAATGAACAGGGCTTTTGCCATGATTGGTTTAATTGTGATTGGAGTAGAATAGAGCTGATTCCCGATGTGGAGTCAGCCTGGATCTTTTTCCAGGATAGTTTTTTGCAAGTAATAAATAGACACGCCCCACTAAAGAGATTCAGAGTTAAGGGGCGGGATAATCCCTGGTTTTCCTCTGAGCTTGGAGATATTCTTCATGACCGCAATTTAGCGTGGGCTAAAGCAAGAAAAACGGGCTCTTCGTCATATTGGCTTGTTTTTAGGCAGCTAAAAAATAAATGTTCTTCTTTTATTAAGAAAGCAAAATCAGATTTTTATCTGTCAGCCACTACTAACACCTTAAATGATCCCAGAAAATTCTGGAAGGCTATAAAATTACTTTCTCCAAACAAAGATAGTATTAATGTTCCTTCTTCTATTACGAAAGAGTCTGTAGTAGTACATGACAAGCTGGAGATATTGAACCATTTTAATGAGCATTTTATTCAGTCTGGTTCTTTGTTTGACACTGCTTGTCCTTATACTGTGACACCTTGTAGAGATGTACCAGTCTCTACAAGTGTCTTCAATCTCACTCCATTCTTAGTGGCTGACGTTCTGAAAGCCCTAAAAGGACTGGTTCCTGAAAAAAACCCCAGGACCGGATCTTATAGAGCCCTATTTCTAAAAAATAGCTGCTGGTTGTGTAGCACAGCCTCTAACGTACCTTTTTAACCTTACTTTAGAGAGCAACACTATTCCCAAAATATGGAAATCTGCATTTGTTTGTCCATTATTGAAAGGGGGTGACCCGTCAAACTTAAATAATTACAGGCCAATTTCTAATTTGTCTGTTTTGGCCAAAACGCTTGAATCCCTGGTGAGTGATCAGATGAAAGACTTCTTGCATGTACAGGACATTTTATCCCCAGTTCAGTCAGGTTTTAGAAAAAAAACATAGTACCATTACAGCTGCAATGAAGGTGATAATTGACATCTCTGTTGCTCGTGACAAGAAGCAGCACTGTGCATCACTTTTTATTGATTTGTCAAAAGCTTTTGACATGGTTGATCATGATGTTTTAAAGATTAGGCTTCTTAATTCGGGGTTTTCAAAGAAAACTGTCTCTTGGTTCTCAAACTATCTTAGTGACAGAACTCAGTGCATTAAGCATGATGGTGTTCAATCTGGTATTTTACCAATCTTTAAAGGGGTTCCACAGGGCTCTGTATTGGGCCCTCTTTTATTTACTATTTATATAAATAATCTTAATCGGCATGTGTCTGATGCAAATTAAAATTTTTATGCAGATGACACAGTTATTTACTGCTGTGCACCCTCTCTTAAACAAGCCATTGCACATTTACAGAATGCCTTCAATGTGGTCCAAAACACTTTGCTACAGTTGAAACTTGTGCTCAATGCAGACAAAACCAAATGTATGCTTTTCACAGGCCCTCGGAATAGACCACTGAATATTCCCTCAGTGATTACTCTTGATGGACGTGAAATACAGACTGTTACAACTTATAAGTATCTTGGTATTGTTATTGATGATTGCCTATCATTTAAGCCTCATGTTCACTGTCTAGTGAGAAAGTTGAGGCTAAAATTGGGTTTTTATTTTCGAAATAAGCTGTGCTTTTCTTTTAATGTTAAAAAACGGTTGGTGGCATCCACTTTTTTATCTGTGTTGGATTATGGTGATATATTATATATGCATTCATCTGCTCAATGCCTTCAAATGATTGACGCAGCCTATCATGCATCGCTGAGATTTATTACTAATTGTAAAGCTTTAAATTTGCTGCAGAACAACTTAAAACTTAGTAAATTGATTCCTTTGAGTGTTTTTAAGTTGAGAATGAGATGCTTTGAGTTGGACTCTCTCACATGTCAATGTTTTTATTGAGATTTCATTGTAAGTGCATAATTGGCTTTCATTTGTGTGTCTTTGTACGTATGTAATGATGTGATGTAATGTAATGTAATTTTGCTGCCTATCTTGGCCAGGTCTCCCTTGCAAAAGAGATTTTTAATCTCAATGGGTTTTTCCTGGTTAAAGGATAAATACAATTAAAAAAAAGGACAATATAAGGCGTATTACAAACTACACTAAATACTAGACGGGAAACAAAACAGAAATACAAAACTCTTAACTAGATTTAGACAATTCTATTGACAAGACACTCACAAGGCTTCACAAGGAAAGGTAACACTCAGGTTGGACTTCACAAAGTTTGACACAAAGTTTCACAATGAACCGGCACAGGACAGCATACACAAGGGGATTATATAGGGAGACACTAATGACAAGGACAGGTGAAGCTGACTAGACAATAATGACAAGACGGGGATAACAAGGGGGCGGGGTAACGTAACGAGACAACACAAGCACATGGCCCAAACAGGCCACGCGCTTGTACACAAAACATGGTTCTGCCATGATCCTGCCACAAGACTAGGAAAATCAAGAACATGGCAGAATCATGACAGAATCCAGACGCTCCTCAAAGAGACACTAAGCACAAGACAAGACAGAGCGAGACATAGACAAGAACCAACAAAACATAGCGAACATCAACAACGGCATACATGAATAAACAATAACTGGGTTCGGGTGAAACATCAAAAACAACATACAAGGCAGGGGAGGAGGAGGAAAAACAGAGTTCATAGGGGGTGTGTCAGAGATCGTGAAGGTGGGTTCAGGGTGGGTCGACGGGAAATGGATCCTGGGTCCATGAGAGGAGGACTGGGGATGAAGACTCTGGGCTGGCTTGGACGGAGACACACGAGGAGAAGACTTAGAAGACCGGGGTCTAGCGGAGACAGGGATGAACGGAGAAACAGTCCGGGGCTTAGTAATGACAGGGGAGACAGGGGAAACAACAGGAAGTCCGGGAACAGTGGGGACAGCAGCAGGCAACGAAACGGACATAAGGGGATTGACAGGCATAAAGGAAGCAGGAACGGGAACAGAGTTCTTAGAGGCTGTACTGGAGTCAAAGCTTCCCCAAGAAGCGTCACTCATCACCTCAGACTCTGGAGAGGCGTTGAATGTTTCAGACTCGGGAACAGCACCAACAGCGACCGGCGTACAGGGACAGGCTCGGGTGCTGCGCTCACAGGGACAGGCTTGGAAGCTGAGGACAAGGCAGGACAGACAGGGGGTTCAAGAATCGCGACAAGACGAGACAGGTAATCAGAAAGGGTCTTGGCTGCAATGATGACGGGCATCTCCTGATGAGCCGAAACTGCTTGCAGAACCTCCTTAGCAGCTAGATCGGCCGCAACTCTCTCAGCGGGCTCTGGGACAGCGCTTGCTGAGACGGGCTCTGGGACAGCGCTTGCTGAGGCGGGCTCTGGGACAGCGCTTGCTGAGGCGGGCTCTGGGACAGCGCTTGCTGAGGCGGGCTCTGGGAGAGACAGAGACGGAGGACAAGAGGCTCCCTTCTTCCTCTTCTTCTTCCTGGGCCGCTGAGCAGAGGCCTTAGCCGGGCTTGTGACCGGTTGGGGAAGCACAGCAGGGACGGTAGTCTCAGTGGAAGAGGACTCCGAAGTCGACTCCCACGACAGCCGTCTTTCTCGTTTGCCACGGAGATCAGCGGGTGCAGATGAAGCCTCGGGAGTCGAGCTGGGATGAGCCTGGTTCCCCGTTGTAGCCACGGCGAGGACGCAACCCTCCGGGATCACGGGCAGCATGCCAGGTGATGACGATATGTTGGGAGCCCGCGATTCCTTCCGGCCATCATATCCTGGAAGGGGCGACGAACCAGCCTTTCCCGTTCAGCCAGAGGAGGAAGTTCATTTAGACCCGCGATGAGGTAGCGGTTTAAGAGGATGTCAGGCAAGAAGAACCTCCTCTCTTCCGCGACCCGGGTGTACTCCCTCAGGGTCCTCTCACCCTGGGGAGGAATTGGAAGCTTGCCGTTCCAACTGTCGGCGATAGCCGACTGCCACCATAGTTCCAGGTCAGTCGGCTGTAGTATTGCAGGAACAGGCACACTGTCTGCTGGGTTCTGTATTGGCCGGTTCATTCTGTTATGTGGTTGAGGTTGAACCCAAGCGCAGACAGTATGCGTTCACGCAACATTTTATTTATAGACATAAACAGGGAAAACAAAACCCACAAGGGGGCAAAACATGGACAATATAAGGCGTACTACAAACTACACTAAATGGGAAACAAAAAAGAAATACAAAACTCTTAACTAGATTTAGACAATACTATTGACAAGACACTCACGAGACTTCACAAGGAAAGGTAACGCTCAGGTTGGACTTCACAAAGTTTGACACAAAGTTTCACAATGAACCGGCACAGGACAGCAAACACAAGGGGATTATATAGGGAGACACTAATGACAAGGACAGGTGAAGCTGACTAGACAATAATGACAAGACGGGGATAACAAGGGGGCGGGGTAACGTAACGAGACAATACAAGCACATGGCGCAAACAGGCCACGCGCTTGTACACAAAACATGGTTCTGCCATGATCCTGCCACAAGACTAGGAAAATCAAGATCATGATGGCAGAATCATGACATTACATGCTGGTATTTTTAAAATACAAGTACAATGAAAAAACGTGTATGTACACAATAAGTCCATTGTATCAAATTATTCATTTCAATGTAAGTACATAGTACTTAAAGCCACTTAATATAAAGTGGGACTATTTCTTCACTAAATAGTGTTGCAATAAAAAATGACTGTTTTCAAGAAAGTTTGAAAGACTCCCTGTCTTTACTATCAAATAGATGATCGACACCAAAGTCCCACTTGGGTTGAGTGTCAAAGTTTTAATGTGTAATTCCATTTTGATTGCTAATCCAGTTACACACTCCTATAACTATCTTGTCAAATAAACAACCAGTGAGTCAATATATGAGTCTTATGAGTGTTACAAGTCTCACGAGTCTTAAGTACAAGTTGTTACTTGTTGTAAGTTCTTGGTTTATTTCAAGTAATACACAACAGTAATGTTTTGCAGTTTAGTGAGTCAAGGACTGCTCCTGCTGATTTAGTGAGTGAATTGTTCTGTCAGTGAGATGTAAAGTGATTACACTTAAGCAGCCAGTGAGGACAAAAAAGGTACTATGTACTATGCACTACCGTTTAAAAGTTTGAACGTATTACTTTTATTTAGCATGGATGTACTCAAAAGTGACAGTAAAGATATCCAATACAACTGTTTTCAATGAAAATAATAAGAAATGTTTCTTGAGCAACAAATCAGCATATTAGAATTATTTAAATGCAGTGTTGCTGGGCATATCGATGTAGTTGCAAAACAACTGCAAAGTGACCAATATGTAAACAGCATGTCTGCAAATTCTTTTATGTTAAAGACATGTAACATTGATGTAAATTACACTTAACACTGTAACACTTCTGCAGACTTTCTCACATCGAATTCAGTTCAGACTACAAGCTGAAACATAATGTATAACAACACACTTTTAGCCCAAAATATAATTGGACAAAAAACCCCCACAAAAACCCCCAGAGACATGCGAGACATTACCGCATGAAAAATGCAAGTAAGTGGTCAGTCAATAGCCGTGTGCGGTGTCCAAGTTTGTAATTAAAGACTAAATGACAGCTTCTGATATATTTGTATAGCGATTTATTTAATTAATCTCCCTCTTGCTGGTGTACCTTTGTATTGTGTGACAGTCCAGTGAAGGCGTGTTTAGGGCAGGTTTTACAGGAGTGTCGCAAGGCATGATTTCGGCCTCTGTGCTCGCGCTGGCCAGTGAAAAAGCGGCTAATGGGTGAAATAGCAGAAGAAGACTGTACATTCGCGAGATGTACGTATGCGCATTACTTCGAGTGTGTCAAACATAACCATATGCCATAAAAAAATAAGTTCAGCTCCAGTTAAAAAGTTGGTTTGAAAATGAAAAATTACAGAACAAAGTTTTGATTTCCACTCCTAGAGATACATACTGATGTTTGACATTTCGTCTGTAATATCGGCTAATGAGGAAGATTGTCTAAAATGCATTGTCTAAACTATGCAAGCAATACATGTACAATTTGGACCAATTAAATCCTGTCTTATGGAGAGGAAATATGTCCTTAATCCTATAAAACATGTGTGTACTTTCTTTGTTCTTTTCCACAAACCTCTTTAATATGTTTACAGTAATGTCCATGTCACAGCTGAGGGCCTTCTCAGATTGTGTAGTTACACAAATCCCAATTACTTGGAGAGATTAAGCAAATTGGTTAAAGAATGTGAACTGAAATGATCTGGTTGGAGATGAGAACAAAACTATATGCTTTTTTTTTTCTCACAGAAATTAGCAAGAGTTTAGACTTTAGTCTACCTTTTAATCATTTGATGGAAACATGCTGTTTGTTTTTTACTCACTACAGAAAACTTGTTCATACATTTTTACCTCATACACACATGCTGCTCCCTCGTTGTGGGTCTTCACGTCATGTGTTCTTCGTGAATTATTTCCAAACACATTATGTATGTGCCTTTTTAAACTGGCTTTGCACGTACACAGTGACGCATTAGACACACTCACTGATGTAACCGTATTCACAACCTACTGCTTGAGCAGTGTGGAAAAGTTCTGCTGGCACATTTGGTACAAGCAGATGTCTAAAGGGTTCAGCATAATCTTGACTTTGCTGTGTCCAGCTGTTAGGAGGTCAGTAGATCTCACACCAGTCTGTTCATGCACACACATACAGCTGAACTGAAATGACATGGTGTGACAGGGTGGTTTTAGATTGCATGTAAATTGTGCTCAGTAAGTTGAAATATTCAATATAAAATTTTAAACGACTAAATTAATCAATTAAATGAATTAGCTTGTGTCCCCACCCAAATAAATAAAGTTATTTGCAATCTCACAGTGTAACTTTGTCTCTCATTGTGATTTTATTTCATATTTGAAACTGTATCTTACAATTACCAGACTTCCATAGGCAACAGTCAGTGGGTCTCATTCATTAATTGTGTAATGTGTGCGCACAAGTGTTTTCACAAACAGAGAGAGAAAGAGAGAGAAGAGTGGTATAGCTTGAGCTGCAAGGTTCTTTGTGAAAAACTGCACATATGCATTTGTACAAATAATCTGGTTCTGTTTAAAGTTACCAAAATGAACAGTTCCTGTTTTTATGGAATTTTGCCGTTTATACATGCACATTATTATTTTTTACTGTGTGTCACTAGGTGTTGTGCGCTGTGTAAACATGATGGCTTTTGTAGTTCTAGACTAAATGTAAGCATGCATTTAATCATCTCACTTGCACAAAAAGACATTCAGTATTCCTCAAAATGAAAACAGTGAAATGCAAACCTACAATAATTAAATATATTAAATTACACATATTCTCCATGTATTTAATCTCACTTTATTAAAGGGATAGTTCACCCAAAAATGAAAATTCTGTCATCTTACTCACCCTCAAGTTGTTCCAAACCAAAGTTTCTTTTTTCTATTGAACACAAAGGTAGATATTTTAATGAATGTCAGTAATCAAACAGTTGATGGTAGCCATTGTCTTTCATAGTAGGATACCATGTCTGGTTCCATGACTGGTTACCAGCATTCATTAAAATATCTTCTTTTGTGTTCAACAGAAAAAAGAAACGGTGAGTAATAGGTAACGGAGAGAAAAAGTAATGCAAAAGTAATGTAACTTTTCATAAAAAGTAAAAAACAAACAAATTTCTGTGCATATGCATTTGTTTGCAATTAGCTATTTTATGTTATTTTTGTGAGTTCTCCTGTTCGTATTATTATTAGTGAATGAGACCCAGTGTCTTTTAGAGTACTTGGGTACTTTGTCCTTGGAAGTGGGAGCAATGGTTGATAATAAAAACGTTAAAAAAATAAAATAAAATAAATTATTAGTTAAATTGGACAAACAAATAGGAATGTATTTTGTACACAATTCTTGACTTGAAATCTCCTAAAAAGAGCATAACTGAATCAATGGAACCGATCTATGGGGTTTTGAGATGGGGTTCTTTTTTAAAAGCTGGCCGATAATATATGTAATTTGGAGAAAGTTGAGGCCTTGTTTAATTTTTTCATGTAATCTGTCTTGCATTAAAAACATTACGATTTCTCGTTTCCCACATTCTCTCTGCAGCCATTCCCACTGGTGTCGTCCTCCCGCTGGATGGTGAAGCGTGGTGAGCTAACGGCTTTCGTTGAGGAAAATGGGATCTTTTCCAAGAGGACATCTCGCCAGCAGGTCTATTTCTTCCTCTTCAATGATGTCCTCATTGTCACACGAAAGAAAAGGTGAGCTGGAGACCACAAATTATTTCTCTCAAACAGTGTCCAAATGGGCCTCTGTTTATCCCCTGCTGTTATTGTGCCCTGGAGTATACTGTAGAAAACAGGAAATTATTTGGCTAAAGTGGGCAGATATGAAGGTACAGCTTGTATGGATGGGTGGATCATGTTGCAGAGATAGGACAATGTTAGCTTTACCACTTACCACTAAGGAAATGACAGAACTCAAAAACTGTTGTAAGGAAATAAAGCAATTGAGAGGGCAGAATTTTGTATTAAAATAAAAAGGTAATGAAAATTGTCACTCTGCACTACCCTCCAGACGGTACCTACGATCATCTTTCATGTGTAATATACAACAATGTGGAGTGGGATTTTACCGGAGGCCAGTGCTCAACATCAATATTACAATATTATTATAAATAAAATATTTCTGTCCTATCAGGTTAATAAGCCTAATAAAAATAAGGCTAAACCCTTGAGTCTTCATTTCATTTGACTTAAGACCTTGTGACCACTGCAGATCTCACAGTGCTCCAGATTTTGCTTGTTGCTTGTCTTGTTTTTATTAGAGATGGTCCGATCAGCATTTTTGGGGCCGATCACCGATTACCGATCACCAAAATCATGATCTGCCGATTGCCGATTACTGCCGATCACAGAATGGCAGGGGAATGGGAATTTTTTATCTATAATCTAGCAGAGTTTGCACCATTTGTAGAAATGAAACTAACTATGAATTATGAAATATTTGAAATATTATGAAATATGAAAACTGTATTGAAAAAAAAAACCAGTAGACATAAATATGCTACAGTCAAGATCTTGAAGAACCACCAAGTGTTTATTTAATTGTATTTAGAAAATGAGATAACTTAAGGCTACTGTAGGCCATCTTCCCCAAATAAGGCAGAGTAACGTAAAATTATTCGAAACAAAGAGGGGTCAGGCAGACCAGCACACACTAGATCAGCTTAATGGGATGGGATCAAGTTACACTTAGGCATACTTGGAAATTGTTATATAAATATACTGCAGTGTTAATTTTGACAGCAAATTTTTATTTAGTTTTAGTCATAGTCTTTTGACTAAAATGCCATTTAGTTTCAGTCATATTTTAGTCATCTGAATTGTTTTAGTCTAGTTTTAGTCGACAAAATACAATAAGAATTTAGTAGACTAAAATATAATGGGTTTAGTTAAATTGTAATGCATTAATTTAGAATTTCTCTAAAATTTCCAAACCCATTATATATTCCTGTAGAAAACATCTATTAACCTGTTAATATGAATATTTTTTAAAGATTGAACACGCAATACAGACACAGATTAAGCACTGTGACATAAAATAATATCTTAAAATTAAATAAAAACACTTCTCCTAAAGTAAAACAGTCTTTTTTTCTTCAATGAATGATGCACTCTTTAACATACATCATTCTTTATTCTTTCAAGCAGACATATTTATTTGTAGCCTATGAATTAAATATAATTAATCCTTAAAGCTATTAAAAGAGCAGTGAATGCTTTTCTCTTTTTATTTTGTTGTTTGATTAATATTAAGTGTACAAACGGCATTAGGTTTATGACGCACTGTCACTTGACCAACTGTGCAGATCCAATTGCACTGATGCACGTCCGATATTCTCACAGGCTGCTGTACGCTCTGTAAAGACATAACCGACTGTGTTTACGCGAATACTCTCCAAAACTGACATTTAGACATAATTGTGTGTGTATTTGCCCATTCAGACAATAATATCTGTCTGCAGAGCCGCAGAGCCACAGTTTCACCCCAGCAGTTTCACCCCAGCAGTTTTACCCCGCGCATGCGCAGTTTAATCACAACAGGTCTACTACTCTTGCGTTTTGGTTTATTTGAAATGATTGTAGCCTACATAGTTTGTGTTCAAGTCATTTGTTTTATCTGTGTTCAAGTTTACACCTTAACCACAGGCAGATTTAATTAACTTAACAATAATTCATATATTGACTTAGACTAATAGTTCGCATTTGAATGTCTAATCGGAAGTTTGTGTGGCTGAAAAACGTAAGAGATTAAACTAAAGTGTTCATGGCACAAGCATTGTTTTATTTCAGTAAAGACCCGGAAGGCCTGCGAGCAACAGTAGGAGCAAAAAAATAACTAGGCTAATAGGAAAAAATAATCAACGCAGTCTCATGAAAGTGCGTATCAATACCACGAATGTTATTTCTCGTGCCATTTATACGCCAAAAATGGTTTTTGCGTGCATATGCTACGCACTGAAAACCCCTTGGGTAGGATTAGGGGAGGGAGGATGGGAGTGCGTGCGTATTACACGCCATAAAGTGCATCATATGCACGCGAAAACTGCGTATCATAACAATAACCATTAGATCGTTTTGGACAGAACAACGTGACCGCGCATACGCGGGTAAAACCAAAAACTGTTGTATTGAAACTGCGCATGCGCGGGTAAAACTGTTGTAGTGAAACTGCGCATGCGCGGGGTAAAACTGCTGGGGTGAAACTGCTGCTGGGGTAAAACTGTGGCTCTGCGGCTCTGCAGACAGACCCTTCTCCATTCAGACGCGAAAGAGGGCTCAGTTCAGTCCTCGCGCGCTGTATAGCGGTCTATGTGCA
Source organism: Semotilus atromaculatus (assembly GCA_031834385.1). Taxonomy (NCBI): domain Eukaryota; kingdom Metazoa; phylum Chordata; class Actinopteri; order Cypriniformes; family Leuciscidae; genus Semotilus; species Semotilus atromaculatus. Next base: position 2,267,651 of record JAULUF010000037.1, read on the forward strand.
GGGCTGCACGCTTCGCGTCGGTTGTGTGTGTGTGTGTGTGTGTGTGTAACGTTATGTGTGTGTGCGGCTGTGCGCACAGAAAAACATACCGAATAAAAGCTCTTTCGCGTCGTCACTGTTATTCAGATAGATAGATCTATGTCTTCTCTTTCTCCCAGACGTTTACATTTTTTTAACGATTTATGAGACGTGCATCAAGCGCGTGCAACTCGTGTCCCGCGAACATCGGACATCTAATTAATCTCCAGTTAACTAGCAGAGCGTTCATCAAGCGCATGCAACTCGTGAATAGAATTAGAATACACGCTACAAATAGTTAAATCTCGCCGTTAGCAACGTCTCTGTCAGACACTTTGAAAAACTTCCAGAAGGGAGAACTCATGTTGACACTGGCAAGCTCCACTCTGATGTTGTGTGCCCGTGCGCATGCATGCAGGTGGAAAAAAGTCGCGCGAGTAATTTACGTCACGTGATCGGCTTTTTTGATCGGTGCTTTTGGGGTTCGCCGATCAAGCTGTCTTTAGCCAATATCGGCCGATCATGATCGGCGGCCGATCAATCGGAGCATCACTAGTTTTTATGTGTGGATTCCAGAATGTGTTATGCTGTTTCCCTTGATTCTGAATCTTGTTTTTCATACATTTATTCTACTGTGACTAATTTTCAAACTTTTTGGTAATTGTCCTAGACAAACATTGTGTTTTCTGCTACCTAGCACAAAGCAAATAAAATAGAAACATTAACAAACATTACATCATGTAACACAGTTGACGGTGGTGTCCAGTAGGACAAGAACTCATATTAACATGATAAGATGATAACTTATCACTTGAAGGATTTTGAGCCTGGTTAGGACACTCGATTTTCGGTCAGTTTTTCTTCTAAAATTGTTAGCTTGAAATGACACATTTAGAACATTTCACCTTTGAGGTTCGCAAAATAAACATTTGTCCTCTTACGAGAGGTTCTCTCGTATTGCGTAAGTTAGCTTACGCTATGGGAAAGATTCATCTTCTCGAGATATTGAAGCCAAAAATTATCCTTAATTTTGTATTTATTGTCAACGCAGTGCAGCAGCTAGCAGACCTAGAGCAGGCTATCTTGCGTGCTCATTGGCTGCCCTGCGGCAACTGTAGCAGCCTACCAGTGAGCCCGGCGTGACGTCACGCCCAATGAAGGCGCCCGCGCCTTCACAGCGTCATAGCCCGCCAGTATGGGCGTGGCTTAGCGTATAAAAGCAGGGGCTGTAGGCTGATTTCCCTGATTTTCGTCTCTTCAGCGAAGCTCTCCGCATCGCTGGATCAGAGAGAAGCCGCCGGCGTCGAAACAGCGAACAGCCAGCTAGGACAGCGCTGAGGAAGCTGGCCGTCTTCGCCACCTTCAGCCATCCGTGTGAGCTACGCTATCCGGCGACGGATCCTTTTTGCCTTGCTATATTTATATAATATATCCTAAAAGAGCAGCGAACGTCTTTTTAACACTAGAACTACCGGAATTCCATAACTACTAGAACGACCACAGCGGTCATTCTGACCGTTCATACTTTGACGGTCATATGGCCGTACTGAACATAATTTTTGTCATGTCATATCTACATTTGAACCTTTCTCTTTAAGTTTTCCAATGATGCTTTTAATTCCTGTCGTCATGTTATAACGTCATCACACTTAAAACAAGCACAAAAGAAAGATTGCCCCGACAGGTCTAAGGAAATGTAAGGAAAAGTTTGCGTCAAAAATATATTTTTCATCACACTCACCACGTGAATAGACATGCAAAAAGGTTAGGAAACGTCAAAGCTTCATACCGTTTAGTACAGCCCTGTTTGTAAATAAGTTCAATAATCAATACAAAATCTAAAAATAAATGGATATACAATGCTACGATAGGTAATAATAAAGGGCTAATTTGAACGGCACAAAAAACCCCGCATCATTCACTAACGCGTACGCAGTCCACACAAACACCGCATTTCGTGTGCAGTTCCCACACACTATACTTTGTGACATTTGGCACATGTCTCCTTGGGTTTTATTTTTTTCGTAGTTCCTCCTTACTTGGTACTGATCGTTCTCTCCATCAGCTGCTGCTCCTGCCCGGGCCCGGCTATCGCACCACCAGTCGTGGGGCTTTTGATTTCATGTGGTCGGAGCGAAGTTCGCTTGCCAGTCGCGTGATGAAGTCCCTCTGAGAAACTTGCTCATTTGTGCACTTCTTGAACAATATGTGCGCGTTGATGGCGGGAAATGTAGCGGACTTATGATATCTATAATGCGTGCGGTCAAAATGACCGCCATGGCCATTCTAGGTAGAAATAGTCAGAACTGTTTTGTGTTTTGTGATTTTAATAAAATAACAGTGTCAGAATAAAATATACACATATTTAGGAAAAGTCAGAGTCCTACAGCCACATTGATTTTATTTTAACAAAGTTATTACACTGTAAAATTTAAAAACGGTCAAAATGACCGCCTTGGTAGTTCTAGTGTTAAAGATGCCTCGCACATCCTGCGGCTCGTGCAGAGCCCCGCTCAGCGTCGGAGACCGCCACGTGGTCTGCGCTCTCTGCCTGGGCCAGGAACACGCAGAGATCGCCCTCGCGTCCGGAGGCTGCAAGCTCTGTGAAGCGCTTCCGCTGTCGACCCTGCGGGCTCGACTCGAAGCTTTTAACCCGGAAGCAGTCACTCCGCCCTTTGTGGGACCGCGTAAGAAGAAACGCCGTTCCCAAAGGCAGCCGGAGCCCATGGCCACAGCGACGTGCTCGCCGGAGAACCTCCCTCGAGCCTCGCCGTCACCTTCTCCGCCTCCCTTCACCGACGCGAAGTTGCCGCTCACGAGCCTCACTGCCGTCGCGTCTGAGGATGAGGCCGAACACGCCACGAGAGACTGCTGCTCCATCCTGGCATCAGATAGCGAGGAATGGTCGCTACACTCCGCCTCCTCGTCGATCCAGGAATCCAGCCGTACCCGTGCTGCAGCTGACTCCGAACTGTTGTGCCTTCTGACGCAGGCTGTAGAACGACTCGGGCTCGAGTGGTCGCCGCCGAAAGAATCCGCGCCAAACAGACTCGACGGCTGCTTTCTTCAAAGTCACCGCCACACAGCTTCAGCCAGCAGGCCCGCTCCGTTCCTTCCGGAACTCCACTCTGAGCTAGCGAAGTCGTGGAATGGTCCATTCTCCACCAGACTTCAATCCCAAGCCTCCACGCCGCTCTCCCAAGTGGACGGCGCCACCGAGAAAGGTTACGCGGCTATCCCCACTGTGGAAGAGGCAGTTGTAGCGCACCTTTGGCCACCCTCCGCTAGATGGCGCTCAAAGTCAGCCCTACCTTCCAAGTCCTGCAGAACCACGTCCGCCTTGGTCGGCCGCGCTTATGCTGCCTCCGGCCAGGCCGCGTCGGCTCTACACTCTATGGCTGTGCTACAGATCTTGCAAGCCGACCTCCTCCGCGAGTGGGACGAGAAGGGCCGGGATCCAGCAGCAGTTACAGATCTGAGAAGTGCGACGGACCTCTCTCTCCGCGCCACCAAAACTGCAGCTCAAGCCATCGGACGAGCCATGGCCGCCATGGCCGCGTTGACCGTCACAGAGAGGCACGCCGCGCTCCCTGCTCTGGTTCAGCCTCTTGAGCCCGCAGATGGCGGCGATCAGAGCCCGGAGCCCATTCGACCCCTAGCTGCTCACATAGCGGCGTGGGAACATATACCGGGGATTTCAGAATGGGTGCTAAGCACAATAAGGCAGGGCTGTTCACTTCAGTTCATTCGCCGTCCCCGCGTTTCCGAGCCCGGACCGCGACAATAGTGAATGCGGAAGTAGCACACCTACTTCATGCAGAAATAGCGAAGCTGCTGTGCAAAGGGGCTATAGAACGGGTGCCGCCTTCTCTGAGCGGGTCAGGCTTTTACAGCCGTTATCTCTCAGGACAGTGCTTCTCAGTCACCTGGAAAGCTTGGGACTCACGTCAATTGGACCAAGAGCTCACTAATCCCCAGCCAGTCGATTTCTAGGAATAGAACTGGACTCTGTGACCATGACGGCTCTTTTATCGACACAGCGCGCGTGCCGTGTTCGTCACCTAGCCTCGTCATTCCAGGAAGGCAGCATTCTCCCTTTGAAAACTTTTCAGAGGATGCTGGGCTGTATGGCACCTGCTGCGCATGCGCCCGCTCCAACACTGGCTGAATGCTCGCGCATCGCGCCGAGCTTGGGCTTCTGGCGGCGAAAAATCAGAGTGACTCAGACCTGCATAGCGGCTCTGCAGCCCTGGTTAGTAGCCGACTGGTATCAGCAGGGAGTGATGATGGGAGCTATCTCTTATCGAAAGGTCGTTTCAACGGACGCGTCCAACGCGGGTTGGGGCAGACCAGCCTTTGGCCAGTGGTCAGATCAAGAGAAGCTTTTTCACATAAACTGTCTGGAAATGATAGCGGTCGAGAACGCTCGGACAACATGTCTGTGGTGTCCTATGTAAACCGTCAGGGCGGTGTCAGATCCAGGAACCTCTGCAATCTGGCGGAACGCCTCCTCACTTGGGCCCAGATCCACCTGCGCTCGCTGAGGGCGTCGCATGTGCCTGGCCATTTGAACGACGGCCAAGACAAATTATCCAGGGTTCCCTCAGGGGAATGGTCCCTGCATCCCCAAACAGTCCAGAAACTGTGGCGCCTTTTCGCCAGAGCGGAAGTCGACCTATTTGCGTCAAGGGACACCGCTCATTACCAGATGTTCTTTTCAAAGGACTAGGACGCGCTGGCCCAGGTTTGGGCGCTTGGCCCAAGCTTTCCCTCCGATATCTCTGTTGCCACAGGTAATCAAGAGGATCAGGGTAGCGCGCCACTCGGTGCTCCTCATAGCCCCGCGTTGGGAGAATCAGACTTGGTTCCCGGAACTGACACAGCTGTCATGCACAGCCCCGTGGCCGATTCCGGTGAGGGCAGATCTCCTCTCTCAAGCTCGCGGCTCGATCTGGCATCCCCATCCAGAGCGCTGGTCTCTGCACGCATGGTTGATCAACGACCCTGCCAGAGGGGGTGATGAACACGATCACGCAGTCTAGAGCCCCTTCTACGAGAAGGCTCTATGCGTCTAAATGGTCGGTGTTCTCCAAATGGTGCACCGACAGAGGTCTCTATCCAAGAGCTGTTGGATAAGGGGAGGTCCCCATCCACACTCAAAGTGTATGTGGCGGCCGTGGCAGCGTTCGCAGAGTCGACGTGCGGCCGGTCGCTGGGGAAAAATTAGCTGGTCATCCGCTTCCTTAGAGGAGCTAGAGGGATGAATCCGCCGCGCCCCCCGTCGGTTCCTATGTGGGATCTTTCCTTGGTCCTCGAGGCCCTGAAAGTCTTCCCCTTTGAGCCGCTGGAGTCCGTGGAGTTAAAATACCTGTCACTAAAAAACGTTTTTCTGACTGCACTGTCATCAGTTAAACGTGTGGGGGACCTGCACGCTCTGTCAACGCGACGTGTCTCGAGTTCGGGCCGAATGACTCTAAAGTCATCCTCAAACCTAGACATGGTTATGTTCCTAAAGTGATGGGCACTCCTTTCAGAGCGCAAGTCATTTCGCTGTCGGCTCTGCCAGCATCCGATAGCGGGGACGAGGTGAATCTCCTTTGCCCAGTCAGGGCGCTGAGGCTTTACACTACGCGCTCCGCCCCTTTCAGGCGTTCAGATCAGCTTTTTGTTTCGTTTGGTGGGTGCACCAAGGGTCTCGCCGCCTCGAAACAAAGCCTGTCCAGATGGATAGTGGACGCTATAGCAGCTGCTTACGCGTCAATAAGTCTGCAATGCCCTCTGGGCATCATGGCTCATTCCACAAGAGGCATGGCCTCATCGTGGTCGTGGTCCAGCGGGATTTCTATCCGCGACATACACGTGAAGAAAATAAGTATTTGAACACCCTGCTATTTTGCAAGTTCTCCCACTTAGAAATCATGAAGGGGTCTGAAATTGTCATCGTAGGTGCATGTCCACTGTGAGAGACATAATCTAAAAAAAAAAATCCAGAAATCACAATGTATGATTTTTTAACTATTTATTTGTAAAATACAGCTGCAAATAAGTATTTGAACACCTGTCTATCAGCTAGAATTCTGACCCTCAAAGACCTGTTAGTCTGCCTTTAAAATGTCCACCTCCACTCCATTTATTATCCTAAATTAGATGCACCTGTTTGAGGTCGTTAACTGCATAAAGACACCTGTCCACCCCATACAATCAGTAAGAATCCAACTACTAACATGGCCAAGACCAAAGAGCTGTCCAAAGACACTAGAGACAAAATTGTACACCTCCACAAGGCTGGAAAGGGCTACGGGGAAATTGCCAAGCAGCTTGGTGAAAAAGGTCCACTGTTGGAGCAATCATTAGGAAATGGAAGAAGCTAAACATGACTGTTAATCTCCCTCGGACTGGGGCTCCATGCAAGATCTCACCTCGTGGGGTCTCAATGATCCTAAGAAAGGTGAGAAATCAGCCCAGAACTACACGGGAGGAGCTGGTCAATGACCTGAAAAGAGCTGGGACCACCGTTTCCAAGGTTACTGTTGGTAATACACTAAGACGTCATGGTTTGAAATCATGCATGGCACGGAAGGTTCCCCTGCTTAAACCAGCACGTGTCAAGGCCCGTCTTAAGTTTGCCAATGACCATTTAGATGATCCAGAGGAGTCATGGGAGAAAGTCATGTGGTCAGATGAGACCAAAATAGAACTTTTTGGTCATAATTCCACTAATCGTGTTTGGAGGAAGAAGAATGATGAGTACCATCCCAAGAACACCCTCCCTACTGTGAAGCATGGGGGTGGTAGCATCATGTTTTGGGGGTGTTTTTCTCCACATGGGACAGGGCGACTGCACTGTATTAAGGAGAGGATGACCGGGGCCATGTATTGCGAGATTTTGGGGAACAACCTCCTTCCCTCAGTTAGAGCATTGAAGATGGGTCGAGGCTGGGTCTTCCAACATGACAATGACCCGAAGCACACAGCCAGGATAACCAAGGAGTGAGTCTGTAAGAAGCATATCAAGGTTCTGGCGTGGCCTAGCCAGTCTCCAGACCTAAACCCAATAGAGAATCTTTGGAGGGAGCTCAAACTCCGTGTTTCTTAGCGACAGCCCAGAAACCTGACTGATCTAGAGAAGATCTGTGTGGAGGAGTGGGCCAAAATCCCTCCTGCAGTGTGTGCAAACCTGGTGAAAAACTACAGGAAACGTTTGACCTCTGTAATTGCAAACAAAGGCTACTGTACCAAATATTAACGTTGATTTTCTCAGGTGTTCAAATACTTATTTGCAGCTGTATCTTACAAATAAATAGTTAAAAAAGCATACATTGTGATTTCTGGATTTTTTTTTTAGATTATGTCTCTCACAGTGGACATGCACCTACGATGACAATTTCAGACCCCTCCATGATTTATAAGTGGGAGAACTTGCAAAATAGCAGGGTGTTCAAATACTTATTTTCTTCACTGTATGTGTAGCGGCGGGCTGCAGCTCCCCCTCTACTTTTGTCAGGTTCTATAACCTAGAAGTTCCCGCCCTGCAGGCTAAACTTGAAACTGTCAGTGCAGGCTAAACTGTCAGTGTGAGTGAGATATGCGTTCTGCCCAGACCTTCGTGCGCAGACTACTCTCATGTGACCTAGCTCTCCTGGTTGAGCTGCACCAATAGGGTATGTGCTATATGCTTATACAGACCAGTGCGCTGCTCTGTATTCCCTATGTGTGCTTATGTACAAGTGATGGCCCGCGTGGCTGGCCACCTTATATTTCCGCTTATTTGGGTTCCCCGAAAGCTTGGGGACTCAAGGTGGATGCTTGGCGCGCACGGCGTTGACAAAGAGTTCCCGTAGTGTAAGCTAACTTACGCAATACGAGAGAACCTCTCGTAAGAGAACGTTACTCGGTTACTAACGTAACCTCGGTTCTCTCTAGAGAGGGAACGAGTATTGCGTAACCGGCCGTGCTCGCGCCACGAGTGACTTTCGCTTCAGTCGACGAAAACCAGGGAAATCAGCCTACAGCCCCTGCTTTTGTACGCTAAGCCACGCCCATACTGGCGGGCTATGACGCTGTGAAGGCGCGGGCGCCTTCATTGGGCGTGACGTCACGCCGGGCTCACTGGTAGGCTGCTGCAGTTGCCGCAGGGCAGCCAATGAGCACGCAAGATAGCCTGCTCTAGGTCTGCTAGCTGCTGCACTGCGTTGACAATAAATACAAAATTAAGGATAAATTTTGGCTTCAATATCTCGAGAAGATTAATCTTTCCCGTAGCGTAAGCTAACTTACGCAATACTCGTTCCCTCTCTAGAGAGAACCGAGGTTACGTTAGTAACCGAGTAACGTTTTGTAGCAATGCACTGATAGTGTGTTTGAGTCACATGTCTTATTGGCCTGTTTGTACAGTCTCTGCACAGTACCAGTTTTTCAGCGAGTTATGCAGTTAGCAAATGTTTTTTTTTTGTTCTGGTCAATTTTTGGGAACATTCTGCACACTATGACACAGCCTCCAGGAAAATGAGATGGTTTTCATTTCTACTCCAGCGAGTACAACCCCCAAAATCTGTCTGGAATTCAACTGAGAAATTAATAAAAAGAAAAGCTTTTTTTAATCATTGTGTGATGTTTATTCTGGTACGCGGTCTGTACAATATGTGAGGGGAGCCTGAGTCACACCACTCGCTCAAATCTGAAGCAAGACAAACCCGTACACGCCATCACGCTCTCTCCACTTCATCACTCTTTTCATTTCCTCTCTCTCTTTCTCACTGTTCCACTGTTTTCCCTCATTTTCTCTGGTTATGTAACTAACACTTAAATGCAGCTGGTTATTTTTCTGCTATCTCATTTCTTCCTTTATGAATCTATTTCTCACACGCACATACAGTATATGGGTTGATGTGTTTGTTTCATTTTGCATATCCTTTTTGCATATTAATAATGTTTTTTAGTTTTATGGACAATAGAAAAGGACACCATGTTCAGTTCACTGTTGTTAGGTATGTTTATCAAAGTGTGAGTGAAGTTTAACAAAAAGGTTCAGTATTATACGGTGACTAGTACTACATAATCCATCTCTCAAATTTGTAATTACCAATATTACCGGTAATAGTATTTTATATATTAATAGATATTACCATAATCTCTTCATAACAGCACAGAGGCCTGTGTGTATGTTTAATGAAAGTGTGTGAATGTTTTGTCCTAGAGCTGGAACATCTCTTGGCTGCTGAAGAGGATGTCATTGCAGTAGTAGGAACATCAGATTGCTCAACTGATTCCCTGCTGGATGCTGAAATTCCCTGCTGGATGCTGTAATATGCAATTATAATACGATATGTCAGGAGCAGACGGTAGTTTAATTGTCCAGCACTCAGTTTGCTGATGGGAAAGCTGGTTAAAAGTTGACTAGTGCCAGTACAGGTTAGCCTGGTTCTACCAGACTCTTGTACATTTCATTTGTACAGAGAGTCTGGCACTGCTGCATTGACAATCGTTAACTTCCTTGTAGGCGGGTACTCTATTGAAGTCTAAAACTATTGGATCTGCCCAGAGTCACTCTGGATCTGCCACCAATCGCTAACGTTTGCTCGTGACGTATGTCGAACCCCGTGGGGAGGAGGGCCACAACATCATGGCCAAAACAAAACTATGCAAAGATTGTTCTTGCTCCGGCTTTAACTTCTTGATATTCGGCAGCGTTGCTACAACGGACCGAATGGCTTCGCTCGCATCTTTCTCCGCTGCCATTACTGAACTGCAACTCAAAATAACGCACAACGTCATCGTTCTCAGCCACTCCCTCTGTTCGCTGAATGGCCCTACAAAAAATTTATCGGAGAAAACCAAAGTCTACAGCAGAATCCCAGACGTAGTACTGAAGGGAAAATGAAATTGAGCGGAAGTGCGTAGGACGGCGCAGCCAGGCTAAGTACAGGTGCCCCTTGTTGCCAGAACTGAGAGGTAGATGTGGTTGATGTCTCTGACAGATGGCCAGGCCTGGGCAAAAAGGATCGTTGTACATTTGTGTGTACACATCAGCACACACTCATGAATGTGTACACACTTGCCCTCTCCTAATTGTGGGCGATATGATCAAAATCTTATTTAACGTTAACAAATACAGTAAATCAAAGATACAAATGACAAAAACAGTGCTTTAATTTTTTCAAGTACAGTAAGGTAAGAAATACTACAGATATTGAATAATCAAATGTGAAATAAAACAATGCACAGTCTTCACTGAATTAATTAAATATACACTGATTCTTATTCAGTCAATACCAATGAGTGATTTTTTTTCTTTTGTTGTTGGATTAACATTAAGAATATAGACAGGAGTAAGCGATCAAACTGTTTACATTCACTTAGAAGTTGACCGTGTTTAATTAAATACTTACCAAAATGTTAATTTTGTATCACATGCAGGCTACACAATGCTCCGCCACGTGAAACTTCGGTCTTCCGATCTTTTACCATCGTGTCAGTTCTCAATTGATTTTGATTCATATGTGCGAGGGAGGGAGAGAGAGAGAGAGCAAGACAGTTTGAAGGCGCACGTGCGGCTGGGGCTCTCTCTCTCTCTCTCTGCTCGTTCTTTCAGTAACATGCCCTGTCACACTCATCTACATCACTCACCGATCAAATAAGGCTTTGGCGGGCTGCATATGCTGCAAATAAACTGCATCTAACTGCTTTCCCTGACGTCTGGATCGTTCGGCAGCGTATTCAAACATGTTGTTTGTCCACAGCCAGGAACAGCACATCTGCGTGGCGTCGCAAAATTCTTGTAAACAGACCCACTCGCTGCACGTCGACTGAACACTTGTGGGCATGACAATGATGCGATGATGCGAAATGAGGCGTAGTTGTCTTGTTCTGGAGGCGGTCATATGCAAACGACTGGTACGTCACTTCGTACCGTGACGTCACTTCATACCATGGATCCACAACGAGCTGTATTTAGAGCTTGATTAAATAAATTGTTCATTTATAATGGGGAGGATGTCTTAAGCTATGAAACTTGCAGGAAGTTTTAATGGTACAAAGACCTCTTAAATACCAAAAGATCAAGGCAAATTTGGTTTCTCATGTCATGACCCCTTTAACATTTCATGAGATTCACCCATTAAGGTCTACATTACGCCTCCACCTCTTTATCAGTTAATCCCCTTTTCCTTTTTCGTACTGCACATTCCATTCTGGTTTTGATTGATGTTTTGGAGCAAGGTTTGATGGATAGCTGTGGTCAGTGGTCCCTGGTAAAAAGATACGGCACTGCTGCACATGTGTGTAATGTTATTGGTGTACAGGGCTTGTTGATGGGCGCCGAGCGAGAGCCTCACGTCTCTGCAGCGAGGGGCCATTTGACCTGCCTAAACCTTCCAATTACTTCCAGATGGCAGGAAAGCGTTAGGCAACTGAAGCTAGATCTACAGTCACAAGAATAAATTTGTGACCCCTTGTCTTGAGTTCTGCATTGATTACTCATAAAATGTGGTCCAATCTTTATCTAAGTCACAAATATAGACACATGGACACAATCTGACATCACTAATAACACACAAACTGTAATAAAACAAAAAGTTTTCTTGAAGACAATGAGTGATTATTAGCAAGGCAGACTGGACAAATGAAGTAAACCTCTGTTAAGACTTCTCCAGAAGCTAAATGGTGTCAATTAAGGAGATGAGATTGTAAGTGGGTTGCACAGAAGACCTGCCTATTAAATAAAGGCACACACTGACACATCTGTTCTCCTCGAGACGAAGGGATTGCAAATCTATTCTCCCTGTGCCCACTATCAGAAAAACACAACACAGAGGGGAAAGACAACACATAGGAAACCACTGCGGCCAAAGGAAAAATATTGAAGTGTCTCATGGAGGCCCAAGGACATGTGTGAATCATTGAAGGAATAATGAATTCAAGAGACTATCAAGACATTTTTACATGAGAATGTCAGGACAGATGTTCAGACTTCAAGCTTAAAAGAGGTTGGGTGATTCAACAAAAGAAGTGTCTTGGCCTGAAGCCAATTGATATTCTGTGACATAACCTAAATGGTGCTGTGCAAACAAGACAACCCAGAAATATAGATAAACTGAAACAGATTTGAGCTGAGGAATGGTCCAAAATTGGTCAAAAGTCTTTTAAGCAGCTACAGTAAACATCTGGTGGAAGTTCTGCGTCTAAAGGAAAATCAGTAGCACTTCATTTTTCAGTCTTGTTCCAGTCACATGTAAGTGCACGTACTGTAAAATAAAGTGCTACCGGAAAATCTTCAAGTTACTACTGTTCAACTTAATTTTTCCTCCCTGCACTGTGAATGATTACTTAATTATTCAATAAAAATGTGAAAAGTAAAATTTTTTGTGTGTGATGGACTTGGTGGTGTTCCATCGCAAATGTATATTCGAGATCCAAGTGATTTAACCTGGAATATTCCTTTAATATTAATCTCTGACTCTCTCTGTTTCTCTTCCATCAGCGAGGAGAGCTATACAGTTATAGACTACGCACTGAGGGATCAGATCTGGGTGGGCTCGTGTCAGGCAGAAGACCTGAATCTCTCTCCAGTACGTGGGACTGCGGGAATGCTGACGTCACGACAGAACATGGCCAGCCACCTGTTCCAGATCAGTTTCCGCAGCAACTACTCTGGAGACAATGTGACCATGATCTTAGGGTTGGAGCTACTGTAAGTATTTGCATAATAATTCATATACATCACTCATGCACTTATTTCTGCCAAACATCTTAACAGGGATCCCACGTTCAGAAAAAATCTGGAAATATCCTGTCATTTTAAAATAGTTCTATGAATAATAATAATATTAATAAAAATCTTTCAAAGTTTTTGGAATTTAATATAATTTTGAAAGAAAAAATCTAAAATATTTGTATACATTTTCCCACATTTTTTAATTGGCTCGAAAGTCAGTTACGCTATTGTTTAAAAGTTTGGGGTCTGTAAGATTTTTTATGTTTTTTAAGTCTCTTATGCTCACTAAGGCTGCTTTTATTAGATCGAAAATACAGTAAAAAAAAAAAGTAATGTGAAGTATTATTACAATTCAAAATAGCTGTAACGTTCTGATGTGGTTTCTCATTGACTCTAGTTTGTTACTATGGCTAATCAGGTATTCACCCTGTAAACTAAACAAAAATAAGCTGAGATGTTGCGATGTTCATCGGATTTCCTGATCTACCTCACCCTTTCACTTGTAATAGTTGTTGATGGTTTTGAATCAGGGTTTGTTTGAAACTATAGCTGTTGGTGATGTACTTAGTGCCAAGAACTACTCATTAAAAAAGCTAATCATGTCGAACAGAGCACATACAAACATGTTTGGTGAAGAGAAAGACTCCAGTAGGGTTTATGCTCTTGTTTTGAGGACTAAGGTCAGGGAGGAAAAGGGGAGGAAAAAAGAACAGAGAATAGCTGCACAGAAACAGCTGCACATTTGTATCATTCTTTTGCTCTGCATCTCTCCAAAATAATCCTCCTCCATTTTAAAGCCAGATAACCTGAATTGTATTTAGGCCTGTCACGATATCAAATTTTGCTGGACGATAAATTGTCCAAGAAATTATTGCGATAAACGATAATATTGTCGTTCTGAGACCATTTTCATCTAAAAAAATTATAATGGCATAATAATGCAGGTACACGTTTTTCAAAGATAAATAAACTTTTATTTCTAAAGACTTTAACTCTGAAAACAGAAAACATTTTAAATATCCACAATAAATGAACAAAACAACCAAAAACAATAAAAGCAATGGACTCTCAGTCTTTGTTAACAAAAAATGCACTTGAATAAATACCAAAAACAATAAATAAAATGGATGTAAACAAAATTGCACTTCAAAAAATATTAAACATTAGGCTCAGACATAAATAGTGATACAATCTAGGGCTGTCAATCTTACTCTATAATACTATTTGAATTCCATTCCTTATTTTATTTAATATTCGAATATTAAATGCTCAAATTCATCCTATTATTAATATTTTTGAATTTGGAGCTTTCTAGACTGAGAAAAGCCAGAAAATGGCTTATGTGGATGAAAGAAAACAACTCCCAGAATGCACTTGCTTCACTGCCCTAGGAGGCCACGCCTACCGGTAACAGAGCGCAGAAGTTAAACAACAAGTCTAGGCTACTAGTGAGTCTCCATGATGAGTCTGCCCAGAGATCGCCCAAAATGTATGGGATTCGGCTTTTGCGTTCTATTGTCGCCATTCATTATGCTTACTGTGGCGAGCAGGACGAGACTGAGGGCCGCGAGAGAACGGCGTGAGGCCAGTGGCGTGATTACTGATGAGCGACACCTGTGAGACGCAACGGTCTCGTATCTCTCACGAAGGCCTCTACGAGGGCAAAGAAGGCGGAAGAGGCCGCTGAGCAGTCGCGAAAAGTCAAAGGACACTCCCACTATCTCATGACCTCTTCATGCACGTCTGGGTAGAAAGGTCGCCATCCCCAAAACCAATCATCAGCCTTGAGCAGCCTTGAGCTCACCTTGTGATGCGGCGAAATACATGATTTCATCTGCCGGGGCGCAGGATGAGCTGCTTTTTGTTTTTTTTGGGGGGGCCCGCCGGCGTCATTTCAGAACGCGACTGGTCAGCGAACTCATCCGAAAACCACACAGGTTGCAATGTGTAAGAGGGGGGTGTGGACCGAGGAAAAATCGTCGGTTTGTTCCACACCAGCTGCCTCAGGTCACCCTGGCCACCAGCCAAAGTATTCCCTCTCGTGGAGAGAATAGATCGGGGTGTGGATGAGGGGACTCTTGCTCTTTTGACCTCATTGAGTCTCGACCATAACACTGCGATGGTCATGTTCCCGCATCGAGAACATGACGCATCCACAAATGCTGTCTGAGCGCAGCCCAAACACAACAAACAGCGTTCGTACCCATCAGCTGAATCTATCGGACTATCACACTCAGAAATACACGGGCAGAGCGCCTTTAAAAAGACGTGCCTCGTGCAAGCTCTTTTTGTCAGAGAAAAGCTCTTTTTGTGAGAGAAAAGCTCTTTTTGTGAGAGAAAAGCTCTTTTTGTTAGAGAAAAAAGCTTGCAGCAGTGCTGAAGCACCCAGGGAGAAACACACATGCTGTTGCAGACCACTGCACAGATCAGCAGGCAGGAATGTGAAACTCGCTGGAACACGCCGTTACATCAACACCAACTGGAAGCTGCTCGTCTAGAAGATTCTCGAGGATAGTCAGAGAATAGGCTGCGGAGTGAAGAGGACCTCTTGGCTCCGAAGCAAAAACATATCTGCATGTTGCCAGCGTACTTTATATACCCACGAGGTGGGGCGGAGTTACGCTATGCAAATTCCACAGACCCATGGCTTTTCTTTGCCATTGGCTCGTTTTGTAATACTCAAAGTTGATTGGCTTTCTAAGCGAAACCTCATTTCGTCGTCATTCTACGTAACTCGAAGTGACTATGAAAGGGAACAGTAGTTATTTTCATGATCATCTTCTTTCACACCTCCTCTAACCTTTCCGGAGACAATGTGTGGTGCCCGCTGCCCGCCTGTGCAACACTCAGCATCACATTGTTAAAAGACTAAGTGGTTGCCAAGACGGTGCTATTTGGTTGCCAAGGTGTTCTGAGTGTTTTTTTAGCATGTTGTTATTCCGTTGCTAAGTGGTCACTTACTTCCTCAAGTCAAAAGGACTCACCTCCCAAGTCAATATTCTGGTCTCTAGATATGACTTTAGTCCCTCTGGACACTGTAATTTCTAGGCCTTTTTATTTGTTTGTAATGGAGCACTGAGAACTTATCAATAAATTCCATGAAACCAGCCATATCACTCATTTAAATGGATGACAAAGCTCTTTATTTGTTCAGTAAAGATCTGTATCATTCCTCAAGCTTTTAAAGCAAATAGGTTTAGAGACACAGTGGAACAAGTTATATTGAACTGAACAAGTTATATTGAACTGAACAGGTTATTTACTTAGAGAAATCTTAAAGGTACAGTAGCTAACGGATCTAACAAGAATAAAAACGCCGACACTAAACGACCGCGTCCCATCATTGCAAAATTTGAACATTACAAACAGAAAGAACTGGTCAAGAGCAAGGGCAAAGAACTACGTGGTACTACCTTCGGGCTTAACGATCAATTTCCACGGGAGATTCAGGACAGACGGCGAATATTAGTCCCATTCATGAAACAATTTCGCCAAAATGGAAGAAAAGCCGTCCTCACGGTAGACCGACTATATGTTGATGGCCAACTTTACAGGGACGATACTATGTACTGGTTATAATACATCGCGAAAGGAAGATCGGAGAAAGAAAAAGAAAAAAGAAACATGTCGCCAATGAACGCAACACAAGATCAGCTATAATCACCTACTTCACGTAGACTGTTAAACATGTTATTTGTATATTCATTTGAAAAAAAGCGTTCTCGTTGTTACATGTGGTGTTTGTCTGTCATTGAATATGTACTGCATGTATATTTTATATCTATATCATATAATAGGGTACGGATACTTATAATAAATATGGAACAAGACTATGTAGTATATCAAAAATGTCACAACTAAAATTAGTAAGCTGGAATGTACGAGCATTAACTCAGCAGCTAAAAGAACCAAAATTTTAAACCACATTAAAAAACTCTAGGCAGATATATGTCTATTGCAAGAAACGCATCTTTTGGAATCAGAACACAAGAAATTAACAAATTTTTTATTTTTATTTATTTATCCTTTATTTAACCAGGTATAACCCATTGAGATTAAAAATCTCTTTTGCAAGGGAGACCTGGCCAAGATAAGCAGCAAAATTACATCACATCATTACATACGTACAAAGACACAAATAAAAGCCGATTATGCACTTACAATGAACTCTCAATGAAAACATTGACATGTGAGGGAGTCCAACTCAAAACTTCTCATTCTCAACTTAAAAGCACTAAAAGGAATCAATTTACTAAGTTTTAAGTTGTTCTGCAGCAAATTCCATGTAGAGGGAGCAGAATAAACAAAGGCCTTTTTACCCAGCACAGTACTGACATGTGGGACAGAAAACAAGACAACATCTTGAGAACGGAGAGAGTAATGACCAACACTTTTTTTCATAAGAAGTGAACATAGATAGGAAGGTAGCACTCCAAGAATAGCCTTATATATGAATATATACCAATGACAAAGCCTCCGTGTTGTCAGACTAGACCACCCTACACGAGAATACAGCTCACAGTGATGGGTGCGAGCTTTACAATTAGTAATAAATCTCAACGATGCATGATAGGCTGCGTCAATCATGTGAAGGCATTGAACAGATGAATGCATATATAATATATCACCATAATCCAACACAGATAAAAAGGTGGATGCCACTAAACGTTTTTTAACATTAAAAGAAAAGCACAACTTATTTCGAAAGTAAAAACCCAGTTTTAGCCTCAACTTTCTCATTAGACAATGAACATGAGGCTTAAATGATAGGCAATAATCAATAACAATACCAAGATACTTATAAGTTGTAACAGACTGTATTTCACGTCCATCAAGAGTAATCACTGAGGGAATATTCAGTGATCTATTCTGAGGGCCTGTGAAAAGCATACATTTGGTTTTGTCTGCATTGAGCACAAGTTTCAACTGTAGCAAAGTGTGTTGGACCATATTGAAGGCATTCTGTAAATGTGCAATAGCTTGTGTAAGTGAGGGTGCACAGCAGTAAATAACTGTGTCATCTGCGTAAAAATGAAAGTTTGCATCAGGCACATGCCGATTAAGATTATTTATATAAATGGTAAATAAAATCGGGCCTAATACCGAGCCTTGTGGAACCCCTTTAAAGATTGGTAAAAAATCAGATTGAACACCATCATGCTTAATGCACTGAGTTCTGTCACTAAGATAGTTTGAGAACCAAGAGACAGTTTTCTTTGAAAACCCTGAATTAAGAAGCCTAATCTTTAAAACATCATGATCAACCGTGTCAAAAGCTTTTGACAAATCAATAAAAAGTGATGCACAGTGCTGCTTCTTGTCACGAGCAACAGAGATGTCATTTATCACCTTCATTACAGCTGTGATGGTACTATGTTTTTTTCTAAAACCTGACTGAACTGGGGATAAAATGTCCTGTGCATGCAGGAAGTCTTTCATCTGATCACTCACCAGGGATTCAAGCGTTTTGGCCAAAACAGACAAATTAGAAATTGGCCTGTAATTATTTAAATTTGACGAATCACCCCCTTTCAGTAATGGACAAACAAATGCAGATTTCCATGTTTTGGGAATTGTGTTGCTCTCCAAGGTAAGGTTAAAAAGGTACGTTAAAGGCTGTGCTACACAATCAGCAGCTATTTTTAGGAAATGAGGCTCTATAAGATCAGGACCTGGGGGTTTTTCAGGAGCCAGTCCTTTTAGGGCTTTTTGAACGTCGGCCACTAAAAATGGAGTGAGATTGAAGATGCTTGTAGAGACTGGTACATCTCTACAAGGTGTCTCAGTATAAGGACAAGCAGTGTCAAACAAAGAACCAGACTGAATGAAATGCTCATTAAAATGGTTCAATATCTCCAGCTTGTCATGAACTATTACAGAGTCTCTCATAATAGAAGAAGGAACATTAATACTATCTTTGTTTGGAGAAAGTAATTTTATAGCCTTCCAGAATTTTCTGGGATCATTTAAGGTGTTAGTAGTGGCTGACAGATAAAAATCAGATTTAGCTTTCTTAATAAGAGAAGAACATTTATTTCTTAACTGCCTAAAAACAAGCCAATCAGACGAAGAGCCAGTGTTTCTTGCTTTGGCCCACGCTAAATTGCGGTCATGAAGAATATCTCCAAGCACAGAGGAAAACCAGGGATTATCCCGTCCCTTAACTCTGAATCTCTTTAGTGGGGCGTGTCTATTTACTACTTGCAAAAAACTATCCCGGAAAAAGATCCAGGCTGACTCCACATCGGGAATAAGCTCTATTCTACTCCAATCACAATTAAACAAATCATGGCAAAAGCCCTGTTCATTAAATTTTTTAAGATTCCTCTTACATACTACACGAGGTTTACATTTAGGCATCTTAGTATTTCTTACAGCAGCAACAACGCAGTGGTCACTTATGTCATTGCAAAAAACACCAACAGCAGAAAATTTGTGCGGGGCATTAGTCAAAATTAAATCAATTAAGGTGGAATTCTCATGGCACTTAAGATTTAAACGAGTGGGTGAATTGATTAACTGAGTAAAATTAACAGAATCACAAAATGACTTAAATTCATCTGAACAAGGTTTCAGCCAGTCCCAGTTTAGATCACCTGCTAAAATAATTTCAGAATAGTCCAATCTGGATAAGAGCTGAATAAGAGTCTGCAATGCAATACTCAAGGCAGAAGGAGGCCTATAACACCCAACAACAGTAACATAAATGCCTTTGGCCAACTCCACCTTCACTGCCAACAATTCCAGCTGCTTACTGATTGATTCTGTATGGACTAGCTTCACATTAAATTTAGATTTAACATAAATAGCAACCCCCCCACCCTTCCTTAATCTGTCAGCACGAAACACATTATAATCACCCATTCCAATGTCCATATCAGTGATTGATTTTTTCAGCCAGGTTTCAGATAGCACAACAATATCAGCATCTGTTAAATTCACCCAAATTCTAAGCAGATCCATTTTAGGTAACAAACTACGAACATTAAGGTGAATTACACTCAAACCAGACATGGATTTCACATCAGATGGCAATGGAATACACTGCATCTCAGGGCCTGGATTTGGCTGCACATTGCCAGATAAAAGCAGCAATAAAAATATTAACCATCTCTGTTTACCATCAGTATATGAACAATCTGTAGAGTTTTTAAAATGAGAATCCCAGTAATGTCTGTCATCATATGCAAAATAGTCATTTAAAATCAAAAGATTTTGAAGCTGAAGAATGTCTCTGGGTAGAGACCAGGCTAAATGTAAGTCCTCTGCCAACTCTTTTGGCATTTGAGGGGAATGCACAAAAGCTGAGCAGTTAAATCCATAGGATATATCCAAATAGCCACAAATGTTGTAAGATGTACTCACCCAGTTTGAATCACCTGATCTTAGATTTTGCACAAACAATGAACAAAACAGCATTAAAAGAAGAGCCATGTTAGCAGAAGATGTTAGCAAAACCCGAAGGAGCTGACAGGGCCTCAGGATCCACGCAGAGCCTGGAGATGTTAGCAGGGCTGCTATGGCCTAGAGAAGCTAGCAGAACCCCAAATCCAAACGAAGCCTGGAAGGGCTAGCAGGGCCACAGGATCCAAAAAGCACCTAGAGACAAATACACAATTAACACAAATATACTCTGCATCTTACAATTCGAAGAAAAGAGGTGTAGCTATTTTAATCAATAAAAACATAACAGTTAATAATCACTCAACCATATGTGATCCAGAAGGACGATATGTTATTATCAATATAAATTTTAACAACAAAATACTGACCATTGCTAATATCTATGGACCAAACACAGATGACCCCCAATTCTTCAATAATTTTTTCTCATCAATAGCCAACCTTTCCCAATCAGCCATCATAATCGGGGGAGTATCAGTATCATATCATAATCATAATCATAATCATAATCAACAGTTATTGATCCAACTCAAGATAAATCAAATACACCATCACATTTTAAACCATGGCAATCTACAGAAACCATTAAACAATACATGACTGACCTAGGTCTTGGCGATAGCTGGAGACTCACAAACCCAAACTCGAGAGAATACAGTTATTTTTCAGCAGTTCATAAATCATATTCACGTATTGACTATTTCTTAACAAGCAATTCTCTCATCCCTGACATTTTAAATACAACAATACACCCTATCGTTATCTCGGATCATGCACCAATTACTATGACTATTAATAACAGAAATGATACTAAAAAATCATTTAGATGGAGGATGAATACCTCATTACTTCAAGACAACGAATTTAATGAATACTATAAAAAAGAATGGGCATTTTTCATGGAAACAAACAATACACCAGACATCTCTGCCGCAACTCTCTGGGAAACAGCTAAAGTTGTACTAAGAGGAAAGATCATATCATACTCTACATACAAATATAAAAAGGAACAAAGCCGAGAAAAAGAATTAGAAAATAAAATACATACATTATACAATATTTACTCTCATAATCCTAATGAACAGACGTTACAGGAAATAAATAAAACAAAAGATGAACATAAAGACATTATAAATAAAAGGATAGAATTCCAAAAACAATGCCTTAGACATAAACATTTTGAACATAATGACAAATCAGGTAAATATCTTGCTAATCTACTCAAACGTAATAGAGAAAAAACACTTATCCCGGTAATCAATAATCCGCAAGGAAAGACACTCCACACCTCACAAGATATCAATGATACTTTTCGTACATTTTATAAACATCTATACAGTAATGCAAAAGAACCAAAAATTAATGACACTAAATCATTTCTTAACAATTTATTTTTACCCAGTCTGAGCACAACACAAAGAGAATCATTAGAAGAATCTATATCAGAAACTGAATATAAACAAGCTCTTGATTCTCTATCAAACAATAAAGCTCCAGGTTTAGATGGATACCCACCAGAATATTACAAACATTTTTGGTCAACTATATCACCATTATTCTTGCGAATGACGGCAGAAATAAAAAACACTTCTTCTATTCCACCTCACATGAACACAGCACTAATTTCAGTCCTGCTTAAACCAAACAAAGACCCAACGTTATGCACTAGTTATCGCCCATTATCTCTTCTAAATACTGACTTAAAAATTATAAGTAAAGCTTTGGCTACACGTCTTGAAACCGTAATTTCATCTCTTATCCATCCAGACCAAACAGGCTTCATCAAAGGACGCCAGTCATCAAATAATACCAGACGATTATTCAACATTATGAACCTATGTAATCAAAACAAAAAAAAGACTATAATCATATCACTAGACGCAGAAAAAGCGTTTGATAAAGTTAGTTGGCACTTTCTGTATATGACACTCAAAAAATTTGGGTTCGGAGACGGCTTTACTCACTGGATTAAAACACTATATAATACTCCACTAGCATCTGTTATAACGAATGGCATAATATCATCACCATTCCAACTTCAGCGAGGTACTCGCCAAGGATGCCCCTTATCACCATTACTATTTGCCTTGTTTATAGAACCGCTTGCTGCTGCAATAAGACAAAATTATAAAATTTTGGGAGTTCTATCAAACAACACTGATCATAAAATTTCATTATACGCAGACGACATACTTCTATTTGTACAAAATCCTAAAACATCTCTTACTGAAATAATGAAACTCATCAATGAATATTCTATTATATCAGACTACTCCATAAACTGGACTAAATCAACAATTTTGCCACTGAATATGAAACCACAGGACCGAAGCATACAAAACATACCGTTCAAAATTAATAGTATGACATATTTAGGAATAAACATATCACAGAACCTCTCTGACTTGTTTAGCCTTAATTTCAATCCACTGCTCAAAACAATAGAAGATGATTTAACTCGATGGATGAATCTACCGCTTTCCATTATAGGTCGTATTGCAACAGTTAAAATGTGTATCTTACCAAAACTCCTGTATCTATTCACCATGACTCCGGTACAACCAACTAAGAAATGGTTTACATCATTAAATCAAATAATCAGCAAATTCTACTGGAAAAAAAAGAATCCTAAAATTAGTTTACAAACACTTCAAAAAAATAAATCTCAAGGCGGCCTAGCAGCACCAAATTTCCATTATTATTACTTAGCGTCCCATCTACAATACTTTTGCAAATGGATCAAAGGTGACAACCCCCAAAACCCATGGCTAGAGTTAGAACAAACAGAATGCAAAGAAATAACTATATCTGATCTCCCATCCCTCACAGAAAAAATCAAACAAAACAATCTCTTTAAGAACGTAACAATTAAAACAACTCTCACCGCGTGGTGGCAAATTAATACATTGACAAAACATGAGCTGACACCACATACCAACTCACCTATATGGCATAATCCTGATTTTACTATAAACAAAATTCCGTTAAACAACATTAAATGGAAAAAGAAAGGTATCACACATCTACATCACCTGTTTACTGGCAACACCTTCGCTACATTTACAGAATTAACTCAGTAATACTGTTCTTTTCCTAAATTAAATTTCTATTACTTACAAATTAGGAATTCTATTAAAAGTACAATTGGAGACAAGGATATTGCACAACCTCCCACAATTCTAAAACATATCACCACAATTAGTAATTCATTAAAAACACTTAGTAAATTATACAATCTAATATCATCTATAGACACTAAAACAATAGTAGTATCAGTTAAACAATGGGAAAAAGATCTCAATATCAACATAAATGAGGAATTGTGGAAAACAATTTGCAGAAACACTTTTATCTTAAGTACAAACATAAACATCCAGTTAATTCAGTATAAAATTATACACAGAACTCACATAACACAGCGTAAGATGTTTAAAATGGGATTAGTAACTTCAGACAGATGTACTAACTGCAGTTTAAATACACCGGACACTTACCTTCATGCACTCTGGCTATGCCCACCGGTTCATCAGTTCTGGATAGATGTCGCTAACAAACTATCAGAATTCTTTAAAATTACAATTAATGCACTCCCACTATTATGTATTTTAGGTGACACATCTCAAATGAACCCCTCCTTTGAACACTCAAAACCTCTGCTCTTATCTCTAGCTATCGCCAAAAAAACAATATTACTCAATTGGAAAAATAAATACCAAATATCATTTACACAATGGTTACATCTACTAAGGGATCATATTATTAAAGAGAAACAAACATTAGCAATTAAAAACCAACTATACAAATTTAATAATATTTTCAGTCCACTGCTCTCATCCTTAAATATTGATTAAAACTAGCTAGGGAGTTAATACCTCAATTAAAATCTACAGTCTTTGGTATATAGAATGAATTAATAATAAGGATATTCAATATGCATAAATACAAACTATTTCTATAATAAATAAGTTAATTAATCTAAATAAGAGTGTTATTAAATACATCATTCATGTGTGTGTATATGTGTATGTATATATTATAAGTTATACTCTTCATCTTTCATGTAAAAACTGCATATTAATACCATTTTTATTTTTATTTTATTTATTTTTTTGGAGATGGTGGTAGTAGGGATAGTGGTATTGATATTATAAGATCTTCATGGTAAATATAAATGACCTGGGTCAGGCAGCTGTTCTGGGTGCTGTCGGTGGGTGTGACTGGCACATCTTGTCAGCGTGGTCAATAGTAACACTAGTAACACGCCCATGCCCCCAATCCCTTCCGTCATGCAAAATAAATATGGTGGACGGATATTTGGGCTGGATGTGGTGTCTCTGGCTAGGGAGCTAACCAGTGCACACCAGGGTCTAAACCCACAGAATACCAAAGAAAAAAAACAAAGAACAAAAAAAAAACAAAAAAAAAGGGGCAACCAAACTTGACTTATGTCCTGTCAGGTCACAGCCAGACTAGGTGAGCTTGGTCTGGAGGTGCCTGTTATGGTGCCCCATCTTACTCTGCGGAGGAAGACTCAGCGAAACACCGAGGCGTAACTGTTGGGATTGGGTGTCGTTGACGGTGAGGGTTCTATGTTGGGAAGGTCTGTTGGTTGTGCTCACCGGCAGTGGTAGAGTGGCTCCCAGGCCCAGAGAATAGTGTATATTCACAATAATTTTATTTACTGATCTATAAGTATTATTATAATTACTATTATTATTATTAAAAAATACAGTGCTACCACTACTCCCACTCCTACTTTAATTTTCATGAATGCTGTTTGTTGCCTAGTACTGCCGCCACTATCGCTACTATTTTTACCTTTGTTATAATTATTATTATTAGTACGAATACTGCCTCTACTTCTACTACAATTCTATTACAATTACTATGAATATCTCAATATTGCTTCTATATAAATCTCTAAAATATCCCATTGCTTAAAATTACCAATGTACCTGCATACATCACTAGATCGATATATTTATATTTAGCTGTTTTTTTTGTTGTTTGTTTGGTTTTTCTTGTTGTTGTTTTTTTGTGGTTTTTTTGTGTTTTTTTTGTTGTTGTTCTCTTGCTTGTTTTTGTTTTATTTACTTTGTCTGTGCTCCATGTACGTCTTTCTTTCTTTTGTATGTGTATATAATTCAATGATCTTTTATCTTGTATAAACTACAATGTTTTGTTAACTTGCAATCAAACATAAAAAAATATAAAAAAAAATATAAAAAAAGGTACAGTAGCTAAAACTAGTTTTACTTTAAGACTGTAAGAAGATCTGCTGTTTGCCTCTATATTGTCTCTCTTACTCTTTCTTTCTCTCTCTCTGTGTACATTAAATACTTTTAAAGCATTAGAGCCATTTTCAATTGAGCTTTTCAGGTGAGTGAGATAACGTTATCTGTCTCTGAGAGTGTAAGCTTAGCATGTTGCTATTCCACTTACATAACAAAGATGCTTATCTACAGTATGTCAGTATGACTGTAGTTCTTCTGAGGAACCTTCGTCAACACAAGGCAAGTTCTCCCACATTTCTTTCAGGCTCCACCCGATTGAGTGTCTAATAACATGTTGATACTGTTAAACCAGCTCAATGAGTGGTATGCTGTGAGTGGCACAATCCTTCCTCACGGTGGGTGTCCACGAATGTCATCATTATGGAAATCCCCCAACTCTCCATGTCTTAGAAAAGGATATTGGAGAACTGACCCCCATTGTGACGTCATTAGCCACATCTTTTTGTGCTGTGTTCACTTGAATGTTGATATGGTTGCTTCTCAATACTCAAATTGATCCTTCCTCATTTCCTCGCAGTTGGTCCCCAGGAGCAGGCTTGAAGACTGCCATAGAAGAATGATCATCATTTATATAATACCTCTTGGTCAGATCCTCCGCCGTCATGGTTTTAATTATCATTTTTACGCTGACGACATTCAATTATATACTACCTGTACATCGACTTTATCCATCACAACTGACAAAATCTCTGTTTGTGTGCATGAAATAAAAGATTTCAAAAGAAGATCAAATTTTCTAAAACTTAATATGGACAAAACTGAGATTATTTTTACCGGACCACCGTCACTCACTAACAAAATTCGTACTAACTTCACCTGTGAGTTTGCTGGCTCTCATATCAAACCATCTAGTACTGTCAAAAATCTTGGTGTAATCTTTGACTCCTCTCTATCTTTCCACTCTCACATTAATTCTATCACTAAATCAGCATTCTTTCATCTACGTCGCATCGCTCAGCTCCGTCCCTTCATCAGTATCTCAGATGCTGAAACTGTCATCCATGCATTTGTCACATCACGTCTTGATTACTGCAATGCACTTCTTATTGGTCTATCTGCTAGCTCCATCTCCAAATTGCAATACATTCAAAACTCTGCTGCCAGAATACTCACTCATACCAAGCGTTCTGCACATATCACCCCTATTTTGCATGATCTTCACTGGCTTCCTGTGGCTTACCGTATTAAATTCAAAATTCTCCTTCTCACTTTTAAATCTCTGCACGGCTTGGCTCCCCCCTATCTCTGTAACCTGCTCCACCCCTACACCCCGACCCGCTCTTTACGATCCTCTGACTCTAGCCTTCTCGTCGTCCCTCGGCATCGCCTGGCTTCGATGGGGGGCAGATCATTCAGTGTTGTTGCACCCAAAATATGGAACTCTCTCCCCCGATCACTCTGCTCTGTTAACACTATTTCTGAATTCAAATCCATGCTCAAAACTCACTTGTTTTCTGAATGTTATAATTCTTAAGTTGTACTGCATTATTCTTTATTTATTTATTTATTT
The DNA here is from genome assembly GCA_031834385.1 of Semotilus atromaculatus. Lineage (NCBI taxonomy): Eukaryota > Metazoa > Chordata > Actinopteri > Cypriniformes > Leuciscidae > Semotilus > Semotilus atromaculatus. The sequence continues at coordinate 2,294,589 of JAULUF010000037.1, forward strand.
ATTTATTTTAATTTTATTTTTTGTACTTACACACTCATCTACCTACTGTTGGTTTGTCTGCTGTCTTGTCTATTGCCTTTATTGTTGCTTGTTTATTGTAAAGCGTCCTTGAGCTCTGGAAAGGCGCTATATAAATACAACTTATTATTATTATTATTATTAGAAGAACCACTTTTGCGTCCCCAAAGAGCCTTTCAGCAAACAGTTCTTAAAAGACCCATGTTTTTTTTAGTGTGAAGAACATTTTAATAATCTAAAGAAACTTTTGTTAAAATGCAAAGGTTCAATGGAGGTTAAATCTGCTTGATGAAACTATATAGATGCCAATAAAGAACCTTTATTTTTAAGAGTGTAACAACTTCAACAACATAAGGGCAGCTTCAACACAGCTGACGTTTTGAAGTGAATCTTGAGTGATCAATAATATTCCAATACACAAAGAAGATTTCCTTAGATTCTTCTGTCTTCATTTTCTTTCCTTGCATCCTTTCTTCGCATCCTAAGGGGGGCCTATTGTTTCAGTTAATGCTAGATGGCTAAGCACTGTCAGGAGCTTGAATAATCTCAACGTCATCCCTCATGCTGGCTCACTTAGTGCCTCTTTTAGTATTCAGGAGGAATCAATACGGTATTTGAAAGGTGCCCTGAAACTGAAAGTGGAGACTCTTTGCACTCCTCTGCCCACTAAATGAGCAGTATAAATGATTAAGATAATGTATTGGTTTTGTCTTAATATGAAAAAAGCCAAATGTAGATATATTTCTGGAAGATGCCTGATTCATCTTCATGGTTTCCTTTGTTCTGTTTTCAGTTTTGATATTTACCTTTTAAACTTTTCACCTCATGTAAAATAATCTTTAAAGGTGATAGGCCTGGAATGTTGGCCCTCAGCTGTAGGAAGCATGTTGGAGCTTGTTGAAGCAGTGCAGCATGCAGGAGTCCAGATGGTCGTGGGAGATGTGAGGTCTTCCTGGTGCTGCCGGCCTCTCTGGTGTTTGACAAATATAGCTTGCTAGATCAGAGTTGCTGAAGTCGGCATGAAATGAAAATTCACCCATCTATTTTCTAAATGTGTTGGTGTCATTTAAAAAAAAAAAAAATGACCTCGAAAGGTTTTATCAAAATGTTTTTTTTCGCTGTTACAAATAATTTAGAATATTTTATGAACTCAGGGAATGTGTAACACTGTGTCTGGGTGTAAGATGAGTAATTTAGCTGGTGTAGTTCAGAGCAGCATGAAGGAATTTTTGCTACATGTTGTGATCATGTGTGCTCAGATTCCAAGGCTGTGAATAGACAGCTGCCCTTTTCATTCTAACTACACAAGCGGCTGAGGGAAACAGATTCCGCAAAACAAATACCCTTATAGTTTGCATTACACATTTAATATTGGACATGCACAATGAGTGTGTGAAGGATGTCATTGCTTGGGTGATTGTGTAATTTCCTCATTGCAACAATTCAGGCACGTATTGCTTATTTATATTCGTTTAATTGGCATAAATAATGTTGGGGTCAGCAATATGGTGAAATATTATTGCAATTTAAATAACTGTTTTCTTTTTTATAATATTTTAAAATGTAATTAATTCCTGTGATGGCAAAGCTGCATTTTCAGCATCATTACTCCAGTCATCAGTGTGATCCTTTGTTGATGATTTGTTGCACTTTTAATTATGCTAAGATTTATATAAGATTATATAAGATTTCCCATGTTCTTTCCTCCCCTCTTTGTCAGTGACTCTTTTAAACACTAATTACTCTATAAACACTAATTAGTCAATGAATGAATCACTCCACAATCCCGCTCATTAAGATTCCAGGTAATGGAACAGGAAGAGGCCTTTGTGACCCCTTCAGCTGTAAACGGGACCAAAATGAGCCAAGCATGACTCATGCAGCTGGTCAGCTCAGTATGTGATATGGGACTGGCGTCTGTCTGTTCTGCAGTTGTGCTAAACATCCCAGTCTGGCTGACTCACTTTAAGAGCTCGAATACAGGTCAGCTCTGAAAATGTTTCCCCTGGTTTTCAGTATTTTCCTCTCACATCTTAATAGGAAATCTCATTAAACAAAGGAGTAGTGTCTGACAGATGACCCCCTTGTGTGTTTCTACTCTCCTAATACAATAATGTTTATTGTGGGATATTTGTGCTGAATTTGACTCATGTACGTCACAGCTCAAATCATTCAAGGATTGAAAGAGTAAAAAATTATGGCATCACCTATCTCTTCTTTCTTTCTTTTTTTTTTTTTGTATGAAAGTGGCTGCATGTTCACACTGAAACTGAACAAACAAAAGAGCTTACAAGAGCGAACAGATGCTTCTTTTACTGAATGTAATGAATGCTTCTGCACCAAGGTCAGGTTTCTCCTAGTAACCTTACCTGCTGTTGTACCTGAGTTTGGGGGTGTGTGTCTTTGAATGGTTCAGAACAATAAAGGAATGTGAAAAAAGGAAGATCTTTTGTGTTGTTTGGTTTTGACCAAATAAGACCAAATAAAAATAAGAAACCTGCTTCAGTGGTTATGAGTTAATCATGGTGTGATTTTATTTTTTTTGTGACAGTAATGAGAGAGCCCGGTGGATCAGCGCTCTGGGACGGAACAACAGTGACAACAAGAATGACAGAATGAGTGAGTATAACCAGCCTCAGCGAAACAGTGCCACCCTCTGGGCATGGGGAGTATTACAGCAACACTACTCAGCCACCTCTAATCACGTCAACAATTGCTGTTACTATTACTAAACTGTGTTTTTCCTGACCGATGCCTCAATTCTGCTGCTTTGTGAGAAGTGTAGTATTCATTTTCTATAAGCTTATGATTTTTGCCAGGTGGATAGTAAACCGATAAATTAAAATTACACTGAAGGAGGAATATTTAGAGACTAGATTGTCATAGTGTCACTTTATTTTTGTTAAAGTGATAAATGTGTGTATTTCTGTGTTAGACGCCATGCAGGTGGAGGTGACGAGGACGTACACAGCCAGGCAGCCGGATGAGCTCTCTCTACAGGTCGCTGATGTGGTGTTGCTGTCACAGATAGTAGACGGTGAGGTCACCCCCCTTATTCTTACATTCTTCTCATTCTTCACACCAAAACGATAATTCAGTCTTGGCATTCAATATGTCTGTTCAAATCAATGCAAAATAAAAAAAGCAGCAGACAGACTGAATGAAAATGCATTTTCACTCTTTGAGAGTGGGTGGCACTTACGGAAAAGTAGAAATAGAGCAGTACACAAGGATAATGTACAATGCTATACACTGATATACACTAATTGTATATTCTGATGTTTGATTTGCTATGACTGATATTTGTCATAATATTAGGGGTTCAAGCATGAAGTGCTGAAACCCTATTGTAATTGTAATGATTTTATTTTTATTATTTTTATTCTGCCGTAAAACGAATCGTGCAGACCAAACCGTAAGTGCTAGAGACTTGAAACTTGGCCAGATGGTAGTACACAAATCGAGGAGAGGTTGACTAAGTATGACCCCGATTGGCCTATAGGTGGCGCTACAGCAATCAATTGTGCAAAACTACTCATAACTCCTAGATCGTATGTCGTAGACTTCGATTTTATTTCCGCCATTTAGAATTTTGTCAAAAACCTACTTTTGCAAACTAGTCCTATTTTTTTCGCCCGATCGGAACCAAGCCAGTGCAGAAATGTTCTCTGGAGTCTGAGTATCAATAATTATCGAAAAAAAAGTTGAAATTTCGATTCACGGTGGCTAAGGGACGCAAAATTAGTTTTTGCTTTGGAGCCAGTTGTTCTTCACTCCACAAGCCATTCTAAGTTTTCACTCTTCGAGACGAGCTACTCTCCAGGTGTGTTACGGTGAATCCCAGCAAGATTCACATTGCCTGCTGATCTGTGCAGTGATTGCCAGCTGTGTGTTTCTCCCTGGTCGCTTCAGCACCTGCAGGGTTTATTTCCTCTCTTATTGGAGTTGTGCGCGCAATACATCTTTCCGGAAAAACTATGAAAGACGTCTCATCCGTGCACTTCTGGTTGCGGTCGAGTGATTTCTCCATCTGATGGGCACAATAGCTGCTTTGCGTGTTTGGGCATTGATCATGATAAAGCAGCTTTTGTGGATGGTTCATGTTCTCATTGCGGGAACATGACTGTTGCGACACTGCGGTCGAGACTCTGTGAGCTCACTAGAGCGAGAGTCCCCTCATCTACACCCTAATCTACACCCTCCTCGCGAGCTGGTACTTCGGCTGGTGGCCAGGGTGACCTGAGGGTTACAAGACTGAGAGGAAGATCCCGTGTGTTTCTTTCAGTCCTCCAGATGATGATTCCATGTCCGTTCACTGGGGTTCCCCAGGTTCTGTTGCGATACATTTGTGTCCTCAGAGCGCTTCCTCCCGTGGCGACCCAAAGCCCCCCTCCAAAGCCTGTAGGTTTTCATCGACCCTTGTCACAAAGTCCTATAGAGCTGCGGGGCAGGCTGCCGCCTCTTTGCATGCCATGGCCATCCTGCAGGTTTATCAGTCACGGATGTTCAGGGACATGCACGAAGGCAGGGCTGACCCAGGGCTCTTTGATGAGCTGCGTGCCGCCACCGACCTTGCTCTCTGAGTGATGAATGCTCGCTCCCTGAGCCAGGTGATGTCCACGAATATGATGGCCGATATGCAAGACCTTCCCTGGTCTCCTCTGTCAGGATGCGCTCAATGACTGTACCCCCATGCCGGAACGCTATGCCTCCCCTGTTCGGGTCAGTCATTCCGCTTCGCTGCCCCTCCGGTAGTACGTCTGTAGTTCGCATGACCCGGTTCGCATGTGGTTCGCTGGTACAGTCTTTGGGAGCCTGGTTAGAGCTTCTCAACCTGTCCCGCTGAGTTCGTGAGAACCATCAGGCTCTCCTCCCCGCTTTCGCGGAGTCCGTTACACTATGGTCGGTGGCAATGCCCCTGTCATGCATGCGGAGGTTGCTACCTTACTGGCAAAAGGTGCGAACAAGATTGTCCTTCCAGCCGAAATGAGGTCCGGCTTCTACAGCACCTACTTCATTTTACCCAAGAAAACCGGTGGGTTATGGCCAATCCTAGATCTGCGCATCTTGAACCGTTTCCTTCACAGGCTTCTGTTCAAGATGCTCACGGCCAAACGCATCTTCCAGTGTGTGCAGCCGCAGGATTGGTTTGCAGTGATCGACCTGAAGGACGCCTACTTTCCTGTCTCCAGTCTCCTGGACAGGACCCCAGCGCCTTTGACATGTCAATTGCCTCAAGTTGCTGGCAGTACGTCTCGCTCTGCACCGCTTCCATTCGCTGCTCAAGAACCAGCACGTACTAGTCCGATCAGACAATACCACGACAGTAGCGTACTTCAACCTACAAGGTGATCTACGCTTCGAGTATGTCGAAACTCGCCCGCCACCTCCTCTTATGGAGTCAGAAGTATCTGAGGTCGCTTCAAGCCATGTATATTCCGGGGGTCCTGAATTGTGCAGCCAACGAGCTGTCACGGTTTCAGCCTCTTCCTGGAGAATAGCGACTCCATCCCCAGTCGGTTCAGCTGATTTGGGATCAGTTTAGCGACACACAGATAGATCTGTTTGCCTCCCACGAGGCAAATCCCTCGTCCCATTACGACCTGCTTTACGACCTGCTTTACAACCCGACCGAGGGCACGCTCGGCACTGATGCACTGGCGCACTACTGGCCTCAGGGCATCCGCAAGTATGCGTTTCCCCCAGTGAGCCTTCTTCCACAGACCCTGTACAAGATCAGGGAGGACTAGGAGCAGGTCATTTTGGTCCTTGGTTTTGGTTTTGGTGTACTCCTCACGACAGCACCTCCCTGGCCAATTCCTCTGAGGAAGTACCTTCTTTCTCAGAGACGGGCACCCTATGGCACCCTTGTCCCAATCTTTGGAACCTTCACGTGTGGCTCCTGGATGCAACGAGGTAGATTTGAGTACCCTACCACCAGCGGTGGCGGCTACCATCACTTCCGCTAGAGCATCGTCCACGAGACATGTTTTTGCGTTGAAATGGAACCTCTTCGTCAACTGGTGCTCTTCTCACTGACAGAAAATGCTCGATCAGTGTCGTACTTTCCTTCCGCAAGATGGGTTGGAGCAAAGGCTGTCTCCCTCCACCCTGAAAGTGTATGTTGCCGCTATCGCCGCATATCACCACGCAGTTTAAGGTAAGTCCATGGGAAAGCATGACCTGATCGTCAGGTTCCTGAGAGGAGTGAGGAGACTGAATCCTCCTCGCCCTCCTCTTGTTCCCTCTTGGGACCTCCCAGTGGTTTTAACTGCCCTGCAGAGTGCTCCTTTTGAGCCTCTGCAATCAGTGGAGCTTAAGTTCCTGTCAGTTAAGAAAGCGCTCCTGGTTGCATTGGCCTCCATTAAGAGGGTAGGGGACCTGCTGCATTTTCCATTGACGAAGCGTGCCTGGAATTCGGGCCGGCCTATTCCCACGTGATCCTGAGATCCCAGCCTGGATATGTGCCCATGGTTTCCACCACTCCCTTTCGAGATCATGTGGTGAACCGGCAAGCGCTGCCCCTGGAGGAGGCAGACCCAGCCTTGGCACTGATTTGTCCAGTACGCACCCTCCGTGCTTACGTAGACAGAACGCAGGTTGTCTCACTGGATAGTGGACGCCATTGCTTTGGCATACCAGCACATGTGTATTTCCATTGTAAGCCTCTCTGAGCATGTGTCTTTCCCTTGGCAAGCCACCTTGCCACCCCTGGGGTTGAAATATTCCACCCTGCGAGCTGGACACCCCAGTGTTCTTCCATATGCATCCAGGGTCATATGTGTATTCTTAAGTCCACCCCCTTCGGGCTGGCACTGATTACATATTTCCACTGAGATATGCTTCCCAGTGTACCTTGGTATTCCTGTGTTAAGTAGGAGTCCTTCGTCCGTGCTAGTCTCACCACAGGGACCTCAGACTTACGCAGGGCACTGGAAGACAGCCGAGTGGCGTGATTAGACTGGGAATCCCATTCGTCGTCATTACGTAACTCGTAGTGACAATGAAAGGGAATGTCTCGGTTACGGATGTAACCCTCGTTACGTCTCCCTGCCACCTCCGCTGTACCACGGGAATTGCCTGAGCAAGGAGTACACTGCATGTTGCCGGTGTCCTCCTTTTATACCCTCGAGGTGGGGCGGAGTTATGCTATGCAAAATGCGCAGACCCATGGCATTTCTTTGCCATTGGCTCATTTTATATTTCTCTAAGTTGATAGGCTTTCTAAGCAAAACCGCATTCGTCGTCACGACGTAACGTTACATCCGTAACCGAGACATTTTGTTTTCTTCCAGTTGCACTCTATTTTTCTGGCTGCTCTCTTAAGGGCCTGAGTGTGCTTGTTGTACCACGGCGTTGGACTATTTTCTTTAATCTTCTTTAAGCGCAAAGGAGCAACTGTGTCTAAAGTGCTCAAAAGTTTCTGTCGCAATATCGAGTTCTTCTAAGCTATCTGGGATGCTGAGGAAATGAAACTGATCAGGAATATTATTAATAAAGCGATCTTCAGTGGCAGAAGTGATAGGTCTAACATATTTGTAACACGGAGTCGACTTTGCAGCCTTTGGCTATATGAAGTATACAGGAGACTAGATAATGATCTGAGATGTCATCTCTCTGCTGTAGAATTTCAACGGCATCAACATTGATTCCATGCGATAATATTAGATCTAGAGTATGATTATGACAAGTAGTTCCTGTCACGTGGTGTCTAACTCCAATAGAGTTCAGAATGTCTTCAAATGCCAATCCCAATGCATCTTTTTCGTTATCTACATGTATATTAAAATCACCAACAATTAGGACTTTTATCTGCAGCCAGTACTAACTCTGATAGAAAATCAGCAAATTCTTTGATAAAGTCTGTATGGTGCCCTGGTGGCCTGTATACTGTAGCCAGCACAAATCTCAAACGTGATTTATCATTTACACTATATTTAAAACTAGACTTCTCAGTAATTCTGAAGATATTTCTATAAATTACAGCAACACCTCCCCCTTTGCCTTTCAGACGAGGCTTATGTTTATAACGGTAATCTTGCGGGGTGGACTTCAGTATTTAAAGTAATGTAATCGTCTGGTTTTAGCCAGGTTTCTGTCAAACACAGCTTATCTTGGTTATAATCTGTAATCATATCATTAACAATAAGTGCTTTTGAAGTAAGGGATTGAATATTCAGCAACCCGAGCTTTATCATTTGCTCATCCGTATTATATCTGCTTTTTATTTGTTGAACATCAATTACATGTTTACCCTTAAATGGGTTTGGGAGTTTTTTGTATGTCCTAATTCGGGGGAACAGACACAGTCTCTATATGATGATATCTACTGTAGGTGAAAGAGTCTCTATGTGATGGGATTTATCTGACCTCAGTGACGTGAGACAGCTCGGGTTATTGGATAATGATTATTGTCCCAGAACGAGAAGTCCTGTAACCACAGGGATGTCTTTTCATGTGAGGCTCAGCTGAAGGTCTGTTTTGATGGTGCTGGTCAGAGGGTCAAGTGACGGTCTGGCAATGGCTTCTGCTCATTGGCTGGCTTTCATGTTGAAAGGCCAGGGCTCATGGGATAGGGCTTCAAAGGCCCCTTGAATCTTTTAATGGCCATTAAATATACAAAAGACAGTTGAAAGCGTTTTATTTTTGAACATTTCATCCTTTCCAAAAGCTCTCCACAATACTCAAAGGAGAGCAATTTGAAGTAGAAAGTGTTTATCTCAGCACTACTTCAGTTCATAACCAGCTTCATGTAAAATTATAGACTCTTTTGTTCTTTATATAAGAAAATGGCAAAAAGAGAAAGTGTGCAAAAGGAAATAAGGGGAAACTGCTGTAAGAAACGGCACATTCATGTTACTGATCGCTAAGCCATGGCTCTGACAGCAGATTTTGTTTATTTGTAGTCAAATATTTTTCCTTTGTTCAGTGTCTGGTTTGTGTACACAAGAATCTCAATTGATGTCTGTCTGTGGTTTCAGGCTGGTATGAAGGAGAGCGTCTGCGGGATGGAGAGAGGGGCTGGTTCCTAGCTGAGTGTGCTGAACTCATCACATGTCAGGCGACCATCGAGAAAAACATGCAGCGGATGGACCGTCTGCAAAGCCTAGAGACCAATGTCTGAGACATTACCTCCTCCTGAGGAACACAGCACATGATAAAACTGTGGATGAACTCGAACCACTACAGTGTAGTAACTGCTTTAGTTGCTTCAAAAGGGGATACAAAGGATAAAATACACACCATATGGAATGCTGCTTTATCCGACAGTGATTTATTGTTATTATAAACTGAGCTCAGGCCTCATTTTAAAAGGTGTTTTTTTTATTATTTTTTTTTACAAAAATTTGCTTTTTCCAAAGCGACACAGGTTCACTGTTCAGAGCAAGTAACATTTCATGGACATGGAGTCCCTATTTAAAGTGAAGGAAAGTTTTATAGCAGTAAAGAGATGTTCACTCGCTTATTCACTCTCATAATTGACTCAGGGAAAATGTAAACATGAATCATGCCAAATGTAAATATGTATCAGATATATTAATTTGTAAACTAATCAATAGAAATAATCAGTATATAGATTCATATTCAAGATGTTTATGTGCATTTAAAGAGTAAAAATATTTCATTCCTTAAACTTTCACTTGACATGTATGCGTGTATAAAGTGGGATTATGAATGAAAGCTCTCCATAGACAAAAGGATTATATTATTATGGCAAATTTAATTAATTAGAAAGCATACAATAACTCAAGCCAATGCTAAAATAAAAAAAGTGACAAAAAAGTTCTCTTATCTTTAATGTTTGTAAGTATTTACTCCAACACTTGCTAGTATTGATTAAAAAAAAAAAAGATCTGAGTGGGTTTCCACACATCTGTGAGAGCAGATCAGTCTTCTCTGTGGCAGCAAAATGTCATTGAAATAAATAAGCTGCTGGTGGCTGCGCTCACTGGCTGCCTCTCCTAGGGTCTTCAGCAGGGCTTTCCTGTGTGGTGATGAGGTCGATTATGGCAGAAATGACGGCACAATCTTTAGACTGCCGGTCATTCCAGTCCACAGGACGTGGACTTTTTATTTTCTCCTCCAGTAATACGTCCAGCTCCTTCCTCAACTCCTAAATTTAAAGAATAAATTTGAAGTATTATTGCAATCCATCACTGAGTGTCCTGTCAAGTAACATGTGGAATATGAAACAAACATGTCAAATTAACACAAACCTTGACTAGGTGAGCAATGCGTGCCGGAGACTGAAATACAATCCACTCATCCACGGCGATGGTCTCTTGGTCCTCGTCCCTCTGGATGGAAATATCCCCTCCGAAGAACAGCAATGAAAATGGGGACACCTCGGTGCAGTCATAGAGGAAGATCTTTAGAAAAAGGAAAAGAAATCAAACAAATTTTTATATACAGTATATATATTCCCAACAATATATATTTACTTCAGACAGTTCACCTTGACATTATTGACTTTAATGTGAGGTTGTTACAACTTATCAAAAAAAGAAAGAAAAAAGTCTCAATAAAAAAACAATTATATATAAATAAATATAAAAGGCTGAAAATCTTGATCTTTCTGTAAGTTTAGTTTAGGTTGTAAAGAAAAGAAAATCCAAGTTAACCATAATATTCAAGGCTTAAAGTTCATAATTCTTCATTATAATTCCCTTTTTTTTGGTTACACTTTATTCTTAGCTGTCTTTTTTAAGGTGTAATTACATGTTGTTAATTTATATTATGCAAATGTATACTTACTATAGGGTAGGGTTTTGTTTAGGGTTAGTTGCAATTGCATAATTTACTAATTACTACAGCAAGTACATGTAACATATGGAACAAGGACACTGTAAAATAAAGTGTAATACAAGTAAAAAGTAATATTTTTTTAGCAATAATTCAGAATTATACCCTTAATTCATTTGAGTGTATAATGAAATATTACACCACTTGACTTACAAGTAATTTCTAGAAAAGTAGTGTATTCATTTTCAAATCAAGATGAATACATTACATTTCAGATTACATTTCTAAGAACTTACCATGTGTTTTAAAATAGATCTTTGATTTTGAACTTTGTCACTGACCCACTTGCACTTGTTGATCAGGTATCAAGAATTACTCTGGGCTAGTTTTGCAAAACTACAAACAGTAATGTACAAATAGCAAACAAATTGATGCATGCATGCAAAGGCATGCACACATGCAAAAGAAAATTGAGATTACATTTAAGCACAGAGACAGCCTGAAAAATAATTTGTTCTATTAGCGAGTGGAGAAATAGACTGAGAGTGAAAATGTTCTGAGGCAGGGTGACTTGCATCCCCATATCGCAGAAACAGAATGGTGTAAATGCATATAAAAAGAGAGAGGAAGAAAAGCATATCTTTGGCACTTCCTCGCTCTTTATTTGCTGAACACAGTATTGAGCACTGATCTATATAAATGACTGGATTGCTCATGACGTCATAAAAAGGTGTCATTAGGGCTCTCAATTTCCAGTATTGCTTTCTCGGAAAAGGACAGTAAGACAGGCATGCCAGGTCTCACCCTGGGGACACTGCTGCACGGGACAGGACTGTTCAATCTGCATCACTGTGACAGATAGCCACCAAATAGTTAAAATGGTTATTTTTCTGCCAAAAACAGCTGCAGGTGCAACTGTGCGTGTGTGAGACTCATTGAGCAAGGAGAGGTATGGCAGAAAGTGTACTCCTTGATTTGGTAAGGAGCTTTGATCTCTTTTGAGAGGCTATTGAGTAAAAGGCACACAGACACTGAATAAAAGATGGACAAACTGGGGCGGCATTAATCAGCAAACACACGTCCTCTCAACAGAGCTCTTTAACAAAATGATATACAGTAGTCCTTTCCTTTGATATGAGAAAATGGACACACAGCACAAGTGTATGTGTGCGAGTTTACAGAGGGCAGTTTTGTTAGCTAAAGCTAACAAAACTTCACTTTGGAGACATCCTCAAAGGTAAAAAGTTATTCATATTTCATAAGTTTTTTTCTTTTCTTTTTTTCTTTTAGGGACACAGGATTTGATCTGTAAATATTATAATTAGGTTAAATAAAATAAGCTTCATAGCATTACTTCAGATCAGCGCAAATCCCATTTTCTTTAGGAAAGATTAGGTGAATGTGATCATTTATGTTTCGGCCTTTTTTGGGCCTGAAATGACTGATACAACCTTTAAAAGCATTAGATCCCACCCTCTCTTCAGAGTCTCCAAAGCCACGCATCGTCCAAAACACATTGGTCGCACACAGCCAGAGCAGTGAGACGGCGTTAAATTAGTCTCAAAGCACATAACATTACAATAATGATGAACGTATACAACTTACGGAGCTCTACTTGTGCCACCTGACTGCTGCAGATTCATTTCACCGTTGATAGTGTTGCCAGAGAAAAACACTTAAATCCGACTCTAAGGATGTGAACAGCTCCGAGAACGCCACGGGTTGCGATCTCGTAATTACGGTTACGTGTACACTGCATAAGCTCGTTGTTTTGGTTCAGGAGGAACTGTGAAAGGTGGTTTCTGAAAAAAGACTGTTTAACAACTCTGCATAGCCCAGGAACACGCTGATGACGTGATCTGCATGAGCAGACTGGTTTGGGAGAGAATGAATGAATATGTTTTTTTTTATTTTTTTTTACACATCCTTATAAAGGCTGGAATACACACACGACTTTTGCCCCGATTTGCAGTCTAGATCAGTCGACAATAGTTGCCGAAAGTCTGTGTCAGTCAGAGTTGACTGGTGGCACAATTTCTGTACCATTATTTAAAACAATCTGTGTGTTACACAGATTATAGCTGGTATATTTACTCCACAAAATAACTCTGGTTTGTTTGATCAGTCCTGTTGTTACATATTGTTACCCTTAATCTTCACAACTCCTCACTCAAGTAGACTCCGTGATGTTTTTTTTTCGCTCTTCTTTGTCTCCTATCAAAAATGTTCCTCGTTTAATGACTCACACTTTGGTGGACATCGGCTTCTCATAGAATGCAGTGTGCATTTGTTATATTTATCAGAGTATAAATGGACACATTTACATGATTAGAGTAAGCTGGCAGTTTAAATCTAGCCTCGTGAGACCATCCTGATCTCGCGAGCTTTCAAGGTTTCACTCGCAGATCAGTCTGGATACTTTCCGTTAAAGAAAATTTGGGAGCAGTTCACCAAACGAACGTCCAATCAGCGTTGGCTTTGAGGCGGGTTGAGGTGTGACGCAACGAGAAGCGCGACAGTTAAGTCTAAAGAACATAGCGGCTTCAGCGGATGAAACTAGCATCAGCGTGGCTATCGAGCAAGTTTTATCGGAATTACAGAGTATTTCTTCACTGAAAGAAGAGCAAAACACTGCTCTGGAGGCTTTTCTCAGAGGAAAATATGTTTTTGCTCTTCTCCCGACTGGTTTCGGCAAGAGTTTGATCTATCAATTGGCTCCTCTTGTCGTGAAGAAAATAGTCAGTACGTCATATGCTTCGTTGATCTGATTGGTTGATTTGGCCCGTCTATCACCAACATAGGCCAATCAGCTAACCAGTATTTTCGCCCCTTACCAAAACTACTTCAACGGAAGGTTTCCAGATGGATATGCGGAGCAAATCCATCTGGCGGAGTCAGGTTAGTTTAAATCAGCTTTTCAAACAAAGGAACTTTTACCGCTTGAGAATTGCACCTTTCTCATTGGTCAAGCCAAAACTCAAAAGGCGGGACCCTCTGTGAAACTTTAAAAAAGCCTTACAGCCTATTGCTAAGTTTAGCAATTTAAACATTTTTGAAGGATTTTTTTACACAGCCACCCCTGGTCTCGCCAGACGGCACACCAGGATGCAGAGGCACCCAGGTTGGGAAACACTGACTGCTCTATCTACCAGTGTTGCAATAAAATACAATACAAATACAAATACAATAGAAAAGTAAAATAACAGAACACGCGTAACAAATTAGCCTCAATATTTGACTCGTCAGCAAAGATAAAAACATTAAACGTTTCAAAAAGGTACATACACTGGTGGTCTTCATCTTCAGGTGATAGATGAGCCATGTATAGTGGAACTGAGTTTCCTCCGCATTGACAGATTTAGGGTGGATACAAACTTTCCCATCAGCCTTAGTGTACACCGGCCTGCAAAACCACACAATTTCAAGAAATTTTCAAAAACTGAAATGCCCCATATTATGTAAAGCAACAAACCATAGTTAATTTTGGTCATACGTGCCTTTTAGGGCAGGTTAATCAAAATAATTGAAACAATAACAAACCACCCAGGAGAAAAATACATTTCAAGCAGTTTTTTTCCAACAGTTATATAGAAAACAGAAGTTGTAAGCAGAAATGTTGTTAATTTAATTAAATAATCTGTACTTTTTATAGTCTGTAATTTTAGGAAGACATGAATTCTGATCACAGACTTACACTATTGTTCAAAGGTTCAGGGTCAGTTCAATTTAAAGAATAATTATTAACATTTATTAATCAAGGATGCATTAAATTGATAAAAAGTGACAACTTTGATCAAAACTTTTATAATTCCAAATAAATGCTGTTAATTTACACTTACACCATTCATCAAAGAATCCTAAAATAAACCATGGTTTCCACAAAAGTGTTAAAGGATTAGTTCACTTTAAAATGAAAATTACCCCACTTTAAAATGAAATGAAATTTACCCTCAAGCCATCCTAGGTGTATATGACTTTATTCTTTCAGACGAATACAATCAAGAGTTATATTAAAAAAATATCCTGACTCTTCCAAGTTTTATAACGGCAGTGGATTGCAATTCATCCATCCATCATAAACGAACTCCAAACGGCTCCTGTGTGTAAATAAAGGCCTTCTGAAGCAAAGCAATGAGTTTGTAACATGTTAAATGGGTATAAATATTTTTCTTACACAAAGTAAAATTCTAGCTTCCGGCAAAACGCATCTACTTGCCCCTAATGCGCAACTTACGAAACTTATGACGTCAGAAGTAGCATAGCATAGCATGGTTGCGCTTTACGCTGAAGTAGAATCCCTATGTTCCTTCGGAAGCTAGTTATTTTACTTTATAAAGTTTTAAATATTTTTCTTACACAAACTCATCGGTTTGCTTCAGAAGGCCTTTATTAAGCCCCAAGAGCCACGTGAAGTTCATTTATGATGGATGGATGCACGTTTTTCAGCTTCAATCTGTTGGTTGCAATCCACTGCCATTATAAAACTTGGAAGAGCCATGAAATTTTATGATTAAATTAATATTTATAATTTATAATTTAAAATGCAAGCAGAGTTAATGCAATGCATATTTTTTTATAAGTAGTACAATTCCACAAGCTTTTTTGTTTCAAAAACATTTGTCATTATTTTACTTCCATACCTGTAAATGCGCAAAAACTGTTTCCATTGCAGTTTTGCAAAATATTCCTTTTTCGAATTGCCTGAAAACCCACCTCGTGCGAGTGTAAAAACTTTTAAAGTAAAAAAACTATATATGAGAGTTTTTGCGAAATTTACTTGTTTCCATTGGGCGTATTTTCAATACGCCATTTCAAATTGTGCAATTTGAAGGGTAGAAACGTAGCTAGTGACAGTCTGTAAGTATTCAATTGAGGTTCAGGCCTATCAATGAACTGAAGAATGGAGGTCACAATCCAAAATAAACATACAAAAACAAGCAATAGGAGAAATCCATGCCACTTACATCGGTCTCTTCTTACTATGGCTGGGGCGAATCTTGGCCACTTTTGGGTACAGTCCTGCTACTATCACTGCCTTAATCAGCTTCTCATTCTCTGAGTAACATAAGTAATGAAGAACATTGGTTATGGTAGATATAAAAATGTTAATAGGAAAATAGACACAGAGCAGAGAGAAAAACAGCTAGAAACTAATTTTTACATCAAAATTGTATAATAGTATGCAATACTTATTTCTATTTTAAATATAAAAAATAATAATAATAATAATTATAAGTCAAATTTTTACCCTCATATTAGCCCTCTGATATAAACACTCAATTTAAAGTGGCATATTTCCTTTAAGACTTCAATGTAAAAACTGCTATAATTTAGTAACACATAATAAATAGTATTACCTATATTTTTTAATTTACTGTTTTAAGTATTACATCTGCTGAGATTAACTTATTGTGAAAAACATTGATTAAAGTATTATATTTAGATCTATTTCCTTAGGTTGCATTGCTGAACATTGTAGCTGATCACAATCATGTCTGTTAAGCGCACGATTCATCTCGCCATTGAATCTCGTATTCACTCTCTCACAATTGCTCAATCACAAATAACATAATGCAGACACCATGTAAATAAGAGATTCATTGTGCAGTGTAGACAGCAGCTCTGATTATAAGGGGAGTTTGGGCGAGAGTACAGAACTCTGTCTCACTCCAGGAAGTGTTCTTTGTTCTCTTTCTCTATATAACCTTACCACAATTAATAACACATGATTTCCATGAGAGTAACCGTGTAAATTTGACTATTTAGTCAATGGCTTGATTAACTACACATAAAAATAAATAAATGATTTTACAACAAACAACGTCCGACTTGTACGGGAGTGCTTACATATCAAAAATCATTGATCACAGATTAGGCGATAGAACACTGCTACATACATGATGCGGCATTACTTTTGGGCAGAGATGGGGGACTCGAGTCACATGACTTGACTCGAGTCTAACTCGAAATACAAAAAATGCTAAATACAAAAACATCTCCCAGCATTGTTTCTTTTTGGATATAAACACTAGAAATTTACCATATTCATACAAGATTTGCTGTACGCATAATAACTGGCAAGGGATATCGGGCACGACCATCACAACCTTGAACTTCATTCACCACGTCTAAAAGTAAGCTATGGCTTGTTTAACCTGTTTATTATAGTTAATTTGACGTTAAATCTAGAGAGAATAGTGGTCAAAACAGCATGCCTCTTTATACAAAATTATGTTTTCAAATGTAGCTTAAAGCTGTCAATAGATTCAAATAATAATTAATGATGGCATACGTTTTGTATAACATGCAAAAATTCACGGACATTTGCCACAGTTTCTTTCAAATCATGGTTTAAAGCCAAATATGTCGCTCTTTCCAATGACGAAAAACAGCATAGAAAACTGTTAATGATTCTTTGTCGTGGTTTATGTTTCTCTTGAAGCAGGGTCAAATGTTATCAGGGGATTGGGGGGCAAAATGCGAGCAGAATTAATATGCACCCAAAATTCAAGATGTGGAAAAGTTATTTTTATATTTATTAACATGATATTAAAAAAGATTTCCAGAATATTGGCACGATTGCAAATGTGATAATGATGACTTTATACAACAGTTCAGTAAACAAAGAGTGAATACTGTGATGTGACATTTTAGATGTAATATGGTAAAGATTCGGTTTTTGCTCCATTTCTCCAATGACAATAGTTACAGACAAGCCACAGAAAAAGAGTTATGCTTATCGGAACAAATCCAGGGTTTTTGTGATTCAGTGACCTAGTTGCTTAGTTCCAGAATGAATCTGGCGTTTTGAAGAATCAGTTGAATAAGTGCTTCTATGACTCGTTCATTAAAATAATGATTTGGCATCACCTATTGGCAGTTTTAATTTCATAATTAAAAAAATAGAATTTATTATTTTTTAGCATCAAATTTTTCTATATTGAAATGATTATATTTAAATAATTAATCTCATAACATTATTTATGGTGTTGTAATTGTGTAAATGCATGGTTAGAACTAAGTTAGAAAAAAATGCCCCTGGAAATCAATTTAAGGGGTCAAATATTGGGGTCAAATAAGTTAATGTCTGCCAGTGATATTGCATTAAAAATATATTTAAGCAAAGTTAAACATGACGTGTTTACTATAAAACCAATATAATTAATGCATCACACTTGTGAATTTACCTTCAAATGTTTTATCTTCAAATTTTTTTCGTATAATTGTTATTATAATAATAATTTTAAAAAATGTATAATCATAAATATGTTGTAATAAATTATATGAGTATTATTAATATTACGATATAAATGTATAAGAAAGGTAATCATTTCTGAGGGAAAAATAAATAAGGTCGAGGCCAGTATACACTCTACTTTTTTTCTGCTTGGTATTGTAACTTGACTTCGACTTGATTTGACCCTTAGCAGGACTCGATTTGACCCTTAGCAGAACTTGATTTGACCCTTAGCAGAACTCGACTTGACTTGCTTGAAGTGAACCCACAGACTTGACTTGGTTGTGTGTACTGCGACTTTTACTTGATGGTATGGACTTGACTTACATATGTGTGACTTACTCCAACCTCTGCTTTCGGGTCCATATCTTTCAGTAAGTCTGTTTATAAATTGTGATTGGTTTATCAAAGAATCCACAGAGAAAAGTACCAAACAGACAAATAATAGTCTATTGACATTCACATACTTTCAAAACAACAAGCACTTTCATTAAGTCCCTTTGGAAGATCAAGTTATTTACTGATCATGTTGTGTTATTTCTCCTGCCTGTCCATATTCACTAACGCACCAGTGGGCAGGTCAAAGAGGTAATGATAAAGTTGTAATCATCATTGATCTGTGTCTGTGCAGGCAGTCTTTTGCCACTGTATTCATCTCTATCGAGTTTTGTGTTCTAAAACTTACTGCATGTTTTTATAGAACAATGATTTCTTATGTCAAAATATCAGGGATTTAAAAAAATCCCTAATCCTCAGGGATTTAAAAAATTAGATTTTACAGATTAAATTAGATTAGACCTTTAAAACATTAATTACTCTAAATCGATGTTAAATGTTTTAATAAACTTATAAATATTAACATCTCAAGACAAATAAATTTACATTACAGTATTGTTCATTGTTAATTAATGTTTGTTCATAACTAATTATAAATTAACATGAACCTAGATTAAAAAGTGTTCTAAAAATGGTTGTACAATTGGAAAAAATGTGGTACACTTGGCTCAAAGAAATACAAATGCATTAAATAATGGTATTAAATGGAATCTTTTGTGAAGTGTTACCTAAATATTTTTCTGGGATCAATAGTGTCATCATCATGTTTGGATTTTGGTTAGAAAAATAGTAGCTCATCGCTCCTAAAAAATCAGCACTCTCAGACAGTTACAATCTTTAAAGGTACAAGTGTAAATGGCAGACGAAGAGATGGACAAAGTCTAGACAGAGTCTAGGCAAAGTACCTGAGTTGATGTTAGAGCTGCGATCTTTAGGGTCCTTACTATTCACAAAGCCAGCTGCCAAAAGATGCTCCGCAAACTGACCCTTCATATTCTGAAGCATCTGGTGGGAAGGAGCAAAATGGGTTTCCATTTATCAAGTGCATATCAAAAGGTCAATTTCATCTATTATGTTTAACTAATGTTTGATTGGTAGAGTGCACACTGACCTGTAGCGTGTTGGCAGACAGGAAGTTTTCCCAGCAGTATTCCCTCTCAAATCTGCCACCCTGTTTCTTAGCGCGCTCCCAGCCCTAAAATAACACCATACAAAAACACCACTAATGCTAATTTGCTAAACATAATTCAGTAAAATTGTTATCCAAGTTGGTACAAATGATATCCGACTGCATCAGTCAGGTACATAGACTGTAAAAAAAAAATGGACAAAGCGTCTGTGACGTCACCCATAGACTTTCTGAATAACGGTTTTGAGGCCGTTTATGGGGGTATGGGTGGCGCCATGTTTGAAAATCTTGAGAAATCCTAACCCCGCCCACCTTCCGGCCAATCCATATATGGGTAAAAGGGCGGGCTTTGTGTGAGACTGAGCCGGCTGGTGGACGCGCCTCTTCAGCCAAGCAGTGGCAGCATAGTTGCCAAGTCCGCTTATAATACGCGACTTTGGGATTTTTTTTTTAGTAAGTCGCGTTAAAACGGGTTGCGTTTTTTTGGGCTAATTAAAAAAAATATGGTTGCTTAGGAAAATCTGACAAGCAACTTTGTTTTCTTTACATCTATGGTCACGGTTGCCGTTTTCTCAATCTCCAATACATTGATTGACACAGTCTGCTCACAGCTATAGCCAATCAATGCAATCATATAAGTGCTGTGGTGTAAAGGCCCTTTCACACTGGACGCGATTTTGACGCACGAATAATTCGCGCGATGGTTTTATTTTTTGATCAGCTGTTTGTGTAATGAGTGCTTCCACACCGAACGCGAATGTGCAGCGGCGAAAAAACGACTTTTATTTTATTCGCTTCGATGTCGATTTTTTTTTACTTTTGAGGCGATAGAAAAGGCTTCAGCCAATCACATACAACGAAACAAAGGTGACGCGACCGCAACAATGACGGATCTTCTGATTGCTTGTGTGTCGAGTCGTCTGTGAATGAGAATCTGAAACAAGGACTGGTGGGACGTTGTCCTCATTCGTATCGAGCCCAACCGGGTGTTTACAAGGCTTTTCAGTCCATTTGAGCCTTCAATCCGTTTACTAAGAGTGTTTATTTGATTGCATGTAAACGTAGCCCCATATAAGAGGACGGACAGCTCACCCAGACTGCCATACGCTGCTCCGGATCAATTACCGTTAGTTCCCTTAAGTTTGTCTCGTCAGATGCGGTGCCACTGTCTCCTCAAATTGTCCCACATACATCCGAAAATAAGTGCGGAACCGGCCATGATAAAGTTATAGCTCCGGTAGCATACTCTCTGTTCTTTAAGATTGGGTGCACCCAAAACCTTCTTTTCTGTCTTTTAAATAAAATGAAAAGCTCGTCTTCACTGGATGATGATGGTGACGAAGAAGCTATGTCCCACGTCCCGCAAGTCATAGCATTGTCCCGCATTTTGTCTGCATCCTTTTATTTAATCGTCCTTTAAATTACAATTCTACAATAAAAAAAATTTAATAAGAAACAGAAAATGCGCAGCACAGACGTTATTGGTTCTAGTCATCACAAACAAACTCCTCTTCGTGGAGAGGGTGTTTTGTATGCTGCGTGGACAATTTAGGAACCGCGCAACTGTGGACCTCTTAAAAAGTGAGTGAAAGTGAGTTACACTTGCCAGTAGTTACTGACGTAATGTCCCATAATTAATGAGAAGGCCCTATAGAAGCTGCCAGATCAGACAAACAATGTAAATTCAAGATGCACTGAATCCGAATGGATTCATAGTCTTTCCTAATGGATTTTATGTGCTTATTTGGAAATGTGCTATTTAGCGATTGGGATATTTTTTTTTTACTTTAGGCCTACTTATTTAGATTGAATAGACACATGCTGTTAAAATAAGTTTTATATTATTAGTGAGGTGCACCGGTCAGCGCCGTCATTAACATTTTTATAAAGCCTATTAGTAATTTAAAGCATCATGTTAACATCACTGCAAAAAGACATCTAATATAAAATCTATATTTAGTCACCTAGTATAATAATTGTACGTTATCTCCCTCGTGTCCCGCAAAATCAGGTCTGCTGTCCTGCAACAAAATAGCCAGGTGGTCACCCTAGTCGGCGCAAATGTTTTGGAATGTTGAAGCTCTGAACGTCGCAAATTCGCGTCGCGGCTGATGTGAATGGTTTTGACGCGAACTATTCTCACGCGAATTATTCGCTTTTTCGTTTCGCTTTTTCGTTACGCGTCCGGTGTGAAAGGGCCTTAATTCGTCAAAAAAACGCTGAATCCGCCCCCTTATTGGAGAAAAATCCCGTTCAACGTGCAGGTGCGCGCGAAGCTGTAATCCTATGATTGACGTAAATACACTCAATTTCTACAAACAATGCCTCCAACGAAGTGGTCCAAGTATGGAAAAAAGTACAACAAAGACTGGGAAAAGGATAAACAACTTAAAAACTGGATAGGTCAAGTGGTTGGTTGGTAATCAGAGTAAAGAGATTTTTTATTTATTAATTTTTTCCCTAATCTGTTTATCCTTTTCTAATAAAGGAGTGGTTTCAGTTTAATATGTTGCAGGCTCATTAATTGGTAATAAATAATAAAAGATAATGCTGAAACGAAATAATCTAATACTATTGGGCTTGTTTTGGGCTTGTTTTTGAAGCTCCAGTTGCTTATTTGTCTCGAAAGAGTTGGCAACTGTGAGCGGCTGCTCTCTGTAACGTTATAAGATCGACAGGCAGACTAGGCTAGCTACTACATTCACTGCAAAGCTGCTGAAGAGTACAACCCATTTTAAATTACATGCGTGTTTCACATTCTTTTTGTGACAGAGAAAACATCTGCAACTTCTGAAAGTGAACAGTGTTTTACTGTAGCATAAGAAGTGTTATTTTAACATCAGTGTAAAGCACAGCGTTTAGGGTTTCAGTTTATCCTACATTAGGTTTATTTAACAACAGAAACTGAATAATCAAATGTAAAAATAAAACACTGTTTAGTTTTCACTGTATGAATTAAATATATACTGATTCTTATTAAAGTTACAAAAGTTATTCAGCCAAGAGCAGTGAGTGATTTTCTCTCTGTCTTTTGTTCATGGACGCCAGTTATTGCAAGCCGTTGCGATATGCATATGCAGACGCATTTACAGTGTTTCAAACGTCAGTTATAACCATAGGTAAAGTACCTCGGATGCTAACTTATCTGAGGCGATTTAATGCTAACTGTTGCAGTGCCACTGCCCACAAACATTGATGCTAAATAGTGCTAACTACGTGAAATAGTAGTGGAATGTCACTTACAGGTCAAAATGGAGCAAAGTCCTCCTACAGTGTCGGTTAGTGCAGTTTATAGCAGAGCAACCCATTTTATGTACGATATTTCAATACAAATGTTCAGAAAGGATACAGAGGTGACCTAATGTGTTGTGTCAGATAATGGCCGAGACGTCAAATTTCAGGAATTCCACTCGGCGCAGCCCTTTATCAGCTGTCAATCAAGCTGTCAATCAAAGTTAACCACGTCCTTATTTGTCATACATTTTATATCTAAATACGATCTAAACTAACGAGTTAGAAAAAAATTCACCCCCCTCACAGTTGTCAGGCACTCGGAACCTATCGAAAAATACAATAAAAGTCCATGGGACCAACCTGTAAAAACATGAATTTGTGCTGTGAAAACGGACATTTTAACATGGGGTCTATGGACATTTGCTCCCTATTGGGACCTGCCCCTAGCGGATTTTCGATGTATTGCAGTTTTCCGCACTTTCGGGTAGGCTTCATTTTTCAGATTAGAATGTTGTCGCTTGGTCAGGTATCACTAAAAATAACATTTAAGAGGTATATGAGCCTGCAAGTACGATGTCAGACACTGGCACCCTCCCTGCTTACCATGGCGACAAGATACATAGCATACTGTCATCATTCAATAGTCTTAGAGTTGGCATTTGACTAACTGTGGCCCAGGTCGGGAAGCAGGCAGGCATTTTTTTCAGCACTCAAAGCACTTTACATGGAAGGGGGAATCTCCTCAAACACCACCATGTGCAGCATCCACCTGGATCATGCGACCATAGACATAATAAATACATACCTATTGGCCGCTGTAGCGTACGTTAACGGCGCCGCCATTTTGCGGAGGGCAACTTTCCCATACCGGAATTGAGAAAAATGCCTGTTTCGTGTGCTGCTTGGGGCTGTACAAATCGCCACACAATTAAAAACAGGTCTCGAGGAACTACCTTTCACAAGCAAGACTGAACATTTGTTTCTGGTTGTATTTGGTCATGATATAATAAGTAATAGTAACGTTCAGAGGAGAAAGGCAGCAAAATGTAGGCTACTTATACTGTTATAATTGATCCGTATTACTGTTGATCCGTTTTATCAATAAAACTGAAATTTAACAAAAAGAGTTAAATATTAAATATAAGTTTACTATTTAACTATAAGCTACACGTATCAAAAGAATGAGAAGAAATAAGTGCAATGATGTCATTAAAAAAATTACAAGTTATAGTGCTGCCGAGATATAAACCTGAATTAGCATGCTAAATTACTAGCCCCGGCCCGGCCGGTGTCATAATCCCAGTTTCGGCCATGAGATGCGGTATTGTGATGCGGCAACATACATAACCACCAGCCAAACTGCAACACACGAATAACTCGCACGGCTTGTGGGCGTACTTGAACCTGTTGTCAATCGTTTAAAGGACAAAAAAGGACTTTGGTACAGCCCACTACTACATTTCAGTTCAGGGAAGAGTTCAAAAAAATGATTGGTCGATATTATGTATGATTAATACATTTTGGTAAGTTGCAGCGCTGTATCTTTCAACAGTGTTCGTGTTTTTTTACTATTAGCTAGTAGAGATGATCGGTTCACGTGTGCTAGGCGTGCGTTACATCTCTAATCTCTAAAAATCTCCAAATGCTCCACGTGAAACTGCGGTCTTACTATCGTGTCAATTGATTTGATTAATATGCGCGAGAGAGAGAGCAGGACCGCGCTCGTGTTGCCGGGTCTCTCTCTCTCTCTCTCTCTCTCTCTCTCTCTCTCTCAGCAGTCATTCTATTCTACATCTCTCTCTCTCTCTCTCTCTCTCTCAGCAGTCATTCTATTCTCTCTCTCTCTCTCTCTCTCTATCTCTATCTCTATCTCTATCTCTATCTCTATCTCTATCTCTATCTCTATCTCTCTCTCTCTCTCTCTCTGCAGTCATTCTATTCTACATCCATCACCGTCACCGATCAAAATAGGCTTTGGCGGGACAAAGCGGACTATTTGACGGTTTTAGAAGATTAACAACCTGAAACTAAAAAACAGACTAGAGTAGGCCAACTTTCTGGAGGTATACTGCCCCCATCTGGTATGGAATATGTGGAGTATGAATTGATTTTTTGACATAAGGCACCTTTAATGTGAAAATTATATCTCAGTATGGGGGTCTTCACAATTCTTATCCAAGAATAAAAAGCCAGATACATGACAAACCTGAGCTTTGACAATTCCTTATTAACTATAACTATCGAGATTTTAAATAACTAGAGATGGAACATTTTGTACACCACATACAAACCACTGAAATCGGTTGATAAATGTAAAAAAAAAGAAGTTTATCCAGAAAAACCGCAGCTCACCCGTTTATTGCATTTGATTACAGCGCAGTCAAACTCAGCAAAATAGCGGACGCGTTGACGTATCACAGCAACGTTCCAAAGCGGCCAATACACTGATTTCACGCAGCCGTTATTTTGAAATCGGAAGCGAGGCTCTGGTGGGAAGAAAACCAGAAGTGTCACCTTTAATCATAGGAGAGTCGCAATATGCAATGGCGTATTGTTGTGTTTAATGTAGAAATTAGTTATTCTAAAACTGTACATACATTTCTTTCATACTTTAGACTATATACAGTGAAATGCATTTATTAATAAATTTTTTTTTATAAATAATTCAGAAAGTAAAAAAAAGCAGGAACGAACTATATACATATCCTACATTGGATATTAACATCCAATAGTGTAAATCGCAGCAGCAGCTTTAGGTTGGTAGTCCAAGGCATTGTTGTTTATCTTTACTTCCGGGGTTCTTTACTTCCACCGGAGACTCACTTTCGATTTCAAAATGGCGGCTGCGTGAAATCAGCATATAGGGTATTTATTATGTCTATGGATGTGACGGCAGCCATATTGTGCCAGAACGCCCACCACACACCAGCTTATTGGTGGAGAGGCAAATTAGTATAATAATCATAATAATTATATATATATATATATATATATATATATATATATATATATATATATATATATATAGGGTAGAGATGCACCGATTACAATTTTCTAGGCCGATTCCGATTTCCGATTTTCATTGAGTTTGACCTGCCGATACCAATTTTAGCCGATTCCGATTTTATTTTTTTTAACCACTTTTTTATTTTCAATAACACATACACATACATATAGAGTACTGTGCAAAAGTTTTAGATCGGTAAGATTTTTTATGTTTTTAAAAGAAGTCTCTTCTGCTCACCAAGGCTGCAATTATTTGATAAAAAATATTTAAAAAATAGTAATATTGTGAAATATAACAATTTAAAACAGCGGTTTTCTATGTGAATATACAGTAAAGTGTAATTTATTCCTGTGATCAAAGCTGAATTTTCATCATCATTACTCCAGTCTTCAGTGTCACATGATCCTTCAGAAATCATTCTAATATGATGATTTGATGCTCAAAAAACATTCATTATTATTTTCAATGTTGAAAACATTCTGTACAATTTTTTTTTCAAAATTCTTTGATGAATAGAAAGTTCAAAAGAACAGCGTTTATTTAAAATAGAATATTTTCTAACATTATAAATGTCTTTACTGTAACTTTTGATCAGTTTAACTCATCCTTGATGAATAAAAGTACTGATTTATTATATTTCTTTCCCCCAAAAATAAAATTTAAATTCTTACTGACCCCAAACTTTTGAAGGGTAGAGTTTAATGTTACAAAAGCTTTAGATTTCAGATAAATGCTGTTCTTTTTTAGTTTCTATTCATCATAGCATCATGAAATAAAAATGTAAAAAACTGTTTTCAACACTGATAATAATCATAAATGTTTCTTGAGCATCAAATCATCATATTAGAATGATTTTTGAAGGATCATGTGACACTGAAGACTGGAGTAATAATGATGATAAATTCAGCTTTGATAACAGGAATAAATTACACTTCACTATATATTCACAAAGAAAACCGCTGTTTTAAATTGTAATAATATTTCACAATATTACGGGTTTTTTTTGTATTTTTTATCAAATAATTGCAGCCTTGGTGAGCACAAGAGACTTCTTTTAAAAACATAAAAAATCTTACCGATCTAAAACTTTTGCACAGTACTGTATATTTTAAAACACCATATACTTTTACTCAAACTCAATAATAAAAACAAGTTTAAATGGGTAAATTTTCTATAAATATTTTCAATAAAGAGTCTTCATTTTCTTTTCTGACATAGCCTACTCCAGTTCTTGTTAAAACACACGACATGCAAATTCTGTGCATTTTGGGCACTTTTAAATCTTTTTTTTTTTTTGTCCATCAAAAGCGTGCTTTCACTTTAATTGAGCATGAGCAGCGCAGCAAAAATAGACACGACACCGAAACCGCTTCACTGCTGCTCACGCGACGCTCCTGATTGACGCTCACGCGCTGCTCCCGCTCCCGGTGTGAATGCACTCATTGATTAACATGCAAGCCAAAAAAATATGCGCCGCTCAGACTTGTGATGTGAAACGGCCGTAATTCACGAGGGTTGCTACATGCATTCCGTGTGCACGTGTGATACTGATGTTGTGCGACGTTAATCATGCGGCCCCGAGTGCATTTGACCGGCATAAAATCGGCATATGTCAGACTGACCGGCCGGTCGCCGGTCATGGCCGATCACGTGAAAATCGACCGGTTCCGGTCACGCGCCGGTCAATCGGTGCATCTCTAATATAGGGGTGATTAGGAGGCCATGATGGACAGAGGCCAATGGGCAAATTTGGCCAGGATGCTGGGGTTACACCCCTACACTTTTCGAAAGACATCCTGGGATTGTTTTGTGACCACAGAGAGTCAGGACCTCGGTTTAACGTCTCATCCGAAGGACGGTGCTCTTTGACAGTAACGTGTCCCCATCACTACACTGGGGCGTTAGGACCCAACGTAGAGACTAGAAGCGGTATGAATACAGAATACAATCCAATGTTTAATGTCGCAATTGTAACCATCTATTTGCATTAGTTCATATCCAACTGGTCACTTTCATGCCGGCGAAGTTGCATTTTTAAAGCTAGTGACGTGATTGCCTTCTCAACATTGATATGTTCATGCAGCCAACAAAATCAGAAACGCATTTGATTCAATTCTTTTTTATCACTACAATACATATTGTTATTTTAATTAGATAATCATCAAGTGTTCTAATATAGAAGCAACTAAAGTGAAAGACTATAAATCTAATATAGGCCTACATTTATGCAATTTTACTGCTCTGACCTTTGCAGATATTTAAAGATGGCAATCTTTAAGCATAGCAGACTCTTTGGATGTATATGAAATGGTAACACTTTACAATAAGATTACATTTTTAGCATTAACTAAGGTTAATAAATATTGTGGTAATAGGTCATTGCTAGCTTGTTAATTTAAACATTTACTAATACATTTTAAATTGAGTTTTCATTTTTATTTGATCTGTTAACCTTATTTAATGTACTATGAACTAACATGAATGATCAAGGTACAATTGTCTTGCTCAAATATTAATACATGCTGTAAAAAAAAAGTGTATATTGCATAATGCATACTAGTTCATGAGGGCTAGCTAATACATCCTTGTTAACAAATGGGACTTGCAAAGTGTTTCCTATGAAATGTACGTATGTTTCTAGGTTATATCTAAAGAAACCTGTCATATTTTAATGTTTAAATTATTTTCTGTAGAATTCGTTTTGTAGATCTTCTCATTTTAATATATTCATATTTATTTCATACAGCACATTTCAGTTCAGCACTGTTTTACTTATGTTTTTTTTTAAATATCCAGCATCCGTTAAAAAAAATATCAGTTGATTAATCTGTTATCGACACGCACGGTCAAACAGAAATATCGGTATTGGTCAAATCCACTATCGGTCAACCTCTAATTGTGACTGGTTTATCAAAGAATCCACAGAGAAATGTATCATCAAACAAACAAATAATCCACTATCAACATATTCACATACTTATAATCCACTATCGACATATTCACATACTTAAAAAACAACAACATCCTATCATTCCTATCATTGTTTTGTTTTAAAGTCCCTTTGGAAGATAAAGTTATTTACTGATCATGTGTTATTTCTCCTGCCTGTCCATATTCACTAACGCACCAGTGGGCAGGTCAAAGAGGTAATGATAAAGTTGTAATCATCATTGATCTGTGTCTGTGCAGGCAGTCTTTTGCCACTGTATTCATCTCTATCGAGTTTTAAGTTCTAAAACTTTCTGTATGTTTTTATAGTACAATGATAGCCCTTCATGGGCAGCAAAGACCTTGACAAAACAAGCCCCCAGGACAGATTCTCAGCGACTAGATGAGCCCTCAGCATAGATCCCTATGGCTAGCAGTGAATGTGTCATGCCAGGACCAGCTGGGTCCTAACAATTAAGAGTGACTTTTTAATGAAAAGAAACTCTCTAGGACTTACCCAAAATGCATTGACAATAGTGAGATGATCACTTCTAGAGTTTTGTGAGAGCATTTTTCTCCTGTGGTCCGCGATCTTCTCCTTTCCCTGAGATAAACACATCCATCAGTGAAACAATCCCTCATTAGAGAACACCCTCTGGGGCTGCACATGTGTTTATGTGAAAGCGTGTGTTTTTATGTACCAGTGGTATGAAGAAGGGATCTTTGAAGCTAAGGCTGGCCGCAATGGTAAGCACAGGATCCAAACAGCCAAGAAGAGCCCCAAACAGAATCATTTTTCCTATGTGAGGCTCTACAGGCATACGGGCTAGGTGAAATCCTAATGGAGTCAGCTCTTCATTCCTGTCCAGGGCGTTCTACAAGATACAGCAGAGAAATGGTTGGCTTTTCAAACAAATACATTCAAAGTATTGTGCTACTGCTAAGCTCTTTGATTTGAGTCATTACACTTACACTTTTTAATTATACAGCTTTCTGGGACACTTTATTCTCATTGGTCAATCTAGATTTTGTCAATTAATTTTGTATAATAATGATATAATAGACTATTCTTCACAGGCAACTTATTTTCCTATGCTGCTGTGTTAGTTGAACACCTCACATAGCACTCTTTCTTCTTTACAAAAAATACTTTCAACTCAAATTAATATTTCATGTCGATTTAATCAGTGAATTGGTAATAAGTTGGTCCCTGGACTTCATCTCAGGGTTTATTTTGCGATAATGCCCGTCTGACTTTAGATTATGCCTTACTTAATAGTCTATTTAAAGGATGTTTACTTAAGTCCATTTAAGGAAGAGTTCACTTAAAATTTAAATTCTGCCCTCATTTACTCACCCTCAAGTTGTTTCAAACCTGTATGAACTTCTTCTGCTGAACAAAAAGGAAGATATTTTGAAGAATGTCATCAACCAAACAGTTGTTGGAACCCATTGACTTCCATAGTAATTTTTTTCCTATCTGTCTGATTACCAAACATTTTCAAAATATCTTCCTTTGTGTTCAGCAGAAGAAAGAAATTCATACAGGTTTGAAAACAACTTGAGGATGAAAAAAATTATGAAAGAATTACATTTTAAGTGAACTATTCCTTTAATTTAAATCTGGTAAGTAGCCATGTAGCTGCTTTGCGTAGGGTTCCTGATTACCCAGTTCATTTTGTGATTATAACAGACTGTAATTTATCCCTTACTTATTTACTAATCCAAACCTCCTTTTCTTTTCGATCAATTATTCCTCACGGTCATCTTTTTATCCTCTTACCAGGTCCACCAGGTGTGTGATGGCCAGCTCTATCGCTTTGTCTGATGGGGGATCCAAAGTTTTCCGCAGAAAACACGCAA
Organism: Semotilus atromaculatus; assembly: GCA_031834385.1. Classification (NCBI taxonomy): domain Eukaryota; kingdom Metazoa; phylum Chordata; class Actinopteri; order Cypriniformes; family Leuciscidae; genus Semotilus; species Semotilus atromaculatus. Next base: position 2,325,084 of record JAULUF010000037.1, read on the forward strand.
TGGGGCCCAACTTCAGTATCTGAAAAAAAAATAATAATAAAATAAAAAAATTATATATATATATATATATATATATATATATATATATATATATATTTTTTTTTTTTTTTTGAGAGAGAGAGAGAGAGAGAGAGAGAGAGAGAGAGAGAGAGAGAGAAAAAAAATGTACAAAGTATTTAATCTAAGCACATAAAATTATAATAAGTAATATAAGATGAAGGCTTTGTGCGTATAAATGAGTGTGAATGTTCATCAGGGCCCTGCTGTACCACCGAGCAGAAGACAGAACTGGTACTGGGCAGCCATATGGAGATGAAAATGAGCAGTAATTGACAACTAAAAGGCCTAGTTACATGATTACGCTGCCTCTCAGATACAATGAAAGTGATTATACCATGGTCTGGGTGAATACTCGATTCTGATTGGCTGCAGGGTGTCCGTTAAAAAGTGATAGAGGACACCTAGTAAAGTAGTTCTGGTGAAACTGACTGTTTACCGTTCGCAATTAATAAATAAATGCGCTGCTTACAACAGCTGTGAGTAACCATAGCAACAGGCAGTCAAAGTACAATACACTAATACAATACAAACTAATACAACAATGAGCGACTTCGTTATTTCTTTTAACATTTAAGGAGAATATGACAACTTTGACGACTGGTATGCTGCTGAAGAAAGAAAAAATGTAAATAAAACGGAGAAACGACACAAAGAGATAACATCGGGAGAATTGAATTAAATAGAATACGAAAAAGATGAGATCAACACGAAAAAAATACTAAATGGGCAGTAAATACACTCAGAGACTTTATTGTTCAAAAAGAAATGGACTCCAGCTTTGAAAATTACACCGCTGCTGCTCTGAATGAGACCCTGCGGGAGTTTTACGCAGCTGTCCAGACAACCAAGGTAAGAGGAGAGTACAGCGTTTCAAGCCGCTGTAGGTCGACTCTCCGATGCTGGACTGGAGAGCCGTCAAATAATGTCGGTGACAGGCCATCGAGGCGAGAGCAGTTTGCGGGCTTACTGGGCTCCGTCAGTCCATGAGAGACGAAGCTGGAGCAACGTACTGTCTGCATCAAGTGCCCATCATGGGCAGTACCCAGCTTTTGTGGATCCTCGTTCAAAGGCCCCTATGTCTGACTTGCCGACTTTTTCAAATTGCACTATAAATGGAAACGTTGAAATTAATTGTAAATAAAAAAGCTAGCATGTAGGCAAATGACCCTGATTAATCTGATTAATTTATTGCCCTCTATAAGCGCAAATCGCTGGAGCCAGAACTAATTTTTTTTTTTTTTTGATTGTTGTTTGATTAATTGTTTTATGTGTAATAAAAAAAATAACTATGCCTACCTTTGTGTTTCATGAAAAAAAAATGCATTTTTGAACCTGAAGGGTTCTACAAGCTGAGCGGACTATAAATATCTCCGGTTGCTAAATAAACCGTCAGGCAAGTTATTATTAGTAAAAACTAGAGATTTAGCCTAATTAAAATATAAACTAATGTTTTAAAAATGTTTTATTTGGCAAGTGACCATGGTATAAGCGGGTTAATGCCCTTCGAGGTGTCCGTTGTAAGGTTTTAATGGACTTCGGCGGAGGCAACCGTCCTCCGCTGCGCGTCGGCCGGTTTACACCTTGCCGTCGTCCATTAAAACCTTACAACGGACACCTCGTCGGGCATTAACCCTTACTTAATGTCCCTTTTAATCCATTAGTTTGTTTGTGTGCTCACTTATTATAGTCACCGGAGAATATTTGTGAAACCTCTGCCTTCAGGTCCCATTAGAGCCAAACAGATACAAGGGAAAGAGGTTGTGCGTGTCTGTGTAATGAAGAGAGTGTGTGTGTGTGTGTGTGTGTGTGTTGGAGAGCAAGAATGAGTCACTGGTGGAAATGTTGTCCAATTTCCTAAAACCACAGCAGTGAGAAGCTCTCGCTCTCTCTCTGAGGATTGCCAGCCAGCAAGTTTCAAAAAGATTTAAGAGCATACACACCTACTGCTGACACCAAAGCTGTGTAGTGTGGCTCACAGATAGCTAGATCAATGGATACTTTATTGATCTCTAAGGGGAAATTCAACCAGGCACGTGCAGAGGGGGGGGGCTTTGGGTGCTCGAGCCCCTGCCCTTTTTCAAAATTAATCGAAAGTGCCCCTCTCAAACAAATAATGATAATATTGTTTTCAATAAAACAAAATGCATTTAATTATAATTAACATGACAATGTGTACAAAACTAAAATAGCCTAAATTCACGTTTATTTTTACGTTTCTGTCAGTCTGAGGTGCCGTTGCCATGACTCGTTGCTATGGGTTGCGTCACTTGCGTGTCTTGCTTCGGACTCGACTGAAGAGGTCAGTCTACGGTTTCGAGGGTCTAAAACTTCGGAGGACGGCAGGCGCGCGCAACCGTAGCAAAAGGTATGCGTTTTAACACGAAAATGCACTAGTGTAAACGACAACGTAGGTATTCCGCAGTCTGATGAGGAACCGAACTGATGCGCTCGAGCCAAAATATATGGTTCTTTCAGTGAGTAAAGTTATCTAGGCTCGACGCCGGCAGGAAAAAATTAACCAAACCATTTTTAAACTTCTTTAAAATTACATATTTTAAAATATTACATAATTCATTGATGACTGTTTGTAATACACCGACCAATCGTCACCTGGCACAAAAAGTTCAAATTTCATTGGACAATGTGAAGTGGAGCGGCAATTTTCTAGTCATTCAGAAATCGTTTAAAAATTACAATCGAATTTACATTTATGAAGCGATCTGGTTCTGCGTCATTGAAACAATGGATGTTAATTGACTACAAAGCACTGCACAAAACCAGCACCAAAAGTCGCTTTAATCGTAAGTAGTATTCAAGTCATGTATTTAGCATATGTAAATTATATTGATACACCGTTTACCATTTGAAAACTATCATAACTTAGTTGATTCAAATTAATGAAGCCCAGGAGCCACCTACAGGCCTATGATGTGAAGTGTTGGCTGACAACAAACACGTGAAATGGTGATTTTTGATAATAGTACAAAACCGGTCAAAAATTGACACATTACAATTTTTTTATGTTTTTTAAAGAAGCCTCTTATGCGCTTCAAGCCTGCATTTATTTGATTGAAAATACAGAAAACAATTATTAAAATTTAAAATAATGGTTTTCTATTTTAAAATAGGCCTACTTAAAAAAATATCACTTATCTCTGATGCAAAGCTGAATTTTCAGCATCATTACTAACCCTAACTTCAGTTTCACATGTTCCTTCAGAAATCATTCTAATATGCTGATTTATTATTATCAATGTTGGAAACAGTTGTGGTGCTCAATGTTTTTTTGATTAATAAAAAGTTAAAAAGAACAGCATTTAATTCAAATAGAAATTATTTTGTAAGTCTTTACTATCCTTGCTGAATAAAAGAAAGAAAGAAAATTACTGACCCCAAACTTTTGAACAGTAGGCTATAGTGGATATTGGTTCAACATATTTCTATTAGAGATAAATGCTGTTCTTTTTGTAACTTTTAAACTCAGAATCCTAAAAAAAGTATCAAAGGTTATAGGTTACTATGTCTATTAAAATAGAAAACCATTATTTTAGATTTTAGGAATATTTCACAATATTACTGTTTTTTTTTTTCTTAAAAAAAAATGAACTACAAAATGTAGCCTTGATCAATTTTTCAATAAGATACTTCTTTCTAAAACATTAAAAATAGTAATGTTTCCAAGCTTATATATATATATATATATATATATATATATATATATATATATATATATATATATATATATATATATATATATATATATATATATATATATATATATATATATATATAAAAAATGCATAAATATATATATGCATGCCCCTTTTTTACATTTGAGCCCGTGCCCTTGAGGAACTCTCTGCACGTCCCTGAATTCAACCATCCATTTTAGTGAAATATAGTATGCACAGAAACACACAGACGGAGCATTTGATTGGATACCTTTACTTGCAAGCAAAGCTCTTCAAGTGGAGTGCGTTGGATCTCAGGTAACTGGTAGTTATCCAGGAGGCTGGCCCTCAGTCCATTATACAGGTGATAACATTTCCCTGGAGACACTCTGCCCAGACACAAACACACATAAAACAAAAGGGACACAGGAAATACAGTCACACTGCATCATTAGGAAAGTCTTTTTGATGAATGCAAATTGCTACTGGCTAAATGTAATCGAGAGTTCAATCATGCATACAGGTAGTGTACAAAAACATTTAGGCCTAAGCCTATGTTTTATTAATTTAGCATACCAAACGAATATACACTCACCGGCCACTTTATTAGGTACACCTGTCCAACTGCTCCTTAACACTTAATTTCTAAGCAGCCAATCACATGGCGGCAACTCAGTGCATTTAGGCATGTAGACATGGTCAAGACAATCTCCTGCAGTTCAAACCGAGCATCAGTATGGGGAAGAAAGGTGATTTGAGTGACTTTGAACGTGGCATGATTGTTGGTGCCAGAAGGGCTGGTCTGAGTATTTCAGAAACTGCTAATCTACTGGGATTTTCACGCACAACCATCTCTAGGGTTTACAGAGAATGGTCCGAAAAAGAAAAAACATCCAGTGAGCGGCAGTTCTGTGGGCGGAAATGCCTTGTTGATGCCAGAGGTCAGAGGAGAATGGCCAGACTGGTTCGAGCTGATAGAAGGGCAACAGTGACTCAAATAACCACCCGTTACAACCAAGGTGGGCAGAAGAGCATCTCTGAACGCACAGTACGTCGAACTTTGAGGCAGATGGGCTACAGCAGCAGAAGACCACACCGGGTGCCACTCCTTTCAGCTAAGAACAGGAAACTGAGGCTACAATTTGCACAAGCTCATCGAAATTGGACAATAGAAGATTGGAAAAACGTTGCCTGGTCTGATGAGTCTCGATTTCTGCTGCGACATTCGGATGGTAGGGTCAGAATTTGGCGTCTACAACATGAAAGCATGGATCCATCCTGCCTTGTATCAACGGTTCAGGCTGGTGGTGGTGGTGTCATGGTGTGGGGAATATTTTCTTGGCACTCTTTGGGCCCCTTGGTACCAATTGAGCATCGTTGCAACGCCACAGCCTACCTGAGTATTGTTTCTGACCATGTCCATCCCTTTATGACCACAATGTTCCCAACTTCTGATGGCTACTTTCAGCAGGATAATGCGCCATGTCATAAAGCTGGAATCATCTCAGACTGGTTTCTTGAACATGACAATGAGTTCGCTGTACTCAAATGGCCTCCACAGTCACCAGATCTCAATCCAATAGAGCATCTTTGGGATGTGGTGGAACGGGAGATTCGCATCATGGATGTGCAGCCGACAAATCTGCGGCAACTGTGTGATGCCATCATGTCAATATGGACCAAACTCCCTGAGGAATGCTTCCAGCACCTTGTTTAATCTATGCCACAAAGAATTGAGGCAGTTCTGAAGGCAAAAGGGGGTCCAACCCGTTACTAGCATGGGGTACCTAATAAAGTGGCCGGTGAGTGTATATTAAATATTAAAATTATATTGCATTAGTTTAAACTAAAAACCTGTATTTTGTTATACTTATTTAACATTTTATTTGATTTGAATACACTGAACTGAATTCTGTAATTCTCAGGGAGGGGCAGATGTGGCTCAGACTTTACGCCGATAGTCAACGGTTTGTCTATGCAAGTCTAGCCAAAGCTTGCTGATGTGAAAGTCAATTTGCTTTCCCATGAATAATGCAGTGGTATGGAGTTACTGTGGCAACGGGGCAGTGCGTGTGAATGGACAGGTAATAATAATTCATTACATTTATATAGCGCTTTTCTAGACACTCAAAGTGCTTTACATAGATGGGGGGAATCTCCTCAACCACCACCAATGTGCAGCATCCACCTGGATGATGCGACGGCAGCCATAGTGCGCCAGTACGCCCACCACACACCAGCTTACTGGTGGAGAGGAGACAGAGTGATGAAGCCAATTAGTATATATATTGGGATGATTAGGAGGCCATGATAGACAGAGGCCACTAGGGGCAAATTTGGCCAGGATGCCGGGGTTACACCCCTACTCTTTCGAAAGACATCCTGGGATTTTTAATGACCACAGAGAGTCAGGACCTCGGTTTAACGTCTCATCCGAAGGACGGTGCTCTTTGACGGTATAGTGTCCCAATCACTATACTGCCCTACAAAGGCAAAGTGCAGTAACTACATATTTGGTCAAAATTGAGTTTAGACTGAAAATGGGCTTCATAACACCTCCTTTGTCTTGTGACAAAAGCTCTTGGTCCAACTGGGTCCCGTTTTAGAGAAATCACTATGTCAAATTTGCAGTAACTACTAATTTGAAAACTTTAGAGGCATTTTTCTCAGTTTCAATGGTGGCGTAGTTACTGCACTTAGCCTTTGTAGGGCAGTATACTGGGGCGTTAGGACCCACACAGACCACAGGGTGAGCACCCCCTGGTGGCCTCACTAACACCTCTTCCAGCAGCAACCTGGTTTTCTCATGAGGTCTCCCATCCAGGTACTAACCAGGCTCAGCCCTGCTTAGCTTCAGTGGGCAACCAGTCTTGGGCTACAGGGTGATATGGCTGCTGATAAGAGGGGGTACACATTTGCCCATTTGTGAACAAGTATGAAATTGAAATGGTGTGTCAGAGCCTGTGCTGAGCAGTAGGGCAGATTCATGTGCAAAGCTAGTGACTGACATATTATCTCTCTTTCATACAAACAAACACACTCTCGCTCACTGTCTAAAAAGCATGAGTCACTGTGCCAATTTAAACCCCAACATGTAGACACCAGACAAAACTGCGCATACACAAAGCTTCAGTTTTTCAATGCAAACTAAACATCATCAAAAACATCTTTAACATATTCCCAATTACAGTAGATTTACAGTCCATTTAGAGTAAATAAACACAAAGAGAGAACCAAACAGGATTTACGTATATGTGAGAAATGTGGCCTTCAACTTCAAGAAAAGCCAACTGGAAGATTTTTTTTTTTGTTCACTTTCCTATCAAATGACTGAGATAACAAAAGACTGAGATAACAATGAAGCTATTCAAGACCACATCTTTCCTCTCTGTGTGGACTTTAAAAAAAAAAACTTGAGAGAAGCTTGGTCTCGACTGAGATGGAGGACAGAAAGACCTTTCATGAACAAAAATACTAGTCATGAAAAGACCCGAGGATGTGAAAAGATGAAAGGAGAAGTGTTATTAAATTCAGATTAATCAGGGTTTGAAATTCTATCATTATTTACCCTCATGTTAAAAACCTATATGACATTATTTCCGCAGTGGGGGAAAAAAAAATATATATAAAAAAAAAATATTGTGTTCCACACAATAAAAGTAATGGACTCTCATTTTTGGGTGAACTAACCCTTTAATGTTAATCAAATAACAAAAAAATAACAAAAAAATCATTCACTGCTCTTGACTGCCCCATCAACACTGTGAAGGCCCATGAACACCTCAACACAGTCATCTCCTCACCGGCCGGATGACACAACCCAACCAGATGAACTGGATAAATATCGTGAAAGTTCTGATCACATCTGACTCCTGACATTATGCTGCCTAACTCATAATCATACACTGTTCGTTCGTTGGCCAAAGGAGGACTGGCCCCCTGACTGAGCCTGGGTTCTCCCAAGGTTTTTTTCTCCATTCTGTCACCTGATGGAGTTTTGGTTCCTTGCCACTGTTGCCTTTTTCGCCTCTCTTCGCTTTTGTCGCCATTGGCTTTTGGCTTGCTTAGTTGGGGACATTTAACATTTAATTTTGAATTTAACAATACTATTACAACATTGTTTTCCTGTTATCTCTGTAAAGCTGCTTTGAAACAATTTGTATTGTAAAAAGCGCTATATAAATAAAGGTGACTTGACTTGACTATAATTTTAATTTTCATTGTTTTGTATTAAAAGCTACAAAAGTTAGAGTGAAAACTATATATTTTATGTAACTATAAACTATTATGTTTTTTTTATACAATTGACAAATTTATTCAATTTCTTTAGTATTTATTTATTTGTAATAAATAGACCTACGTGAAAAAATTAAGCACCGTTTAATTTATATATTTGTTTCATTATATTAATTTGTCCTTTTGCTGAAATAGTTTTTTTTTTGTGTGATATCAAAGTTGGTGTTGAGAATTATAAAATTTTAAAGGTTTTAAAGTCTAACATTTTGATAGTGCAACAACCTCATTTCAAGCAAAAATAACTATTGTGAAATATAATGACTCTTATAAAACGGTTAGTTCCAATCCTTGATTCTGATTGGTCAATAGCTGTGTTTTATGCACGATAAAACACGGCTATGACCGCTTCACCCAACGGTTCTATGTATCACTACACAACACCCCTAGCAACCACCTTTAGCAATTTAAACATGTTTGATCTCATTGATATTGTTCATTGAAGCTAGAATAGAGTATTGTGAGACATCGAGTAAGCGACTGTACCTGCATTTACAGTAGACATAGCATTTTCCTTCAGGTCAGTCCTATATTCATAATACAAAAATCAGTTTGAATGTCCGCTGCGATATCTTGTCCTTTTAACAGTTAAGGGGTTTTCCGTTCCTATAGTCCATGAGCCAGGGGGGTTGATCAGTATCATCGGGGGACAAATGCTATCATTGTTTTTTGGCAAGGTATACACCCCTAGTACTAGAAAAATCACGATAGCAGTGAAGGGGTAGTAGCAAAATCACTTTTTTCAGCTTATGAAGTTACTAACCCCCTAAAATAAATGCCATTTTTGAAATCTGGTGTATATCTGGTTTAGGTTCATGCTAGGGATATTGTCAATATTCTATAATATGGTGCTTGGTATCGTTGAAAAGGGGACCTTTTAGGCTTTCATTTAAGCCCAGTACTGAATCTGTCTGACAAACACAAAGGTCACATGACTTCTTTAAACCAGAAATAACACTAATAAGAAATAACACAGAATAACATTTTTTCACAATTTCCACCTAAACTGTATGCTTTTTTTTGTCACTGTGGCATGAAAGAACACCAGGGACACAAAACTCAACAACTTCAATACTCAAGGCACTCTGATGACTCAGAAAATTTATAATATACCCATACTATTTATTTGTGAGAGCCACAATTAGACTTGTGCAGCCAGCACAGAATAGAATGGACAAATAGAACACCCTATTTGTCCAGGGCCAAATGGCCTATTTATTCATGTACAGTTGTAATAAAAAGTAATTGTTTCAATAGTGTTGTCAACATAACACTTGTAAGTGGTTTAACAAAATGTTTCTATCATGTATTTTGATATTCACCCACTTTTCAGTCAGAAAGTAGCTCATGCACGGAATGATGATGGATTTTGACAGTTTGACAAGGTTTTGTCAGTTTTGTGAAAAGATTTCAAAAACGGAATTTATTTTAGGGGGTTAGTAACTCCATAAGCTGAAAAAAGTGATTTCGCTACCACCCCTGCACTGCTATCGTGATTTTTCTAGTACTAGGGGTGTATACCTTGCCAAAAATCACTATGAGACTTTGTCCCCCCAGATGATACCGATGGACCAAATTTGGGGCCCTGGCTCATGGACTACTATAGTCATCTGTCAGTTGCGTCTTTCTTCTCCGTGATCACAAGTTTGAGTCCTTTCAATGTAAAAGTCTTCTCTACTGACTGACTCACTCATAAATACAGTCTCATGCCGCCATCTATTGGCGAAATAATCTATGCGACTTTCTGTTGCTGTTTACGGTCAGGGACTATTTTTTCCAGCGGAGGGAAGGCTTTTAGTGATTTTACTTCATGAAAGTTGCATAGATATATATTTTTCGACTTGAATATTTTTTTGTGTGGTAACCGTTTTATAAAAGCAATAAGGTACTCGAGGCAAGTGCTGTATTGTGAATAAGTAACGGCTGAAGGGGTTGCAGAACAACGCCCTTCAGCCGTTACTTATTCACGATACAGCACAGCCTCTCATACCTTATTGCTTACAAATTGTGATATAATAATTTGGTCATATCACCCACCCCTACAAATAGCACAGGTCATATGGATAGCATTTTTGTTGGTTTTCAAATTTTTTTTTATAGGTTTGGTCACTATGAACTGTCAGAAACTGCTGTATCGATTATAATCTCCATTTTCTACAAAAGTACTACAGAATAAAGCAATATGTGAAGAAATTAATTTCTTTAAGTTTTATAAAAATTCACTTTGGAATAGAAGCTAAAATCCAACAATAGTGTGATACAAACAAAATTCACAAAATCAATTTTATCCCACAGCATTCCGGTGATACATGCATACACTGCATATCCTCCTGAGAGGTTTGACATTCTTCCACGGGGTCCAATTCCTCCGACTGAAAATGGTTTTGATACTTTTGAATGGATTGGTTTTGATACTTGTGAATGGATTGAGGAAGAGCTGCTGATATATGAAGGGAATGACAAAGGAGGATAAATAAGGGGAGGGAGAGAGGGAGAAAGATCTGTACCTGCCAGCACGGCCCTTCCTCTGTTTGGCGTTGGCTAAGCTCACCCACTCCGCTGTCATGGTCCTGATATTGTTCTGGGTGTCAAAATGAGTTTCCTTAATCTTCCCTCCATCGATCACATACACAACATCGTCTATCGTAATACTGAAAAAGACAGAGTTTGAAAAGAGAAATATAAGGTAATCATGATGACATGGAAGTAGAGGTAAAAATGTCCTCTAAAGTCAAAATTGGCTAAATTTATAGTCTTAATAAATGTCCCTGGTCATGATTCATTAGGTCACATTCTAAGAGGGGAATAAAAACTTTCCTGACGTCTGAAACATTTTTGCCTGTAACAAAGGCCAATAATATCATGTGCTAATGTTTCCTCCTCTCCCCCAATTCAAACAAATGCCAATGGATAAAATCAAGTCCATTCTCGCATTATTTCTCACTGAATATTCCGGTTCACTAAGAAATGTGTCTCTTACAGTCACCATGACATCAAAATAGTAATTTCTTCAGTGTTTATTCTAAATTATGTATCCATGCACATAATTATTATTTTTTTTATTCATGTGTAATCTTTAAATCATTACAATGTCGCCTTCCCCTTGGAATGACATCTCTTCTCTAATGGCGATCAATTCTCAATGGACAAAATCAACTCTGCCCTACACGGTCTCATTCGAGAAACTGTTACTTACGGATTACTGTTACTGCACTTGGATATACGCACAACAGAGAAGAAAAGAAGAACGTAACTTCTGTTTAATGACAACTTTAATGGAAGTTAAATATTTAACAAGCTTAGAAAATGATTTTATCACATTATTGTCATGTTAAAGAATATAGCGTCTCCTGGCTTTACTTTTGAAGCAGTTAACATTTACTCTGGCGCAGTTCCTTGCCCCATTTGGCTAAAATTCACAGGTGAAATACAGTAATTTTATTAGGAATCCAAGTGATTGAGAATTCTGCGTGAAAACAAAAATGTCCTCATCAGGTTCAAAATGGTCACGCAAATTCACTGTGCAAACAAAGCTGCTTGTGCTTTCAACACTACACTGTTGACAATGGCCGTGCCCTAAATGTGTATTTTTTTCTTTTATTGTTTAAGTATGCCACTGCCGCTGTCTTTCTAAAGGCAACTTGAATATTTATTAATTTAATCATCTTTAAGCAATATATGGGTAACTTCCCACAAGATACCATTTAGTCCAGGTGATATGTGAAAATTGAAATGAAACTTGGTGAACATGTACAGTTCCTCCCTGGGGGCCTATTACAGAAATATTCTAATTACCTTTTTACCTAAAGATCCTAATTACCCTGCATTACCATTAGAATCATATCTTATCTGTTTGGTAACCATGGTAATTTCAGTTAGGACCTCATTTAGAACAAAAGCTATTACAAAATTATATTGAACTAATTTCTTAACTTAACTTAACTACAGATAGGAAAATGGTATTACAGAAGCATCCTAACTCCACAAAAAATCCTGAAAACTGTCGTAACTTTAGGACAACCCCCACTGGTGTCCTACCTTCAAAATTATTTGAAAGCCAACTATAAAAATCCCATAATAATAGCCCTATCTGAGAATGAGTTCATATTTGTTAATGATACAAGATAAAGAACAGCGATGTTTGATGGTGGAAAGACTTTGTTAACCCCCAAATGATGTGCTGCACTTTGACAACAAAAGAAAAGACTCCTATGAAAAAAAACAAAAGACTCCTATGAAATAAAAGGATTAGGCATTGCCTTTTCTACCAAGCTTATGAAAACTTTACTTAATGAAAAGAACCACTTATTTTGTTTCCCCATTTTAATTTCAGTTATTTCTATTATCTGAGTTTTTCCATTTTACTTCCCAGCAGCTGTTTGCGTGTAGTTGGTTGCTTGGTAACATACCTGAGATTTTGTAAGATAGGATAAGACTCCTAAATCAACATAAGATTTGCTTCTGTAATACAAATTTGTGCAAAAGCCTAAATTAACTTGTCAGATCTTAACTTAAGACAGAAAGTTTCTGTAATAGCGTAATACGCCCCCTGAACATTTTCAGAAATGGAGCAATCGTAAAAACGCTCATGGCAGCTATGGCGACCATTTTGCTTTCCGCCATAACTAAATTATGTATTTTGTATATTATCTCCTGAACCAAACATGATAACACAGAAATTGTGATATCTACCCCTATGTTGATGATCAAGGATTAGAATGATACCATATACAACATCAAACTGTTCAGGTGAATAGTTACTGGCGAATTAAGTGACCTTGTGAGAAGGATTACAATGAAATCTCAGTATCTGAGAATATCATCTGAAGCCACACTAAAAGATTTTTAAAACCTTATATTTTCAAAATGTGAGACCACAAACATGACGATAAAAATTTCATAGATTTATCTGTTTTGTTCCTCTAGTGTGTGGAGTGCTCTAACGTGAAATCTCGCAAAAACTCGAGTCAAACGTGAATTTAAAGTACACAAACATGGCGGATGACTGGCAAGAGGAAATGGTCCATATAGTATATGGATTGCTTTTTAAAGGACCCATAAATTATGCCATTTAAAGTCTCCTAATTTTGTTTTGGAGGGATCATACAACAGGTTTACATGCATCAAAGGTAAAAAAAACGGTTACATTTTCTCAAAATAAACATTGCACATCACCACATTTTTCAAGGATTCTCAAACGACTCATCCCTCCTTTCCCCGAGCTACTTTGATCTGATTGGCCAGACAGCTCAGTTTGTTGTGACTGGTTTACTGCATATAGCGTGGTACTGCATGGTCGATTTTACCACATCAATCTGAGTGCGAGTCTGAGGATGAAACATTGGAAGAACTAGTCATTCAACCTGAACCTTCATTACAAGGACGACTTGAGCAAGACATTTCTCAGTGATACACTACTCAGTTTGATGTACATTACGCAACTGTAATTCCTCACCATCAGCATTAACAAGCGTATGTCCATCAAAAAAACGATGTGTATTTTTCCCATTTATTCCAGTGAACATGTGGGAACTGTATCAATAACGGTGCATACATTAGCCGAGCTCTAGCGTGAATGACGGATGTAACAAACGGTAAAACAATATTGCTACATACTTTATCTTTACTAAAAGTAGTAAGAACAACAGACAATCTGCATTAGTAGACACAGTTTAGGTAAGTGACCCACAGCTGATTAGCTGAAGTATTTCAGTAAGACAGTGATAACATGATTTAGCCAGTTAGCAGGAGACCTAAACAATATAAAACACAAAACTAAGTATTTTGAACACTGGTAGAAAATATATACATCAATAATTAGTCATACTTACAGGTTGTGATTCTGAGGAGCAAGTTGATCCAAATAAGCTGGGACCCATCTTTCTAGAGCAAGCATTTTGTGAATCCTGCATTGAACTGAGATTTGAGAAGCAGTTGTCAGTAAAATGAAGGAAACACAGCAAAAGTTTGGGATTAACTGCAGTGGTATCGTGGTAAAGATGAATTTTAACCTCTGATTCTTCACAGTCTCACCCTTTGGAAGTGAAGATAAACCGAATTTACTTTCACAGCGTAGAGCACTGCGTCTTGCAACATGATATCCACACATGTTCTGTCCATGCAGAACGTACTCTGGCATTATGCAAATGTAGTAAATTGTGATGCATGAAGTTTGCGAAAATAGATTTGAACTCCAAACGACTCGTTTGAGCGGTTCAGAGTAGACTCTTTATTTTGAGATAAACTAACTTTATATATCATGCACTTTCAGCTTTACAAATTTGCAGACTGTATGAAAGGTAATTTTCAAAAATCCATCATAAGAGCACTTTAAGCCAGGGACACACCAAGCCAGCGGTATGTCATCGGGCAACGTAGGGCAGTTTTTAAGCGTTGGCCAACTTGGTGTTTTCGGCTCTAGTCAACACAGTCGGCTTTCATCAGTGCTTGTCCTTTGGGTTGGGTTGGGTTGGGTTTGTCCAAAAAATAAATGAATAAATGTTTATCCAGCGGATAATCCCCTCGAATATCTTGTAGTGTGTACCCAGCATAAGTGCGTCTCTGAAAACAGACATCATGAACAGACCAATAAGTGTCCAGCTGAAATTCAAGACATGCGAGTTGGTTGATGTGATTGAGGAAATGGGAAATCTCTTCGCAGAGGATAGCAACAACCTTCTGAAGCTGAACTCTAGAGAATTAGCAAACCTAGCTGTTGTGGATGTTGTTTGGGTTGTAGAGGGGATGGGCTAAGAGCAGTACAAACTATTTATTGCAGAGAAGATGCAGGGCACAAAATGCATCACTTCCCCCTTGAAGAGGAACAAGCTCCCTCTTTTTAAAACCGCTCCGATAAAAGGACAGTCCAAGACAAAACTCGCTGAAAAATTACTGTGCACTGTTTTCCAGACTCTACATTGTCTATGTAAAGACTGAAACAATCAGACACATAACTATTTGTTACATTTAACAAATAAGCTTCAAAGCCCACTCTTATGAATTAAACATGCCCCCAAAAGAGACAAGAGCATGAAAGGTTTCAGCCGCCAGGGCGACGATCAGATAAGTCTTTATTGCTGTGAAAAATGTGGTCATGTGGTCAGGACCTCAGCCATAGGAAAGACCAACAGACATTAAAAGTGACTTTCCTGCATTAATTTATCGACCGATTGATCTATAAATGAGCATGCATCCCAGAACATTTTGTGAATGATTACTGTCTTGTGTAATGTCTTTTAATACTATTATTTTGTTGATGCTGTATATTTTACAATAGAATCAATGGTCACCTATACCATGTTTGGTCTCTATAAATTGGTACTTAAATCGAAATGATCGTCAAGTCAAGTCACCTTTATTTATATAGCGCTTTTTACAATACAGATTGTATCAAAGCAGCTTCACGGTGATAACATGAAAATAATACAACAAAGTTTGTTTCTAGAAGAATCATCCACCTTTAGGCAGGCAGATCAATAATATTATTGATTGTGTATAATAATATGATCGTGTATATGATATGTTGATAGCTGTGCAACATATTAGTATTACAAGAACCTTTAATAGTTTCTTCATCAGCAACCAATCCAGCAGCACGCTTAAAACAAAGGGTCATACATCCTCCCAACAGTGGAATCTCCCGCTTGGAAATCCCCCCTTTCTTATTGGTTGAGCAAACCCTGAAAGGTGGGACCTTTCTCAGGCTTTAAATGGTCTATACACAAGCCCTTCCCTCTCTTGGCCTTCTCTTGTATGTTCGGATTGCTGTCCTGCAGGGCCGCACCAGGCCCCAGACTCAAGGGCAGCAGGCCTTGACTCACAACCAGCCATGTGCTCATTCAGGAGAGAGAGGACTCTCTAAACCACAACAGAATCAAGGACAACCTCAGGAGTTTGGCACCACATCTTCATTCAATGCAGAAGTAGTCCATCCCTCCCTTCCTCCCTTCTCCTGGTTGCTTTACGTGTCCTCTCCGGCCCAGGGGCTGCAGGCCACAATCTGCACTCCAGCTATGGGAACAGAGTCAAACCAACCACGCAAGTTCATCACCATTACTTCAGTCAACACCAAGGAAATCGATTGAGACTCATGGGACCATCAAAAATCCTTCTTCAGGAACTTCACGATATGTTTCACTGCAAAGGCCATGCAAGTATACATTTAATGAGGTGTTCTGGAAAATAATAACCTGATGGTTCTTTTCATAGTTAAATGGATATTTCCCATAGTTTCATTTCCTGCTTCTGGTTCCATTCTGTCACTCACCACTTTACCTATGCATGCATGTGTGTGTGTTTAGATTAGTTCTGTTTGTGATTTAGTTAATAAAACTTGTGCACAATACCTATTTGTTTCTGATTCTCTGCTTGCAACAAAGTTTATTTTACAATCTTGATCTTTGTACATGCTAAGAAATAATTATTTTTCTGTGGCCATGAAAGATACCCTTTTCTTAGAATAAATTAATCAAAAGAGTTTGTTGGACAAACTGATTAAGTGATTGTAATATTAATTTAGCTACATCCAGTTAATCCAATTAACTGACTCAAATATGTATAAAAAAAATCATAAGTTTTAGCCAACTCGTTACACCTGTCAGACCAGTGTTGGGAACCTAGAAAACATCTTCAAAAAAGAAAATCAGGCCTACCCTCCATCACTCTCACTTGATGGTGGACTACGCTTGGGAAACAAGGCTGATCTGCCTAGAAAACAATACAAGCAGTGCCCCAGACAGTGAGGTCTAAATCAACAGCAGAAACCAGGCGTAGCTAAAACCTTCAATGATTTTTCCAGCAAGATCTTCATACCTTATATCAAATAGAAACTTGAAAGGGTCAACAGAATGGATGTTGTATGGGACTACTATGAAGTTAAAAGCTTAAAGTCCCAGAAGCAGGGAAAGGGGACAAGAACAAGAATGGATAGAAAAAACAAGTGAACAAACCAACTGGAAAGGCTTCCTGAGAATGGACAAAAAACAAACAGAGCTCTTTTACTTTGACAAGGAACCTTGTGGAAATGTCAGCTACCAAACAAGATGTTTAGACATGTGGACCTAATTATCTCACCCACAAAAATCTGATCAGATTGCCCCTTGCACACATGAAGAGGCACATACAAGGATGCTACTCCACGCAGCCAGTGCTGCAAGAAAAGGATTAAAAAAAGATTACTCTGCACACTGTGGACCCACTGTTGTGGTTCTAGCCATTGCACATGTGTCAGAGCTGGACATTGAGGAGTTGTGGGTGGTATTTGGGACTGGCAAGAACTTCAGATACATACCTGGTGATTAAATTTCCAAATCTCTGGGTCCTGAAAGGCTTTTCCTATGTTCCTGTGTATGCCTTCACTGGCTGTGACACAGTCTCTGCATTTGCAACCAGGGGTAAGAAGACAGCATGGGAATCCTAGAATGCAGATGACATGGCAACAGAGGCCTTCATGTCTCTGTCAAAGGCTTCAAAAAGCATTCCAGAGGAGGTCATTTCCATTGTGAAACTCTTCACAATTCTCCTCTATGATCGCATCAGCAGCGAATTCAACATCGATCAAGCGCGTCTTGAGTGGTTCACAAAGAAAAGAATTGAGCAAATCCCCCCAACTAAGGATGCACTGGTGCAGTCAAGTCAAGTTACCTTCATTTATACAATGCTTTTTACAATACAGATTGATTCAAAGCAGCTTTACAGTGATAATAGGAAATTCATTCAACAAAGATTGTTTTGGCCATACAGCAGCTCTAGGAGAAAATCATTGTCCAGCTTAAGTACGTTTTTTATTGATTCATTTCCATTGTAAAAATTATTAGCTATTAACTTAGAGACCGCTTACACGACACTGTTCTCAACTGAAAACAGAAAACCCTCAATGCACTCTAGCCGTTCATCCACACGACAACGGCGCCCTGGTGGCCCGAGAACGCAAACCCTGAAATAGGTTTCAAAGTGCAAGCTCTTAAAAATGTTCTCAATAAAAATGATACCGTTCACATCTCTGTGTAAACTTCAATAACGCAAATCTGTGAAAATGGCAAAGGCATGCACAGGTGCATTACGTGTTCAGTCCACAGGCATGCATGTTTGAATACATGGGGGTAGATATCTTTTATATCTGTTATCATGTTTGATTCAGGAGATATGATACAAAATACATCATTTGGTAATGGCGGAAAGTAAAATGGCTGCCACAAGGCGTTTCTGCGATGGCTCCATTTCTGAAAATGTTCAGGGCACCAAACTGAACAAGAGTACCAAGTTTCATGCTTTATGAAAAAGTGAACATATCACATCCAATTTTGCACATATCACGTGGACTAATTAGTTAACATTAGTAAATGCAATAAATAAAACCAGTTAACGATGAGCAATACATTTGTTATAGTATTTAATAATCTTTGATAACGTCAATAAAAAAAATGCAATTGTTTATTGTTTGTTCATGTTCATTAAATATTAACAGATAAAACGGTAACACTTTACGGTAAGGGTACATGAATTATCATGAATTCATGTATAAATTCATGCATGAATTATGCATTCATTCATGCATTAATATCTCATGAATCATCAGGAACTAACACGAGTTCAACGTTTTTCATTCATGACTTCATGGATGAACAACACCTTAATTAAAACATTAACTAAAATGAGCACATCATCATGAATTATGATTTATTACGCATGATCATGATGTTTTCTTTGTTCTTTGTCTAGGTCAGTGACCTTGTCACCACTTTAGTTGAGGGCCCACACACATGATGAAGTCATTGATAATAGATAATGCTTAGTTAATGATGACTACTGTATTGGACAGACCCCAAAATAGACCAATCACAGCTCATAGCACACAAATTCTGTTAATCAAATACAGCAGTCATCATTAACTAAGCATTATCTATCAATGACTTCATCATGTGTGTGGCCCCTCAATAAAGTGGTGACTAGGTCCTTTGAAACACTGATCAACAATGTGCTATTAATGGTGGCATAACTATGAACAGTGTTTCAAAGGACCTAGTCACCACTTTAGTGGAGGCGCCACACACAAGATGAAGTCATTGATAGATAATGCTTAGTTAATGATGACTACTGTTAACAGATTAACAGAATTTGTGTGCTATGAGCTGTGATTGGTCTATTTTGGGGTCTGTCCAATACAGTAGTCATCATTAACTAAGCATTATCTATCAATGACTTCATCGTGTGTGTGGCCCCTCAACTAAAGTGGTGACAAGGTCACTGACCTAGACAAATAACAAAGAAAACATCATGATCATGCGTAATAAATCATAATTCATGATGATGTGCTCATCTTAGTTAATGTTTTAATTAAGGTGTTGTTCATCCATGAAGTCATGAATGAAAAACGTTGAACTCGTGTTAGTTCCTGATGATTCATGAGATATTAATGCATGAATGAATGAATGCATAATTCAGGCATTAATTTATACATGAATTCATGATAATTCATGTACCCTTACTGTAAAGTGTTACCGATAAAACTTAGTTTGTTTTAGTTCATGTTAATTTTTAACATTTACTAATACATTATTAAAATCAAAAGTTGAATTTGTTAATGTCAGTTAATGAACTGTGAATTAACATTAACACACAATGAACGACTGTATTTTATTAACTAACATAAACAATGAGCCTTACATGTATTACTGTATTTATTATTCTTTGTTAGTTGCTGTTAGTTAATACATTAATGTTAACAAATAAGATAAGATAATTTTGTAAAGTGTTACCAATATACTATATGAAATAAGAAAAAGCTGAAATAACAGTAATGAATCTCTAATAACTGATCAAAATTCACCATCATAGACTGCAGATGTTTATTACCAGAGACCAAACATTTCAGAGGCAGAACAGCCTGATGATACTGAATGCAATTAAAAAGAGCTCCATTCATGAATTTATTTATGAAACCCCATCAAATTCTGTCTGCTTTCAACTCTGTTGAGTTTGTTTGTACAGAGTACAGACGACACTCAAAGTCTGTTTTAAAGTTGTGTGTTGTTGAGTTTTAATTAGCTCCATTGCTACTTGGCCACTGCATGGTTCAACTTTTTCATACTAATGCCACCAGTAAGAAAAGCAGCAACAAGAGTTAATTATTCGTTATCAAACAAAACTGACAAATGGTTATTTGAATCTTGACAGAGATTCTTTTTATCATACAGTACAACATACAGAAAAGCACAAAACTCATACACAGGAAAAAAAAATCATTTTTATGATTATGAACACACACACAAGCACACCTGGTTTCTGCGATGTTGGTAGCGATCACAATCTTGCGCACTCCCGGGGGCGGCTTTTTGAACACCTGAGGGGAGAAAAGTGTAATTCATGAAAATAATGTTTGAGGCGCTAGACTTCACATGGAGCTTAGCGAATTCAATTCAGCAGTCAGATGGGAGGGAAAGATCGCATTTGAGAGCTGTTGTGGGAGGCAGAGACCTTGCCACAGCTGTCTACAACGCTCACCTGAGTCTGAGAGACCGTGGGCATCAAAGAGTGGAGGGGGATGATGATAAACCAATCTGAAAGAGAGCCGAGATTTGAGGAACTGTGTATTTGTCATTTCTTCTGCGTAAAGACAATTGTAGCTGTGCCCGAAAATGTAGGTTTTGACACTTCTTTCAATGAGTGGGTCACGGACCATTATTGTTTCATACTTTGAAACAATTTTGCACTATTTCATGAAAACTGATTCATTTTGTTGCTCCTATAAGAGAACGCATTAGCTCAGAAGAGCTGTTCTAAATTTGAATAAAGAGAGGTAACAGTGAATTGGTCCGCAGGAAATTGCGCTTCCCTCTTTATCTTTATAGCACACTTCCCATTGATATAAATGGATACACCACATTCTCTGATGCACTGTAACTGTAGCTCTTACCATTGCTGGCTCAATGCAATCTCTCTCTTTCTATCGCACAAGCAAAGAGTGAGGAGCGAGCCTTTCATACCATTTTATCCATTTCACTGATTCAACAAATCAGTTTGAGCAAACAGACAATATGATTAATATTTATTAGCCCTGCTGCCTGTCAGACCTTATAATCTTTATAATTATTAGTAGTTTTAGTATTACAATTATTTCATTAATAGTACTTTTTTACTTAAACAGAATGACCAATAATGTCTCAATATCATCACCAGCCTATAATTATGCATTCATAAGTTTTATTTCATACATACAAATTTTAGTTCTACTTACTTCAGTTTAATCATAAAAAATAAAAAAAACTTGAGTGATGTTTCTTTTTTTAATGAAGATGCATTCATATTGTGCATCCGGAAAGTATTCACAGCGTTTCAATTTTATTATGTTACAGCCTTATTCCAAAATGGATTAAATTCATTATTTTACTCGAAATTCTAGAAACAATACCCCATAATGACAATGTTTGTTTGAATGAAATCTTTGCAAATTTATAATAATAATAAATAAAATAAAAATAAATCACATGTACATAAGTATTCACAGCCTTTGCTCAATACTACTGTATGTTGAATACCCTTAGATTACAGCCTCAAGTATTTTTGAGTATGATGCTACAAGATTGGCACACCTATTTTTGGGCAGTTTTTCCACATTCTTCTTTGCAGAACCTCTCAAGCTCCATTAGGTTGGATGGGGAGCGTCGGTGCACAGCCATTTTTAGATCTCTCCTGAGCTGGGTCACTCAAGGACATTTACATAGTTGTCCCGTAGCCACTCCCTTGTTATCTTGGCTGTGTGCATAGGGTCGTTGTCCTGTTGGAAGATGAACCTTCACCCCAGTCTGAGGTCCAGAGCACTCTGGAGCAGGTTTTCATTGAGGATGTCTCTGTACATTGCTGCATTCATCTTTCCCTTGATCCTGACTAGTCTCCCAGTCCCTGCTGCTGAAAAACATCCCCACAGCATGATTCTGCCACCACCATGCTTCACTGTAGGGATGGTATAGGCCAGGTGATGAGTGGTGCCTGGTTTGCTCCAGATATGATGCTTGCCATTCAGGCCAAAGAGTTCAATCTTTGTTTCATCAGACCAGAGAATTTTGTTTCTCATGGTCTGAGAGTCCTTCAAGTGCCTTTTGGCAAACTCCAGGCGGGCTGTCATGTGCCTTTTACTGAGGAGTGGCTTCCGTCTGGGCACTCTACCAAACAAGACTGATTGGTGGAGTGCTGCAGAGATAGTTGTTCTTCTGGAAGGTTCTCCTCTCTCCACAGAGAAACACTGGAGCTCTGTTAGAGTGACCATCGGGTTCTTGGTCACCTCCCTGACTAAGGCCCTTCTCCCCCGATCACTCAGTTTGGCCGGGCGGCCAGCTCTAGGAAGAGTCCTGGTGGTTCCAAACTTCTTCCATTTATGGATGAGGGAGGCCACTGTGCTCATTGGGACCTTCAAATGCTACAGACATTTGTCTGTACCCTTCCCCAGATCTGTGTCTTGATACAATCCTATCTCGGAGGTCTACAGGCAATTCCTTGGACTTCATGGCTTGGTTTGAGCTCGGACAGGCACTGTTAACTGTGGGACCATATATAGTGAAGGAATACAAATTTATCAAATGTTTAATTCCAATAGTATAAACTGATCAAGTTTAGTAGACTGATTTCTCCAACAAGAGTATCCTTTCCTGCTAGCTCTATTGTATTTTAAATGAGTAAAATTACTGAGACTCAAACCCTTTGTCTCTATGATAATGTTAATGTTTGAGCAATCCAGGCTGATGGGATTAGTATCTCAAGGATCCGAATGCTGATGAGATCAGGGCTGGGGAATTTCCGGTAACGAGCGGACTTCCGTACTACATTTGCATGCTTTGTTTGAATTTGTCTCCACCTCCAGAAGTCCCTCCTCTTAAAATGCCTATAATATACCATGAAAAGTTACTTTAATTTAGACTCGTGACTAGCTTGAAGACTACAGCAACGAACAAGCTGGTGTGCTCAATAAAGAATCCTGCTTAAGATACTGCCCGAGTCTCCTGGTCTTCGCTTCGGAGTTTCTACACGTTAGAAGAAATAAGTTCACTACATATGGTGCCGTGACCCGGATAGAATTAACTTCACCTGAATCCAGATTGGAATTCAAGCTCAAAGATCTGACTGCATTCCAGACTGAATCACCTGAATCCAGATTTGAAACAAAGATCTCAACAAAGACTGAGTTCCAGAACTGAATCTCAACAAAGATCTCAACAAAGCTGACTGAACTCCAGAACTGAATCTCAACAAAGAACAAACCTTTTCTGACTGAGTTCCAGACGGAATCTTTTCATACAAACAACGATTTGGTGAGTTTCACTCTATTCAAAGAACCGCTGAAGACCAGTACAAATCTCTGCGCTGTCAGAGAACCGTTATCAGACAGCTGCAGTGTTTGGTTAACGAAGTTACCGTTTAAAAGTTTATTTTAAAGATGAAAGTATATCCTCTACATTGCTAGAGAAGGTTTATCCTCTAAAGTTAGGGAAGGTTAACATTGCGTGTTAATATTGGTGAACCTCTGCAGCAGCCTCCTTTAAGGTCAACACAGAGAACCAACCAAAACGTAAATGTCCTAAGAAAGAGGGAAGTTGTTATTACTGTGGTAAGCCTGGACATTGGAGAAAAGAATGCAGGAAAAATAAAAAGAATTCAATAGAGAATAGAGAAGTTAGCAATGTTTGCTGGAAAAGAACGTTTGCATGTCACATCCGAAGATGGCTGCATTCCAGGACTCACTTGTGCACAAACACGGTGGTCCAACAAGTCATTCTTGATCTTTCAGCAAAATTTACACCAAGATGACTGAAGATAATTCTTCATGGTTCAGAAACTTGATTGATCACGAGAAAATCACAGTTCCAACCAGAAAAGACTCACGTGTCAACATGCAATTGCAGAAACATCCACACAGAGCAAGCTATGTGCCTGTAACAATCTCAAGTTACAAGAATGAACTCTAAGTGTTTAAATTTGTATATAGTGTGGGAGTTATTTAGAACTCCCAAAGAGGGGACTGAAGGAACACAAATTTATCAAATGTTTAATTCCAATAGTATAACCTGATAAAGTTTAGTAGACTGATTTCTCCAACAAGAGTATCCTTTCCTGCTAGCTCTATTGTATTTTAAATGAGTAAAATTACTGAGACTCAAACCCTTTGTCTCTATGATAATGTTAATGTTTGAGCAATCCAGGCTGATGGGATTAGCATCTCAAGGATCCGAATGCTGATGAGATCAGGGCTGGGGAATTTCCGGTAACGAGCGGACTTCCGTACAACATTTGCATGCTTTGTTTGAATTTGTCTCCACCTCCAGAAGTCCCTCCTCTTAAAATGCCTATAATATACCATGAAAAGTTACTTTAATTTAGACTCGTTACTAGCTTGAAGACTACAGCAACGAACAAGCTGGTGTGCTCAATAAAGAATCCTGCTTAAGATACTGCCCGAGTCTCCTGGTCTTCGCTTCTGAGTTTCTACACGTTAGAAGAAATAAGTTCACTACAATAGACAGGTGTGTGCCTTTACAAATTAGGTCCAATCAACTGAATTTACCACAGGTGGAGTGGTAGAAACATTAAGGATGATCAGTGGAAACAGGATACACCGGAGATACATTTTGAGTGTCATGGCAAAGGCTGTGTTTATTTTTAATACATTTGCAAAGAATTTTGAGGAAAATAATTAATTTAATAAATTTTGGAATAAAACTAACATAACTGTATGTGAAAACCATAATAACTGGGTCCTTTTGTGAAGAGAAACTGATTTGATTTAGAGAATATATTTACGTATAATCTACCTGACTTAAACATCTGGTCAGCCATGATCAAATCATTCAGGGTGCTGATGTTGTCCCATCCAGGCAGAAACACTAGAATTGCTCCATCCTGAAAGACAAACAGCATCAACGTGTCAACAATATCACATACTTATTTTTTAAATTTCGTTCAATATTTTGGGGTTAGTAAGATATTTTATTTTTAAGAAAGTAATACTTGTATTTAGTAAGTAGGCATAAATAGATCAAAAGTGACAGTACAATAATTTAAAATGTAACAAATATTTTTTTCTTTTGAATAAATGTGATCAAAGAATCCAGAAAATCCTTCACAAAAATAGTAAGCATAACTGTTTTCAAAATTGATAAGAAACGTTTCTTGAGCACCAAATCAGCATATTATAATGATTTCTGTAGGATCATGTGACACTGAAAAAGGGAGCAATTCAGCAATAATCACATGAATACATTATTAAAATATGGGGGGGGGGGGGGGGGGGTATTGTTTCACAATTTTTACTGTATTTTCAATCAAATAATGCAGCCTTGAGCATAAAGGCTTTCAAAAACATTCTAAAAATCTAACCAATCTCTTTATTTTACACAAACTGCAGTGCTCATTTCAGGTTAGAAATTTGAACAACCCCCTAACAAGCAAGGATGACAATAATTAAAAAAATAAAACCCCAACATATCTACTAGGGATCAGAATATCACAGATTTTGGTCTGGACTCTTTTTCACTTGGGCATGTAAACTACATACAACAACTCAGAATACCCTGGCAACCACACACGACACTACAAACAATGGCGAACACCCTAGAAACCACATAACACCTTGGAAGCCACCCTCAACAGTCTAGCATCACCCATGTGTCATATCCAATGTGACTTGACCACTCAGTCACTTCAACCACACAAACTTACTTGCAAACAAAGACACCATCAATTAACTCACGTGGTCAAAACGAAGGGTTTTCAGTTTTTTGTCGTCAAGTTCAAAAAATATTCTGAGAGTTCCTAAATCACGACAAGCACAAATTGCTTTTCCACACTGCGATCTGATGGGTAATTTTGGTCCTAAAAATGGAGCCGCCTTACAAAGCCAGATAAAGTGATCAGTGAATCTATTACGTTAGCAAAAGCAATCAGATGGTTTACCCTCATAAAAATTCATTGTGAGTCGGAGGGAGATAAAAAATGAAGTGTTCCTAGGCGGCCCTGGTTCTATATTTAACACCCCAGCAACGTCATATCAAGGGTACATTACAAATTAAACAGAATCGACTTGCTCTTGCAGTGCATGCTTGCACATGAGCGTGTCACTGGTTGTGCATTCCAACAGGAATCAGTGTGTGTATGAGTGTGAATATGTTTCAGAGAATTCTGTGACCCAGATTCCCCTTTGTGGAGCAAAACAAACCTGACAATAAAAAGCCCATTATTCCCAAATGTTATGGTTAATTACCAAAATGTAATCTTCCTGTTCTGCTGTGACATCCAGGACTGTGACACTGATGACGCAAATGCTCCTTTCGACAAACACTTTGCTCTTCATCTTTCTCCCAGAAAAAGACAACAAATACTTAAAGAGGCAGATGTGATGGGACTAGGTCATACTTCACAGTACAGAGCAGGTTATTTGGCTGTTATTTTAGAGCTTATGTTTTCAAGCCAGAGCTTATTTCGTACACGTACAATCTTACAATCGCAAAATTCACCTCCTGAAAGACAACCCACTCTGCTGTCTGTGACATTTTGGACACAGAGAATAAACACATGCTAGACCTGTCTCTGCAGGGTTTTTTTTGTTTTTTTGCTACACTATCCTAGTAAGGGTCAGTGGACTCTGCCATACAACTGCCATACAGTAATTCAATTTATATACAATTATGCGGTCTTATGAAATGTAAATGTTTGATTACGTAACTCTAGACAAAGATAGTTGTAGTTAGATAGATCTTAGTTTGCCAACATGAACACCATGGCTCAATGTGTCATTAAGCATGTACCTTGTAAACACTAGGCCACATCTTCAGCTGATTTCAATTTTGGGGTATGACCTAAAATAATAAAAGTGGTATTACCAGACTAGGCCCAAACGGACATTTGGTAAGGACTTAGGCCCTCATTTGTGCACCAAGAAAGATTTTACAGAACAAATTGAAGTGCTGATTTAATTTTCTTTACCAAATAATGTTCTGTGTAAATATAAAATATAAATATCTGTGCAAGATAAAAATGTAAAACCATTTATTCAATTCATGTTTCAAAATGTAGTCAAATAAATGAATCTTTTAGATATAACATTTTAAATGCACATTTTCAATTGCATTTTGAAAAAACATTTGATCTCGCAATCTTAGTTAATATTAATTTCAACATGTATTAAAATCAAAGGTTGTATTTTCTAACATTAATGAATGCACTGTGAACTAACTTGAACAAACAATGAACAACTGGATTTGTATTAAATAACATTAACAAAGATTTAAAAAATACTGTACCAAATGTATTGCTCATTGTTAGTTCATGTTAGTTAATACATTAACTAATGTTAACGAACCTTATTGTAAAGTGTTACCGATTATAATTGTAAAGTGTTACCGATAATAAATACACAATATATATATATATATATATATATTAAAGGAATGGTCCAAAAAGTTAGGAGAAGATATAAATCACCCTTCACAAACAAGGAAAAGGATACAAAAAGATGGAGAAGGCAATACATGTTCCTAGAGACACCGTTGGAAGCATAGTTTGCAAGTTCAAAGTTAAACGAACAGTGGTTACACTACCTGGACGTTGCAGAAAAGAAAGATTTTGTGATGTGGACAACAATTGCAACCAGATTTCTGAGAAGACAGGCTCAGAAAAACCCTTGAGTGGCTGCACAAGACCTGTACCAAGACTTGGTGGCAACAGGCACTGAGTTTTCAGCTTGCACATTAAAGCGTCTAACTCCAAGACTTATACCACTACTGACCCAAAATAACACAAGTCGGCTCACATTTGCATAACTATCATAAAAATAAGCCACAGAAGTTTTGAGATTCTGTTCTGTGAAGCAATGAAATAAAACTGGAACTTTTCGGCCCTATGGATCAGCGGTATGTCTGGAAGGAAAGAATGAAGCATTTGTTGAAAAGAACACTGTTTACATTTAAGAATGATGTTCTGGGGCTGCTTTGCATCCTGTGGCACTGAAAACCTGCAGTGTGTGGAAGGCAAGATGGATCAATTTTTGTATAAAACGTCATGCCGGTAGTGAGGAAGCTGAAGCTTGGCCGTCACTGGACCTTCCAACAGGACAATGATCCCAAGCATACCTCAAATTCCACCAGGGCTTGGTTGCAGAAGTAGTCCTGGAAGATTCTACAGTGGCCATCACAGTCACCTGACTTCAAATCCCACCAGAGATTTTCTATGGGCAGTTCTAAGGTGGCAGTTGCAGCACGTAAACCCAAGAATATTACTGAACTGGAGGCCATTGCTCATGAGGAATGGGCTAAGATTCCTCAGAAACGCTGCCAGAAGCTGGTGTATATATCTCGTTTTGCAGCAGGTCATAACAGCAAAAGGGTGTTTTACTAAGTACTAAAGATACTTGCCATGAAGGTGCTGAATACTTTTGAGACTGCAGAAGTCATTAAAACTTGCATTTCAGTTGAATTTGGGGAAACCACTTGAAACATTTGTTGTGTTGAGCTATTTCAATTACTTTTGTTTGATTTGTTCATTGCAAACAGCTGAAATACTGTACATTTTGCCAATAAATATAGTTTGTAATGGGGGTAGAATAATTGAGTATATAGAATATGGCGAAAAAAGTGGTAGACCGCAAAAGAGGGGATTGGGATGATTTTTAATGAAATTTGGGAGGCGGATGGGCGTTACTCTTTCACTTATCTCAGCATGTGGTGTGTGCATGTGTATGTGTGCCTATGTATGCATGCATTTGTATGAGTGAGTGTATGAAAAAAAAAGTGTCCTAAATGAAAACTGTGCTCAACTTTAAAGCGTTAGTTTCTTTCGTTCGTGATCTTTCTGTGTTTTTTTTCTAAATAAAAATCTATACATTTATTTTAGTAGAGGAGAGGCTAAGCAGTCCCATTAGCACACATTTAATGCCAACATGATTCTGCTTTACTCGAGGTTCACCATCTGTCCCTGATTTGGCCAAGTCACATGGACACACACTCGAATACACAAAAATAACAAGCCAGTCTTACAGGGAAGGCACTCACATCCTCTTTCATCACGATGTGTCGGATTAATCCTACAATGAGTTCCAGATTGATCTTCTCATCATCATCCATCATCTCCAGCGTGTCAATGGTGCTGTCTGAGTACCTGCCAATCACAGAGCAGACAGGTCATGCTACATCACATCTCAGTGTCTCAACACAAGTGCTGCGAAATATTTATACTTCAAAAACTCACTTTAACAGCTGCAAGAAAAATCGTTGATGATGCCAAATTTCAGCCAGCAAAAAGCTGTATTTTCAAACTGCACTAAATAACTTAAAAGGTACAATATGTAAGAATTTTCTAATAAAATATCCAAAAATCAATTGCACAGTGTGATATATTTCCTGCAGTTGTGTACTTACAATATCCCAAAAGTCTCCAAAGATTTTATTTCAGAGAAATTCCAATTTTAAATAAAATGTCACCTGTCAATGACCCAATATCCGCGCTATCCTCAGTTTCCGCTCGTACTGCCATAGCCATGACGTAACCATGGCGACATCTAGCTTACATTAAGCGACATTAAGCTTGATCTAGCTTACTGCTAGTTTCATATAGCAAACAAACACATAGTATAACATTATAACACAACACACTCAAACGCGGTTTAGTATGATAGTGAGTGAGACCAAGTGAGTGAGACATTAGACCAAGTGACACAGCGCTGCGTTACCTCACAAGTTTAATTCGTCTAATAAGCTGACCTGTGTGAGTAATTCAGCACTTGCGGGTAGTTCTGTAGAATGAAATGTCCTTATCCCTTTATATCCGCGGGACTCGCATGTGATATCTGTCTCTTATTAGCAATCGCAACCTGCTTCATACCACTATAATGTAAAAAAAAAAAAGAATGTTTTCACTCATCCATAAACATTATAAACCTTTGTTATTGTAAGAGGTTAGCAACTAGTGGCGAAATTTTTTTTTACATATTGTACCTTTAAGGCAATAAAACAAGGCAATTTGTTAAATAGTTTGCATTTACTTTAATGTGTTTGTACATATTAAAGTTTGAGGTTGCGGTCATTCAATATGGGAATAGATTTATTACGGAGTTGTTTTTCAAAAAATACTGACCGATCTCTGAGCGTACGGGCGTAACAGGGCCAGCTCTCACGGTATTCTGCCTCTTTCTGCTCTTTCTCTGGCTGTGCGTTCTGGCCGTGCATAAACCCTCTCTTAAAGCGAGGTCTTCTGTCCTGTTGCTTTGGCTGGAATCTATGAAACAAAGTTAGAAGACACTCCCAGCATTCAGTCAGTCAACTTCTATCCTGCATATACTGTAGCCATTGTGCCATTTCATGAGGGAAAATCTCAAATGGAGTTAAAACCACAACAAAATAAAATTAAATACCAACCTAAAGGAATAGTTCACCCAAAAATTACAATTGTGTCATCAGTTACTCTCCCATGGCAAAAAGCTGTGGTTAGTAAAAGTGCGAACTGATGACCTGTATATAAAAGATCTGCTTAAAGGTGGGGTATGTGATTCTCTTTTTTGTTCATTTTTTCAAAATCACTTAAAATTCTATTCATAACCCACTTACAGCCAATGAGTTAGAAGCACTGAAATGAAAATTAAGCAATTTAATCATCTGTGGAACGGGCAGGACTAGCTAAAAGCGGACTCTCCTTGTTTAGAGTGAACCCTTGGTATTTCTAGCTGACGTAATCCTAATGATCTGAGTGATCTTTTGGGTTTATATTCAGTGAGCATATCTGCAATATATTGAGGTCCTAGGCCATTGAATGATTTATATACCAGTAATAATACTTTAAAATCAATCCTAAATGTAACTGGGAGCCAGTGTAAAGACCTGAGGACTGGTGTGATGTGTTCATATTTTCTGGTTCTGCTCAGAATCCTGGCAGCAGCGTTCTGTATGAGCTGCAACTGTCTGATGGTCTTTTTAGGAAGGCCAGTGAGGAGTCCATTACAGTAATCCACTGCTGGTGATGAAAGCATGCACTAGTTTCTCTAAGTCTTGACTGGAAACAAAGCATCTAATTCATGCAATATTTTTCAGATGATAATATGCTGATTTAGTTATTGCTTTGACATGACTACTGAAGCTAAGGTCTGACTCTAGAGGCACACCAAGAATCCCGACTTGATTTTTAGTAGTTAGACCCCTAGAGTGAAAGTATGCATTCACCTTGAGAACTTCATCTTTGTTCCAAACGCAATGACTTCAGTTTTGTCTGTTGAACTGAAGAAAGTTGTGGCACATCCAATTGTTTACTTCATCAATGCATTGGCACAGAGAGTCATTGGGGCTGTAGTCGTTAGGTGATAGGGCTAAGTAGAGCAGTGTGTCGTCTGCATAGCTGTGGTAAGAGATTTGGTTGTTTTTCATTACTTGGCTCATTGGGAGCATGTACAAGTTGAATAGGAGTGGCGCAAGAATTGAGCCTTGAGGAACTCTGCATGTCATGGATGTCCACTCAGACTTATGGTCTCCTATACTCACATAATGCTGAACCATTTTAGGACTATCCCAGAAAGCCCCACCCAGTTTTCCAGCCTGTCAAGAAGTATGTTGTGATTGACAGTGTCAAATGCAGCACTGAGGTCGAGTAGTACCAGTACTGATAATTTGCCTTTATCAGTATAAGCAAATATAATTTATTATCTTTATGAGCGCTGTCTCTGTGCTGTGATGCGATCGGAAACCAGATTGAAAATTGTCAAAGTATCCATCCGAGCTTATTAGCTGATTGAAGACAACTTTTTTAAAGATCTTGCCTATGAAAGGAAGATTTGAGATCGGTCTATAGTTGCTTAATATAGTCTTATCCAGATTACTCTTTTTCAGGAGGGGCTTGACAACTGCAGTTTTCAGGGAGTTTGGAAAACTCCCAGAGAGAAGTGAGGCATTTACTACTTCTATAAGATCTGCTTTTAAGCTGTTTAACACACTTTTGAAGAAAGATGTGGGAAGTGCGTCAAGGGCGCAGGTTGATGTTTTAAGGTGCTGTACGGTTTCTTCCAAAATTTTGAAATCAATTTCTTTAAAATCAGACATAGTAACTACTTTCTCAGGTTGTGGTCTGATCTGTCTGACCCCAGTGTGGCTCAAGGATGTACTGATCACCTTTCTGATATTATTAATTTTCTCAGAGAAGAAGCAAGCAAACTCCCTGCACTTGCTGTCTGAGAGCATTTCACTGGGAATCTGGCTTGGGGGGTTTGTCAGTCTCTCTACAGTAGCAAAACCTAGAAAAATCTCTCTACCTAGAATCGTTGGACAGTAAGTCCATCAATCAAACAAATCCTGCTTTGAATAGAAGACTGCTGTACAGACGCCAGGGCTGAGTCTCGGGCATCTGAGTTTTCGCTCGTGCATGATTGCGCGAATGCGCGTCCATGTTCTTCGAATGGGTGGAGTCAGGGCCAGCTTTGGAGGAAAGAAGGTAGGACCTTTTGAGTTGTGTATCTTCAAAATCTGCCGGCCGTTTTGGAAATCACATACCCCACCTTTGAACACCGATTTTTAATTTTGGGATGAATTAATCCTTTAACCCATTCAACCAGGTGCCTGCCAGCTTATCCAATGTGGTCTAGCAGCTCTGAATGAATTGACCTCTACTAAGTCTAGCTCACAGTTAATGTCACTTAAACCACCTTGGACCAGCTGGAACCAGTTAAAACAGCTACTATCTTATGTAGCTGGATACAGCAGTGCAATAAGTATAAAATACACACTATCATTCAAAGATTTGTGGTAAGTAAAATTTTTAAATGTGCTTGAAAGAAGTCTCTTATGCTCACCAAAGCTGCATTCATTTGACCAAACAAACAGCAATAATACAGTAATATTGTGAAACATCATTATTTTTTTAAATAACTGTTTTTTATTTTAATAGGTTTAAAAATGTAAATTATTCATGTGATGGAAAAGCTGAATTTTCAGCAGTCATCAGTGTCACATGATCCTTCAGAAATGATACTGTGTGTGTGTGTGTGTGTGTGTGTGTGTGTGTGTGTGTGTGTGTGTGTGTATGTGTGTATATATATATATATATATATATATATATATATAAATAAATGTAAATGAGCTCACCTAAGCAATTCAACCACATCCTCCAGTAAAAACTCTTTCACTGGGTATGTGTATCCAGGAATATGGATCATGGGACAATTATCTACAAGAGAAAGAACATCTTCAGTGATTACCATAGTTATGTTTCTGATCCTTATTGAATGGTTGGATTCGCACTGTTCATGATCTGACTTCTCCCCCTTAAATACTAAATCGATTATCCTGGTCATTAACATTATGCTAGGTCTTGGCATACTGTGTTCCTTTGAGGAGTACAGAGAGCTGTATTAGACTGTTATATATTATAAGGCAGATAGTTAAACAATCCTAAATGCTAACTAGTAAATTCAATACAAAACTGTATTAAAAAAAAATATTTATTTTGGATTCATCCATCTGAATTATTTGAAGGTATGTTAATTCTCTTACTGAAATACTTGCTGAATTTCTCAGCGTTAAGTGTGGCAC
The DNA here is from genome assembly GCA_031834385.1 of Semotilus atromaculatus. NCBI lineage: Eukaryota > Metazoa > Chordata > Actinopteri > Cypriniformes > Leuciscidae > Semotilus > Semotilus atromaculatus. The sequence goes on from JAULUF010000037.1 coordinate 2,358,655, forward strand.
TCATGAGGACTACTTTTAGGTCCTCTCGAGCAATTAACAGGTCCTTCACGATGGTGAGAAGAACATCAGACTGAAGACTCCTCTCATGAACTTCATCCAAGATCAGGTGACTTACGCTAGAGAGGTATCTGGGGGGGGGGGGAAATCAATCAATCAAATCAATCAATCAATCAACTTTTATTTATATAGCACAATAAAAGCAACAGTAGTTGGCCATTGTGCTGTACAACAGGATAAATATCTTAAAAACAAGACCGACCGCAAGACAAATGATGAAGGGAGTTTACATCAGAACCACCAATTTGACAATTCAACATTAAAATCAAGGACAATTGTAAGCCAGTGAAAACAGGTAGGTTTTTAACTTAGATTTAAAAACAGACTCTGTGGATATTAGTCTTAAAGATACAGGAAGACTATTCCGCAGTTTTGGACCAACAACAGAAAATGCACGGTCACCTCTCGTCTTCAATCTTGATCTTGGAACCATCAACAATCTTTGTTGAGATGACCTCAATGATCTAGCGCAGTCGTTTAATTTCAAAAGATCAGAGAGATAGTTTGGAGCTAATTCGTTCATGGCTTTAAAAACAAAAAGCAGAATTTTAAAATCAACTCTATAACAAACTGGCAGCCAGTGCAACGAACGCAGTATTGGGGAAACATGATCAAACTTCCTTGTGCCAGTCAAAAGTCTGGCTGCTGCATTCTGAACCATCTGAAGACGACTAATATTGGATTGACTCATTCCAATATAAAGAGAATTACAATAGTCAAGTCTAGATGAAATGAATGAATGAATCACTCTCTCAAACTCTGCAAATGTTAAAAAACTCTTAGCCTTAGATAATAGTCTTAATTGGAAGAAACTAGATTTAACTACGGCACTTATCTGTTTGTCAAATTAAGAGCAGAATCAAAAATAACACCCAAGTTTGTCACCGAGTGTTTTACATAGGGGGTCAAATCTCCCAGGTCACCATCAGGAGTAATAGAAACACCTGAGGTACCAAAAACGATAACATCGGTTTTGCTCTCGTTTAGATGCAGAAAAGTTAAGGAAAACCAGGACTTAAAGGGTTAGTTCACCCAAAAATGAAAATTCTGTCAGTAATTACTCACCCTCATGTTGTTCCAACCCCGTAAGACTTTCGTTCATCTTCGGAACACGAATTAAGATATTTTTGATTAAATCTGAGAGCTAGATCACTCCTCCATAGGCTTCTAAGGCAGTGATCCCCAACCCCGTGCCGGTCCGTGGACCCGTTAGTACCGGGCCTTGAAATATTCCCTGAATAATTTTTTTTTTTTTTTTTTTTTATAATAATTTTTTTTTTTTTAAAGTGCTATGACATGTCATGTTATGTTATTTAATCCAAAACATAAACAGTAAATAGATAAAAATGTGTTTCTTTGAGCGCGTTCATTCCGATTGCTTAGCAACGCGTCGTATCTGAATGGACTGCAAAAAAAGATAGGCTACCGGTAAACTGGAGCACTTTGCTAGCACTTTATTCAACTCAAAGAAACGTATCCTATATGATATTAATCAGATATATACAAAATAAACATAACATTACAAATTATAACTGCACAAAATTACGAGAATGCACAAGTGAATTTGAACTACGTGCCATTCAGAATGACTCATGTTGTGGACGCACTCTTCCTGGAGCAACGCGACACAGCAACTAAACCCAAATAATTCACAATGTTTTATTAAAACATTGTTCTCTTTATAATGTTATATAATATGACAGTAGGCTACCAACAGTCATTATTAGTCGTGCAGTGTCGTTTGAGCTGCGAGCGCTGAAGCTGAAGAGGATCACCATACACTTTACTACATTAATTTTTAACCAAATGCATCCTATATGTCGTGAGATAAATCAGATATAGATAGGCCTACACAAAATAAACACAATATTACAACTTACATTTGCACAAAACAAAAGGCTGCGAATGCACACGCAAACTTATAGTCATGATAGTGTAATGAACCGGCGCGCTCTCTTTACATGTTTCGCGGTTGAGCAGCACGCACGCGCATGAACCTGCTTATCGTCGATTAAACGTTAACATCCCTATTTTGCACCAAAACACCAAAGCAAATTCCTTGTATGTGAAAACTTGGTACATGCCAATAGAAGTAAATTCAATGTAAAATTCAATGTAAAATACAATTTGCCATTTCTGCAACCTGCTATGAGTGAGTGCTGTGTGAGTTGCTTTTGAAGTAGACCTAATTGTATGGGAGAAAAGGGAAACATTTTGTGAACCGGTCTGAAAGTTTAAAAAGATTGGTATATTCATATAAGTAGCCTTTGTTGCCACCTAGTTCATTATATGTAAAGAAATTATAGGCTGTTACTGTTTTACACAGTGATATGTTCCGAATCCAAACGATACATCTTAAAATTGAGGCATTAAAATTGACAACTGGTCCCTGGAATTTTTTTTATGAATTTGCTGGTCCCTGGCACAAAAAAGGTTGGGAACCCCTGTTCTAAGGGACTGAAACTTGTTCTCCCGAAAAGTTATTAAAAACATTGTTAAAATAGTCCAAGTGACTACAGTGGCTCAATCTTCAGTTTATTAAGCGACGAGAATACTTTTTTTGCGCACAAAAAGTATTCTCGTCACTTAATAAACTGAAGATTGAGCCACTGTAGTCACTTGGACTATTTTAACAGTTTATTAAGCTCTCAGATTTAATCAAAAATATCTTAATTCGTGTTCCGAAGATGAACGAAAGTCTTACGGGGTTGGAACAACATGAGGGTGAGTAATTACTCACAGAATTTTCATTTTTGGGTGAACTAACCCTTTAACATCAGACAAGCACGCTGATGATAAGCGTAGGCCCTTTTCATAATTTTTCTTTAGAGGCAGATAAATCTGGGTGTCATCAGCATAAAAATGGAATGACACCCCATGTTTAGAGAAGATAGTCCCCAAAGGAAGCAAATACAACAAGAACAGAGCTGGCGACAGAATGGAGCCCTGAGGGACTCCATAATCCAAAACAGAAACAGAAGAAGAAAACCCAACTAGACAAACAGAAAACGTTGTAGCATTCAGATAGGACTTAAACCAATCTAGAGTGCAGCCTTCAATACCCACACATTGTTCAAGTCATGAGATAAGAATTTTGTGGTCCACAGTATCAAAGGCAGCACTTAAATCCAAGAGTAGGAGAATCACAGAATCCCCTGAGTCAACAGACAATAAAATATCATTAAAAACTTTTAATAAAGCAGACTCAGTGCTGTGATAACTTTCTCTAAAAAAATTTAAATAAAGGATAGATTTGAAATCGGTCTATAATTGGAAAGTATGGTTGGGTCGAGATTGGGTTTTTTAAGTAGGGGTTTAACAGTTGCATGTTTTAGGTATTTAGGAACAACACCTGTGAGAAGGGACTTATTTATTATACCTAAAATGCTAAGTCTAACAACATCAAAAATCTGCAGCAAAAAATGTGTTGGAATAATGTCATGCAGACATGTAGTAGGTTTTAGTTTCTTAATAATATCTTTAAGTGAATTTAAAGAAAAAAACACATACACACACTGGAGCAAAGGACAAAGGATGAGAAGAAATAACTAGCAGAAAATAAGAAAGATTCCCGAAGCCTTGATGCTCCAAAGCTCTGAACTGACAAGACAACCACAATATTTTTTGAAGGCCACATATCGCCTTCCATTAAAAGATTCCCCAGCTATAATTTTCCTAAATAAAACTTGCTATAAAATTATAGCAAAAGTGTTCGATATAATGTTTATGCTCTATGCAAATGCTTATCAATAACTGATAAGCCCTGCCATATCTGATGTGTATGAGAAACATTATACAACAAAAGCAGAACAAGACAGGGCTGCCCGTTTGAACTGTGCGCTACACTGAACATGTATCAGCTCGGCTCAGCGTGAGCTTAGAACATATGCATTTACTCCCTGACCGTCCTGCTCACGTGATTCTAAACAGCACTGTGTGTGTGAAATCCAGTGAAAAGTGTTTGAATTCTGCACAATGTTCTCCCATAAAAAACATTAATCAATTGCCGAGTGATTTTAACTAGTTTGAAGCCAGATGAAACAGTGCTGAAGTTCTCAACAGGAGAAACATTGAGCTAAAATGAGCCTAGGCTCTGAGATCTGCACACAAAAACAAATGGGTACACCACCACTCAAAACCAAAACAAACAGTTTTCCAACCAATCACCGACAGGGGTGGTTGCGTCCAGCCGTGCACGAGCGCAAAACCACAACACCCGTGCCCTGTTAAGTGATTGGTTGGAAAACTGTTTATTTTGGTTTTGAGTGGTGGTTGTACCCATTTGTTTTTGTGTGCAGATCTCAGAGCCTAGGCTGCCTACAGATCCGCGTTTTTTTGACAGCCTGCTTATGGGGCGGGCAGCTAGAGGATCGTTAGGAAAGATTAGATGAATGTTATCATTTATTTTTGGGCCTGAAATCACTGATACAACCTTTAATAGGATATAGCAGTTTTTTATGCATGTGTATTACCAAATGACTTTAGCCTCATGCTTTTCATGACAAATACCACAGAAACAATAATACAGTTACTTTTTACCATGGTAGGGAGGTGCAATGCGTGGGTTTACCCGTGGTTAACATGATCCAAATACTATGGAATACCACATTTTACACAATAAAATTTTACCCCAAAAATTGAGGTTGTTATCATTTTTACAGATGATTTGTTGATGAACAAATTTACATCTGCATCCCAACTCAAGCTACTGTTAAATGTGCATTTCAAAGAGACAAAACATGTAATGTTAATTTGTGAAATGTTCACCTCACTCAGGTGCAAAGATCTGCCTTTAAACAACATTTATCGTGATAATTATGAATTAAAATTTCATCATGATAAAAGCAGACAGATAGAGGATGGGGGGAGGGGAATAATGAAACAGCAGAAAGGAGTGGAGAAAAAGAGGTTTAGAACACTTACGTATCTGAGCGGAGCCACTGAAGAATAATGCCCGTCGTACAATACAACACAGAGCCTTGTTTCCGTGGTAACCGACTGGAAAGCAGTGCCAGAGAGTGAGGGAGGAGAAAAGGAGAAATAAAACAGGAAAAATCAGTGTAAAAATAATTTACATTTCAATTACAATTTTAAAATATACTAAAATCCTAAATCAAAATACTACACATCAAAAGCAACATTATTCAATAATATGCAATAATGTAATAATTTTAATATAAAGTACTCATATAACTGCTGTTTGAGGATCAGTCTGCAAGAACAACACAGAGTTCAAAAGATTTCCTAAAGATTTCAATAAAATACATTTTATCAATAAAGAGAAACTGAAACTTCTCTTTTTTTGCAGAATAACCTGGCCACTCTTTTCAACATAATGACAGTCACATTGGGATATCAAGCTTCACAAAACAGTTACAGCACCATAAAAGTGGTCTATACAACACATGCAATACAATACAGACTAAAATGTCCTATAAGACTTAGACTTTGAAATATAGTAGATGTGTCAGATAAACCATATTTATGATACATTATTTTTTAGTGCTGTCAATCGATTAAAAAAAACAATTAAATCGCATTCGCACCTAACATTAAAGTATTTTATATATTTTTATGCTGTAATACTTTCACATTTAATCTCCAAAATAATGTAGAAATAACAAAGACAGTATATTTTAAATATTTCTTATTAATAAACACTATGAATTAATACACCAGAGAGGAAAAAGTTAAATTAAATGCTGACAGACCGACCCTGTAAATATGAACAAAATGAACAGCAATACTTTTCTTTCATCTCCTATGGTTCAGATCAGTTCGGACGAATCCAAGAAACACCAGCATACATTTCAATGTAAGGGTCTACTCTTCAAAATGCATCCCACTTTGTAATCCAAAACAACAACAAAAATAGGGAAAAAAACATAAAATCCTCCTTTGTTTTTATGAGCGCTTCCAGTTAGAGTAATCCATCATGTTCACTTCCAATGAAATATCGATTCTAATTTGTATTCCAATGTTCTAAAAACATATCTCCCCCGTAGTTTGGACTGTTGTCGATAAAATGGGTCATTCAGTGTTTCTCTCCTTCAAATCACAGCCTTATTAATGACAAAAATATCAAGGGAGCGCAGCGACAGGCTGCGGGACCTGTCACTCTCACACCTCGGTTTTTGACTGGATAAAAGCCAACCGATGTCTGGTCGGCAAAGTTTTGACGGATGGGAGGATTAACCAACTATAACACGATTGCAGTGATTGACAGTTTGCATAGTTTACTAAACAGATTTGTCTAATACAAATTTGTTCCCTCTTTCGTCATTTTACGCACAGTGTGCACAGATTAGTCATTGTTTTGCTACACGGAGCTTGTTTCAACGCACAGATTTTCTCCAACTTTATATTTGACATCGATAATTGACCTGTATAATCGACATCATGGATCGTCGATTTAAGAAGATTTTTTGTGGTGTTGAGTGTTTTTGGAGGAGGTTTTGAGGATAATTGACAATTGATTCTGACTTGATATACATGTATGTAGTATGTAGTGTTTACTCCTTATGTCATTTTGGTTATCAGGTGTCCATTTGGAGTGTGCAAAAACGCCTAGACTTTTCTTGAATAAAAGCTTACAGAAACTACATTTTTGGGAGTATCATCTTCAAATTTGAATCAAAACATGGTCAGACATTAAATTTTATCTTTATGGTGTTTTCAGGCCTTTAACAAAAGTCTGATACATTTTTCCCTAAACGAAGTTCATTCAAAGAAATCGTGAGTCACTTTCAAGTAAATTTTTCCTTGATTTACTCTGTTCCTATGCTACATTGAGTTATTATGACTCTTGGGTAACAAAGTTTCAAGTGTCTAGTTTAAAAAAATATTCGAGTTATGAATGTGGACAATAAGGTTTAAGAGCTACAGACATTTGAATTAGGGTACGTCATTAGGGTATGTCATAATAAAACATACAGTATTTCCAGTAGGATTATTAATAGAAGAAAATTAAGGCTTTTTCAGCTCATCATAATGCCAGAAAGTCAAGGCCAGAACTTTACATCTCTGAGAGACTTGGTGTGTAAAACATCTGTGGGTTTCTACTACTGTACTGTCATACAAATCACAATCCACAATCCCAAGCTTCAAATCCAACAGTTAAACAACTGCTACTGTTTAGTTCAAAACTATATAGTTCAATAATTCAACACTACAACTTATACCTCAATGCTGCTACACTTTATGTACATACATATTGCCTTATTTAAGTCTCCGTCTTACTCTGTATACCTATTGTATCTACCTATGGTTTCTGCCTTAAATTATTACATTGTTTAAATGAATAAATTTTTAGCTAACTGTGATTTGTAGTGATCTAAGTTATGTGATCTGAAATACATAACTTAGACAGTTACCTCTGATAACAGATCACTCTAAATTGTAATGTGGAAATTGTAAATTGCTGCTTTAAAACGATATATTGTGAAAAGCGCTATACAAATAAATATGAATTGAATTATCTACTATCTACGGTGTACATTTTAGGACATCCTCAGACATATGAAGACAAGGCATCATGCCTCAGACTAAAAGGCTTCAGTCATTGGACAAAACGGCATCGCGCCTCAGACTGAAAAGCTTCAGGTCTCAGGAAAAACAATGTCAGGTGTCAGGTCTCGTACAATTAGCCATCAGACGAAACAGCGTCAGACAAAAAGGCATCAGACGAAACGGCATCAGACGGAACGGCCTCAGACGGAACGGCCTCAGACGGAACGGCCTCAGACGGAACGGCCTCAGACGGAACGGCCTCAGACGGAACGGGCTCAGACTAAAAGGCATCAGACTGAAACGGCATCGGACCAAAAGGCATCGGACGAAAAGGCATCGGACGAAAAGGCATCGGACGAAAAGGCATCGGACGAAAAGGCATCGGACGAAAAGGCATCAGACAAAACAGCCTCAGACTAAAAGGCATCGGACGAAACGGACTCAGGTGGAGTTTAGAGGTTCGCATTGCCCCGCCCCATGTGACGTCACAGCTGATGGAGGAGATAATCCGTTATGATATATTTATATATGTGCTTTCATTATTGCGTTGTATACAGAAGAGAACATGTATTTCGCGAGTTTTATTTGCACGTTTAAAAAGTTAGATGACATATGCTATTTCAACTATAGCTATAGCTTGTATATGTTGGCAAACTATCGATAGTTTTCACGATCGTGAAGTTAAAGCGTTCTTTCGAGCTATTACTGCTTGATTAAAACTGCTTGATTTAACATTGCTGTAAAAAAAAAAATCATTTGTATTAGGATATATTCATGGATGGGCTAGGGAGGGGCTAGCAGGTGCTTCAGCACCCCCAAGAAAGACCAAAGCACCCCGATAGCACCCCCCAAAATAATTTCTGGAAGCAATTATATTCAGGCTGTGAAGAAACAAAAAGAAAACTTGTTTTTTTTCCAGATATTAAGTTGTTATTTCAACACATTTCGACATAACTATTATTTCGACATAATAAGTAGTTATTTTTCGACATAATAACTTGCTATTTCGACATAATAAGGGGACATTCTAATCTGCATGCCTACTTTATTATGATTTTAGTATCATGATGATTAATACATGCACGCACAATTATCCGTGAACTTGATAAATGTTGCAGATATGTTTTACTATGCAAATGCCTTTTAACTTATGTGTCCAATAGAGAGTCATAGGTCTATAATTGCAGCAATAGAGAGTCTGTAGGTCTATAATTAAATAAGCGCATTAGATTTCAATTTTTTTTTTAAGTATTACAATGTTATTTTTTTTCCATGTTGATTATGAAAAGCAAACAGCATAAGACAGTAAGATAGGATGCGCAATATATGGGTAGGCTACATGATTTTGATCACTTCATTAAGTTTTGTTTTGTAGAAAGCCTTTCTTTAAAGTGAATTTCGTTTTGTATAAATAGTATCTTAATTTTAATAAATTTTTCATCAACCAAATGCCTGGATTTAATAAATAAGAAGCAAATATAGCAGACAATATAATCTTTACATGGAGGCGCCGACGCGTCACTTGCATTGCATGTGAACTGGAGCGCATCTCATCATTAAGTTAAACTCAGTGCATATGCTTCACAGACATTTGAAATAGGCATAGAGAAAAAATTCTAAACGAAAAGTAATAGGTATTCAGCAATAGTTAAAGTTAAAATAGTTCAGTAATTCAGTAAAAGTAGGCTAATAGTTTTCACGATCTTGAAGTTAAAGTGTTCTTTCCAGCTATTAGACTGCTTGATTAAAACTGCTTTATTTAACATTGCTGTAAACAACTTCATTTTAGCTCGAAAGAACGCTTTAACTTCACGATCGTGAAAACTATCGATTGTTTGCCAACGTAGCGTACAAGCTATAGCTAGTTATGCATAGTATAGTATATGCGTAAAACATATCTGCAACATTTATCAAGTTCAGGGATAATTGTGGGTGCATGTATTAATTAGTGTAACATTTGATGAAAGCAAATTATATCTCCTCCATCAGCTGTTGTATCTGATCTGAACCACGTAGGCTATGTGACGTCACATGGGGCGGGGCAATGCGAACCTCTAAACTCCACCTGAGTCCGTTTCGTCCGATGCCTTTTAGTCTGAGGCTGTTTTGTCTGATGCCTTTTAGTCTGAGGCCGTTTAGTCCGACGCCGTTTAGTCCGACGCCGTTTAGTCCGACGCCGTTTAGTCCGACGCCTTTTAGTCCGACGCCTTTTAGTCCGACGCCTTTTAGTCCGACGCCTTTTAGTCCGACGCCTTTTAGTCCGACGCCTTTTAGTCCGACGCCTTTTAGTCCGACGCCTTTTAGTCCGAGGCTGTTTTGTCCGACGCCTTTTAGTCCGAGGCTGTTTTGTCCGATGCCTTTTAGTCTGATGGCGTTTCGTCTGAGGCTGTTTTGTCTGATACCTTTTTGTCTGAGGCGGTTTAGTCTGATGCCGTTTCGTCCGATGCCTTTTTGTCTGACACTGTTTAGTCTGATGTAATTTCGTCCGATGCCTTTATGTCTGATGCCTTTTTGTCTGACGCTGTTTCGTCCGATGGCTAATTGTACGAGACCTGACACCTGACATTAGGCTTGTTTGAGATGAGCAAAATCTGCACAGAACCGATCACCGGTGATCAACGCGAGATGCATGCCGGTTAGAAATGTGTCCGAGAGCGGTCCGCCTGGCTCTGATGTCATGCAGACGTATGTCAAAAAACTCTCGCGAGCGCAAGGCGCACGTGTCGGATTCTGCAGTCGCGCGCAGTTGCTCTCCACCGACTGCGCTGATCAAAAGCATGATGGGAAACGACTTGCTGACGACATAGCTTAATGCTCATTGGTTTAAACAACCGTGATGTATTGTTTTCTTTTAAAATGTTTGATTTTAAAACTCTGGTATCATGTTTTATGGGTATACGTGCGAATAAACTCTCTGACAGTGCGATATGGGTTATGTGATGTCATTTTTATAAATAAATAAAAAAAATATATATATATATAGGCTATATAAAAACACATGTCTGTATTAAAGAAAACAATATTGATAAACACATATTTGGAATGGAATTAAATAAGTACTTTGGGTGTCTTGTTCATTATATTTATTTTCATATAAAAGCAACATAACTTAGATTACATCCAGTTTATTAGCAACACCTGCATGAGCGTGAATCCCGCGATATCCGCCTTTGATCCCGCATGAGTCTGATCCACCGTGAGAAGAGAGATCTGTCCGGCTTGCCTGCGCTTTTTTCACTCCTCCCCTCACTGCAGCCGCCTACTCTCGCATGCATTTCAGGCGAGGCAAGGCGCATCTCAAACAAGCCTATTGTTTTTCCTGAGACCTGAAGCTTTTCAGTCTGAGGCGCGATGCCGTTTTGTCCAATGACTGAAGCCTTTTAGTCTGAGGCAATGATGCCTTGTCTTCATATGTCTGAGATCTGAGGATGTCCTAAAATGTACACCGTAACTATCACTATGTTTGTCAACGTTGTTCCCTGAAGGAACTGTTTCTCATTTGTAACCATTGCCATGCAATGTGATGGTTTAAAAATTACAATGAAGTTGACTCTGACTTTTAATTAAATTGTCAAATTTAATTAAATTGTTACAGTAAATTGGTCTTAAAATTGTTAAACCTGAAAAAATAATTATTGCTTTATAGAGCCTAAGGCAAACCTAGATAAGAAATTCTGTGTGTATACAAAGCATAAATTAGTTAGAGTTTCTGGCCAGTAGGGATACACGATTAATCGCGATTTACATGTAATCGCACTTAAATTGAGCTGGCTTATTGCGATTTTGAAATCGCAAAGGCTGCGATTATCTCTTATGAGCAGCTCGTCATTGATGTACGGCTCTGTAAACGCTGCTCCATCAGAAAGCACTGTGAATTTGAGTCTCTTATAATGTGACTTTGAAAAAGCAACATGTGTCAAACATCTTTCCAAACATGAGCAGCATTTATGAACCTCTTTCCAAACATGAGCAGCATTTATGAACCTCTTGTCCAACAAAAGACAATTAATAACATGCTTTAACTCCAAACTCACTTCATAACGACAGATGAGCATAATTTGTGAGATGATGTGACTTCTTACACAGAATAGGGCAGTCAGAATTTCGGAATAGGGCAGTCAGAATTTCAATCTTCTGTTTATTCAGCTACAGCGATAGGGATTTCCTGGAATGAATTTCAAACTTTCTAACAAGCAAATTTAAACTTGGAGAAAAAAAGAATTCACCCATCTGCCAGAACTCGGCTATAAAAGAATAGCCTCCATAGAATCGGGATGGGGATTACAGGATTAAGAATTACTTGCAGATCTGATTCACTTACCTCTGCAGACGGATCTGATACCCACAGGACTTCCCTTCTCCCACCGGCTCTGCCCTTTCTGAAGCCACTCTCTCTGCAACCTAAACAAAACCACTTACTTTTAACCTCTCACACCTAAAATAGAAACATACTTTAATGGGACCACAGACACTCTACAAATTAGGTAGGAAGAGTGGGATCAGATATGCTGTTTTTTAGTGAACTTGTCCTCAAATCAAGAGAAAGAAGAACAAAAACAAAGAGGCCTAATTATATTTAATTTCTGCAATGTATACTGAACTTGAAAGTATCTATATGGCTTGTCACTGGTCCAGTGACAACTTTCCCCATGTTAGAGATCATGGTGTGTTATATATACTGATATATATATATATATATATATATATATAAAAAAGTTGATTCATCAGAAAAGGGAATAGAATACAGTGCAAAGGTTTTTAAAGAAATGAATACCTTTTATTCAGCAACGATGCACATTAGATTGATCCAAAGTGACAGTAAATAATATTGTATATATTATAGGGCTGTCAAATGATTAATCACGATTAATCGCATCCAAAATAAAAGTTTGTGTTTACATAATAAATGTATGTGTACTGTGTATAATTATTTTTTTTTTATATATGTATATATATATTTTTTATTTATATATATATATATATATATATATATATATATATATATATATATATATATATATATATATATATATATATATATATATATATATATATATATATATATATATATATTACACATGCTTGTATATATTTAAGAAATATTTGCATGTATATACTATATATAGATTTATATATAATTTATATTATATATAAATATTTTATATATAAATAACATTTTTCTTAAATATATAAATGCATGTGTGTGTACTTATATATACAAAATAATTTTACACAGTACAAAACACATTTATTATGTAAACACAAACTTTTATTTTGGATGCGATTAATCGTGATTAATCATTTGACAGCCCTAATAGTACAAAAGAGTTCTATTTCAAATAGGGCTAAAGGCTGTTCTTCTGAACTTTCTATTAATCAAAGAATCTAGAATAAAATATGTATAAAAATATTTAGCAGTAAAAAAAATCATCATCATTGATAGGAAATGTTTCTTTGGCACCAAATCATCTTTTTTGACGGATCATGTGACCTATCCTGGAGGACCACCAGCACTGCACATTTTTTATGTCTCTTATCTAACACAGGCCAGGGTTTTCAAACTGTTCGGGGGCCCCCGGGGGGAGAGTGCAAGGGTGTCCGTGGAAAAGTTTAGAGAAAAAAAATATTACAATTGAATAATGCTTTTACTTACAGATATGGCACTGATACGCCGTGGCTGGGTGCAAACCACCCTGCAGAGAGAGCCCATGCCCCTCTGGATGAAGTCATCAAGGATGAATTGAGTGACCTGGGTAGTCTTACCACAGCCTGTCTCTCCACTGACTACCAGTACCTGGTTAGCACTGATCAGTTTAACCAGCTCCTACAGAAAGACAAAACAGAATGGTGCATGAGAGAACTAAAAATATTAACATTCACTGGGTGATCAGCAAACTAAAATGTTTCTTCACATTAAAACTAAAGACTAAAAGAGACGTAACAACATAATTCTTACGCTGTAAAAAATGTTTCTACATTTTACAGAAAAATACTGTGAAAATGCTACAGTGAAAACAGTCTGAAAATGTTGTTACCTTACATATACGGTGAAAACCTGTAAATGATTTAACATCCCATTACATTTTACTGTAAAATACTGTCAAATGTATGGTTTTAGCAAGTAAAAATTATGAATTACCATAATAAAAAAAAGGACATTCCCAAAAGTCCCTGAGTTACACATCACATATGATAAAATTTGTATAGATAATTTTGTCCTTTCTTATTTTTGTTATCAGTTATATACATTAGTGTGTTTTGTGTTACATTTTAAGTTAATTAGTTCATGTTTATTGCGTTATTCTAGTCTCATGCATGTTCCCCTGATGTTTTTTTGCACAGTCTTGACCATGTTTTATGAACAGACCACTTTAAGATTAACTCTGATTCATCATGTGGTTTTCTATTGTGCCACCTGTATTATTGTGGTGGTTATCGGTATATTTTAAAGTCCCCCTGTGGTGAAAATCAAGCTTTTAAATGTTGTTTATACGTCTATGTAATGTTTTTAATATGCTTTAAGACAAACCATGTACAAATTCATAAGTCAACACCATTGCTGAGTATTTTCTCCTTAAAACTGGAGTGAACCAAAGATAATCTCAAAAATGCGGTTTGAAATCACTGGTGTTTCTGACGTCACAAACTACCTTGTAACCGGCGGGGCTAATTTGCATATTCATAGAACTGCATATACAAAATGAGGCAAGGGTGTAGTGTCACATTTAAGCTTTTTTAAGGCATGAAGAATTTATATTTATTTTTTTTAGAGGAAAAACTTTGAAATATTTTTTTTATCCACCAGCCGGAAACTGAAGTCTGCCAGGGGTCCGCCATTGGCAAACAAGCCTTCACCTGCTGTTAGCATTCCATTGACTCCCATTCATTTTTGCGTCACTTTGACAGCGAATAACTTTACATCTGAGGCGTTTAAAGACTCCATTTTAGGGTTGTGCCGATAGACGATAGTATCGTGTATCGACGATAGTCAGAGATGTTGCCGATGGCTGCTGCCTTTGACGACATCAATACGATATTTGGCTCAGTTTCCCATTAATGTATTAAATAATAATAATAATAATAATATTAATAATTATTATCATTATTATTATTATAAGGTTATACTGTTATTAAATTAATATTAGGAACTACAATTCATTTGTCTTGCTTAAATTAATAACGACATCACCGACACGCGCGAGGATTGAGAACTCCTCAAAGAAAATGTGTTTAAAACCGACAAAACTACATCCCACATCAATATTGAATTGCAAAGTGACAAATCGTCAAGAGTGCTTGTTATAACAGACGCATCATTCTAGGTGGTGTTGTTCATCAAATTACAAAATGTCAATAATAATATCACTAAAATTATATAGACCTATAACAGTCTTTAGTTCACGAACACGGCACAAATCAGTCATCTGTCTGTGAAAATCAAAAGCAGCTTCAAAAACTTTAAAAACTTAATATTAAGCCAGTAAATTAAGATAGTTGCTATACCGTTATATCCATTGTCGTCTCTGAGAGAATGTGGCGTAAAGCAGATGATGCCGAAAGTCCGTTTCTGCTTTCACTTTCAGGAAATAAGTGAGCGCGTTTACATGCACGTTCTTAACCCGATTATGCTGAATAAACTGACAGTGCATGTGGTCATGTAAACGCATTTAAGTAGCCTATAAACCGATCGACTCAGCTAGATTTTGGCCATTGCCCTGATTTCTCCCGGCATTAAAACACATTGACCCGCGTTATTTGGGCTTATTGAAGTGCGCATATAGGTATGACAGGAAAGCGTCCTTACTGTGAATTTATATGCATCCAGACTGAGAGTCGTAGGAGGAAATATCGCAAACACTTTCTTCACCCAAGAAATTATAAAAGCGTGTTTTCATCTCAGAAGAAGGCTATCGTCAAAATTCAGCATCTGTAACGGCATGAGGATAATATATGCGTCCGTAAATTTCGCGCTAACATGTTTGAATGATCGGAGTCAGATACACTGATTTTTTTACCTCACTATACCGGGCGGGAAATAACCTGATTTAGACTATTAATAAACACTCCACCTTAGCTAGCAAAATAGAAAAATATTCTCATATATAAAACAAAGTAATTAAACAAGCAAATTAATGAGTAAATATAATCAAATAAATAAGCCCCACCCCCTCACGATAATATCATATATCGAAGATCTCACAGGCTAACGATAGGACGATATGAAAATAGAGCATATCGCCCAACACTACTCCATTTGTCCATTGTTTATTTCTAAAGAAACACGACAATGTATAAAGGGCTCCATTACCTTGTATGTTACGTTATGGCCTCGAAGAATCAGTTTTTGTAAAAATAAGCTAACGATTGCGTCATAACACGCGACTCTCTGTCGCACAGTAGAGAAATTACCGTACAGATAGGAGGATAAGCTCGCAGGCAATCTTTTACTGTCTATGAGTTAATCGGGGGGGGAGGAGGCATAAAGTCCGATAAAGTCAAGGGAGAAGCTCATAGAGTCCATTAAAGCAACGGGACAAAATATTTTCAACAACGTTTTGAGGAATTCAGATTTCTCTTGGCACAGCTAGTAGAAGACGTACCACTTTCAGACAGGTTGCTTTACGTCACATCTACGTCGTCAAGCTCAGTTTGAGCCTGCGCAGTACGCTTGGCAATCAGGAAGTGAGTGCTTCTAATTGACTTCACTTTTCTCCGTTGAAGTCTATGGGTTCGCTGTGTCCATTTCTTTTACTGTCTATAATGTAAACAACAGCATGGATTGCACTGTTTATGTACTAATGAACACATTGTTACACTAATAAACCACGGAAAAAACACGTGGTAGGTGCATAGAGAAGGTAGAGAAGGTACAGTAGAGAGCGCAAAATTTTGACAAACTAAAGTTAATATTGTGATAGACAGTGTGGACATAATTTTAGATCAGATTCCAATTGGAAACAACGATAATCAGATTTGGATTGACATTGTGAATGTAGCCATAGTTAACTACGTCAACATTTTAGCCATAGTCAACGCTTCCATTTACACAGGTGACTGATGCTGTGCCTCTCTCAACCACAAACGCCTTCTTTCAGCTGTTTTTTTGCACTCTTCTATTTAACTTTTGACATTCTATAGAACTCGAAATGTTTTCCCCGATGCGACTGATTAGTACAGACCAAAACTCGACCATTTTTCAGCAGAAATAATCAGCCAAATTTGCGAGTCCATTCAGTTCAGTGGCATTGTTTACGTTCTGTGCCTCCAAAATGGCCGACTTCCGGATTGATGACGCGTCGTGAAACCCCTCTATATACAGGTATGCTGTAAAAATGGAAACAATTTCATAGTATTTTTACGATGAATTTTTGGCAACCACATCTGCCAGTGTTTTACAGCAAATTTTACAGTGATATGTACTGTATTTGAAACCTGTATATTTCAAAAGGGGTGCCTCAAGGTTCAATCCTTGGCCCTCTTCTTTTTAATATTTATACAAATACATTTTTATGCTGATGATGCTGTTCTTTATTGTTCTGGGTCCACATTAGGTAAAGCAATTACAAATTTACAATCTGCTTTTAAAGCAGCACTATGCAGGATTTTTGTTTTTGTCAAACAGTGACTCCTAGAGTCGCTGTGGAGTACTTGTACTGTCATAAATAGCACTCACGCAGAGATGTCTCTGCACTCACGGCCTGATCCTCTCCTCTTTATATTTTATACATGAATTCAACCCCTTAATGTCTTCATGCTTTTGACAATGTGTTTCATGGAGCCTTGAGATTCATCACAAATTTAAAATCTCTCACTCATCACTGTTTATTGTATTCTCGGGTAGGATGGTTTTCCCTCTCCATTCGGCGTTGGATGCATTGGCATCTTTTTATTTATAAGGCAGTATTAGGACTCCTTCCTTCTTATCTGAATATTTATGTTATCCCAAGGTCTACAGGGACATATCACCAGCGCCCACAGAATTTGTTTTTATTGACAGTCCCTAAAGCCCGAACTGTTGAATTCTTTGGTAAACAGGCTTTTAATTTTGCAGCACCATCTGCATGGAATCAGATACAGAATGAGTTACAGTTGAAGGAGCTGATTTCATTGTATTCTTTTAAAGGCTTTTTAAAGGATTTTGCAGAAAGGCAGTCTGTCTGTCACTGTACTTAAATTAAATTGATTTAAGACTTTAGGTTTTTTATGATTATGGTTTTTTTTATATGAAGAGTGAAAGTGTGTCTTTGTATTTACAGTGAAGAAAATAAGTATTTGAACACCCTGCTATTTTGCAAGTTCTCCCACTTAGAAATCATGGAGGGGTCTGAAATTGTCATCGTAGGTGCATGTCCACTGTGAGAGACATAATCTAAAAAAAAAATCCAGAAATCACAATGTCTGATTTTTAAACTATTTATTTGTAAGATACAGCTGCAAATAAGTATTTGAACACCAGTCTATCAGCTAGAATTCTGACCCTCAAAGACCTGTTAGTCTGCCTTTAAAAAGTCCACCTCCACTCCATTTATTATCCTAAATTAGATGCACCTGTTTGAGGTCCTTAGCTGCATAAAGACACCTGTCCACCCCACACAATCAGTAAGAATCCAACTACTAACATGGCCAAGACCAAAGAGCTGTCCAAAGACACTAGAGACAAAATTGTACACCTCCAGAAGGCTGGAAAGGGCTACGGGGAAATTGCCAAGCAGCTTGGTGAAAAAAGGTCCACTGTTGGAGCAATCATTAGAAAATGGAAGAACCTAAACATGACTGTCAATCTCCCTCGGACTGGGGCTCCATGCAAGATCTCACCTCGTGGGGTCTCAATGATCCTAAGAAAGGTGAGAAATCAGCCCAGAACTAGATGCGAGGAGCTGGTCAATGACCTGAAAAGAGCTGGGACCACCGTTTCCAAGGTTACTGTTGGTAATACACTAAGACGTCATGGTTTGAAATCATGCATGGCACGGAAGGTTCCCCTGCTTAAACCAGCACATGTCAAGGCCCGTCTTAAGTTTGCCAATGACCATTTGGATGATCCAGAGGAGTCATGGGAGAAAGTCATGTGGTCAGATGAGACCAAAATATAACTTTTTGGTCATAATTCCACTAACCGTGTTTGGAGGAAGAAGAATGAGGAGTACCATCCCAAGAAAACCATCCCTACTGTGAAGCATGGGTGTGGTAGCATCTAGTGCTGCCACTAACGACTAATTTTCTAACGACTAATCTTTCGACAAATTTTTCGATTAGTCGACTAAATCTAAACGACTAATTAAAAAAAAAAATCAAGTGTTTATTTCGTTGTGTCCATTTTATTTTGAACTCAACTGAAGGGCAAAAACATAAAATGTCACCTGTTCAAAAACATTCACAATCAAAGCAATCATTAAGTAGGCTATCTGCATTTCCATTATACCATATTAGTCAGAGTCCTAATCCTCTATTAACAAACATGTAGGCCTATGTATTACTTAAATTAGCTCTTTGTTCTGCCTTAAATTAATACATTATTAGCTTACTGTACATTTTATATGTACATTTCTGAAATGCATTACTGATAACATCACTCTGAATTTTAAAGTAGATGCTTTGAAAATGATATAGTGAAAAGCGCTTTACAAATAAATTGGAATTTAATTGAAAGAGTCTGGACTAGCCCATTCTGCTGAGTCGCGCTGAAAGCAGGCACGCGCGCAGCTCGCGTTTACACTTGCGTGCATGGCTGGCCTGTGCCGCGGTTCACGTTAATGAAAGCAACACGGACTCGGGTGCGTGCGCGCTTGCTCAGGAAATAAAGTAACTTGCGCATGCGTTTTAGCTGATTATGATGTATTTAGTTAAATAAAACATGTAAGGGATGTTGACGATTTACCTTGGATACGAGCGAGAGATGAGCCTGCAGTGTATTCGCGCATTGCGGGTGGAATCAGGATCTGGACTCCTTAAAAGAGACCGATCGCAAGCAGCAGAAGGCCACCGTGCGACACACGCACAGTAAACCTGTGTTGTTCACTCAGGTGCTCATATATTGCACAGAATAAATAAACAAGTTGAACCGCGTTCTGTTTTCTATCATGCGCCGTGCATGTTTGCGATGGCATAAGATGCACGCAAACGCACCAGGGTTCGAAAGTTGAGTGTGAAACAGACCAACGCTGCGGGGGGCGCCGGGAACAATTGCGCTCGGGCTCGGACCGCAGCAAACGAGCCCACTGTGAAAGCACCGTCCATCACCTGCCTCCGCAATTTTTTATATCAAAAGCAGTGAAGGTGGGGCGGGAACATGAAGGAAGAGGATAGCAGCAGGGCGCGCACGGCACACAGACTGGTGTGTGGAGGTGAATTACAGTGAGCCGTTTGAGACGGGAGACCAAAAATAAATAGGCGGTCAATAGTAAAACGACACGTCGACTAAAAAAATTGCCGTCGACTAATTTGCATGGTCGATTACGTCGACTAAGTCGACTAATCGCGGCAGCACTAGTAGCATCATGCTTTGGGGGTGTTTTTCTGCACATGGGACAGGGCGACTGCACTTCCCTCAGTTAGAGCATTGAAGATGGATCGAGACTGGGTCTTCCAACATGACAATGACCCGAAGCACACAGCCAGGATAACCAAGGAGTGGCTCTGTAAGAAGCATATCAAGGTTCTGGCGTGGCCTAGCCAGTCTCCAGACCTAAACCCAATAGAGAATCTTTGGAGGGAGCTCAAACTGTGTTTCTCAGCGACAGCCCAGAAACATGACTGATCTAGAGAAGATCTGTGTGGAGGAGTGGGCCAAAATCCCTCCTGCAGTGTGTGCAAACCTGGTGAAAAACTACAGGAAACATTTGACCTCTGTAATTGCAAACAAAGGCTACTGTACCAAATATTAACATTGATTTTCTCAGGTGTTCAAATACTTATTTGCAGCTGTATCTTACAAATAAATAGTTTTAAAATTTTTTTTTAAAAAACACACATTGTGATTTCTGGATTTTTTTTTTAGATTATGTCTCTCACAGTGGACATGCACCTACGATGACAATTTCAGACCCCTCCATGATTTCTAAGTGGGAGAACTTGCAAAATAGCAGGGTGTTCAAATACTTATTTTCTTCACTGTCTCTGTAAGTGTTTCTGTAACTATTTGTACAAGTGTTGCTGCCACTTGCCAGGACACTCTTGTAAAATAGATTTTTTATCTCAAGGAGTTTCTATCCTAATTAAAAGGTTTGAATTAATGAATGTATATGAATCACAAAAGGTAAGATTTACCTCTCTCATCCCATAAGAAGGTAGCTTCTCTCTGAATTTCTGAAAAAGGAAATGCCACATTAAAACAAAGTTGTGGGCAAAAGCGCATTTCTTTTTTTTTTGACACATGAAGGTTTAGTGAATAGTTAGCTCACCAGCATATCAATGTATCTAGGGTTATCTTTTTTCTTCTCCTGATCTTTCTTGAGCTCCTCATCCAGGGAGGGTGTCCGCACAACATCCTGGAATAAGTATTCCAGGTCAGCGTCATTAAGCTCCTCTTTCACATTTGCTCCCAGCTCATCCTCCCGTTTCTCCTCTTTAGGCTCAATTTTTGGCACTTTCACAATGTTCTGCGGTTCTGGAGGATTATCTCCGTCAAAGTAACTGGAATACAGACACAATTCCGTTAAGCATAATTATGGAAAACACACTTTTAAAATACCTTGATGTCCATGATTTCAATGACTATGTGGGCCCAGATGATTGTACAATATTGTTTTGTACCTGTGGCCACTGGGCTCCTCCTTCACCCTCCAGCTCTGAGACGTGGAGGGATGCCCGTCTCTGCCCGGTTCTCTTTGGACAGAATTCAGCAACTGAGTAATGTGCTGCTCTCGTGATTCATCCATCTGAACAACTGCCCTCTAAAATGACAACCATTCTCAGTCTTAAAATATGCATAATCATATCATATTGATTGGTCAAATAAACATTTTCCCAGACTGTTTGAAATAGAGTTGCACAAAATGGTACCACTCAAAAACTTTATATTGATATACCCAACAAATGTTTCAGCACATTCGACTTTCTCATGACCCATTAGATCTAAAGACTTTTGCTTAAATGCTTGAAATTTGTTTAGTAGACAAACATGAATTGTTCTCAATTATGAATATCTTATAAAATCTTAATTTATTACAACTTTTTAGAATGACTTAAGGTCAGATTTTAGAATAGCGCATAAGGTTAATAATAAAAAGGTGTTCATTTCAGTTCAGAAATGTGTAAATTTGTTTCGCCCATAATAAAAATGTCTCCCAAAAATATTATGCCGTTAAAAAATCTGCTTTACAATGTTATGATAAACATTACAATGCTCATGATAACTTTCTATAACTCTACAATAAGTAAATTCACTTCACCAGCTAAGTAGTCTACTCCTCGACAGCGATGCCAAATATACAGAGCGACCGCAAAAACAGATGTTCAAAGACAATATTCTAAAGATGGCGGCGCCCTGGTTTCTCTGGTGCAAAGGGTCTATAATTCAACATATTTTATAAACAAACAATCTGACATCACTGTAACCGTCTACTACTCACAGATTTCCTCTCTGCCTCAGTTCTTTTAATGCCGCCCCATTTGGCATACCACAATCCAATTTCTCGACCCTTTAAATGGGGTGGATGTTTGCCTCTTCCACCTCCTCCTGCTCTTCGTCCCCTTCCATGTCCTTGTTCTTCCCTTGAGTCCCAGTCGGAGCTCCTCGGGAATCCTGTACCTCCACTGGATCCAGCCCCTCCATCCCACTTGGAACCTCCATCTCCGAACCGCCGACCCCCTCCTCTCCGACCGCGTCTATTAACGTTACCGTACCCATGATTCATGCCGCCGGAATAATATAGCACCGCTCAGCGATCATTTGAACCAGAGCAGCTGCTGCAACTCTGATGCCGGTTTAAATATGATAAAGTCTTATGAGACTCTGATTGTCATTTATCACTACGTACTACAGTTCAACATAACGACATTTTTTCCAATATCTGAAATGTCGTACACATATGACGGTAACCGAGGCGACTAATATTGACGCAATGGTATGCGATTGGTGCTGGCTGCGCATGCGCTGTAAACCAAAAATTCAAGCGGCGCTGCTGTGACCTTTTTTTTTTTTTTTACTTACTTTAGTCATCTACATCCTAATCAAACCACAGGTAGAGTTAATATGACCAAAAAAAAAAATCATAAAACAAAAATAATATATGTAATCTTGTTTTATTATTTATAATCTGTATTCTTAGGGTCCTTCGGTCCAAATGGACCCGAAGCATTTAAATAAAAAAATGTAAAAAATCATAGCTTCATCGGAATGGTCCGAAATTTGGTGACTTTGTTGGTACTTGATATACGAACACCCCAACAAATTGGGGACAGGATTTGAATAGTCTAAGTGGTTGTAAAAAAAAATTTCACACTCAGGACCTTCGGTCCAAATGGACCCCCATAGGAAATGAATGGGAAATTGGCAAAAATGTGACAATACAGAGTTTTTTTGTGCGTACAATCTAATCAGCCACGATCCAGAAAAAAAGCACACAACAGTGAAGGGGTGAATCTATAAAACATCAAGAGTGCAAAACAGACACATCCACACACACACACACACACACAAACACACTTTTATACACATACACACTAATAAATTCAGATTACATAAATCTGTTTAGAATTTTTAAAAATCACAGCTTCATCTGAATGTTACGAAACTAGGTGACTTTTATGGTATTTGGTATGTGAACACACAAAAAATATTGAGGTCATGATCCAAGCATGCTAAGTGGTCGTCACACTTCTGCTCTTTGGTCAAAAATGACCCCCATAGGAAATGAATGGGAAATTGTATCAGAAATTGAATACTGTTCATTGAATTCAAAATGTTTATTGTGAAAGATTAATAAAAATATGTTATGACTGAAAGAATTGCATTTTTATTCAGTTAGAATTAAGTTAGAATTAAACATTGGGTAACAAAATGCTTTCCATTTGTTCTCTTTCTAATGCAATGTTCAGGTTTGAATGTATTATAAAGTAAAACTGGCACTTCAAATTACCATTTAAACCAAACCAAAAAAAAAAAAAAAGACAAAAATAGTCTTTGAGAATCTGTTATTATATTTTAAAATCAACAACCTGAAAAAAAAAAAAGGGCAAATATGTGCAAAAATCACTAGAATTTGCAAGCCTTTCTACTGAGAGCTGTAAATCCACTAGTGGTAAAAATGTGCTATTGCGTGATAAAATGGTCAGTGTGTCCACCAGATGGCATCCATCTCATTTCAAAAATTGCTTTCATGAGGCCTAGGCTTGACTCTAAAATGAAATACAGCTTTAATAAAAAAATAAAAAATAATAATAATATATACAGGTCCTTCTAAAAAAATTAGCATATTGTGATAAAGTTCATTATTTTCCATAATGTAATGATAAAAATTAAACTTTCATATATTTTAGATTCATTGCACAAACTGAAATATTTCAGGTATTTTATTGTTTTAATACTGATGATTTTGGCATACAGCTCATGAAAACCCAAAAAATTAGCAAAATAAAATTAGCATATTTCATCCGACCAATAAAATAATCAGAATCAGAATCAGAATCAGAATCAGAATCAGAAAGAGCTTTATTGCCAAGTGTGCTTGCACACACAAGGAATTTGTTTTGGTACTGAGGCTTCCAGTGCACATATACAAATACAACAAGAAACATAATTTACAACAAGAAACATAATAATACAAATTTTAAAAATAAAAATAAAATATAAAAATATGAGAATAAAAGTATCACAGTTGGGTTTAGCCAGAATAAACATTTACAGATTTACAGATTATGAACAAATTTACAGTGTTTTGAATATTATAAATAAATAAATCTACATGTAAGTGTCACCTGAGTTGTAAGTTGTTGCATTAAAACAGTGGGGGTATTGCACTTAAAGGCACATGCCTTGGGAGGTGTGTTAACTGTTCAGGAGGGAAATGGCCTGTGGGAAGAAACTGTTCCTGTGCCGAGATGTTCTTGTGGCCAGTGATCTGAGTCTTCGTCTTGACGGTAACAGTTCAAACAGGTGGTGTCCAGGGTGAGTGGAGTCTGTGATGATTTTACTTGGTCTCTTCCTCACTCTGGAAGAGTACAGGTCCTGGAGGGTTGGCAGGGGGGCACCAATAATCCTCTCTGCAGTCCGAACTGTCCGCTGTAGTCTGCTGATGTCAGATTTGGTAGCTGAACCAAACCAGACAGTGATGGAAGTGCATAGGACAGACTCAATGACGGCTGAGTAGAACTGAATCAGCAGCTCCTGTGGCAAGTTGAACTTCCTCAGCTGGCGAAGGAAGTACAGTCTCTGCTGGGCCTTTTTCACAATGGAGTCAATGTGATTGTCCCACTTCAGGTCCTGAGAGATGATAGTGCCCAGGAACCTGAATGACTCCACTGCTTCCACAGTGCTGTTCATGATGGTGAGTGGGGGGAGTGCTGGGCTGTTCCTCCTGAAGTCCACAATCATCTTCACTGTTTTGAGCGTGTTCAGCTCAAGGTTGTTATAACTGCACCAGACAGCCAGCTGTTCGACCTCCAGTCTGTAAGCAGACTCGTCACCATTTCGGATAAGACCGATGACAGTGGTGTCGTCTGCAAATTTCAGGAGCTTGACAGAGGGGTCTTTAGAAGTGCAGTCGTTAGTGTACAGGGAGAAGAGCAGTGGGGAGAGAACGCACCCTTGAGGGGCGCCAGTGCTGGTGCTGAGAGTCCTGGATGTGTGTTTCCCCAGTCTCACGAGCTGCTGCCGATCCGTCAGGAAGCTGGAGATCCACTGACAGATAGAGGATGGAATGGAGAGCTGGGTCAGTTTGGCTGTGAGAAGATCAGGCATGATGGTATTGAAGGCCGAACTGAAGTCCACAAAGAGAATCCTTGCATAAATCCCAGGTCTGTCGAGATGTTGCAGGATATAATGCAGTCCCACGTTGACTGCATCATCCACAGACCTGTTTGCTCTGTAGGCAAACTGAAAGGGATCCAGCAGGGGTCCAGTGATGTCCTTCAGGTGGGCCAACACCAGTCTTTCAAACGACTTCATGACCACAGACGTGAGAGCGACAGGTCTGTAGTCGTTAACTCCAGTGATTTTGGGTTTTTTGGGGACAGGAATGATAGTGGAGCGTTTGAAGCAGCAGGGAACTTCACACTGCTCCAATGATCTGTTGAAGATCTGCGTGAAGACTGGGGCCAGTTGGTCAGCACAGGCTTTTAAACAAGCAGATGAGATGCCGTCTGGGCCTGAGGCTTTCCTAGTCTTCTGTTTTTTGAAGACTCAGCTCACGTCCTCCACACAGACCTTAAGCTCAGGTTGGATGGCAGGAGGGGGGAGGAGAGGGGGTGCAGGAGGTGATGGTGGGTGTGTGAAGTGCAGATCAGAGCCGGTGTGTGGTGTGAATGAGGGCTTTTCAAACCTGCAGTAAAATGAGTTTAAATCATCAGCCAGGTGTGGATTGTCCACAGATCGGGGGGATGGTGACTTGTAGTTGGTGATGTTCCTCAGGCCAGTCCAGACTGTTGCCGGGTCGTTGGCTGAAAACTGGTTTTTCAGCTTTTCAGAGTAGGCTCTTTTAGCAACTCTGATCTCCTTTGTCAGTCTGTTTCTGGCCTGGTTATACAAGATCTTATCCCCACTTCTGTAAGCATCCTCTTTGGCATGACGAAGGTGTTTGAGTTTCCCAGTAAACCATGGTTTATCATTGGTGAATGATAAGAATGTCCTGGTAGGAATGCATGTATCCTCACAGAAACTTATATATGATGTTACAGTATCTGTGAGCTCATCCAGATCGGTGGCAGCAGCTTCAAAAACAGTCCAATCAGTGCAATCGAAGCAGGCCTGTAGATCCTGCTCTGCTTCATTAGTCCATCTTTTTACAGTCCTTATTACAGGTTTAGCTGATTTCAGTTTCTGCCTGTAGGTCGGTATAAGATGAACCAAACAGTGATCAGATAGCCCCAAAGCTGCTCGTGGGACGGAGTGATACGCATTCTTTATTGTGGTGTAACAGTGGTCCAGTATATTACTGTCTATTGTGGGACATGTAACGTGCTGTCTGTAAGTGTTTTTAATACAAAAAAAAGAGTCAACCTTCAAATAATTATGTTCAGTTATGCACTCAATACTTGGTCGGGAATCCTTTTGCAGAAATGACTGCTTCAATGCGGCGTGGCATGGAGGCAATCAGCTTGTGGCACTGCTGAGGTGTTATGGAGGCCCAGGATGCTTCGATAGCGGCCTTAAGCTCATCCAGAGTGTTGGGTCTTGCGTCTCTCAACTTTCTCTTCACAATATCCCACAGATTCTCTATGGGGTTCAGGTCAGGAGAATTGGCAGGCCAATTGAGCACAGTAATACCATGGTCAGTAAACCATTTACCAGTGGTTTTGGCACTGTGAGCAGGTGCCATAAATCTCCATAAAGCTTTTCAGCAGATGGAAGCATGAAGTGCTCCAAAATCTCCTGATAGCTAGCTGCATTGACCCTGCCCTTGATAAAACACAGTGGACCAACACCAGCAGCTGATATGGCACCCCAGACCATCACTGACTGTGGGTACTTGACACTGGACTTCAGGCATTTTGGCATTTCCTTCTCCCCTGTCTTCCTCCAGACTCTGGCACCTTGATTTCCGAATGACATGCAAAATTTGCTTTCATCCGAAAAAAGTACTTTGGACCACTGAGCAACAGTTTAGTGCTGCTTCTCTGTAGCCCAGGTCAGGCGTTTCTGCCGCTGTTTCTGGTTCAAAAGTGGCTTGACCTGGGGAATGCGGCACCTGTAGCCCATTTCCTGCACACGCCTGCGCACGGTGGCTCTGGATGTTTCTACTCCAGACTCAGTCCACTGCTTCTGCAGGTCCCCCAAGGTCTGGAATCGGTCCTTCTCCACAATATTCCTCAGGGTCCGGTCAACCCCTTCTCGTTGTGCAGCGTTTTTTGCCACTTTTTCCTTCCCACAGACTTCCCACTGAGGTGCCTTGATACAGCACTCTGGGAACAGCCTATTTGTTCAGAAATTTCTTTCTGTGTCTTACCCTCTTGCTTGAGGGTGTCAATGATGGCCTTCTGGACAGCAGTCAGGTCGGCAGTCTTACCCATGATTGCGGTTTTGAGTAATGAAACAGGCTGGGAGTTTTTAAAAGCCTCAGGAATCTTCTGTTTTTTGAAGACTCAGCTCACGTCCTCCACACAGACCTTAAGCTCAGGTTGGATGGCAGGAGGGGGGAGGAGAGGGGGTGCAGGAGGTGATGGTGGGTGTGTGAAGTGCAGATCAGAGCCGGTGTGTGGTGTGAATGAGGGCTTTTCAAACCTGCAGTAAAATGAGTTTAAATCATCAGCCAGGTGTGGATTGTCCACAGATCGGGGGGATGGTGACTTGTAGTTGGTG
This sequence comes from Semotilus atromaculatus, assembly GCA_031834385.1. NCBI lineage: Eukaryota > Metazoa > Chordata > Actinopteri > Cypriniformes > Leuciscidae > Semotilus > Semotilus atromaculatus. The sequence goes on from JAULUF010000037.1 coordinate 2,386,676, forward strand.
ATGTTCCTCAGGCCAGTCCAGACTGTTGCCGGGTCGTTGGCTGAAAACTGGTTTTTCAGCTTTTCAGAGTAGGCTCTTTTAGCAACTCTGATCTCCTTTGTCAGTCTGTTTCTGGCCTGGTTATACAAGATCTTATCCCCACTTCTGTAAGCATCCTCTTTGGCATGACGAAGGTGTTTGAGTTTCCCAGTAAACCATGGTTTATCATTGGTGAATGATAAGAATGTCCTGGTAGGAATGCATGTATCCTCACAGAAACTTATATATGATGTTACAGTATCTGTGAGCTCATCCAGATCGGTGGCAGCAGCTTCAAAAACAGTCCAATCAGTGCAATCGAAGCAGGCCTGTAGATCCTGCTCTGCTTCATTAGTCCATCTTTTTACAGTCCTTATTACAGGTTTAGCTGATTTCAGTTTCTGCCTGTAGGTCGGTATAAGATGAACCAAACAGTGATCAGATAGCCCCAAAGCTGCTCGTGGGACGGAGTGATACGCATTCTTTATTGTGGTGTAACAGTGGTCCAGTATATTACTGTCTATTGTGGGACATGTAACGTGCTGTCTGTAAGTGTTTTTAATACAAAAAAAAGAGTCAACCTTCAAATAATTATGTTCAGTTATGCACTCAATACTTGGTCGGGAATCCTTTTGCAGAAATGACTGCTTCAATGCGGCGTGGCATGGAGGCAATCAGCTTGTGGCACTGCTGAGGTGTTATGGAGGCCCAGGATGCTTCGATAGCGGCCTTAAGCTCATCCAGAGTGTTGGGTCTTGCGTCTCTCAACTTTCTCTTCACAATATCCCACAGATTCTCTATGGGGTTCAGGTCAGGAGAATTGGCAGGCCAATTGAGCACAGTAATACCATGGTCAGTAAACCATTTACCAGTGGTTTTGGCACTGTGAGCAGGTGCCATAAATCTCCATAAAGCTTTTCAGCAGATGGAAGCATGAAGTGCTCCAAAATCTCCTGATAGCTAGCTGCATTGACCCTGCCCTTGATAAAACACAGTGGACCAACACCAGCAGCTGATATGGCACCCCAGACCATCACTGACTGTGGGTACTTGACACTGGACTTCAGGCATTTTGGCATTTCCTTCTCCCCTGTCTTCCTCCAGACTCTGGCACCTTGATTTCCGAATGACATGCAAAATTTGCTTTCATCCGAAAAAAGTACTTTGGACCACTGAGCAACAGTTTAGTGCTGCTTCTCTGTAGCCCAGGTCACGCCTGCGCACGGTGGCTCTGGATGTTTCTACTCCAGACTCAGTCCACTGCTTCTGCAGGTCCCCCAAGGTCTGGAATCGGTCCTTCTCCACAATATTCCTCAGGGTCCGGTCAACCCCTTCTCGTTGTGCAGCGTTTTTTGCCACTTTTTCCTTCCCACAGACTTCCCACTGAGGTGCCTTGATACAGCACTCTGGGAACAGCCTATTTGTTCAGAAATTTCTTTCTGTGTCTTACCCTCTTGCTTGAGGGTGTCAATGATGGCCTTCTGGACAGCAGTCAGGTCGGCAGTCTTACCCATGATTGCGGTTTTGAGTAATGAAACAGGCTGGGAGTTTTTAAAAGCCTCAGGAATCTTTTGCAGGTGTTTAGAGTTAATTAGTTGATTCAGATGATTAGGTTAATAGCTCGTTTAGAGAACCTTTTCATGATATGCTAATTTTTTTAGATAGGAATTTTGGGTTTTCATGAGCTGTATGCCAAAATCATCAGTATTAAAACAATAAAAGACCTGAAATATTTCAGTTGGTGTGCAATGAATCTAAAATATATGAAAGTTTCATTTTTATCATTACATTATGGAAAATAATGAACTTTATCACAATATGCTAATTTTTTTAGAAGGACCTGTATATATAAAAAATTTATATTATATTCAATGGGAAAAAATGGTCATAATTATTGCATAAATATTAATTATAAATCATTAAATTATCTCAAAACACCAAAAATGAAAAGTAAAAATATTATTTAAAAAAAGCAACAAAAAAAATTTAATTATGATTTTTAAAAAATATATTAATCCTGCCCTCCGTATCCATTTGGACCCGAAGGTCCTGACTGTGACTGTTAAATGAAGGACCCCAGAGGGTTAATATATTATTCACCTGAAAAAAACAAACAGCTTAATTCAGCCTAACTTTGCTGTTTTTTTCTTTCTTTCTAGTTTTAACAGGTCTCCCAGTCTGATAAGCAGAAAAGTGCCAAGAAACAAGCCACCAGATATTCAATAATAATAATGCGTTTTAATTACATAGTGCCTTTCAAGAACCCAAGGACACTTTGTCAAGTCAAGTCATCTTCATTTATACAGCGCTTTTAACAATGTAGATTGTTTCAAAGCAGCTTTATAGAGATAAACATATAATTCAAGGTAACAGAGATTGTTCTCTTACGAGAGTACTCTCGTGTTGCGTAAGCTAGCTTACGCTACAGGAAAATCCCTTTTCTCGAGAATACTGAAGCCAAAAATTATCCTATAATTTAAACCTATTTAAAACGCATTGCTACGCAGAGCAGACCTAGACAGGGCAGCTAGCGCGCCCATAGGCTGCTTCTGCGGAACATGCTGCAGCCTATCGATGGACTGTTAGTGACGTCAGCACCAATGAGGGAGCGGGCGCCCTAGCGCGTCACGTCCCGCCAGAATAGGCGTGGCTTATCTGTATATAAGCCAAGTCCAGATAGGGTGTTCTTTGATTTTTCATCTCTTCAGCAAAGTGTCCTCTTCACTACGCTGATTCTCCGGAGAAGCCTGCGCCGTCGAAGAAGCAACTCAGCGGGACGAGCCCTCTGCACTGCAGTCGGAAGCCGCCTTGCCGCTTCATCGCCGTTCCTGCTGCGCTATCCGGCGCTTATATCCTTACACTCTATAATAACCTTCTTTTCTCCCTCTAAAAGAGCGCGAGGCGTTGTTGCAAATGCCTCGCTTTTCCAACTGCGGCTCTTGTCGAGCCCCTCTCAGCGTCGGGGACCGCCACATACTGTGCGTTTCCTGCCTGGGACGAGCCCACGCTGACCACGCGCTCTCCCAGGGCGGCTGCCCGGAATGCGGCGCGATGTCGATGTCGACCCTGCGGGCTCGACTCGCCGTCTTCGACGTGGATTCTGCACCTCAGCCCCTCCCCGCTGGGCCGCGCCGTAAAAAGCGCCGTTCGCAGAGGATGCCTGAAATCCCCACCCCGGACGATTGCACGCCGGTGCGTTCCCCGTGTGCATCGCCCTCCGACTCCCCCGCCTCGATCACGACCGGTCAGCCTGAGGCCCCTGCCGTGCATCAGCTCTCTGAGGGGGACGACGCGGATGAAGACGCGTGTTCACTTGCCGCGTCGGGTTGTGAAGGATGGTCAGGCCCCGAATCCGGCCCCGCCCCTTCTGTTATGGAACCCAGCGATGTGCGGACAAGCCTGGACGCCGAACTTCTCCACCTCATTACCAGGGCCGTCGACGACCTCGGCCTCGAATGGTCCCCACCCGAGGAGCCCGCACCCAGTCGGCTGGATGGCTGCTTCCTCACAGGACGCCGCCCGTCGATGCCTGCTAGGCCCGCCCCCTTCCTGCCAGAGCTCCACGAGGAGCTAGCTAAGAGCTGGAAGGCGCCATTTTCTGCGAGGATTCGCTCCACTACCTCTTCCGCGCTCTCCGTTGTTGACGGCGCGAAAGAGAAGGGATACCTCGCTATTCCCCCCGTCGAGGAAGCGGTCGCCACACACCTCTGCCCTCCGTCTGCGGGATGGCGGTCGAAGCCTATGCTACCCTCGAAGCCCTGCAGGACGACTTCGACTTTGATCGGTCGCGCCTATGCCGCTGCCGGTCAAGCCGCGTCAGCACTGCACTCCATGGCGGTACTACAGATTTTCCAGGCCAACCTTCTCCGTACCATGGACGAGGCGGGCCCAAATCCTGAAAATTTCAGGGACCTGAGAAGCGCCACGGATTTAGCCTTGCGAGCTACTAAATCCGCCGCCCAGGCCATCGGTCGCAACATGGCGTCCCTCACTGTAACCGAGAGGCACTTATGGCTGACACTGTCCGACATGAAGGAGTCCGACAGAGCGGTGTTTCTCGACGCGCCCGTTTCCCCTGCCGGCCTCTTCGGCCCAGCAGTCAAGGGTTTTACCGAGCGCTTCACGGAGGTACAGCAGACGTCACAGGCCATGCGACACTTCATACCGAGGCGCTCTAGCTCCGCGACAGGCCGCCCAAGACAGCCGTCTGCACGGAGCCCAGCACCGCAGCCTTCTCAGCCGCCAGCTTTTCAGCGCCGCCGCTCTAACGACTCTCGTCAGCGCGCGCGATCGGCTAGCCGCCAGGGTCCACCTCCACCCAGAGGACCTCGACCAAAGATAGTGCTGAAACCCGAGCCTCCTAAGACTTCCTGACCAACTTAGGAAGGCGAAGATGGCCGCGGCCGGGCCACCATCAAAGAAAGCACGCACCTCTCTCACAGCTCCCTCGACGGAGGCGGCTGGAGCAGTGTATTTCGCAGCCAACGAGCCAGTTACACTACCCGCTCGTCTGCACACAAAAGCCGTTTTCACGGCTACCCAGATAAATCTCAAAAAGAGAAAATTTTCGGTGTTTCCGGCTCGTGCCGAAGGTGTTCAAAATGTAGGAAAAGTGCCCACTTGTCAGTGCCCACCCCTACACATAAGCACGGCCCGTTCAGTGACACTCACTCATACACGGCCCATATCAATAAGGTTGGCTCACGCCAACTGTGTTCAAAATGTTGTACATGTGCCCACTACCCAGTGCTCACCACTAACATTAAACACTGTTTGCCCCGCTGCATACACTCATTCAGAGTTATCTCTAATAAACACAGAATGTGCTCTGTGTATAGAGAGCGCGCGCGCCGCCATGAGCGCGCGCCCTCTGACAGGTGCTGCGAGCTGTGTGTCTCTCACACACAGCCCCCAGAGCCCGGGTGTCATTTTCCCCCTAGCTTTGCGTTTGAAAGCGTGGGAAATGATCCCGAGTGTGTCAAACTGGGTGTTAAGCACCATAAAGCGAGGCTATGTACTACAGTTCGCTGGCAGACCCCCGCGTTTCATAACCAAGGTCGAAACTACGGTACAAAACGATGTAGCACATCTGCTTCATGCCGAAATAGCGAAACTATTACAGAAAGGGGCCATAGAAACCGTTCCTCTGAGTCAGAGTCTAGCGGGTTTCTACAGCAGGTATTTCCTCGTCCCGAAAAAGGACGGCGGTCTCAGACCCATACTAGATCTCAGGCGTTTGAACAAAGCACTGATGAGGAGATCGTTCAAAATGCTCACGACCAGACAAATCCTCGCGCAAATTCGCCCGAGGGACAGGTTTATTTCACTGGATCTAAAAGATGCTTATTTCCAGATTCAGATAGCGCCCCGTCACAGGCCGTTCTTACGATTCGCCTTCGAGGGTCAGAGTTATCAGTACACCGTCCTGCCGTTCGGCCTGTCTCTAGCACCCCGCACTTTTACGAAGTGCATAGACGCGGCTCTCGCCCCCCTGAGACTACAGGGGATGCGCATACTGAACTATCTGGACGATTGGATTATACTAGCTCAGTCACAATCAGAACTGATAGCCCACCGGGCTTTATTACTCAGTCATTTGTACAATCTGGGTCTCCAAGTCAACTGGAACAAGAGCTCGCTGTCTCCCAGCCAGAAAATCTCCTTTCTGGGGACAGATATAGACTCCGTATCCATGACAGCGCGGCTGACGTCACAGCGCGCGCTGCAGATACAGCGCTCAGCAGCGTCCTTCCAAATCGACTGTATTTTTCCCCTGAAAAATTTTCAGAGGATGCTAGGTCTTATGGCCTCAGCCTCGGCAGTACTTCAGTTGGGCCTGCTACGTATGCGCCCCCTTCAGTACTGGCTGAAATCATGAGTCCCGCGACGAGCTTGGACTTCTGGCCGTCTCCGCCTCAGGGTTACCCAGGCATGCGTTACAGCACTGGGGCCATGGAAGGCGTCAGACTGGTACCAATCAGGTGTCGTTCTGTGAACGACATCGTCACGAAAAGTTATCTCGACAGACGCCTCCAACTCAGGTTTGCATCTCTTTGCATCAACAGAGAACGCGCACTGTCCAGTATTCTTCACGAAGAGCAAGGACGCGCTGGCCCACGACTGGCCCAGCCGCCCTCTGTATGCTTTTCCCCCGATCGTACTGTTACCTCAGGTAATCCAGCGAGTGAGGGGGTGCAAGTGCCCTGTGCTCCTGGTGGCGCCGTTCTGGAAAAACCATGCCTGGTTCTCAGAACTGATGCAGCTCACGAGCACAGCTCGTTTCCTGTGAGAAGGGATCTCCTCTCTCAGGCCAGAGGCGCGATTTGGCACCCGCGACCCGACTTGTGGGCGCTACATGTGTGGAGGGTCAACGGATACCCGATGACCTCCCGGCTGGAGTGCTGAATACAATCGTGCAGGCTAGAGCGCCGTCTACTAGACGGCTCTATGCGTCTAAATGGTCAGTGTTTTCTGGCTGGTGCTCGGCCAAAAGCCTAGACCCGCTAAGCTGTGGCGTTACAGAGGTTCTCTCTTTCCTTCAAGAGCTTTTGGATGATGGCAGGTCCCCATCCACGCTCAAAGTGTATGTTGCGGCCATAGCGGCGTTCTCTGAACCCCTGCAGGGCCAGTCACTGGGGAAAAATTATCTCATCATTCGTTTCCTTAAAGGAGCGAGGAGATTAAACCCCCCTCGACCCCCCATGGTTCCAGCCTGGGATCTTTCCATGGTCCTAGAAGCCATGAGAGGGGGCCCGTTTGAGCCACTGCAGTCAGTAGACTTACGGTGTCTCACGTTCAAGACTACTTTTCTCTTGGCCCTTGCTTCAGTGAAGCGAGTGGGTGATTTGCACGCGCTCTCTGTGAACGCGTCGTGTATGGAATTTGGGCCGAATTACTCTAATGTTATGCTCAAACCAAGACACGGGTATGTCCCCAAAGTGCTCTCCACTCCGTTCAGAGCACAAGTTATTTCCCTGTCAGCCCTTCCGGGAACTGACGGTGAGAATGATGTGAATCTTCTGTGCCCGGTCAGGGCCCTGAGGGTTTACGTTCAAAGAACCGCTGCCTTCAGGCAGTCGGATCAGCTGTTTGTTTCGTTCTACGGCCGCTCTAAAGGCCTAGCTACCTCGAAACAGAGCATTTCCAGGTGGATAGTTGATGCTATCGCTCTGGCTTACAAGTCTAAAGGCCTTCAATGCCCTTTAGGTGTACGAGCCCACTCCACTAGAAGCATGGCCTCGTCATGGGCCTGGAATAGTGGTGTTTCGCTTCATGATATTTTTAGAGCGGCAGGCTGGGCCTCCCCGTCTACTTTTATAAGGTTTTATAACCTGGAGGTCCCTGCCTTACAGGCTAAACTATTTTCAGTTTAGACCACTGGGTCTTTTAAACTGGTTAAATATTTTCTATACAGCCTAGCCCGGTTGTCTGCGCTGTCTATTATGGAAACTAAATTGTTTTCAGTACGAGACTGAATTATAGTGAACTAATAGTTCTGTCTATACAGCCCAGCCCGTCCCCTTATGCTGGCTGTTATACTGTGTTAAGCACTTACTGTTATACATAAGTTGTCACACTCCCTATATGGTCATCATGTATTAAGGCTCACTTCGTGTCGGCCCACATTTCTTATTATTATGTGTTCCCTGGGCACCTGCCCTTGGGGATTCATCTTAATGACCTGAGCATACACGGCGCTTTAAATGGGGTTCCCGTAGCGTAAGCTAGCTTACGCAACACGAGAGTACTCTCGTAAGAGAACGACACTCGGTTACTAACGTAACCTCGGTTCTCTCTAGAGAGGGAACGAGTGATGCGTAACCCGGCCGTGATTATGCTGTGTTCTGATTTCGCTTCAGCATGAAAAACCAAAGAACACCCTATCTGGACTTGGCTTATATACAGATAAGCCACGCCTATTCTGGCGGGACGTGACGCGCTAGGGCGCCCGCGCCCTCATTGGTGCTGACGTCACTAACAGTCCATCGATAGGCTGCAGCATGTTCCGCAGAAGTAGCCTATGGGCGCGCTAGCTGCCCTGTCTAGGTCTGCTCTGCGTAGCAATGCGTTTTAAATAGGTTAAAATTATAGGATAATTTTTGGCTTCAGTATTCTCGAGAAAAGGGATTTTCCCGTAGCGTAAGCTAGCTTACGCAACACTCGTTCCCTCTCTAGAGAGAACCGAGGTTACGTTAGTAACCGAGTGTCGTTTTGGCTTTATAGCGGTTCTTTAGGCTAATGTTATTTTCCAGCTAAAGTTAGTTTTGATTGATTCACTTCCATCGAAAGGATCATTTGTTATTAAAGGTGCCCTAGAATGTAAAATTGAATTTATTTTGGCATAGTTAAATAACAAGAGTTCAGTACATGGACATGACATACAGTGAGTCTCAAACACCATTGTTTTCTCCTTCTTACTTAAATCTCGTTTTTGAAAAACACCCCTGAAAAATAGACGAATCTCCACATAATACTGACTGTGACGCAACAGTCGGGATCATTAATATGTACGCCTCCAAAAAAATCTGCATATGCCAGCCCATGTTCAATGACAGGCGGAACTGCGCAGCCGAAGCATGGCAGTTGTTCAGTGTTTGGATGTACAAATGAACACGAAGGTATTTAGTTCCTTCATCCGAGCCTCTGAAGAAACAATGGGTTAATTTTATTTTCTCTGGAAATTTCCAAACATTTCACCGACGAGACTGTTTCCTCAACTTGGGCCAAAACAAAGCTGGCCTCGATGAACGTATGAAAATATATCGATCGAGCTACCAAGTAACACTTTCTTATGTGTAATTGTTCAAGTTCAGACAGGTAATCTTTCTCTCAAAATCGTTCAATACTGTATTTACATCATCGTGTTTGCATTGGTGAAAGCATTAGAGAGAGTGCAGAAACTGCATTGCAATGATAAGATCTTTATTCTCGCGATCAACACACTGTCATCTGTTTGCTCAATGCTCATCACGGCAACATTTTGTGATGGGAATATATCTAAATACTTTAAAAACATCTCACGATTCGTTAATCTCGATAGCTGTAATAGTAAAAATGTATAATATCTGTAGTAAAAGTATTCAAGAGAGTTTCACATGTAATACTTAGCTATTTCATATGCAAGCATGTCAGCCAATCACAACAGAGGCCGGTTACACACAGCAGACACGCCCCTCCAAACAGAGCGTTTGGGCTCAGGGCTAAAATCAGGCTAGGAAAAATGCCCTTTATTTCTAAATTATGACTATATTTTAGAATTAGACTATATGATCTAAAAAACATACTAACATTATAAGGGCAACCCAGAAACCATTATACAATAAAAATAAAAACCATTCTAGGGCACCTTTAAATCAGGGGCTGCCAGAGCCATAGAGACTGTCTCTATGGCTCTGGGGGCCGCTAAGACGACGCCGTTCTCTCTTAACAGACTTTAAACGCGAACTTGTGATAAACGCTGATGGCGTTCACATCCACATTAAGAATTGATTCTATAGTTATGTGCGTTTCAATATATGTGCGCAGGTTTGTAATTCCCTTCAAACCATGCCTAAACAAACTACTTGTCTTGCCTATACATTTTGATACAGAATTTTTTTTTTTTTTCAGAACTGAATTTTCCCACAACGCTTTATCTGTAGAGTGGGAAAGGATCCTCCATAGGGAGAGGCTAGTTGGCACGTCAGCACTGCATTGTCATCGGGTCCATGATCGAAGCTCCTTCGTCAGATCTGTATACGGCCTGGGTCCGGCAGTATGGGTACATCAGGATTTAAGGGAAGTGTTCCCAGTTCCGGCTCCTCTACATCTTGTGTTTATTAAGAAAATGACTGACATGGCTATTTTGTGGTATTTAAAGAGATTAAGGTCTACATAAGGTGAATCTGCAGCTTCAAAGGGATAGTTCAGCCCGAAATGAAAATTAAGTCATCAATTATTCACCCTCAAGTTGTTCCAAACCTGTATGCATTTCTTTCTTCTGCTGCACACAGAAGAAGATAAGAGTGAGGGACGTCGTGCTTAGAGGTTACGATTTATGTTTAACTTGGTTCCCGAAAAATATAATCCACAATTAAAACTATGTGCAACACATTTTGCCGAGGACAGCTTCCTCAAAATATTATTTATGTTTTGTAAGGTACATGGGTTTAAGCAGTTTGCTTCAAAGCCCGGGTGATGAACCATACGTTTAGGAGGGTCTGAAATCTGCATTATTCGTCGACAAACCTATACATTGATGTGAGGCAGTACTAATTTAATGTGCAGTCACGTAACATTCAACTTTTAATAAATAAATTATTGTAATGCATGGCAACGATTTCTTTTACACAACATGGCAGCTTTTAAGTCTATATTCATGGTAAACATAAAGTGTATTTATATAAAGTTGTTTGGATGAAAACAATTGCAAAAGAACTATACACAACAAAAAATTATTTAATTAGGAGGTGTTACAGTACTTTTTGTATTTCTTTGCAGCAGATGTTTTCAACCTCCGTTGGCATTTTGTCAGAGTTACCACATGTACACCTATAAAACATATACTAATCAAAACTCGTGCACACGTGTAACTAAGGTAGGAATAAACAATGGACTTATTTTAAAAATTCAACAACACCATCGTTAATTCGCCAGACGGACAAAACCATATACCACAAGCTTTTATAACAGTTTGTAACATTTAACATTACAATTTAACCAATTAAAAGTATGACAACTACTAAATTAACAGCTTACCATTGTGAAACATCCTGCAAAAGTCGTGTTTGAACAGGTTCTAATCGATTCTCTTCATCTATGTTCTCCGGGTCTGATTCCGGCTCAAATTGATAAGGTAATATGTTTGACATTTTTACAATAACAATCAGCGTATGCATCTCCAATTTATGGTAAGAGGCGTGACCTTTCCGAGCAACGTGCGATAAGCTGCTGTTGAATCACAACACAGGAACCGCTGGCACAATCAGAACTCCTTACGTATTTCTGAAGGAGGGACTTCATAGAACAAGGAAGTCATCGGCCCGTTTTTTGGACAGTAAAAACAGCGGTATAGAGATTTAAATTGTGTGAAAAATACTGTGTTTTTTTTACACGCGGAACAAGAACACATGTTATATTGCACACTGTAAACACAATCAAAGCTTAAAAAAAAACATGAAGAACGGGACCTTTAAGTCCTGCTTACCACATCTACCACATTAATCCTTCACCGACAGACATGTGAATGTAAGTAATGCTGGGTACACACCTAAAGATAATCGGGCTGATTTTGGGCCGATTTCCCCCCTTCCGACAATCCTAGCTATGTCCCGATTATCTTCCCTGCTGAAAAAAACAATAGAAACCATTACAGAATTGCTAATGGTTTTAATGGTTTTAAAGGGAACTGTATTGGTTTTAATGGAAACTGTAATGGTCCTAGTGGATCTCTGACTCTATTGGTAATTTGCTTTCTTCTATTGGTGGTATGTTTTGTCTATCTGTCTGTATTGGTTTTATATGGAAACTGTAATGGTCCTAGTGGGTCTCTATTGGTAATTTGCTTTCTTCTATTGGTGGCATGTTTTTTCTATTGGATACCATTAAGGACCAATAGAACACCTTTGGCAACGTATAGGTTACAAGAATAGACCAATATGAACCATTAAGACTCCAATAAATGTATGTTTTCTTTGTTTTAATGATAATGATTTAACACATACACATAATGAATATAGGCTAGATGCAGATGTTTAATTATTACAATTTTTTTTTTTTAAATGACATAAATAAACGAACTAATTTTTCACTTTTATAATGTGGCGGTATTAAGTTTATCCTTATGTAATATGTATAGAAATTACCCTGCTGAAAAATCCAGCTAAAACCAGCCTAAGCTGGTTGGCTGGTCTTGTTTTAAGGTGGAAGTAGCTGGTTTTAGCTGGTCTCCCATGCAGCCTGGCCAAGCTGATGAACATCTTAATTACGAATTAATCAGATTTCATGTTTCATATACAGATAAGGTTAAATAGCAGGGTATTTTATCATAGTTAGGCTGGCTATATGGTACAGCCTAAATTATTATAGTAGTTAATAGAATAATATATCTGGCCAGTATTAAACTAAATTATTAAAATAGTTACACTAATAAATTACAGCATAAATATGTTGCATGTGTAGCACAAAGTGTTTCAGTTGTGAATAGACTTGTTCACAAATTACAAGTAAAACAGTGTCTCTATGATGACCAATTTAATCTCATAATCTCAAAACTAGATAAACTACAATATAGATAATTTAAAAATAATAATGTAACATTTTTACTTACAATTATAACACAAAGTATGGTGATATAATTGAATGGTTTAATTAAAACAATTATAACACAAAGTATGGTGATATAATTGAATGGTTTAATTAAAATAATAATAAAAATTATATATGTGTGTGTGTGTGTGTGTGTGTATAGCCTATGTATTATTATAAAATAATAATAATCTCGCACACACACACACACACACACACACACACACACACAATAAGTTTAGATTAAGTTGATTATAATATGCACTAGTTAATATATATATATATATATATATATATATATATATATATATATATATATATATAGCCATTTAGTAATATAACACAATTATTACTATTGTAACGCAAGGTATCATTATATAAATGTCAACTGAATGTAAAATAAAATAAAAAACTTTTAATACTTCTTTCACAAATAGGGATCTTCGCCGTGACGTCACGATGCGCTCTGGTTGGCAAAAAGAAAAGTAATGGCTTGCTGCGCAGCGCAAACACAGAAGACAAATGGTTGTATCGTGCTGTGTGATCGGCTGTGTTAACAGGTTCGATAAGAGTAACCTTCTACCGCGTACCTAAACAGCTTGAATCAAGAAGATAGCTGTGGATTTCTGCAATTAGGCGTCTAGAATAGGGTACACATTTAAACCCAGATATCACCATAAGTACTGAGTTGATTAAATCAAGACAAACAAAAAATGTATTGCAAGTTTTTTTTAAATTGTTTGTTATTAACATTTGTTATTAACATTTGTTGTTAACAGTTATTAACATTATTAACATTTGTTGTTAAAGCTACACTGTGTAACTTTTTTAGTTCATTCTTAGCTAAAAACACTTAGTTCTTTCAAAAATATATGTGCTCATTAATGTATATTTACTTCGTTCAAGTAATAAAGTATTCTCGTGAGTGTATAATATGCCATTGAAAATCAGTGGTGGAAAGTAACTAATTACAAATACTTTCGTTACAGTACTTGAGTAGATTTTTCGATTTTTTCTACTTTCTTGAGTATAATTAAATTGTGGTACTTTTACTCTTACTTGAGTAAAATAAAAATAAAGTATTCAACTTCTCTACATTTATTTTTTATAAAAAGTACAAAGTACTTTGACAAAGGTGCCGACAGAGCAACAGGGTAAGCTGTCATTTGACAGACGCTTTTCAAACTACTGCGGTGGAGCCCTGCGCTTCAGCCAATAACAGACATATCTGAAGCAGTTCAGCCAATAACAGACAGGTCTGACTCGGGTGCAAAACCAATCAAAACTTCCAGTTCGGCTGGGGGGCGGGGCGTTCAAACCGCGCTTTGACATTAATTCACTGGCGCTCGTGTTTTGAATCAGTAGCGCTAACGTTTCAATATTTCAGTGAATGTAACAAGTGAGTATTCTGCTCATATTTAATTATGGCAACTACTGAAATGGGTCATCCCATTGATAATACCAGAGCACCGAGCAGTTAAAGGCTGAAGTAAATAAAAAAGCTCAGCTCATAACATGGATGCAGTTATAGACGGAGCAAGAACAATGTAAGTGTCTAAAATACATGCACACAATTCAATTAATGGTAAAGCTTGGTAACAATTAGGTAACAATACAGTAAAACTAAATATACGAAGCAAACTTAGTACAAAGCAGAAAAAACATTGAAATAAGATCGCATGATTTATCTGTCAATCAGATGCATGTAAAAGTGTAGTTCGTTTCTATAGCAACAGTGGGCTCCCAGCACATTTTCGGTACAACGAAAAAAAGATAATTTAATTTAACATGTTAACCATACCCCACTTAATTTTTTATTAAACTGTTTTATTCACAAATCTCACCTTTTTTTATACCGGACCTCTCACTTAACCTTCTTTGCTTTCAATTATGAAATGATTCAAATCAAATGATCTTACCTGGACTTACTTTTCAAAATGAGTGATAAAAAATTGCTCTTGATAACAGAGAAAGCTATTAGGCTAGTCTATGACTAAGCATATAGCGTATACATATAGGTATACGTTTACATGCAGCCAATAACCCGTTCAAAACCGGAATATTAGCAATAACCCGGTCGCGCACGGCCATGTAAACACCGGCAATAACCCGAATATGCTCATATACCGGTTTTTAAAAACCCGAATATTATACCTGGGGTACCCCTTTTCTAACCCGAATATTTGGTCATGTAAACGCGTATCGGCATATCCCCATCAAAAGGAACATTGATTTGTGTTCTGCGCATGTTCTATTCGCAAGGAATCTTGGTCTTTTGAGTAGAGGAACTTCCGTCTGGCGCATACAAAAACCCGCGTGCAGTATACCGGAAGTAAACAAGAAGTAGAGGTAAACATGGCGAGACGCAGCACAGCACCATACTTTTGGAGCGAGGAGGAAATTAATTTCGATCTATTTCAAAGGCAATCGCTATCTGCCCCGAACTATCCATTATCCGCGTGCTGCTGCTGTTGTTGTTGTCTTTGGATACAGGAAGAAGAATCGGAACTGACGCATATTGCGTCTTAAAGCTGCCGTCGGCAACTCTGGCTGATTGAGTGGACTTAGGAAAAATGTTGAATGTTTACAACTCTCATGCCCCTCCCCCACTATCAACGAATACCCTCCCACCGAGTTCGTGCTAGTTATTGCGCCATCACTATTCGCTACTGCGCGAACTTCAGGCACACGCATGTGATTGACGAGTGCATGCACGACTTGTGATTGACAGTCATATCTCACACCCCCCTGCGCTGATTGGACACAATGAACCGGGAGCGGTGGATCTTTGCAAAACAAATAACACGCTCCAGGTGGAGTTAGAAGCTCGGGTTTTTTTCTAAAACCACTTTATTTATGTTGTTCTGTCAGAATATAGTGTCGAATTCGCTGAATATGATCAAAAAAAAGTTGCCGACGGCAGCTTTAAGGTTGTCCGTACGTCCAGATGCTAACCGTGCGTCGCCGTTTACGTCGGGATATTGCCAATCGATTACAAATTCCATGTATACAGGAGTAGCTCTCTCTGCTCAGTGCTCACCCATGTAAACGGGTTATTCAAAATGTTTCAGAAACCCGAATAGTGTCCTTAACCCGACCATAACACGAATATTGACAGCTTGTAAACGTAGTCTATATGTGGAGCACTTTTATCATGGATGGATGCACTTTTTTGGGCTTCAAATTTTCTCCAGTCATTCACTGCCATTATAAAGTTTGGAAGAGCCAGGCCATTTTTTAATATAACTCTGATTGTATTCGACTGAAAGAAGAAAGTCATATTCTAGGATGACTTGAGGGAGAGTAAATCATGGGCTAATTTTCATTTTTGAGTGAACTATCCCTTTAAAGACATACATCATTCTTTTGAAAATACCTGAGATAGTTTGATGAACACAGATATATTATAGCTATAATGTGTTTGTCTTCATGTTTCATCAGTTAAAACATCACTATTTGCATGTTATTATATCCATATAAGGCATCTCCTGAAATGTCAAAAGTTTAATAGGCTTCTATGCATCAGTACTGGGCTTCCAGTATGAATGAAACAGATGACATGAGAGTGTTTAGTGCTCCATTTCGCTATCATCTCCCCATTTTGGGTAAAAATAGAAAAATACTAAAGTACTTTGTAACGTAGTTACTTGAGTAGTTTTTAAGCAAGCTACTTATTTACTCTTACTTGAGTCATATTTTATTTCAGTACTTCTACTTGTACTTAAGTAAATTATTACTTAAGTAGCAATACTTTTACTTAAGTACAATTTGTCAGTACTCTTTCCACCACTGTTGAAAATACATACGGGTGAGGGGTTCTAATGTCGGCCGCCATGTTGCCCCTCCATCTTAAAAGTACATTAGCCAAAGAGGGACATCAAGCTTCGCCTTTCGCTTTAAAGCTACACTGTGTGATTTTTACCCCCATCTAGCGGTGAAAAGGTATATGACCATCCAGTGAATATTAGTTTCTGTTCCTCTCAATTCCGATTTCGTTTTAACTCCTACGGTGGCCAGTGTAGTCCAAGATTAACATGGCTTCCAGTTCGACCTCCTCGACACGGTGCCATTGAGTGTTAAAACGCGAAAGGCGAAGCTTGATGTCCCTCTTTGGCTAATGTACTTTCAAGATGGAGGGGCAACATGGCGGCCGACATTAGAACCCCTCACCCGTATGTATTTTCAATGGCATATTATACACTCACGAGAATACTTTATTACTTGAACGAAGTAAATATACATTAATGAGCACATATATTTTTGAAAGAACTAAGTGTTTTTAGCTAAGAATAAACAAAAAAAGTTACACAGTGTAGCTTTAACATAGACACACGGTGCATAATCTAATTACGTATGTGCTAATTTGCATACATACCCAAACAGATCTAAACATTGGGTATAGCCAGGTGAAAATGTCTTGTTGAATCTTGTTGACACCTTACAGTAAAATACTTAATGTTAAGGTCTGAACAGAACCCATTCAGGCTACCCATGAACATTAATACATGGGGGCTGGAAGAAGTACTTTAGAAACCAAACCAGCCTTTATTAATTTGTATTGCAGAGATGGGGTTTGGGGCTGAAACAGGACAAAAGGGTAAAATAAAAAGTGGCTGGATCAAAATATCAAATTACGTACACAATACACGACTAGAGAATTTCATCTTCATTCTCTTCACAAACCTTCTGCATTGAGTTTGGTTCTTTCTGCCAACCAGTTCGCGGCCACGCCCATATCGTGACGTCACATTTGACTCCGGCGAACTTCCCTATATTTACTCGCGTGCCGAGACCGCAAAACCTGGCATATAAACTAACTGCGGTCTGGCATTTTGTCATAGAACTTAACACACAATTAGTTTTAAATTCATGATTTAATATTAATGATATTTTAAATTGGTATATGTTTTAATTCTAGATGTGTATTTAAATGCTTTAGACTTGTTTTAATGCGCGTGCGCGTGAACGTTCGAGTCGCATTCAAATCGCTTCTCGCGCAGATCATGGAAACGGGCCGGGGAAACGTCATCAACTGACAAACAGCAAAACTCCCGTCTCTCACTGTTGGATTCACTGTTTTCAGGTAAGTTTAGTCAACAAATAATCACACAAATAATACATACAAACGTTCCTGACACCTTTATTACGTGTAATTGACACGCTTCTGTTGAATATTTACTTTATAGAAATGGTTTTGTGACTTCAAAAAAGTCCGTTAGCATCTCAACCATAAGGTAAGTTAACATTAAAGGGGTCATATAATGCCATTTTTGTACAAGCTAATATGATTATTTAGGGTCTAAATTAAAAGTTTGTAATATACTTTAATTAAAAATTCTCATTAGTATTGTAAGAAAACACTTATTTTACCTGGTCAAAAACAGCTCTGTTTTCAGCACGCCGTTTCAGTGCATATGACTTTAAATGATAATGAGCTTTGCTCCCCCCGCCCCTCTGTTCTGTGCCTACACCGTTTATAACATAATAACACAATAACCATAACGCGTTGTTCATTATAAACGTGGGATTATGAATTATATTGAGAACGTCGTACATAGAAAACATGCCGTAATGTACCCTGAGTGTAAACATAGCTGCATTCATCGTGAAGCGTGCAGCTAGCGATGTGCAAAGATTAATATAAATATTAATATAAAGGTTAATAAAACGTACACTCACTTCAGTTCTTCTGGAGCAGCTGCAGGAACACGAATAGTTGGTAGCGATTCTTTTTTCAGGAGCAGCTTCCAAAACCAGCTTTATACTGACCCTCGTTTATAAAGCAGTCTGGTGTGTGAAGTGATTTGCGCAAACATGAAAGCAGTGACGTTGATCGTGGGGAATATTCACTTCGAAAACAAACTCAGCCACTGTCTTCAGCGGTTCGGATTTAGGAACATTAAAATGACTGCTGTGTTCCTTATTGCACCCAAGAACAGAACACCACTTCGCTTAGACTCCATTCTGCTCATAGACAGTGCTCCAGTATCAACGCGGACTATGATTGACAGCTCGCTCGCTGCCTCGATCACGAGCGAGGGCGGGTCTGTGTTGAAACGCTGCTGTCAATCAACAATCGTGGGAGGGGCGTGCGAGCTTGTGACGTCACAGGCTCGAACGGCTTGATTTGAGGCAGGGGAAAACATAAGGAGATTAAAACAAAACCACTGGATGGATTTTTATCATTATATGATGTTTGTGTACAGGCACTGCCAACACACATTTCAGTGCAATCAACTTGTACAAGTGCATGTACCATTATATGACCCCTTTAAGGCTAACTCTATAATAGACTGGAGCTCTTGTTTATGAAAGTTTGGGGTTTTAACCACATCTTTGTGTAGATAACAGTTCTTGATAGTTTTGTTTTGCTGGTGATTTGTCAATGGTTGTGTTACGTTATGTGTATTTGTCTTTATGCGTCCAACGCGTTCGCCATTTTGCGGAGGGCAAGACTGCACTGTAATCAAATGCAAGTAAACGGGTGAGCTGCGGCTTTTCTGGATAAAAAATAAAAATGTTTTTACATTTATCAACCGATTTCCATGGTTTGTATGTGATGAACAAAAAGTTCCATCTCTAGTTATTTAAAATCTCGATAGTTAGACTTATAAAATAGTGACCCACATTTAGCAATAACAAAGATAACTGATGGATCCTTTATGGGAATACATATGTTATGGTACAACTACAGTGCAATGTAAATAGTTTAGTCAATACAATTAACAAACAGTATACAGCAAATAAAATAGTATAATTATACAAGTTCAATAATACAATCATAAAAATATTGATAGTAGAATAATAGCTATAATAATAATAATATGTATAATAATAGCAATAGAATAAGAAATATCAATTACTGAATATAGGCAATAAAAAATAAGTTAAATAGTGACTTATTTAATATTGAACTCTTTCAGTAATAGCCATTATAACAGTAAAAGTAGGCTAAAAGGTATAAGAAGCTATACAAGACAAGAAATAAAGTAAACGGTTCAGTCAAACATACAGCAGGATACAACGTTAAAAAAGCCTAAATATCAAGTTATTATTATATCCTAAAAAAAATGTATAAAGTTATATCCTAATAGGTTGATTGGAAGTAAGCTAATTTATTTAACCTAAAAGAATGCACTGTACTGTTAATCAGTGACATCACTTACAAATATTGATGTAAAAAATCGGGGGGGGGGGGGGGATTTCAGGATTTCAAAAAATAATTTTACTATTATGATAACAGGATATCATGGTCATTGGTATATTTTATTTTATTTCTCTAGGTCTGTTTTAAATTATGTTGGCCAATGAGACAGACATCATTCTTCCCAACTCCAAGGTATTTATTTATTTGTATTTTTTACTGATAAATACTGAAATTCTTTTTACTTTTAAATGCTGACTGTGGTTCAGGGGCTTCGACAACTTTAGGCACGCAAGTTATTTTTCACAGATATCTGGCCAGCTTACTCATGGCACATACATAGCCTTTAAAATGTTTGAATTTATATCCCCAATGCAATATCAGGGGGTAAAGATATCATTAAAGTTTTTAAAGTTATGGCTATGCTCTTGTTACCAGATGAGATATGATCCCTAGCGTTTGGCCCTTTATACTTCAGGACAAGACCTTGATGCCATCCACACTCAGTAGATGAAGAAGGTGAGTTTCACAATAGCCACTATCACAAATCAAGAGACAGAACACAACAGGCCTTCATCCATATTAGGTTTTTGAACGATTTTGGAAAATAATCTAATTGTGATTTTTTTTTTTAACCAATATTGCGATTTAATATGCGATTTACTTTTTAAGTTCTTTATCTTCTGTATTAGTCGACAAAGACAAGGAATAAATCATTGTACAGTAGGAATGGAAATCTTTAGGCAGCTCATGATCTGATCTACTTTATTTCTTAATAATTAATCTTAATAACACTTAAAATTGGCACTGCCAATAAAGCACCTAAAAGCTGTCACAAAGAACTGGCAAAAGTAATGATTATGAATACAATCAAATATAATGTCAAGGAGACATTATAATTGTTTATTAATAAACAAGTGTTTTCAGTCAGTGTCGGCTCGGCTGCAAAGATGAAGTTGACGATGCTGACTCGTGATCTTCAAAGATGAAGTTGACGATGCTGACTCGTGATCTTCAAAGATGAAGTTGACGATGCTGACTCGTGATCTTCAGTGAACACGCCAGAGAGAAATGCACATTTCATACAGATTACATAATTCAAAACGAAAGACAGACTGCTCTCTGCTCGTTTAAAATTAGACATTTCAATATAGATATATTTCTCAGGTCTATACGCTGAGTTTCGGTTCATTTATGAGACGAGTTGCAGTTCACGCGCCGGCGCCTCCGTGTCAAGATTATCTATTGTCTGCTATATTTACTTCTTATTTATTAAATCCAGGCAATTGGTTGATGAAACATTGATTAAAATGCGTGGCGCGAGCGACAAATCTTAGACAGTAAACTGATGCCCCATTCTGCTTTGTAACGGGCACTTTTTCTGCGTCTGGGTAAACAGCTGTTGCCACGCGAGCAATAACGGCTGCGTCCGGTGTAGACAAAGAGTTAAAGCTCATTCTGTCTACTAGGGCTGGGCGATATGGAGCAAAAAATATATCTCGATATATTTTGCTATATCTCGATATACGATATATCTCTCTATCTTTACAGGAAAAATAACCTCCCAAAAACTACTGCAAAAACAAATATGCCAAATAACAGTCTTTTTTTTATTGAAGTGCAAAGAGGTAGGCAGTTTATGTAGGAACAAAGTGCTTCTGTGACATTAAAAAAAAAATCCCTGTATACAAAAATAATAATTTGACTGTAAAATAAAGGAAGAAATAATAAATATTGCCTTCTTTTCATTCAAAAATGAAACGACTCAACTCAAGGTAGACAGTGCATATAGGGACAAAGTGCTTCTGCGACATTTAAGATAAAAAAAATCCCTGATTACATAAATAATAATAATTTAACTGTAAAATAAAAGAAATAATAAGATCCTTAGTCTGGTGCACTCCTCGTATGCGAGCTTGTGCCTTGTCTGTAAATGGTGGAAAAGGTTTGTGGTAGGGCTGTCACTTTTGTGAAAAAATCCTGTTCGATTTTTGAGACATAAGTGTTCATTGAATCGATTGTAAAATTGTAAGTCCCCACGCATTATGTACCTCCTCACGTTTTGACGTCATCAAATTGTGATCGGTTTGTGAGATTGGCCAAGTTGAATGAGTACCGATTAGGGCTGTCAAAATTGCTCAAAAATGACGTTCGAGTATTCCCTCTAAAAAAAACACATTTATTCGAATATCTGGTTGCGCATTTTTGTCAATGACGCGCATTACGTCAATAACAGGACAAATGAATACAAAGAGACACAACTACTTTTTAAACTAAGTTTAAACATATTTTGACAACGTATTAACTTACACAAAAACAGGCACTCGCAGGCACTCTTTCTCTCTCGCCCTCTCGCTCTCTCTCTCTCGCCCTCACGCTCTCTGCGCATAACGGTTTAAATGAACAACAATACACAAATGTTGAGTGCTGATCAAGAGTTTTGTGCAAGCAATTTAAGGTCGCGACTCTTGTCCTAAATATAGCAGGCTTCATTCAGTGATTGAAACAAATATTATTAACATTAATTGAAGTTTTACAGTAGAACCGACATTGAACTCTCCGAGCAGCTCGTGCTGTGGTAAATTGCTACTATAGCTATTTCGGGGACGGTGTTTATCATAAAAGTGTGTTTTCTATACAGAGATATCGACATTATTAATATCGGTATCGGCCACAATTTTCACATCGGTGCATCACTAATTAAAAGTAGCCTAGTTTCACGTTTAGTAGGTACATTTTGCTCACTACTTATTTAAAATAGTATAAAAGTACTGTAATGTAATTAAAAATGTTTTCATTATGATATTATTAATTTTACTTTATTAAAAAGATCTGAGTTCTTCCTCCACTGGTAGAGATTAGAGGAATTAAAGGTAGGGTAGGCAGGATTTTTCTAACAAAATATGTTTAAACTGTCTATATATACCAACACATAATTAAAATGTAAGTACTCTGAAAAAGAAAGTAAAAAAATCGAGTGTCTGTAGTCCTCTCAGTGCTGCAATAAACACAGCTACTTATCTCCATTCGGGACGAATGAAATGATTGGCTGGAGCGACTGTCACTCTCCCTCGCTACCATGGCAATCACCCCCGCGCGCACCCGTGGGACTCGAGGAGTGGAAGAAGCACGGACGCTAGAAAGAATCACAATTATGGCCGCGAATTTAGTAGTCAAAATTCCCAGTACCTGCATATACAGTCAGCGAAGGCAAACCAGGCAAGAAAAGGAAGACAGTATTTGAAAAGGCTATGCCCAAAAAGTTTTTGGATAAAGCAAGCAATATCAGGGCTTTCCAGTGGTGGACAACTGAGGGACATCAAGGACTGAAAAGTGACGGTAACGGTCTTTCATCGTGGAAGCTCTTACATGAAAAACACCATATATGTTATGAATCTTACACTAAATTCCCCTTCATCCCAGTGTAACTGATAGTAACAGGAAAAACGTGTATCAATGCAACCTGTTTTTAGGTTTGAGTTTGCCTTATGTTACTAGCTTGTTACCGAATCAAACTCAATATATTTTAAACTTTACCAGTATCGATATGCTGGATTGATAGTGAGTACTAACAGCCATGTTAGTTGTTTATATTCATAATGATAAAGTTAGATATTTTATTACATGTGATTCTGACATGATGTCACTCCATGCACTGCTCGTCTCTGCTCGGCGCTGGTAAACGTGTCCTCCAGCTGAGCGCCGGCGGCATCGCGCGGTCATGTGTTTTGGGGGCGTGGCTTAGGAAAGAGCCGAGAAGGGAGGGGGTGGTGTCAATGGAATAATGAGCTGTGTTTATTGCAGCACTGAGAGGACTACAGACACTCGATTTTTAAAATCTCTTTTTCAGAGTACTTACATTTTAATTATGTGTTGGTATATATAGACAGTGTAAACAAATTTGGTTATTGTTATTTTTTTAAAAAATCCTGCCTACTTTAAGACTAAAAATAGAAGATAATAAGGTTTTGTCAGTGACACTTTTGATAGCCTATATTTATTGATACAAGTTATGCTTTATATAACATGACAAAATTAAAAGACAAAGTTGTTAGTGAAGATTATGCAACAGTATTTATAATATAATTTTATATAACATGCAATGCAAACTAGTTTGGTTACAGCTCAAATGTAACATTCTCATTCTATAATTCCCCCTGCCTCCATTACATATCTTTGTCACACAAGTGTTTGATCACCACATTTGAGTGATCATAGCGTAACGTTTATATATTTATGTTTATACTGTGTATTCTATATACAGTACCCATCAAAAGTTTGCACACACCAATAGGAAAGTGTGTCCAAACTTTTGACTGGTACTGTACTATAATACACATAAATAATATTGCTACTGTATTATAATATACACATAAATAATATCGGCCGATATATCGGTATCTGGCTTTTTTTTACTCCCTAATATCGGCATCGGCCCCCAAAAATCCATATCGGTCGGGCTCTGTTAATGCAGGCACATTTTACATCAAGCCTAGTTTCCTAACTGGGTGTATGTCCAGCTGGTGTAACCGGCCCCTGTAGCTTTATGTGTGCTCTACCTCCTTAAGGTGTCACTTGTCAAGCATCATTATGCTACTTGATTTCCTGTGTGGTCAGATATAAATGATCAAATTATGTTTTAATTACTCTGGGAAGCGTCCTGGTGAGCATCCTCTTTTTTTCCAGTTTCTTACTCGAATAGTCATTCCATTATCACATTATACACAAAACACTTTGTAATTACAAATTATTTGGTAAATCATTAGTCATGATCAGTACTTGAATTTAACTTTTTGTTTGTTTATTTATGTGTGTGTGTGTGTGTGTGTGTGTGTGTGTGTGTGTGTGTGTGTGTGTGTGAGTTTCAAACAGAATGTCTGTCTCAGAGGCTGAAGGAAAGAGGTCACACGTCAGAGGACATAAAAAAACTGTCAGTGGTAAGTATTTACATATTTCTTAATGTTATAGAAATGTTTTCTAATAATATCCTTGTACTTTTACATTTGTATTTTCATCATTTTATTGGGTAACTGTTGAGCAGCTTTATTGTTGAAAGCTTGACCACTTTCTTTGACACATCACTTCTTGAGTGCTCGAACGAGTAGTGTTATAATATGTATAGTTCCGGTCCTTATGATTGGCTGAATTGCTTTCTAAGCCGCTGTAAAATACTCTAAAACATAACAAACAGCTGGGACTTCATTACAACATTAGCCCCTTTCACACATTAGTCCTCAGTGGTGAATTACTATTAAGAGATCATGTGTGAGCAGGACCTTTTCAAAAATACTAGTAAATCAGTTCTGCCAATTTACCAGTAAGGGAAGTAGTAACATTATCAGTAAATTACTCAATTATGAGCCGTATGTAGTCAGAACATGCTGACGTAAGTCTGCTTTGGGCCAATCATAAAGTTCTTATGGAGATGACGCGATTACTCCATGCTGTTTTCAGTCAGCTCCACTGCTTTTTACTAGTTTTTCTATGTAAATATGTGCTAGATGGACATCTTTGACCGTTAAGCTGCGTCTATCAACTTTTTAAAAATGGCGCACTCGAGACCCAGCCTTCTTTCCCATTCAATAGTGCTGTGGCTCTGCAGTTGGATACTATTAAGCGAGTCTGTTTTTAAGAGCAACAACGCCTGAACTATCTTTTTCATCATTTTAAACCTACACCTGGTAAATAAAAGATTACTGTAATGCTATGAACATAACATGACTAGTAGACAAAGTTCACAGCTGTCAAGATCTTAAATCTGCTCTAAGTACGCCCAAAGATGTTGGATGAATATATATAAATATATAATGTATGGATTATGTTATCTACTGGTAATGTGGTTTAAGAGGTACATTGTCCTAATGAATTCTCCTTTTTTTTGTTGCAGGTCTAATCAGTCAGCCCCAGTGAAGCCGCACAATGTAATGTAAAAGAAGATCTGTGAATTAACTAATAAAAATGTAATATTAATGTTTTGTGTCAGATGTTTATTACCAGCTGGCTTGAGTAAACAATTAAGCAGGTCTTAAAACTGTATTTATTTATTTATTTTAGGTGCATGTTCTTCATTCTTTGCGAAACAAAAGTTGAGCTGTATTGAAAAGTCGGTGTGCAGTTTATATCAATAGTGTATAATTGTAGTAATAATTCAAAATAATTAATTAAAAACTATTATTAATGTCCTAATTATTAACAGCTAAAAGTATGTAACCATTAAACATAGAAATCTTAACCAATACAATCTACAAACCATTAAATATGTACAAACCATGACCAATACATATTTGTAACAAAACCATTACAAATCAGAACCAATACAAACTAATGGAAACCATTAAATATGTGCAAATCAAGACCAATACAAATTTGTAACAAAACCATTACAAATCAGAACCAATACAAACTAATGGAAACCATTAAATATGTGCAAATCAAGACCAATACAAATTTGTAATGAAAAACCATTACAAATCATGACCAATATAAATTTGTAATGGAAACCTATACAAACCAATAAATCCTAATGGAATATGGCCCAAAACACACTACGTAATGGACACCACTTTGTAATGGTTTTAATGGTTATCGGCTGATGGTTTGTAATGGTTTTGTAGTGGAAACCATTCGAAATTCTGTAATGGTTTTGTGGTGGCGGTTTTATGATATTCATTTATCTTTAGTAAAATATAGATGATTCAAAGAATGTCACATGTGTGTCTCTCACTTGTAGTGAGAGAAGATTCTGTTTATGTACCTGGGGAGGCAGAAGGGGGAGACACTCCAGAGAACAGACGAACAAGGACCTCTGACCTAGATGTCAGATGGCCATTTGGTGCAGGGGGGGGGGCTTAGTGGGCCAACTAGTGACTGGGAGGAAAGCTCTGGGGGAAGAAGGCCTTGAAACTAAGATAAAAGCTAGTTCAGTCTGTCTGGGGGTGTGTCACTCTTCTGCACAGGGTAACAACTGTGTATTAGACTGCTCCTATTCTTGCAAGAATAAATACTTCTATTTCTATAATTTGACTATGAGTGTCTCTTACGCAGTGATGTTTGTTTAATGAATTTTCGCCACAACAGTTTCTATTGTTTTTTTCAGCAGGGTTGGTGGTTTTAAAGATTATCTTATCAGATATTCCTGTGGTGTGAGGTGTGTTAAGAGTGTCCGAACCTGCTCGGAAGAACGTCGGAGGCGCCCCGATCGCGAATCGTAAATATCCAACATGTTGAATATTTACGATCAGAAATCCTGATGTGTGGGGGGAACCCCGAGGACAAACGCGCGCACGCTCTGGAGATTATCACGTGAAACGAAACAATATCCAATAGAAAGCGAGATGATGGAAGACGGAAGCGTGAGGGAGAGAGAGAGACAGAGAGAGAGAGAGAATTAACCATGGTTTTATTATAGGCGTATTGAACATTTGTATAAACAAATAAATAGGCTACTATAGTTAGAATTTTTCTTAGCAAAAATTATGGTTAATTTGTGGTTATCATGGTTTATCTACAATACCCATATTTTTTATTTGTATAATGAAACCATGGGAGAGACAGGGCCAGTGTGTGTGCATTACCACAAACTTTATCTGAGAAGTTCACTAAATTCCCGCCGTCTCCACAACTTTACCTAAACCCTTTTCTTTTTTTTTTCCTGTAAATTTTCTGTGAAAATTATTCAAACACTATCATCGCAATTTCTTCCTGCATATTGTCCACCATGCGTATTCTGAAGTCTCGCGAGATTTTACGAGATTTCCTGTGTTCACAGTCAAGACTCGGGATGAAAATCTGTTAGTGTGTGGTGTGCTGTCTTTGTCACATCATGGCACACCACACACTATAGGAGCAAAACGGTTAAATCTAGGATTTTTTGTCCTCATGTTTGTGGTCTATCACATTTTGAAAATCTTATAAGATGTAAAAAATCTTGTGGTGTGTACCCAGCATAACACACACGCGCACACACTCTTCACAGCCTGTCACATCCTGCCAAAGATATCAATGTCAGAGACCCCAAACTCGCTTGTCTGCTTAATAATGTAAAGACTAGGCTTCAGAGTACAACCATCTGTGGGTGGAGTGTAAAGCTATTGGCCTGTGTGTACAAATCTTATTTCTTTTAAAAAGACAAGTTTAGGCCACGAATTTACATGCTGTATGTTAAATGTTGTATCAGTGATTTCAGGCCCAAAAATAAATGTCTAATCTTTCCTAACGATCCGCTAGCTGCCCGCCCCATAAGCAGGCTGTCAAAAAAACGCGTCTCTGTATGCAGCCTAGGCTCTGAGATCTGCACACAAAAACAAATGGGTACAACCATCACTCAAAACCATAATAAACAGTGTTCCAACCAATCACGGACAGGGGCGGGTGTTGTGAGGTTTTGAGCTCGTGCACGGCTGGACAGAGCAACACCCGCCCCTGTCGGTGATTGCCCCTAGGCTGCCTACAGAGATGCGTTTTTTTGACGGCATGCTTATGGGGCAGGCAGCTAGCGGATCGTTAGGAAAGATTAGACATTTATTTTTGGGTCTGAAATCACTGATACAACCTTTAATTTGTCAGCTAGCACACACTCTTTCTTTGAAGTTGATTCACCAGGGAAGACTGGTAAAAAGACACCAGCATCCAAAACATTTTTGTGAATTATGTTATCAAAACTATGTTTTTAAAAATCTGGGTAAACAAGTGAAGAAAAAAAAAATACATTAAAAAATAAACCAACTTTGAGTGACATTAAAAAATGTGTGACATCTAGCCCTGCCCCCATTTAAAGGGGTGGTTGATTATGATTTCACTTTTCTAACTTTAGTTATTGTGTAATGTTGCTGTTTAAGCATAAACAACATCTGCAAAAGTTACAACACTAAAAGTTCATATCAAATGGAGATATTTGCCTTTAAAGAAATTGCTTTTTAAGGACTACAACAAACTGCTGGTATAGGGACTACACGACATTCCTCCCGGGTTAGTGACATCACCAACCATAAAATGTACATAAACCAAACTCAAATAATAAAATCAATATACAAAAATAATGACCACAAATTAAACAAAAACAGAAAATCTGTATATAACCAAAAACTTAAGGTTTTCTAACAAAAATAAATCATAAACAAATCAGCAGGGCCTAGACGTCAGAGGTCCACATGCATAGGACTCCACAAAGGAGGATCTCTGCCGTAATCCAAGAGTAAAATATAGACTGGGTGATATAATTCGTGGCTATAGGTTAAACACGGCATCCAGCACTCGACACTAGCCCCATTAAATCACCTACGCGCTCACACTCTTGCATCAAGGACTTCTGCCACCTCGCTATGGCGCTTCGGGGTCACAACACCGGAAGGAGACGCAATAGGTCAAAGCGTCAGGAAGTTATGGCCGTCTACTACTGTTGCTCTATTTATAGAGTGAAATAAATACACGCCCCGCCCCGTACAGAATCCTTATTCACTCGGTCACACTTTGAAGGACCATTGCTCACTGTCTTTAAAAAAACTTTTCATTTTCTATACATTGCACATCACCACATTGTTCAATGATTCTCAAACGACTCGATGGATGAATCAGTCTCTTTAAATCCCTCCTTTCCAAGAGCCTGCTCTGATCTGATTGGCCAGATGGCCGAGTCTGTTGTGATTGGTCTACCGCATACAGCGCCTGTCGGAAGCTACTTTGTCAACATAAATGAACGTCAGCTCTGTGCAGAGGCTTTCAGCAATTGAACTGTAAAGACAATAACGATGACGTTGATTTTTACCATATCAATCTGAGCGCGAGTCCAATTATGAAACATTGGAATAAGGAGTTATTCAACCCAAACCGCCATCGTAAGGACGACTTCAACAGGACGTTTCTCAGTGATCCGCTACTCATTTTGAGGTAGCCACTGTAGCCGCAACCAGATGGCTAAAATCCTGCTAGTTGATTGAATCACGGGATTTTTAATCAACTGACACAGCTCCACTCACTGTGGACGGACACACAAAGAAGTATGGTGTTGGACTTGAGTAAGTTACTGATTATAGTGCAGACACAGCGTTTTTCTCCAACGAGTAAACAAAGGGGTGCCTTTTTCTGATCACATGTGACCAAGAGGCGCCCTTCTGACTGAAGGACACCCTTCCTGCATGATACCTCACAAACAAGATGGGCATTGTTCCAACAAATAATCAACCACTATCCCGAACTTAAACTCACCATATGCACACCCATACACTCCCCGGAACGGGGGGGGGGGGGGGGGGGTGAGCACGAGGTCACCACCCGCCCAAACTCTGAAGGACATTCTAACACACACACCCAAACACACACACACACACACACATGTAAAAGTCTGTGTTATACTCAGAATATGAGCCATTGCCAACTGTATACGATATATCCCTGTATGTTTATGTGTTTCCCAGTTTATATTCACTTCATGTATGACGTTTGTTTGAAGGAACGAACTTGCTTTGAAGGAACTAAATGCTTATAATATGCATGTATGTAATGCTCTATTTTTCTATGTATTTCTGTGACATGTTTGATATCTCTGTAATTCTCTCAATCTGACGGAGCCGAATTCCGATAGCAGAATGCAGTAATGTGCATTCTTTTACACATCTCATGGTTCTGGAGCCGAACGGCTCAATACCATCTCCTCAGTCCAGTGGGCATTCCCCCCCCACAGGACAAAGGAAGCGTTGTCCTCTTCAGAGTCTCGGACAGTCATGGGGGTTCGCGCAAACAGAGGCGTGAACCCAGTCTTTCCATAAAAAGACGGACTCCTGAGAGTTGGTTGGTTGAGAGTTTTTCCCTGTGAGAGGTATCCGGATGGCTCCTTAGGGAGCTTTACGCCGTGTTCTCTTCTTTTATTTTCTTTCTCTTAAGTTTGTTTTTTCCTTTGTTCATTTTACCAGAAATGAACTTATTCTGAATTATTTCTTTGGTAATTTACGTCAAAGACTTTTAAGCCTTCGTTGAAACTGCGCGCTCCAGACCGCAGCAAACCACGTGACGCTCCAACGGAACCCACAAAGACCAGCCGCTCACATGCGCAGCAGAGCTCAGCCTCAGACACATGAGAACCATTACAATGCAAGTATATTTGAATTACCGAGATGCTAGAGCATTAAGATTGTGTTTTCCGTGTTGTCTCTTAAAGGTTAAAAATGTCTAGATGAAATTTGCCATCCTGAGATCCTACGGATCTCTCTCTCTCTCTCTCTCTCTCTCTCTCTCTCTCTCTCTCTCTCTCTCTCTCTCTCTCTCTCAATCTCTCATTTTATCTTCCTCTCATCCCATTCTCACTCCTGTTTGTTATTCGTCTGTCGCGTTAGTTTTACTGTTTACTGTACATACATGTATCCCGTGTTTAAATGTAGAATTCTGTATCTGTAGTTGCATTTTATTAAAGCCATTATATTCTTGATTGGTTCTGCCTAAAATGCTCATATTTACAAAGTCAATGAATTGTTTGATCTCGCTACAAAGCTTTACAATGCGTTACTATTTCAGTAACCTAAACTTTATAATAACAAGAAGGTGATATTTTCATGGCCAGAAAATAGCTTTTTGGAATTATAAGAAAGAGACAATTTTTGTTGGGAAATTGATAAGTTAGTCTTACTGCCGTCTGCTGGACAGACAGATTGTTTGATAACTAAATTAGTTCCTGTAAAAGTTGTCTCATATAATCGATCTGTAATGAGACTATTGATATATTAATGACGAACCATAACTCATTGTGGAGATCATTCATGTATCCAATCGATCTCTTTTCAACTTCGATAATTTAACTGTAAAAATGCAATATATTAATCATATTTATGATTAATTATTAGAATTCCCTATATATAATTTGAGCTAATTTAATGCAGTAACCCAATGTTGCTACACCACATTATGAGACGTTTCAACTGTAATTCCTCACCATCAGCATTAAAGGAGTAGTTCACTTTAAAATGAAAATTACCCCATGATTTACTCACCCTCGAGCCATCCTACTGTAGGTGTATATGACTTTCTTCTTTTCAGACGAATACAATCGGAATTATATTAATAAACGCTTCTGAGCTTTATAATAGCAGTGAATTGCAACCATCAGTTTGAAGCTCAAAAAGGTGCATCCATCCATCATAAACGGTCTCCACACCCTTGAAACGCTTTTCTCAGCAGGGCTTTTTTACCTAGACACAGCCGGGCACATGGATGTTGCGGACCCAGGAGGTGAAAACCGTGGTCTGACAAAGAGAGCAGCCTTCACCAACGCTAGTAATGTAGTCGAACTACTCGCTCCTGTTCACAGCGATATCTTCTTTCAAGAAAAACTATTGCTTAATGGACTAGACCTTAAAATTAGAATGACTAGAGGTAAAGATGAATTCTGCCTGATGAGGAGCAATGCCACAGCCTATAAACTGAACATCCTATCTGCATCGCTATTTGTGAAAAAAGTGTCTGTGTCACCCGCTGTGAGACTGGGCAATGCACAAGCCCTACTCTCAACCACTGCCAAGTACCCCATCGACAGAGTGTGTCTGAAAAACTTCTCAGTACCTGCCGGCTCATGTGTCTGCAATCAAGAAAACTTGTTCTTAGGAACTCTACCAAAATCTCTGGTTCTAGCGATGGTTGATAACGATGCATTTCATTTGTGGGGGCGTATAATAAAAACCCTTTTGCGTTTAAAAACTACGATTTAGAATTTTTGGCCATTTATCTGGATGGTCAACAGTACCCCGCGAAGCCTCTGCAACCTGAATATGAAAACGGTTCTGCAGTGCGGGAGTTTTACCAATTAGCGCTGGCAACTGGAAGGCATCTTAAAAACCAGGCTCTATGCATCAATAGGGAGGATTTTCTGCACGGCTATACACTCTATGCGTTCAATTTCGCCCCAGATGAGGAGTGTAGCCAGCATGTGTCGCTTATTAAAAGTGGCAATATTAGACTAGAAGCCCGTTTCAGACAACCACTACCACGTACAATTAACCTTATTGTTTATGCTTTGTTTGACAGCTTGATTGAAGTGTCAAATCGCCGTCAGATCCTGGTTTATTACTACTAACACGTTCAAATGAACACTGTGCAGCTTACGGCTGTCATGGATAAGGTATCATGCAATACTTATTTTCTCGGAGTTCTAACATGTGACTATCTACCAAAAGCCCCTTTAAGAAAGCTACCAGCAATGGTTTTAATCAATACACATCATTCAGGACTCCCAGGGGAACACTGGGTGGCCATCTACATAAATGAGGACGGTGTAGGGTGTTTTTTTGACAGCTTTGGTAATAAACCAGACTACCATGGTTTTCCGCCGATTATCAAAAACTTTTTAAGGCTCAATTCTAGTCAAGTTCAACATTCAACTGTGCAAGTCCAAGATTTTTCATCAGACACGTGTGGACAACATTGTGTGTTCTTTCTCTACCACATGGCGAAGGGATTTGATTATGATTATGTGTTGAAATTGTATTGTAATGATTTGATTAAAAATGACAAAAAGGTGTCAGCATTTGTGAAAAAACTAAAACAAGCTCCATGTAATGAAAATGTTTTCAAATGTGTTCAGTGTGTACAAATGGGTGAAATGTTCATGTCTCATGCTAAATATTTTTAATAAAACAAGTAATGAACGGAAATGTGTTTCTTTAAACCCTCTTTTATTACACATATACATCACATCATGAGTTCTCAAAAAAAAAAAAAAAAGAGAGAAAATGAGAAAACAATACATACAATACACATCAAACTGTGAGTTTAAAAACTTAACCACTTAGTCTGGGTGAGATCGGGTGCTTTGAATGTGAGGTCTTCTGAATATTCTGAATGTATCGGGGTGCCCGGAAACGCTTTCTGTTTTTTACTCTTCTTAGATGATCCTGTTATAGTGGGGGTCGATTTGGTTTTGAAAGAGTTAATAGTATGTCTGACATAGTGGTTTGGTACCACAGAGTGTGGCAAATTTAAACTAGCAAAAGCCTCCAGAAATTCGCGCCATCCACCAGGTCTCCGCTCATCAGCAATCTTTTGTGGAGCCGTGACGCTTTTAACTAAGTCAAGCATGTGTGAACCAGGGATTGTTCTCACTTTAAACACAAACTCTCCCGACTCAGTCCACGAAGTTACATCTTTAGTTTTAGACATTTTATCTAAAATGTAACGAACATTTTTCACACTCCTCTGCGGAATATTCTTTAAAATCTCATCTGCAAAAGCACCTAAATCGCCATGGGCACTCACATGGTCTGTAGCGGGTGGGTCTTCTTTTTCAACATTACCAGGCTGTGGTAGACTTAATGTTAATGTGGTGGATTCCCTATCCCCTTGTCTAGTGAGTGTTAAAAACCGCTGCAAAACACCTGTGTACATCTTAGCTTTTTCATGGTGATCCAGATCAGACCTGTGCAAAATATTTCTTATAGTCATGTCCAGGTCATTCTCCACAACCTGTTGTATAGACTCACGGGTGTTAGAGGATTTCAGTTTATCCAACTGGTGTTGTGGGACTAAAAACATCTTCTCAGCATACTCCATCATCAAACTTATTTAGATGTAACCAAACTGGTTATAACGTCCCGGGTTACGTATGTAACCCTAGTTCCCTGAAGGAACGAGACGCTGCGTGAAAACGCTGCGGGAACGCTTCTAGCGTTGTGCGTCTTGAAGCATAGTATGGAATCAGCCAACGGCGAGACGGAACGTCACAAGTGACGTCATCGACCAGGAAACTATAAAGCACACCCATGAACACAATGGCGACAGCTTCTGGAAAAGTCTGAAGCAAGTCGATAAAGGGAATGCCGGGAGTATGGCAACGACACGCAGCGTCTCGTTCCTTCAGGGAACTAGGGTTACATACGTATCCCGGGACGTTCCCTATCAGGAACGTCGAGCTGCGTGAAAACGCTGCGGGAACGCTAATACCCACGTCGCCATAAGAGCAAGTGACCGACTGTGTGAATCAAGGATTAAATTCAGCCGAAAGCACCTGCGCCCCAGGGGTGGAGCTAAGGTCTAGGTCATAAAACCTGACGAAAGTATGCGGTGAGGACCAGCCTGCCGCATCACAAACGTCATGAAGAGAAACTCCTGACAATAAGGCTTTGGAAGCCGCCATACTCCTGGTAGAGTGAGCTCGGACAGTCAAAGGTGAAGGCTGACCAGCCGACTCATAGGCAAGTGAGATGGCCTCGACCACCCACTTGCTCATCCTCTGCTTAGACACTGGAGACCCCTTCTTAGGTGGTCCAAAACAAACAAACAACTGTTCTGATTTCCTCCACAGGGCAGCTCTGTGGACATAAGCATCTAGAGCCCGAATAGGGCAGAGCAGATTGAGTTTTTCCTGATCAGACGATGTAAAGGGAGGAGGACAGAAGGCCTGCAGAACTATAGGTCTGGCCACATTGGTAGCAACCTTAGGGACATAACCTGGCCTGGGGTGGAGAAAGGCCTTCACCATCCCAGGCGAAAATTCCAAACACGAAGGAGCAACCGAGAGAGCATGAATATCTCCGATTCTCTTAAGAGAAGAAATGGCAAGGAGAAAAATAGTCTTTAAAGTAACAAACTTTTCAGAAACTTCTTCAATAGGCTCAAAAGGAGCTAGGGAAAGACCTTCTAGAGCGATGACCAAGTCCCACGCTGGCACCCTCATGCGGACTACAGGCCTCAGCCTCAAAGTACCACGAAGGAAGCGAGTTATAAACGGGTGTCTCCCCACAGAGACTCCACTGAAAGGGACATGGTAAGCAGCAAGTGCCGCCACATACACCTTTAGTGTGGAGGGGGATAACCCTGAGGAGAAATGCTCCTGCGGGAACTCCAGCACTGCACCCACTGGGCAGTTAACTGGGTCCAACAGGTGTTCTCCACACCAAGAAGTGAAGAGCCTCCACTTCAAGGCGTATAACTTCCTCGTGGAAGGAGCTCTGGAGTGAAGGATGGTCTCAACAACCTCGGTTGAGAGACCAGCACCTACGAGCTGGGCCCCCTCAGAGGCCAAGCCCATAGCTTCCACAACTCTGGGCGGGGGTGATGAATCAACCCGCTCGCCTGAGAGAGAAGGTCCCTCCTGATCGGAATCTCCAGAGGAGAGCCGTCTAGGAGAGATATTAGGTCCGCAAACCATACTCGGGCCGGCCAAAACGGGGCTACCAATAGTAGACTGACCCGTCCCGGCGAACCCTCTCCAGAACTCCTGGGAGCAGAGCAATCGGGGGAAAGGCGTACAGACGTGACCTCGGCCACGGCTGTACCATAGCGTCCAACCCCGCGGGGCTGGATGACTGAGAGAGAACCACAGTGGACAGTGTGATGTCTCCCTGGACGCAAATAGGTCTACCTCGGCACGACCGCACTGCATCTGAAGGAGCTCCAC
Organism: Semotilus atromaculatus; assembly: GCA_031834385.1. Lineage (NCBI taxonomy): Eukaryota > Metazoa > Chordata > Actinopteri > Cypriniformes > Leuciscidae > Semotilus > Semotilus atromaculatus. The sequence continues at coordinate 2,422,498 of JAULUF010000037.1, forward strand.
CACCTCGGGGTGGAGTCTCCATTCCCCGGGCCTCGGCCCCTGCCTCGACAGGATGTCCGCTCCCTGATTTAAATACCCCGGGAGATAAATCGCCCTCAAAGAGAGGAGCTTCCCCTGGGACCATAGAAGGATCTGGCGAGCCAGATTGTATAACGGGCGAGAGCGCAGACCCCCCTGATGGTTTATGTAAGAGACTACCGATGTGTTGTCGGACCAGACAAGAACATGATGACCTCTCAGGTCTGGTAGGAAGTGTTTCAGAGCCTGAAACACTGCCAACATCTCTAGACAATTTATATGCCATAATCGATGATGGTCCTGCCACAGACCCTGGGCTGGGTGACCACTCATGATCGCCCCCCAGCCTGTGAGGGAAGCATCTGTCGTTAGCGTTACACGACGACAAAGAGCTCCCAGCACAGGTCCCTGGGACAGAAACCAAGGATCCCTCCAAATGACCAGAGCACGGAGGCAACGCCATGTAACTTTGATCATGCGGAGGGGGTTTCCCCTCAGGGAGAACCCCTTGGTTCTGAGCCACCACTGTAATAGTCTCGTGTACAGCAGGCTGCAAGGTATAACCTTAGACGCTGCTGCCATGAGACCCAGCAATCTCTGGAACTGCTTTACAGTGAGCAACTGGCCTAGCTTCACTTGTTTTCTGGCTGACCCCAGAAAGAGGTTCTCTGAGATGGAGATAACACACTCTTCTTGGCATTCAGCCTCAACCCCAATTTCTTGAAGTGCGCGAGGACGACATCTCGATGCCGAGCCGCCACTTCGTGAACGTGCGGGGAGATAAAGCTAGACCGAAAGGAAGAACATAATATTGGTACGCTTCGCCCCCGAAAGCGAACCTCAGGACTTCCTGTGTTGCGAAAGGATGGAGATATGGAAATACGCGTCCTTCAGATCTATCGTGACAGACCAGTCCTCGGATCTGATTTGTGACACGATCTGCTTCAGAGTGAGCCTCTTGAACCAGAGCTTGCTACTGAGCGACTTAACGGGCGCAGATCTAAAATTGGACGCAACCCCACCATCCTTCTTTGGAACGATGAAATATCGGCTGTAATAACCAGACTCCTTGCTGGGAGGAGGAACCCGTTCTATAGCCTCCTTCTGAAGGAGCGTTTTCACCACTTGTCCCATTACCAGAGCCTGCTCGGGGCCCACCACTGTGGGCAGGACCCCGCTGAATCGAGGAGGACGAGACCTAATATCATAACCTTTCTCTATCGAATGCAGGACCCACTGAGATACTTTTGGACACTCCGCCAGAAAATCTACAAAGGGTACCAGCCTCTCGAGACTGGCCTCTGGAATATTCTGAGCAGCAAACACAGCGCCCTGTAACGGCGCACCGGCAGGAAACAACTGGTTTGACTGCTCTAAACCCCTCCTCAGAGGGGGCGAGCGTCCCTCGGGAAGCGCTCGCTGGGCCCGTCTACGCCCCGACACGAAGGCGGGGTTGGCAGAAGGGACCCCTGAGGGTACCGGGAGAAAATGGGCACCGTCTGATGCGGTGAACACCTTTCTCTCACGGTAGGGACCACCCTCAGCATCCTGACGCCAGTGGCGTCAGGACTTCTTAGACGAAGCCTTCTTGGCCATAATGACTGTCCTCAGATCAGTCTTATGGCCAGAAGACCTCGGTTGAGAGTGTCACGCCTGGTCCCACTGCAGGGGGAGCACAAGACGCGACACTCTGTAGAGGGGGCGAGCGTCCCTCGGGAAACGCTCGCTGGGCCTGTCTACGCCCCGACGCGAAGGCGGGGTTGGCAGAAGGGACCCCTGAGGGCACCGTGAGAGAATGGGCACCGTCAGATGCAGTGAACACCTTTCTCTCACGGTGGGGACCACCCTCAGCATCCTGACACCGGTGGCGTCAGAACTACTTTTTTTTTTTTTTTTTAGATGAAGCCACTTGGCTATAATGACTGTCCTCAGATCAGTTTAACCCCCGAAAACTTCATCTGAGAGTGTCGCGTCTGGTTCCACTATTTTGCAGGGGGAGCACAAGACGTGACGCTCTGATTTTATTGCGCCCATGCGAGGAGCTTATCGACAGCCAGGACTGACCCGCCCATCAGTCCCTGTCTTTAAACGCCGGTGCCTAAAAGACGAATTCGTTTCAGCGGAGAGATGGCAGTAGGCGTCTCTCCAGTTTTTCTAGGCATCGCCTCATAACCGTAAATAAGCCTCTGCAATATAAAAATATTTTTTGTAGAGATCTGAGGGCTAAAAAATACAGTATGAAATCGTTTTCTTCCAGGACTTCGACACCTCGGTGTGGAGATCCGGAAAAACGGCAGGCACCGTCGTGGAGGTTGCACTCGGGAAGGCAAACATAGTTTATACAATATTTTTATATAAAAAACTCCTGCCAAACTGCTGACCACTCAATGTTTAATTTTTCTACAGCATGAGTAAGCACCTCCATAAGCTCCTCATTTATTTCTGTTCAGGGGAATATATCATATATCATATATATCATAATCCCCTTATTTTATAATAATTTATATAATATTATTATTATATTTTTAATACCAACAACATTCAGCTCCTCAGAACTGGATAGTTGCAATATTAATGCCACAGCCTGGGCAGAAGAAACCGCAGAGCGTGCTTCCAACCCTAAACTGAGGCACTGAATCTAACAGTTAAAGGCTGAGATAGGGCGAGGCCCGTCTCAAACCCCGCTGTCAGATTCATCCGCGATCCCCACGACACGCGCCGCCGCTCTGCCTCGACAGAAGCGGGACCCGAGCCGCGGGGAGCGCGAGCCGAACCACTCTCCTCAAAGAGTGATCGGCGGGAGCAGAGCGTTCTTATTGGAAAACGCTCGCAATGCTCACAATCAGCCCCCTCGAGAGCTGACCGGGCATGCTGTACTCCCAAACAAACAACACACAGATCGTGTGAATCCCCACCCGTGAAATAACGAGTACAGGGGGGAACACACACTTTCTGTAATGCTGCTCGCTTAGATATGTGAATACATATATATAGCCTTTTTTTTTTTTTTTAAGTGAAAAACTCCTGCCTAGCAATCACTAAAGACAGACAAAAACACTGGAACAGATTCACACACAAATCGCTTGCTGAAGACAACAGAAGCTGTCGCCATTGTGTTCATGGGTGTGCTTTATAGTTTCCTGGTCGATGACGTCACTCGTGACGTTCCGTCTCGCCGTTGGCTGATTCCATACTATGCTTCAAGACGCACAACGCTAGAAGCGTTCCCGCAGCGTTTTCACGCAGCTCGACGTTCCTGATAGGGAAAGGGAATTGCGACACTTAACAAAGGTAATAGAAATCCTCCTTGTTGGTTGATTAACCTTCTTTTGCGTCTAACTCCAACCTTTTTATCTGCAACAATTTTGATCTCGCTTCTTCTTCTCTTCAGTTTCTGATATTGTTGTGGTGTTAGTGGAATATTACCATGGACCACGTTAAGAGCTACTTCACACAATGTCACAATGAGCTCGTCTGCGGCCGCCTCTAAAATAACGCGTCTTTGTTTAGGCGTGGCTTTTAATAACAATTTTAAAAGAGGCAGGTTTCTTAAAAGTCTTGCAGACATTTTCAAATCTCTCTGTCAATGTTTTCTTTTCTGAATGTACACAACTGGGTGTTGTGACAGAATATCTGTTCTGAGACGGTACTGCTCTGGTGTTTTCGCTTTAAAGTCAATCAAAAGGTACCCGAAAGGAATGCTGGTCGCATTTTCATAACAGTCCATAAAGAAATTCGTGTTTCTGGGGTACATCTGCCGCGCCAACACATTAATTTGGGTATTGTCTCTGGGGTTTTTAAACAATACCAAATAATTCGTGTTCAAGCTGATGGTCCTGCTGGATTTACCTTGAAAAAACAAGTTTTGTACAATATACAAAGCACTCAAGTTTTTATGGTGCACATAGGTCGTGAACACGCGTTCAACTTCAGAATTGCTACTAGCATCTTTCATAACATCATCCAATACCAAAAAATTTGTCTTGTTGGTGGGGAACAAACGATCATCATTCAGGGTCTGTGGGATACCTTCAATAAATTTAATATCATACAGTTTCAACAATTCATCATACAAAGGTTGCCAGCAATCATAAATGTACACAATGTTTTCAATTTTTTTAGAAATGACACTTTTAGCATTTTCCAACATTTTTACAAAAAATGTTTTTCCTGAGCTAGAAGGACCACTTAAAACACATGAAATGGGTGTTGTAATCTGAAATCAAAACCATTCGGGTCTAGCACTCCCCGATGCCCAAAAACGTTGTCAGTAGCCATATGGTAGCGTAGTTAGGTCGGGTAGCAAAATACGCTTGTTGTAAACGACTTTAAATTTTTTCACAACTGACTTGTTGTGCAATGTGAACTGCTTTTTGTTCCTCACTATACTGTCGGTGTATGCGAGAATGTAATTACTGTCACCCCGCCCCCTCACATATTGATCGACAAGACCAATTAATGAGTCTAACCTAATGGTCTCAGAGTTTACGGCATTCAGCGTGATACCTTTGGCCTTAATGCAGACCTTACCCTTAGAAGTCCGATACCCATAACTTTTCGGACCACTTGAAGAAAATTCAACAATATGGTCTCCATCCCCAACTTCATCAGTAAGGTCGCCAAGATATGGACCTAGTGGAGGCTCATATTCACCCTCTTTAGACGTGAACACAACACTATCTGTATCGCAATAAAGCACTCTATCACCCAACCTGTCCATGAGATCATAAAGCTCTAACCGTGCATGGGCTGTTGTAAAAGCCCAGAGAAAGACGTTAATGTCACGAGTCTGGGTACCTTTCCCATCTGCATAAGCCCACTGAACGATTGCAACAGTGTCTGACACAAATGAGAAATGCTTGAGGTCATACTCAACGCCAAAAATGTATCGGGCAAACTGTTCAGGGTCTGTTAGTATTTCGGTTGTCGGCAACTGTTCGCGCATAGAAAACCGCCCCCATAAAGAATTAAGAAGTAGCTTCATAATGGATCTGCGTGCAGCATTAAACTCAATCTTGTCCAGATTCAGCTTAATCCCTTCTTTCTCAAAGTAATCTCTAACATAAGATTCTTTGTCGGCCACAACGTCTTTTGGAAAACCTGAACTTTCCTGTTTGAACTGTAAAAATGTTTTAACATAATCACAAAACAATGTTTCAGAGCGTTGGGGAAAATGCCAGACCTCATCGATTTTTGTCACTACATAACCCTTCTCAACGGCTTTTAACAGTTCAATGCTAACCCAGGACCCATGAATTGATCTTTCCTCATTAGTATGCACACACGGGTGTGTCTGGTTCTGATGTTCAGCACATGTCCTGCAAAGAGGAAACATTAACTTACCCCCGGTCCTATAAGGCAGTACGGGGTGAAGCAACTTCCGTGGCGGAAGGACTGTAGCCTTGACGAGACCGTAATAATCTTCAAGGTTTTGAAAATCCTTGTGTATTATTTCAGGATGCCCAATTGGGTAGCATTTTCGAGCTTGGCAGTAGGGATATAGTGATGTAAAGTCAACATACCTAATCCGCTCGCCCTCTGCAACTTTGTGATACAGTTTTAATGCGTTAGTACGGCCGCCGAATAGAGCTTCACGGGGTTTCAATCTTTCAGTGTGTTCGTAAGTGGACATGAAATCCATCACTGCTGCGTCGGTCTGTTTAGCGCGGACCCAATCACATTCCCAAATCACCTCGACCTGAAGACCGTACGCGCGCTCCAAAATTTCAATCTTATCATCACATTGTCTTCTCAGAACACCATAAGGCACTTTTGATAAAGGGTTTATATCATTGGGGTTATAACAGCGCTCGCACCCATGAAAAAAACACCCGAGAAATTCGAATGCTTTTTTCATGTAGCCGTCATCATAGAAGCCGTCCACATAGTATTTCCCAAATGACGCCTCACCGCTGTTAAGGGCATGTTGAACATCTATGGATCGCGATTTTCGGACAAACTCAAGCCATTCAATTGAGATGTTTGAATAAGTCTTGTTCTGGTGGGTGTACGCATTGTTACGTGTCAGAGCTATTGTGTCTTTAGGGATGTAGTGTGTTTTATACGTAGCCATACATGTTGCTGCCAAAGTGGTGTAATTAAATGGATCAAGGCCTGTACACAAAATGAATTCGTCGCGGTACTTCAGGCAAGCTTCCCTCAGCAAACGACATCGTTTTTACCATAAAGCGCCAGTTCTTTTTTAAAATCGAACACTTTGTCAGATATTGTACCAATCATCAAACGACGCCCTGTCTTGGTTCGACATTGTCGCATACCCGTAAAATTTCTTGTCAGGGTACGGGCCTATGTAGTTGTCATTTTCAATGCGGTTAAAGTGGTGCGGAAAATAGCCCTTCTCAGCATTAGTCAAATTAAACGCAACAGGTGTCTTGGCCAGACGCATGGGTATGAATGAGTATGAATCAATAAAACGCTGTTTGAAAGCTGTGTCATACATTAAGATTAGCCTGCATCCCTGCATTGTGATTTTAGGAGCAATCGCCATCTTAGTAAAGTATTGCAAAAGGATGTAATTATCAAACCCGCCTGCATTGTGCGCGATCCATGTGGGTAGCGTGGTTGTCTGAATTTTTTAACGAGTCGATCCACACAATCGGGCCCTTCAGCCACGAATTCCTCACCATTAAACGTGATAGCACATACAAAATTGGCAACGTGTTTACCATTTTCATAACGGGTCTCAAAATCGTAGAAAATGTAACGATCGTTTGGCATCTCCGGCTTAACTGGTTGGATAAAACATTGATGCACACCATCGGTAACCAAACTCTCACCACAGTGCACACAACGATCTGCAGAACATTTATGGGGTTTGGGTTTATCACCGCTGACATGGTAACGTCTATTACATTTACTACAATATTTAGTCACGTCGCACTGCGCATATTGCATACCCCGAGGTGTTTTTTTATGCATCTCAAAACAATAGTCAGACTTACAGTACCGCAGACAGTCACCGCAATGTTTTGGCTTTTTGGGTTGTTTATGACATGCCGGGTCATTACAGACATCGCAGATGTACCGACATCTGTGATCTCTCCAACAGGTGAATCCTCGGTAACAGTACTCACACACGTACGGGGTGCCAATAAATGCCCGTAGATTTGTAATCATAAAATAATGATTGTCATGCAGGTACAAAAATACAGTTTTAGGATGCGGATCGTCTGTGTTTGCATACTTCTCCAAAACCCCCGTATCAGACCGATAGAAGACAACTATTTTAACGTTCAACGTCTGTTCAAACCGTCTGATGTCATTAAACGCTATCTTGTGTTGATCAGCATAGCCAGCTGACTTCTGCAATGAAGATGCTACAGACTTTAGCTCTACGTGTGGTTTCTGTGGATTTAGGAAATGTGCCAGACAGATTGCAAAACAAAGATTGTTTGAAATGTTCGTGGGACAGAACAAATTAAGTCTGTTTTTGGAAATCACTTCATTGTGGGCAAGATCACGGATCTTTCGATAAGCACCGCCGCGTTTACTTCTCGCTATCGACAGTCTTAAATTCAATCTCTCATCAAACTGTACGTCAGAGTTGCTCTGCATTATTTTTTCAAGATCGTTTATAAATAGATCTACACTATAACCATTGCTACCCGTCAAAAGTGTACTAACATCTGATGTCAAACTCGAGCCCCTCAACGTGATGCTGATTAAACAGCCGTCTCCGCCTAACAGTCTGGAAAACTCCACAATTTCAGAAAGTGTGTCATGTAAAAACATGGTGTAGGCTGCTAAATCTGTCGAAGATATCTCTCGCAGATTTATAAGCCTGTGGATTTCCAGACCATTGAACCGAGCTTGTGGTAGTACGGTGTACCCACCAACATCGCCACCCTCTCTTACCAGTGATTCTATTTCGCTATCTGTGAGACCCATGTTGGGTGCATCAGGGCTGAGTGTGCGGGGTGACTGTGTATCTGTGCCCTCTCCTGACTGGTGAAAAGACACAAGATGATCATTATCAGAATCTGATTCTGGAGGAGGTTCTGACACCTCTCCTGCTTGTTGGGTATTTACAAAATGTTCAAAATCATTATTTGGTTCAGGATCCTCATCGGACATTGATCTCACAATGTTTAATAATTCTACCAACGTATCAGTTGTAGACTCTGCCCTATTCATATCCTGCACAGTCTGTATTAAATAGAGCAATGTTTCTGTGTTACTGCACTGTTCAAGGGGCACCACACTACCATCGTCTCGTCTAAACCTAGCTACCGGACCCGGATCAAAACCATCTGGCTCCCGACAACGTTTAGGCATTTTTAATCAGATCTTTTTATTTTATTTATTTAAACCACATGTAGTCACACCTTAAAAACTATGGATAATAAACCCGGGTGTCCATACAGTGAAAAAGATAGAATGAAAAAACTACCTAACCAACAACTACACAGTCAGACTAAAATTACACACAGTGTGTGACAAATGTCAAATGAAGAAAAAAAAAAGAAGAAAAAACATAGTATGCAAACTAAAATAAAAAATATATAAAACGTTCACAACTCACCGCCCTCTCTTTTGAAGAATGAGCACAAGCTCCTTTAACAATTCTATAGACAGGACTTGTTGTCTGGTTACATTTTGAATATCGCCACTACGCAACCGTTGCGCTGCTAGGCCTTGTTTAATCCAAATACCATGTTGTTGTTGTGTTGACTCATAAACATCTAAACGTCTCTCAATGGCATTAAGGCGTTTGTCAAAACGTACCTCGAAGGCATTCAATGCGGTCTTGACAGAGTCCTGTATCAGTCCGGCTATGTGTTGATTGTCTATATTGGGTTGTGATTCGCGTTTGTAAGCCTCCTGATTTGAAGGCAGCTGTTCAGGGTCGGATTCTCCCACGGCCACCACACGTTCGCTGGATGGAACAGCCTGTGGTGTTTCTTTAGGGATGTTTGTAAATACACAGTCGTCCCAAGATTGTATCAGTCCATCACTCCAGCTCTGAACATCATTTATATCGGGAACTGCATTGTCAACTACGACCACCTCTGTTAAGAAGTAGAAAGGGATTCAAAACAAAAAGTTAGTACAAATGTGTGTTAATATTATAATAATAACAGTAATATTATTAATGACTATATTTTCTAAGACTAAAAATAAAATAAAAATCAGACCGGTACTGTTGTAAAATTAAAAGCAATACGTAGTGTCAAAGTATATATATATATATATATATATATATATATAGAACAGATATATAAACAGACAATCAAATAAGATCAGGCTAACAACTATTATGGATCGGACCCTGTAATACTAGTGCACCCCCTATAGAGGGCGCAACAGGCTAAAAATCAACATGTCTACACTTTTTACACACAGTTCTCCATTGGTGTTAGCTAAAATTTATAAATAAACGCCTACTCTAAGAGATATGCAGGTTTGTGTATTATGTTTTTTTCAACAATTAAAGCTACACTGTGTAACTTTTTTAGTTTATTCTTAGCTAAAAACACTTAGTTCTTTCAAAAATATATGTGCTCATTAATGTATATTTACTTCGTTCAAGTAATAAAGTATTCTCGTGAGTGTATAATATGCCATTGAAAATACATACGGGTGAGGGGTTCTAATGTCGGCCGCCATGTTGCCCCTCCATCTTGAAAGTACATTAGCCAAAGAGGGACATCAAGCTTCGCCTTTCGCGTTTTAACACTCAATGGCACCGTGTCGAGGAGGTCGAACTGGAAGCCATGTTAATCTTGGACTACATTGGCCACCGTAGGAGTTAAAACGAAATCGGAATTAAGAGGAACAGAAACTAATATTCACTGGATGGTCATATACCTTTTCACCGCTAGATGGGGGTAAAAATCACACAGTGTAGCTTTAATGCAGATGTATGTTAACAACAGTTCTAGACTAACATATTGGAACATTATACATCCACAAACACAATCGACCTCTCACTATTACATCCAAATAAAAATATTTATCTTTCTGATTTAGTGTGAACAGAAAACAAGCCAACAGTTTTTGCCCCCGTTACTTACTTTTAACAGCTGCTCGTCTTGGCTTTTTTGGGACAGTCTGTGGTAACGTTATGTCTCTCGAAGACCCACCAGTAGAAGCTTTTGCGTCCGCATCCACAACACGTCTGCGTTTCAGCCTATTTTGCGGTTTTGCCACATTTCTCATCAAACCACCCATATCCCGATCATTCGCAGATTCAGACGTACCAACATTGCTCACAACGTCTGATAAACCTTCTGGAAATACATATATGTTAAAGTTTTAAAATAAATTCAACAAACCATAGCAGCATATGTTTGATAAAGCAGTATTACGAAGCAAGTTACCGAGGGGTGTAACGTCACCGTTAGCAGGCGCGCTGACTCGCGGTGGTGCATGTACTAAGGCCACGATAGTTTTCCGTTTCGGCCTTGGTAAAAACAAAAACACAAAGATAAGATATTTTTACACGTCCACAACAACTTTTCAACACGGGTGTAACAACATTTTAACAATACCTGGCACAAGTGGTTCCGTGCTCTCTCGTGAACAGTCAACAGCGTTGTGTGTTGCAGCAGCAGTGACAGGCCTAGCCACGCCTCCTGGTAAAAACAAAACAATTATCCATCACACACACACACACACACACACACACACACAATATGCAGCATTTAAACATAATTATACGTACCACTCGCTTGATTCAGGAAGTTAATCTCCTCTACTAAATCGAAGAGACTCAAACTGTCGCCATCTGAAGTGTGCAGATAAAACCTTAAGTAACAGAACAGCGACTCTCATATAAATAAATAATGTTTCTTAACAATGTTACTAAATAAAATAAAAACACTTACTGTTAAGACAGGCTTCCATCTTCTTGCAATCACGATTCACGAAAATTGTTTGAGAACGAGGAAAAAACAACGGACGCGCTTGACACGTTTCTCAACGCCCCGCTCTCTCCATCCGGCCTCTTTGGATCTGCCGTCACGGGTATCGTCGACCGTTTTTCCGAAGTACAGAAAGCCTCCCAGGCCATGAACCTCTTTCTGCCTCGTCGCGCTAGCTCCTCTGCAGGCCGCTCACGTGACCAGCCTCCTGCACGAGCCCCTCCCCAGCGCCCAGCTCAGCACAGTCAGACTTCTCAGCGGCGCCAGGGTGGCCGCCCTCGTTCTCGCTCTGACAGCCGCCACAGACCGCCGCCGCCTCGGGGGCCTCGGCCTAGGAGCGCACTGAAACCTGATCACTCAAAGTCTGCCTAACACAGCTGAGAAAAAGACGACGCTCTCCCGCCGCGGCCGGACCGCCGTCAAAGTTTCGCCCTCTGTTAGTCCCCGCTCACGCGGCTACTACAGCAGTGTATTCCGCCATTACCAAGCCGGTCTCTTTTCCCGCTTGCATGAGCACAAACGCCGTTTTCACGGTGACCCAGAGAAATCGCAAAAAGAGCATAAAAGCCTCTTGTGTACAAAATGTGCCCACAACACGGTGTTCACTCATACACAAAAGCACTTCAGTTCCCGTGTCTCACACAGAGTCCACTCTCATAAAGCGGTTCTAAATCGCTCGAGTTTCAGGGTGCATAAGTCTCCCCTCTGTTCACTCTGTTACACGGCCAAAAACTCCTCTCTGAGCATAAGTCCCGCTGTCATAAATACTATGAGCGCGCTCACGCAGCCCGCTATGTGCAGCGACGGGGACCATGTAGCCATTCACCCCCTAGCGTTACGCTTCAAAGCGTGGGAAGCTATTCTGGGAATTTCCCAGTGGGTACTAAACACAATAAGGCTAGGCTATCGCTTACAGTTTCACCGCCGCCCTCCACGTTTTCGAGCACGGCTAGAAACTACTGTGAACCCAGAAGCAGTGACGCTGCTCCGTTCAGAGATAGCAAAGTTTTTGTGCAAAAGGGCTATAGAGAGAGTTCCTCTGTCTATGAGCGAGTCGGGGTTTTACGGCCGTTATTTTCTTGTTCCCAAGAAAGACGGCGGCCTCAGACCAATCTTAGACCTCAGATTTCTGAACAAAGTTCTCATAAAGAGACCGTTCAAAATGCTCACTATCAGAAAACTCCTCGCGCATGTGCGCCAGGGGGACTGGTTCATTTCACTAGATCTGAAAGTTGCGTACTTTCAGATTCAGATAAATCCCCTTCACAGGCCATTCTTACGTTTCGCCTTCGAAGGCCAGGTTTATCAATACACCGTCCTTCCGTTCGGCCTATCATTAGCGCCCCGTATGTTCACGAAGTGCATGGATGCGGCGCTCGCCCCCCTGCGGAATCAGGGGCTGCGAATACTGAACTATTTGGACGACTGGCTGATTTTGGCACAATCACAGAGAGAGCTACTGTCTCATCGTACAGTTCTCCTCGACCATCTGAAAGCTCTGGGCCTCTCTGTCAACTGGACAAAGAGCGCGCTACAACCCAGTCAGACTATCTCCTTCGTGGGTATAGAGTTAGACTCGGTCACGATGATGGCTCGTCTGTCAACACAAGCACACGCGCCGTGTTCAGCGTCTCGCCGCATCTTTTCAGATGAATAGACTCACACCTCTGAAAACCTTTCAGAAGGCGTTGGGTTACATGGCCTCAGCCTCCGCGGTGCTCCAGCTGGGGTTACTGCGCATGCGCCCGCTTCAGTTCTGGTTGAAGAGCCGTGTGTCTCACCGCGCGTGGACCACGGGCCGCCAGCTGATAAAAAGTAACGCAGACCTGTATCACAGCTCTGCAGCCATGGACTGTGGCAGAATGTTTTCAGCGGGGCATTTCCATGGGGACCTTTTCTCGCCGAAAAGTTATCTCGACAGACGCATCCAACACGGGTTGGGGTGCGCTCTGCGAGGGCTCACCGGCCTTCGGCCCCTGGTCAGCTCAAGAGAGCCTCCTCCACATAAACTGTTTGAAGATGTTGGCGGTCGAGAACGCGCTCACGCGCTTTCTCCCACGCATTCACAGTCACCACGTGCTGATCCGTTCGGACAATATAGCCGTGGTCTCCTATCTAAACCGTCAGGGCGGAGTCAGATCCAGGAATCTCTTCCGGCTGACAGAACGCATCTTAGTTTGGTCTCAGTGTCACCTGCTCTCGCTCAGAGCGACGCACGTGCCAGGCCATCTGAACGACGGTCCAGACAGCCTGTCCAGGATCCCCATTCCCCCCGGGGAATGGTCCCTGCACACTCTTACAGTCCAAAAAACTGTGGCGAATATTCGGCAGAGCAGAGGTGGACCTCTTCGCCTCAGAAGAGAACACCCACTGCCCAATATTTTTCTCAAAGAGCGAGGACGCGCTAGCCCAGACCTGGCCCAGCCGCCCGCTTTATGCATTCCCTCCGGTTTCTCTACTACCACAGGTACTTCAGAGAATCAGGGAAACACGCCACTCGGTGCTCCTCATAGCTCCGCGTTGGGAGGGTCAGACTTGGTTTCCGGAGCTCACTCAGCTGTCGCAGACAGCCCCGTGGCCCATTCCAGTCAGAGTAGATCTCCTCTCTCAAGCTCGCGGCATGATCTGGCATCCCCACCCAGAGCGCTGGGCGCTACATGCGTGGGTAATCAACAACTACCCGTTGCTTTGCCAGAGGGAGTGTTAAACACGATCATGCAGGCTAGAGCGGCTTCTACCAGAAGGCTCTATGCGTCTAAATGGTCTGTGTTCTCAAAATGGTGCACCGACAGAAATTTGGACCCACGGTCAGGCGAGGTTCCTTCCTTGCTAGTTTTTCTCCAAGAGATGTTGGACAAGGGCAGGTCCCCGTCCACTCTCAAGGTGTATGTGGCAGCCGTCGCAGCGTTCGTTGAACCCCGGCGCGGCCAGTCACTGGGCAAAGACGGCTTGGTCATCCGCTTCCTCAGGGGAGTTAGAAGGATGAACCCCCCACGCCCCCCTTCGGTGCCGATTTGGGACCTTTCCATAGTTCTCGAAGCTATGAAAGCCCCCCCATTCAAACCACTAAACACCGTGGACCTCAATACCTTTCGCTCAAGGCCGTTTTTCTGCTCGCATCAGTAAAACGTGTGGGAGACCTTCACGCGCTGTCCACTAGCGCGTCCTGTCTTGAGTTTGGGCCCAATGACTCCTTAGTCGTTCTCAAACCTAGACATGGTTATGTCCCAAAGGCGATTGGTACCCCGTTCAGGGCACAAGTTATTTCCCTATCGGCTCTGCCTGCATACGATAGGGAATCTGACTCTAATCTCCTGTGTCCGGTCAGGGCCCTGAGATTATACATTTCTCGCACTGCTCCGGTCAGACGATCTGAGCAGTTTTTTGTTTCGTTCGGTGGGCGCACCAAAGGGTTGGCCGCCTCGAAACAGACCCTATCCAGATGATAGCAGATAGTTGATGCCATTGCAGCCGCATACGCATCAAAAGACCTGCCATGCCCTCTGGGCATCAGGGCTCATTCCACTAGAGCAGGGTTCCTCAACTTCGGTCCTGGAGGGCCGGTGTCCTGCACAGTTTAGCTCCAACCCTGATCAAACACACCTACCTGTGAGTTTCTAGTGATCCTGAAGACCTTGATTAGCTTACTCAGGTGTGTTTGATCAGGGTTGGAGCTAAACTGTGCAGGACACCGGCCCTCCAGGAACGAAGTTGAGGAACCCTGCACTAGAGGCATGGCCTCATCGTGGGCATGGTCCAGCGGAATTTCCATTCATGACATTTGTGTGGCAGCAGGATGGTCTTCCCCCTCCACCTTTGTCAGATTTTACAATCTGGAAGTTCCCGCCTTGCAGGCTCAACTACTAGCAATCTAGTATGTTACAGCTTTTCTGGTGAGCTGCACTGAATAAGAGTTATTCACACAGACCGGTTTCCGCTCTGTTCCTCTCTATCAAGTGCCTAAGTACTACACAATCACCGGCCCGCGCTGCTGGCCTTGTCACATGTACTTATATTCATTCCCACTCATATGGGTTCCCCGGGTCTCCCCTGGGACTCATAGTGGATGCTTAGCACGCACGGCGTTGACCAGGTGTTCCCGTAGCGTAAGCTAGCTTACGCAATACGAGAGAACCTCTCGTAAGAGAACGAATCGGTTACCTAACATAACCTCGGTTCTCTCTAGATGAGGGAACGAGTATTGCGTTCCTGGCCGTGCTTGTGCTACTAGCGTTCTCGCTTCATTCTATGAAAACCAGAGTTACAGCCTATGACGCCGATATTTATGCTCTCTGACCACGCCCTACTCGGCGGGTTCTGACGCAATGAGAGCATGTCTGACTCTCATTGGCCGAGAGTTCATTCGCGTCTCCTCATAGGCTTAAGCAGTTCCCTGTGAGCGAACCAATGAGCCGCTAGCTAGCCGTTCATGGTCTGCTGCAGCTGAACTGCGTTGACAATGGATACAAATTATAGGATAATTTTTAGGCTTCAGTTTCTCAGAAAAGATTAATCTTTCCCGTAGCGTAAGCTAGCTTACGCAATACTCGTTCCCTCATCTAGAGAGAACCGAGGTTACGTTAGGTAACCGATTCGTTTTGCTTTTTGTTTTCAGTTGCGCCGTTTCCATGGCAACTCTGCGCCGCTCCAGTGTTTGAAAGGGACTCGCATGTTCAACGCGCACGCCCATAGCATAGTCATAGTCAGTCAATTAAGCAGCTGTTACATAAATACACATCTAGACTTAACACATTATAGGCTACATTTGGTCTGCTAGTTGGTCATTGATCGATTGCTCCTGTCTGCCTCGCTGCCTGCTGTGTGTGAGTGTGTTTGCTCCGGGGCTGTAAGCTCCATCTAAACTCTCGTATTTCTCTCTGTTTTGAACCATACATTTACGATCATTTCTAGTGTTTATACTACTAAAACAGTTTACCTAACATCTCAGACTAACCTAACATCGCTAGCTTCCGTTATTGTTAACACAACACGCTTGTATCTCGTTAGCCTGTTAACGCGCCGCCCTTGCGCTCAGTTATTTATTTATTTATTTTTCTCGTGCGCGCCCGCGCCTCTGAGTTCATAAAAAGCCTAGGTGAGTAAGAATCAGTCAACAAACACGGTGAGTAATGTCTTGTCCTGTTATTGTCACCTGCACCTCATGCCACATGTTTACCATAGCCTTCCCCGTCGGCAATATAGGGTTTATGTGTGATAAATGCAAGGAGACAGTCAGGCTGACGGAGAAGATTTCAGAATTAGAGACACGCATCCAAACTTTAATCGAGGATAGTAAGTGTGCTCGAGCCTTAGATACTACTTTGGATGCGCCTAGCATAGTGAACCATTTACATGATTCGGTTCCGGCTGAGTTATTGCCTGTGCAGCCAGGCAGATGGGTAACTGTGAGAGATCGCTCTAGTCGCGGATCAAAAAACCACTCTTCTGTTCCGATCACCATAACAAATCGATTTGCCCCACTCAGTGAAACACCCACTGAGAATTATGTTGATTGTGCCCTGGTAATTGGCGATTCTATTACACGGAACGTGAAAATAGAGACACCAGCCACCATAGTCACATGTTTGCCGGGAGCCAGAGCGCCTGACATCAAAGCAAATTTAAAAGTGCTGGCTAATGCTAATCGTGAATTCTCTAAGATTGTTATTCACGTCGGCACAAATGATGTTCGACTTCGCCAGTCGGAGATCACCAAAATTAATATTAAAGAGGTGTTTGAACTCGCAAGTACGATGTCAGGCACTGTAATTTGCTCTGGTCCCCTTCCTGTTCGAAGGAGTGATGAGATAGTTAGTAGATTGTGTTCACTCAATGGCTGGTTGTCTAATTGGTGTCCGCAAAATAATATAGAATTCATAGACAATTGGAAAAGTTTTTGGGGCAAACCTGACCTGTTGAAAAGAGATGGTATTCATCCCTCCTGGGATGGTGCTGCTCTTCTCTCTAGTAATTTGGCTCATAGTCTTAGAGATAAAACATGACAACCTGGGGCTCAGGTCAGGAAGCAGACAGACTGGCTAAACCGACCGTCTGCTAGCGGCCTCACGTCACCAAGGTCAGATAAATCCCATCATATAGAGGCTCTTTCACCTAGATATCATCATATAGAGACTGTGTCTGTTCCCCGAATTTGGAAATCCAAAAAACTGCCAAACCTTTCTAAGGTTAAAAGTTTAATTGATGTTCAACAAATAAAAAACAGATATAATACAGATGAGCAAACGATAAAGCTTGGGTTGTTGAATATTCGATCCCTTAATTCAAAAGCGCTCATAGTTAATGATAAGATTACAGACTATAACCTAGATGTGCTGTGTTTGACAGAAACCTGGCTAAAACCAAACGATTACATTACTTTAAATGAGTCCACTCCGACTCCGTGTTATAAATATGTTAGACCTATCACTTCTGCCACTAAAGATGGCTTTATTAATAATCTTCCTAATCAGTTTCATCATCTCAGCATCCCGGATAGCTTAGAAGAACTTGATATTGCAACAGAAACGTTTGAATCTCTATTTTCCAGCACTTTAGACATAGTTGCTCCGTTGCGCTTAAAGAAGATTAAAGAAAATAGTCCAACGCCGTGGTACAACGAGCACACCCGGGCCCTTAAGAGAGCAGCCAGAAAAATGGAGCGAAACTGGAAGAAAACAAAACTAGAGGTATTTCGGATTTCATGGAAGGAGAGCTCGATTGTTTACAGAGAGGCATTAAAAGATGCTAGAACGGATTATTTTTCAACCCTATTAGAAGAAAATAAACATAATCCTAGGTATTTATTTGAACAAGTGGCTAAACTAACGAAAAAGAAAGCTTCAAGCCCAGAAGTTTCCAAGAAACACAGCAGTAATGACTTTATGAACTTCTTCACTTATAAGATCTATAATATCAGGGACAAAATTATAACTATGCAACCGTCTACTACAGTAGCGCATCAGGGAGTGCATTGTAGTCTCCGTGAGGAACATTTTGATTCATTTGTTGCTATAGGAGAGGAAGAATTTTGCAAACTTGTTAATTCATCTAAATCGACAACTTGTATGCTAGACCCTATACCGACTAAGCTACTGAAAGAGATGCTTCCAGAGGTCATAGATCCTCTTCTAAATATCATTAATTCATCTTTGTCTCTAGGATACGTACCAAAAACCTTTAAGTTGGCTATGATTAAACCGCTTGTTAAAAAACCGCAACTTGATCCGACAGAATTAGTCAATTATAGGCCAATCTCGAATCTGCCTTTTCTGTCAAAGATACTAGAAAAAGCAGTTTCATCACAACTTTGTTCCTTTTTAGAAAGAAATAATATCTGCGAGGATTTTCAGTCCGGATTTAGACCGTACCATAGTACTGAGACTGCTCTCATTAAAGTCACAAATGATTTGGTCTTATCATCCGATCGTGGTTGTATCTCTCTATTAGTGTTACTTGATCTTAGTGCTGCATTTGATACTATCGACCACAACATTCTTTTAAATAGACTAGAAAACTATGTTGGCATTAGTGGAATTGCACTAGCATGGTTTAAATCATACTTATCTGACCGTTTTCAGTTTGTAGCAGTAAATTAAGAGATGTCTTATCGATCACAAGTTCAGTATGGCGTACCACAAGGCTCAGTACTAGGACCGCTGCTGTTCACTCTGTACATGCTACCATTAGGATATATCATTAGGAAATATGGAATTAGCTTCCACTGTTATGCTGATGATACTCAGCTGTATATTTCTTCAAAACCTAACGAAACTTACCAATTCTCAAAATTAACGGAATGCATAGCTGATATAAAAAATTGGATGACCAGTAATTTCCTATTACTAAATTCTGAAAAAACAGAGATTCTAATCATTGGACAAAAAACTGCCACACGTAATAACCCAGAATACTGTCTAACAATCGATGGCTGCTCTGTCAAGTCTTCGTCGTCAGTTAGGAACCTGGGTGTGCTCTTTGATACCAATCTTTCATTTGAAAGTCACGTGTCTAGTATCTGTAAAACCGCATTTTTCCATCTTAAAAATATATCTAAATTACGTCATATGCTCTCACTGACAAATGCGGAACAATTAGTTCATGCATTCATGACATCAAGGCTAGATTATTGTAATGCTCTACTGGGTGGTTGCCCTGCACGCTTAATAAACAAACTACAGCTAGTTCAAAACGCAGCCGCTAGAGTTCTTACCAGAACCAGGAAGTATGACCATATTAGCCCGGTTCTGTCAACACTGCATTGGCTGCCTATTAAACATCGTATACATTTTAAAATATTGCTGATTACTTACAAAGCACTAAATGGTTTAGCTCCCCAGTACTTGAGCGAGCTCTTAACGCATTATAGTCCTTCACGTCTATTGCGATCTCAAAATTCTGGCCAGTTGATAATACCTAGAATATCAAAATCGACTGCTGGCGGTAGATCCTTTTCCTATTTAGCACCAAAACTTTGGAACAATCTTCCTAACACAGTCCGGGAAGCAGATACAGTCTGTCAGTTTAAATCTAGACTAAAAACACATCTCTTTGGCTTAGCATACACATAACACATTATAGATTTCTATAATTCAATGTTAGGCTGCATAGTTTAGATCAGCCGGAACCGGGAACACTTCCCATAATTCCTGATGTACTTTGTACATCATAAGAAGGATGGCGTCTACGCTAATATTAGTCTCTCTGCTTATCCCGAGGTTTACCGCGAACCGCCGGATCCAGGCCATATCCAGATCTGAGGAAGGACCATCACATGGACACGACGACAACGCATCCCTGATGAGCCAGCCCCATCAATACTGTGAAGGCCCATGGACACCTCAACACAGTCATCTCCTCACCGGCCGGATGACCCAACCCAACCAGATGAACTGGATAAATATCGTGAAAGTTCTGATCACATCTGACTCCTGACATTATGCTGCCTAACTCATAATCATACACTGTTCGTTCATTGGCCAAAGGAGGACTGGCCCCCTGACTGAGCCTGGGTTCTCCCAAGGTTTTTTTCTCCATTCTGTCACCTGATGGAGTTTTGGTTCCTTGCCACTGTTGCCTTTTTCGCCTCTCTTCGCTTTTGTCGCCATTGGCTTTTGGCTTGCTTAGTTGGGGACATTTAACATTTAATTTTGAATTTAACAATACTATTACAACATTGTTTTCCTGTTATCTCTGTAAAGCTGCTTTGAAACAATTTGTATTGTAAAAAGCGCTATATAAATAAAGGTGACTTGACTTGACTTGACTTGACATTAATAAAAATCTCGTGAATTTTAAACTCATTTTGAAGTTCTTCGACCCGCATATGTGCAAATTGCCCACTCCACGTGAAGTGGCACTTTTAAAATGTAAGATTTTGTATTGTTTTTTTTACTAACACTCAACCTCCTTAATAATAATGAGAACATTTTTAAAAAAACACACATATATATATATTTTATATATATATATATATATATAAAACGTTCCAGAAACGTTGTGGGCACGTCCTCAAAAGACGTTGCTATATCCCAATTAGAACGTTAGAGACGTGGTCCACTGATAACTTAATAAGATTCTAAAAAATGGAACTTTACCTCAACGCCCTCACAACGTTCTCCATGGGATAAACTAGCGACGTCTTGTGAGGACGTGCCCACGACGTTTTTGGAACGTTAGCCAAGATTCTAAAAAATGGAACTTTACCACGACGTCCTCACAACGTTCTCCATGGGATAAACTAGCGACGTCTTGTGAGGACGTGCCCACGACGTTTTTGGAACGTTAGCCAAGATTCTAAAAAATTGAACTTTACCACGACGTCCTCACAACGTTGTCACAAAGTAATAGGCTTGTTTGAGATGAGCAAAATCTGCGCAGAACCGATCACCGGTGATCAACGCGAGATGCATGCCGGTTAGAAATGTGTCCGAGGGCGGTCCGCCTGGCTCTGATGTCATGCAGATGTATGTCAAAAAACTCTCGCGAGCGCAAGGCGCACGTGTCGGATTCTGCAGTCGAGCGCAGTTGCTCTCCACCGACTGCGCTGATCAAAAGCATGATGGGAAACGACTTGCTGACGACACAGCTTAATGCTCATTGGTTTAAACAACCGTGATGTATTGTTCTCTTTTAAAAAAAATTATTTTAAAACTCTGGCATCATGTTTTATGTGTATACGTACGTTATGTGTGAATAAACTCTCTGACAGTGCGATATGGGTTATGATGTCATTTTTATAGAAAATAAAATAATAAAAACACATGTCTGTATTAAAGAAAAAAATATTGATAAACGCGTATTTGGAATGGAATTAAATAACAAGTACTTTGGGTGTCTTGTTCATTATATTTATTTTCATTTAAAAGCAACAGAACTTAAATTACATCCAGTTTATTAGCAACACCTGCACGAGCGTGAATCCTGTGTATCCCGCGATATCCGCCTTTGATCCCGCAGGAGTCTGATCCACCGTGAGAAGAGAGATCTGTCCGTCTTGCCTGCGCTTTTTTCACTCCTCCTCTCACTGCAGCCGCCTACTCTCGCATACAATTCAGGCGAGGCAAGGCGCATCTCAAACAAGCCTAATGTCACGCTGACCAAATGACGACTAAAGCCTGTTTTATACTTCTGCGTCGAATCGACGGCGTACCCCCGCAGACCCCTCTGCGTCGACGCGAACCCCTCTCCGTCCCCTCCGCCGTAGCCTGACGTGCACCTCCAAAAAATTGTAACTACGCGTCGAGGCGACGCAGACAGCAAGGGCTGTGATTGGTCAGATTATACATCATTTCCGGAGTGTAGCTGTTCCGGTTTTCCCCTCCCGCTATAGCGCCATTTTTAAAGTGACCTGTTCAATGATGGATCAAGTTGAAGAACGTTTGATCGAGGAAGTACGAAAGTACGACCATCTGTACAATTCCTCTTCAGCGCACTACAAAGACTGCCAAATGTTTGGAGGTTTCACCATGAAAACAACTTCTCCTTGGTCTTTAAAAATGTCTGACATTAATTTAGTGATCAAATGTAGCATTCTTATGGAAATATGATAATATATTGTAATTATATTTAAATTGGACTACTTTTTCAAATTGTATTTCATAAAACAACATCTCAGGAAAATGTTAAGGGGTTTCAAATAAAAAAATTACTTTCTGTTACAGAACAGGGCATTGATTTCAAACGTGTCCACTGTAGAGGACATCAGGACTAAAATCATGTTTATCAGGCATTCTGGGAGACACAACAAGTGAATATGGAAATAAATTATACATCAATATTCCTATGAAATATTAGATATTATTATTAAAATGTTGCCAATTATTACTCCAATTATTACACTTCTTTTTTCATTAAATGTTGCTCCAAGAACACATTAGTGTGCAAATTAGATAGTGTATAGATACATTGCATTGAATGGGAATATTAATTTATGGCCATTTTACCCACATATTGCAAAAAGTAAAATGGTGTATCAATTCATTCCATTATTCGCTCGCCATTGTCGGAAATGAAAAAGCGGAACCGGCGCACGGAACCAAAACAAACTAGCAAAGAGATTCGCGAACCACACACCCACCTAGCGTTCTGGCGGTGAAATGCACCGCGATGCAACGCAACCTGACGCAGAACCATAAAACGGCCACGACGCCGTAGGAGTGACGGCGTAGCTACGCCGTCGATTCGACGCAGAAGTATAATGAGGCCTTAGGCTTGTTTGAGATGAGCAAAATCTGCGCAGAATCGATCACCGGTGATCAACGCGAGATGCATGCCGGTTAGAAATGTGTCCGAGAGCGGTCCGCCTTGCTCTGATGTCATGCTGACGTATGTCAAAAAACTCTCGCGACCGCAAGCCGCACGTGTCGGATTCTGGAGTCGCGCGCAGTTGGTCTCCACCGACTGCGCTGATCAAAAGCATGATGGGAAACGACTTGCTGACGACACAGCTTAATGCTCATTGGTTTAAACAACCGTGATGTATTGTTCTTTTTTAAAATGTTCGATTTTAAAACTCTGGTATCATTTGTTGTGTGGGCTATACGTACGTTATGTGTGAATAAACTCTCTGACAGTGCGATATGGGTTATGTGATATCATTTTTATAAAAACATAAAACAATTATAAAGATATGTCTGTATTAAAGAAAAAAATATTGATAAACACATATTTGGAATGGAATTAAATAGCAAGTACTTTGGGTGTCTTGTTCATTATATTTATTTTCATATAAAAGCAACAGAACTTAAATTACATCCAGTTTATTAGCAACACCGTGCACGAGCGTGAATCCCGTGAATCCCGCGATATCCGCCTTTGATCTCGCAGGTGTCTGATCCACTGCGAGAAGAGAGGTCTGTCCGTCTTGCCTGCACTTTTTTCACTCCTCCCCTCACTGCAGCCGCCTACTCTCGCATACAATTCAGGCGAGGCAAGGCGCATCTCAAACAAGCCTCTTAACTGACGACGTCGTCACAACGTACTGTGATAGCTGGGTATACGTATGCCCGAATCTCGCGATAATTAGTACGTCACTCTGGTAATCTCGCCTACTCTTTTATGGATACTAAGGATTCGGACATACTTATTCGCTCGCCTACTGCTTTTTCCCTACTATATAGTAGGGAAGTATGCGGTTTCGGACGCAGCCAGTGAATTTGGACGCTGACGTTTACACTGTGCGTCGGAGAGCTGGAGTTGTCGCAGAAAAGGCTTCGTCACACGTAGTGATAAAACCACTGATCTATATAGTCATATTATATATAGATCAGTGGATAAAACTCATTTTATCTTACATGTTACTTACTTTTAAAAATAATATTAACAACAATAACAATCATAATGACTTTATTTTGTAATTATATATACCTCCGTGCCAGCTTTGTAGTTTCATCGATTGAAATTGTAACTCTCACGCTCACAGATGACGTGGTAGTTGAGCGCCCCTAGCGCCACCTACAGATGATTAACGGATATTTTTCAAATCATCCACCAAATTATCATCTCTTCCTTACAGTTTAACGAATTAACAACAATGCTACAAATTATTAAAACACCTGGCTGTTAGTAAAACACATACTAACAATTGTATTAATGCCTAAATAATATATTTTAATAAAAAAAATATATAGGCTACCTATATCATTTACCTTATTAATATACATTTCATTTTAAAATTCATCTTATAATATATATAATATTGTTCTAATATTTTATTGTTTTATTTAAGTAATGATTAATAAAAAAAGAGCAGAAATAAGAAAGCTGTAAAGTAATCTCTGGTTTAAACTTGCTCGCTCCGCATTGGATTGTGGGAAATAGTGCTTCAGCAAGTGTACATCGTATGTACACTCTAATTCAGAGAGCATCGTGGGTAAAAGTAGTGAACGAATGTAGGGAATGATGTCGTTCACTAAGAATTCGGACACAACTACAAAATGGCCGACACCCGATATAGTGCACTATATAGTGGATAGGGAGCGTCATTTAATAATGCAATACATGTTTCATGACGGGGTCTGGAAGCTTCCGCAGGATAAGTACGCACATTCCCTACGCAGTTCTCCCACAACGCCACAGGGTTCTAATTAGCTCCCTGCGTTTTGTTAAAACAGTCGCTGTTTCAGCTCCCTGTTAATCCCTGCCATGCTCTGCTGGCTTTGAACAAGACACCGTTGAATATGAGCAGAGGCCAATTAGAGTAGCCTATAAGCATTAGACAATTGCCTGAAGTCTTCATGCTCAAAGGCAGTTTACACACAGCTCGTTTTGTTGATACTGTATTTTTTGCTGTGCGATACTGCAGGAAAGCAGGAGACAATAACTTCTCTTGAACGTGAAATGTTTCTATAAGATTACACCACCAATGGAGATGCTAAGTGAACATAATTAGTGTTCTTGAGATAAACATTAAACCTTCGTGATACTGCATTTTCTGTGTGGGAAAACTCATTTGGATTTTTTTTTCCATTGGAAAAAAGTTTTTTATCAAGAGGCAGCCTATACGTTTTCCCTACATATTGTTACATCATGTTCAACCACAACGGTTAATGATTTTATTCCAGTTGATAGTGGGATAGAACAGGATTGTTCATGGATGTTTCAGTAAGGTGAGGTGATCCTCTGATCAGTGGCGGCTCCAGACAATTTTGATTGGGGGGGCAATGGGGGGTCCTGGTCATTTCAAGGGGGGTCTCATGAAAACCAACAAAAAATACAGTGGACACGGCTACTAACTGCATTTTACTGCTACTCAGGGGCGTTTCTAGGCTTTTCATTTTAGGGGGCTAATACCCCAATGATTATGATTATGATTAAAAAATTAAAAATAAATAAAAAGGTAACACTTTAGTTTAGGGTCTAATGCTCACTATTAACTAGTTTCATTACCATGCAATGTCAGGGTTTTATAATCACTGTGGTCCCGAATGTGAAGCAGGTTAGTTAGGGGAGTTCAGGGTTTCCCAGAGACATATTTTATTTCTCTGATCTACATATGTGCATTTTAAGATGTTTTGAAGGCCATAAAATGGGATAACAACATTTATGCCTAATACAGGGCAGTAGACAGGGCTTTATAATCAAAGAGGTCCTAAATTTGAGGTGCGTATAAGGGCTTCACATTTTTTATTTCTCTGATATGTGCATTTCAAGACGTTTGAAGGATAAGGATAAGAAATAGCTTTAAAACCATGTTAGCGGGCAGTAGACTATGTCAATACCTGCTCTCACTTCATCTCCATCTATCATCCTTTCTTTTTTCTCAGTAACGTTATCCTCATCGTGCCCTTTCTCTTCCCGTCCTAAAGCTGAGCTTTTTTAATTTACTAAAGGCTACAATTTGTATTATATTCTCAATATTTACGCAATACACATTCATTATTAATCATGTGCTTAACATGATGAAAACGGCTTTGTTAATGTTTCTTCTCCCCTCACAATGATGGTAAACTAATTATTAGCCTACATAGCTACATGAGTCACGTTATAGGCCTATTTTCAGTTCAAAATGGCGAAATTAGACAAAACTATATTAGTTTGCCTGATAATTTTTGGTATTCGTTTAACATGTATGACCTAAAAAAAACTGTCCAATATGAAATGTTTAGTTTTGCAACTTACATCTTATCTGGCACTTGACCGTACACTGTCGAGTCGCTCTGCAAAAATTGGCGCTCAGCAGCGTCTGTGAACATAAAGCCCGCCTACTTTGATTTGATTGGTCATCTCAAATATTGACGAGCAGTGACAGACCAATGAGGCTCAGATGAACATGCACGCGCGCGCACACACACACACACACACACACACACACACACACACCCTACTGTCCTCTGTTTCTGATTCTGACGTGCGCTTTGCTCGGCGCCGCTGCTGAAGAGAAATATTTTTAAATCTTTATTCCGGATATATTTTTTAATCAGGAAGTGGGTGGGGGGTCAAATGGGGGGTCAAAGCGTTTT
Source organism: Semotilus atromaculatus (assembly GCA_031834385.1). Classification (NCBI taxonomy): domain Eukaryota; kingdom Metazoa; phylum Chordata; class Actinopteri; order Cypriniformes; family Leuciscidae; genus Semotilus; species Semotilus atromaculatus. The sequence goes on from JAULUF010000037.1 coordinate 2,448,857, forward strand.
TTAGGAGGGTCTTGAGACCCCCCAAGACCCCCCCTGGCGCCGCCACTGCCTCTGATGCATTCAATCACTACTAAGACATTTACATGCGTGAGTTTAGCTACTGACTAAAATATATTTTTTTCATAGTCTATAGCCAGATGTAATCATTGAAACAATGTTGACTCCGTGTTGATGCGTCAACGCTAATTGCATTATAGGCCTATTAACGTTACAAAGTGATGTTGCTTTCATATTAAGGCCTCATTATGCTTCTGCGTCAACTCCACGGCGTAGCTACGCCGTCACTCCTACGGCGTCGTGGCCGTTTTATGGTTCTGCGTCAGGTAGCGTTGCATCGCGTTGAATCTGACCAATCACAGCCCTTGCGGTCTGCGTCGCCTCGACGCGTAAGCCTGTTTTATGCTTCTGCGTCGAATCGACGGCGTACCAACGCAAACCCCTCTCCGACCCCTACGCCGTAGCTCGACGTGCACCTCCAAAAAATTTTAACTACGCGTCGAAGCGACACAGACTGCAAGGGCTGTGATTGGTAAGATTCAACGCGATGCAACGCAACCTGACGCAGAACCATAAAACGGCCACGCCGTAGGAGTGACGGCGTAGCTACGCCGTGGAGTTGACGCAGAAGCATAATGAGGCCTGTAGTTAAAATTTTTTGGAGGTGCACGTCGAGCTACGGCGTAGGGATCGGAGAGGGGTTCGCGGCGACGTTGAGGGCTCTGCGGGGGTACGACGTCGATTCGATGCAGAAGCATAAAACAGGCTTAACTCTTGTACCCTCAGTTAATGGTAAAGCAATGTTGGGATTTCAACCAAAAATCAATGGTAATAGTATTGATTCAGCATTACAAAGTGATATTTTATCAACATCACTTTTGCACTTTCAGTTAATGTTGAAACCATGTTGAACAAAACATATAGCCTATGGTAATGCTATTGAATCAACATTACACTATGATTGATTCTACATCACCGAAGCTGAATCAATATTGAAATTAACAAAAATAATCAATGGTAATATTGTTATAATAATAATATAAAAATAATTCATTACATTTATATAGCGCTTTTCTAGACACTCAAAGCGCTTTACATAGATGGGGGGAATCTCCTCAACCACCACCAATGTGCAGCATCCACCTGGATGATGCGACGGCAGCCATATTGCACCAGAACGCCCACCACACACCAGCTTACTGGTGGAGAGGAGACAGAGTGATGAAGCCAATTAGTATATATATTGGGATGATTAGGAGGCCATGATAGACAGAGGCCACTAGGGCAAATTTGGCCAGGATGCCGGGGTTACACCCCTACTCTTTCGAAAGACATCCTGGGATTTTTTGTGACCACAGAGAGTCAGGACCTCGGTTTAACGTCTCATCCGAAGGACGGTGCTCTTTGACGGTATAGTGTCCCAATCACTATACTGGGGTGTTAGGACCCACACAGACCACAGGGTGAGCACCCCCTGCTGGCCTCACTAACACCTCTTCCAGCAGCAACCTGGCTTTCTCATGAGGTCTCCCATCCAGGTACTAACCAGGCTCAGCCCTGCTTAGTTTCAGTGGGCAACCAGTCTTGGGCTACAGGGTGATTGTTGAATTCACACGTTACACTATGATGTTGAATCTACATCACTGCTGTTGAATTAACACTGAAATTAACAAAAAATAATGTAGCCTAATATGGATTGATCAATGTTACAACGTGATGTTGATTCTAAATACATTTTGTTGAAACACTGAAAATACAACTGAAAAGGAATGTCAAACAATGTTGCCATCTGATGTACCATGTTAATGTTGAAACAACATTAATTTCAACTAGCTTACACTTCAATGGTGCGTCAACGAATTCCTGACCATTTCGAAATTTGTCGAAAACCTTTTAAAATATAAATGACACCTTTCCAGCAGTTGAGTCAATTTATTTGATTCAATCAATCAATGACAAAAATATATTAAAATATCTTTTTTTTTTTTTTTTAAAGGGGGAGAAATAGGACAAAAGTTAAAATAAAAATTGGCTTCAGAAGTCTGATGTCATAACTACAGGTGGTCCAACGGTTTAGGTTTTTGAAAATCTGTCTTTCATCAGACTACACTTCTGCCTCCTTTCCTTTGGGTTCTCTGAAATCTGAAAAAGAAAGCACGATGTTACTCGAGAACAAGTTAATTCAGTTGTCATACACACAGTCACATTCAAGAATGTTAATATACTAAACACAATATGATTAACTTTTTTTTGTGCAACTGTTGCTGAAAACAAAATATTCGAATGATTATAGTGACGTTAAATTCAGTTTATTTCATTTATTTTAATTGATTTATTTATATTAATGCTTCAATATCTAAAGAAAGCGCTATGAAATTGTCCGATTTTATCTCCAGCCCTAATTAAACACACCTGAGGCAGGAAGGCCAAGGTGAATTGACTCTGGCATGAAACTAGGCTTGTTTGAGATGCGCCTTGCCTCGCCTGAAATGTATGCGAGAGTAGGCGGCTGCAGTGAGGGGAGGAGCGAAAAAAGCGCAGGCAAGCCAGACCCAATATTATCTGTCTGCAGTCCTGGTGGCTGCATTTTCAGGACCCCACTTCTAGGACCGCATTTCTAGGACCCTAGTTTTTTGTGACAGTACCGCAGGACCCTAGTTTTGGAGGACCGAAAAAAGTGCCACCAAGGCAGTATTTCCACCCAGTTTAAACTACATTAGAGGTTTTTTTTTCAAGTTTGGAAGGCTGCAAGGAAAGAAAAGGAGGATGGAGGAATCGAATTAAAGCTTTTTTATACATTGGAATACTTGACCACTCGAGCGTCACTTTACAGCGTCATCAGCAGCGCTCGAAGGATCTGCCCATATGTTATCAAAGTTTGGTTATTTAAGAAATTCATAATAAATAATAATAAAGCAAGATACCCTGTTAAAATATGTGAGATTTGTGGTTTATTTAAACTGCAAATGTAAAGTATAAATTAATTTTATTGTGACTGATGTGAAGGGGGAGGAGAATTTATACGTGCGTCACGTTAAGTCGATAGAACACTTCCGCATAGGATACACCTGTGTATCCTCGCTCATCGCTCCTCTGGAAGCCTCCTCCCTCCTCGATCCTCGCCTCCTCGCGGTGCAATTAGAAGCTGTGTCCCAATGTGAAAGCTGCATCCTCCGAAGGCCGCGGACTTCGAAGGATGCAGCCTATTCGTCCTTCGAAGGACGCACCTTGTAGCCTTCGTAGGATTTCCTAATTGCGCATCCAGGTGTTCCCGATTACCGCTCCATGGCGCCAAGCAACAGTGCGAGACGGAGCTGCCATCCTGATGATTAATTTGTTATAATTGAGTAAACAGCTATGGAGCCAGAATTGGCTATTGTCATTTTTATGTTTTATATTTTACTGAGGATGTTAAATACATTAATTTTCTAAACGACATTTAGGCCAATTGTCTTTAAAGTAATTTTTTTAGGAGGAAAAAGTTCAGTATAATAGAATAAGCAAAAAAAGACTTCACATATAAAAAAGAAATATAACACAAACACAAGGTTAGGTTATATAAAAATAAAACATTCATAAATTATTTTATGATTAACATATTACTGTCTTCAGTGAACTCAACGCAAATGATAATAATACATTTAGGCTACATATTTAGAAGGCGCTTTTATCCAAAAAAAGAACAAAGAAATTCGTCAAATGTCAGTCATAATACAGGGCTAAGATTATCACAAATAAACACAAGATTTTGACGCAAATGTGTGTGGGAGTGTGAGCGCGCACTGCATGGCACGGAGGCGCGGGCGCGAACACTTGCATTTTCCCATCAACAGTGGAAACAACTAAAAAAAAATACTCTATAATTTCTGGTCATACAGAAAAGAATAATACATCATTCGCAACTACTTTTATTTGTCCAAACTCACATAACAAGAAAACGTTGTGCTTTTGTAAAATAAAATAAAACAATCAGTCGCGCTGTCATGATCTCCGTGAACTGGAGCGCGTCTCATAAATGAACTGAAACAAAATATACCTAGCCTAAAGCTTGAAATGTTCACTTTTAAACGAACAATTAAAATGCCTCGTTATTTATTCAGACACATTTATTATCATTAGCCTATAAATAATGGTTCCAGAGACATGGCTCTTCTCATTCAGCATTGCGGGAAAAATATAATTTCCAGGTTCTAATCTGGCCTTAGAAAACCAGTAAAATCGACATTTGTCCCATAGTAATTTGTGAATATTTTAAATGTTTAATAAAGAGTTGCAGCTGTATCATACAAATAAAAAGTTAAAAAATCATACATTGTGATTTCTGGATTTTTTTTTATAGATTATGTCTCTCACAGTGGACATGCACCTACCACGACAATTTCAGAACCCTCCATGATTTCTAAGTGGGAGAACTTGCAAAATAGCAGGGTGTTCAAATACTTATTTTCTTCACTGTATGTCTGACTATTAAAATGTCATATGTCTCAACCAACTTTATAAAACCATGTCAAAATGAAGAGACGTACACATAACATGTATTGTGGGGAAAGTTAAACAGGCTGACTGTGAGCATGTGACAGTGAAAACATTAAGATTATTTTAACTGAATTAAAATGGAAAAACGTACTCGGTTACTAACGTAACCTCAGTTCTCTCTAGAAGAGGGAACGAGTACTGCGTAATATCTTACGCTAGGGGAAAATCTCTTTCCTCGAGATATTGAAGCCAAAAAATTATCCTTAATTTTTAATTAATGTAAAACGCGTTGCGGCAGCATGCAGACATAGGCAAGACGGCTTGCGTGCCTATTGGCTGACCTGCGGCAACTGCAGCAGCCTATCGAGAGAGGCCCCCCGTGACGTAATGTCCAATGGGGGCGCTTCGCGCCCACTACGTCACGTCCCGCCAGAACAGGCGTAGCCTGGGCCTATAAATACAGCTCGATAGGCTGATATAATCTGGTTTTTCATCGCCGAAGCGAACCAGAGCGTGTTGCAGGCACGGCAAGATACGCAGTACTCGTTCCCTCTTCTAGAGAGAACTGAGGTTACGTTAGTAACCGAGTACGTTCTCTTACGAGAGGTACTCTCGTACTGCGTAATATCTTACGCTAGGGGAACACAGTGTAAAACGCCGTGCGTGCTGGGATCTAACACCAAAGTCCCAAGGGCAGGTGCCCGGAGCTCATATAGTGCACAATTCACCAGAGACTCACAGAGAGTCAGGGAAGAGGGGCTAGAAGCATCATTCCCATCATAAGTGGCATCCAAAGGAGGCCAAACACATAAACAGTGTTCCAGACAGTCAGGGGGAAAAGCATTTTCAGCCTGAACTGAGCAATCATATGGGTCCTACAACAGCCCAAGAGGTTATATTATCGATCAGCGAGCAGGTGCTCAAGCAGTGTCAATACTCTGAGCCGAAGCTTCGGGGCAGACAATACTTTTTTTTTTCTTTTTTTTTTTGACCGAAAATAACTTAGTCCGCAAGGCGAGAACTCCTAGGTTGTAAAACCTGATAAATGTAGACGGGGAGGCCCAGCCTGCCACCATACAAATATCCTGTAAGGGAATCCCGCTAGACAAAGCCCACAACGAGGCCACGCCTCTTGTGGAATGCGCTCTGTCACCCAGAGGACACTGCAGTCCTTTAGAGGTGTATGCCAGTCGCTATGGCATCAACTATCCATCTGGATAGACTGTTTCGATGCGGCTAGCCCTTTAAGGCGCCCGCTGTGTGAAACAAAGAGCTGCTCAGTCTGCCTGAAAGTAGACGTGCGCGACACATAGGCCCTTAATGCCCTGACTAGGCAAAGGAAGCTCACGCCCTTTTCCTCTCTGTTATCCGGCAGGGCGCACAGGGAAATAACCTGGGCCCTGAACGGTGTGTTGAGGGATTTAGGTACGTAACCGTGTCTTGGTTTGAGTATGACCTTAGAGTCATTTGTCCCAAACTCCATGCACGCTGCGCTCACTGAGAGCGCTTGCAAGTCCCCCACACGCTTCACTGAAGCTAAAGCCAAAAGAAATGCCGTCTTGAAAGACAGAGATTTCATGTCCACCGAGTGGATGGGCTCAAACGGGACACCTTTCACGGCTTCCAGAACCGTAGAAAGGTCCCGCCTGGGGACTGAAGGAGGTCTAGGAGAGTTCAGCCTCCTAGCTCCTTTAAGGAAACGGATGATCAAGTAGTTCTTCCCCAGTGACTGGCCAAACGCTGGTTTAGTAAACGCTGCTATGGCCGCCACATAAACCTTGAGCATGGATGGGGTCCTGCCCTAATCCATGAGCTCTTGGAGGAAGGAGAGAACTTCCGTAACCTCACAGTCTGGTGGTGAAACCCCTCGAGCTTCACACCAGCCAGAGAACACTGACCATTTCGAGGAGTAGAGACGTCTAGTAGACGGAGCTCTAGCCTGCGTGATCGTGTTTAACACTCCCTCTGGGAGGTTAACTACCCGTTGATGGCCCATGCGTGCAGGGACCATAACTCCAGGCGAGGATGCCAAATCGAGCCCTCGGCCTGTGAGCCACGGGGCAGTGCTTGTCATCTGCATCAGACCTGGGAACCAAACTTGTTTCTTCCAGAGCGGAGCAATCAGCAACACTACGCATCCGTTTTCCTCGATCCGCTCCAACACCTAGGGCAGGAGCGAAACGGGAGGAAAAGCATAGAGCGGGCAGCGGGGCCACACCTGGGCTAGCGCATCCCTGCTCTTTGAGAAAAAGTTTGGACAGTGAGCGTTCTCTTGAGACACGAACAGGTCTACTCGAGCTCTGCCGAACATGTCCCATAGCAGTTGGATCGTCTGCGGGTGCAGAGACCATTCCCCTGCCGGGACCTTGTTTCTGGACAGTCTGTCCGGCCCCGCATTCAGGTGACCGGGCACATGTGCTGCTCTCAGTAAGCACAAACTGTGCTGGGCCCAGACCAGGAGGCGTTCCGCCAGCCTGTACAGGTTTCGGGACCCGAGACCGCCCTGGTGATTTATATAGGATACCACTGACATGTTGTCCGAGCGGACGAAGACGTGGTGACCCTATATCTGGGGACAAAAAACGCCTTAGCGCGTTGTCGACTGCCAACATTTCCAGGCAGTTTATGTGTAGGAGCTTTTCTCGTTCTGACCACTGGCCGAAGAACGGTCTGTCCTCGAGCAGCGCTCCCCATCCCGAGGTGGAAGCATCCGTAGACATTACTTTCACACTCGAGGAAGTCCCCAGGCTTACACCTGATTGATACCAACCGGTCGCACTCCAAGGTTTCAGAGCTGAAAAGCATTTCAGGTCGACCTTGAGACGAAACAGACCGGCAGTCCATGCGCAACATGGTACGCGCTCTTTCAGCCAAAACTGCAGTGGGCGCCCATGACGCAGACCCGTAGACCCAACTGGAGTACTGCTGAGGCCGAGGCCATGAGACCCAGCATTTTCTGAAACCTCTTTAACGGGACTATAGAGCCGCAGCGGAAGGATTTCAATAAGCGCTGAATGTTCAGTCTGCGCTCTGGCGGTAAGCAAGCTGTCATAGACAGCGAGTTCAGTTCTGTGCCCAGAAGGGTTATTTTCTGGCTGAGGGACAGTGAACTTTCGCCCAGTTGACTCCGAGGCCCAAGTTCTCGAGATCTTCGAGTAATACGGTCCTGTGTTTCATGAGCTCTGATGGTGATCAAGCTAGAATCAGCCAATCGTCCAAATAGTTCAACACTCGCATGCCCTGAGTTTACAGAGGCGCGAGAGCCGCGTCCATGCACATCAATGTACGGGGTGCTAAAGACAGGCCGAACGGTAGGACTTTGTATTGATAAGCCTGGCCCTCGAAGGCGAATCCCAGAACCCGCCTGTGACGTGACGCTATTTGTATTTGGAAATACGCGTCCTTCAGATCTATTGACATAAACCAGTCCCCTTGGCAAACCTGAGCGAGGATTTTCCTGGTTGTGAGCATTTTGAACTGGCGTTTCACAAGCGCTCTGTTCAGCTGCCTTAGATCTAGAATGGGTCGAAGACCCCCGTCTTTTTCAGTACCAGAAAATATCTGCTGTACAGAACCCCCTTCGCTCTGAGCTTGAGACAAAGGCTCTATAGGCCCTTTGCTCAACAGTTTCGCCATTTCGGCTTGAAGTAAATGGCTACTTCACATTTCACCGTGGTTTCGACTGGCGTCAAGTGAAACTGCAGCGAATAGCCTCTGTTTATAATGTTCAGCACCCATTCTGATACCCCGTCAAGTTTCGCCCATGCCTTGGCATGAATGGCTAGGAGTAGAATGAAATCTGGGCTCTGGCTGTGACATAGTGGCGGCCGAAGAGCTTCGGTGCGTGAAAACATTTGTTTGCAACATATGAGGCGGGGGGCGCGCTGAGTACAGCGTGAAGCCTGGCCGCGCTCGACTCTCACGGCATTCTGCTGTGAAAAAGAGAGCGGGGCGCACCCTGTGGGGCTTAACATGTCTGCGAGTGCATGTGAGCGCGTGACAGCGGGCACAGATACTGCACTGAAAACACTGTCTGCCTGAGCTGACTGTATGTGTGTAGGCTTCGTTTTTACAGAAACCGCGGGACATGTAAAGCATAGTGTTTGTGGGCACATTCACTATGTTTAGTGCACAATCGACATGAGACGATTTTATACGTGCGAGTCCTGAACTTTGGTGGGCTGTGTTTGTGTGTAGGAATGAACACTGAGTCGTGGGCATTTTAATTACACTTATAACACCATCGGCCGTGGCCAGAATACCAGAAAATACACTCCTTATGTGATTATCTGGGTCGCCGTGAAAACAGCGTTCTTGTGCAGGCAAGCGGGTCGTGGTACCGGCTTGTTTACTGCAAAATACACTGGAACAGTCGCATTTTCTGGAACTGGACGAGCGAAAAGTTTCGGTTGGAGTCTGGCCGTGAAAACCGTCGTTTCCCTAGAAGGGCTAGATAGGCAGATAACATCAGCCAAAGTGCCTCTCAGCAGCTGTGAGAGAAGCCATGTCGGCGGTTGTTTGCAGGCAAGCGTGTTATATAACAGGCTCACTACTGCAGTAAATACATTTTCAGCCGCTCGGACTAAGAGGAGCTGAGAAATGTTTGAGAGATGGAGACTGGTCCGGCCACGGCGGGACTAAAGCACTCTTTCCTCATTTCTGCATAAATTTTATCTGCCGCGAGAGCCGGGATCGAACACGGGTCTCTGGCGCAAAAGCATTATTTTATCTGCCGCGAGAGCCGGGATTGAACACGGGTCTCTGGCGCGAAAGCAGCTGGGTTTTACCACTGAACCACAGGGGGAAAACTACAATGGCATTAGTTAGCGCGAGCAGATAATAGAGCGTCGTCACAGTTTTGTGTCTGCGTTTATTTGCAGGTGAGCGTGTTATACCACAGGCTCACTATTGCAGTAAATACATTTTCAGCCGCTCAGACTTAGAGGAGCTGAGAAATGTTTGAGAGATGGAGATTGGTCCGGCCGCGGCGGGACTAAAGCACACTCTTTCCTCAGTTCTGCATAAATTTTATCTGCCGCGAGAGCCGGGATCGAACACGGGTCTCCCGCGCAAAAGCGTTGGGTTTTACCACTGAACCACAAGGGAAAAACTGCAAAGACTTTAGTTAGCGCGAGCAGATAAGAGAGCGTTGTCACAGTTTTGTGTGTCGGCGTTTATTTGCAGGCGTGCGTGTTATATCACAGGCTCACTACTGCAATAAATACATTTTCAGCCGCTCGGACTAAGAGGAGTTGAGAAATGTTTGAGATGGAGATTTATCCGGCCGCGGCGGGACTAAAGCACACTCTTTCCTCATATCGCCAGTGACGCATGCGCACGGGGCGCGGGGTAGCTTTCTTGTAACGTAAAGAAAGCTAGCCATGAGCTGAATTCCACCACAAATGCAGCTATCTCGTCGTCACCAATGGCGGAAACGGCGGCGGACGGCGGCCGTTATCCGTGGGTGAGCGAATGAAGCTGGCGAGCGAACCGGCGAGCTTTCGCGTGCTGGAGAAGGCTCGGGGGCGCGCTGAGTACGGCGCTTCTTACGGCGCGGCACTACAGCGGGCGGAAGTGCAGGCTCGGCGAAAAATGCCAGACGAGTCCTCAGAGTCGTCATGGGCAAGAGCTCGCAGAGATGGCAGCCGCCATCAGTGAGCGCGCGAGCCGCGTGATCCTCACCCAGGCAGGAAACGCAGATGACATGGCGGTCCCCGTCGCTGAGTGTGGCTCGGCACGAACCACAGGATCTGAGCATCTTTAAAAAGACGCTTGCTCTTTTAGAGAAAAGCGTGTGTTGCAGCGGCGAACACACACTTTAACAGAGTAATAGTATTAATAACAGTAAAGGATATGGCGCCGGAAAGCGCAGCAGGTACGGTGACTGAAGGCGGCAATGCAGGCCGGCGTCCTCAGATGCAAAGGCTCGTCCCGCTGATAAGCTTATGTCGACGGCGCGGCTTCTTCACTCTAGATCCAGCGATGCGTGAGCTTCGCTGAAGAGATGAAAAATCAGATTATATCAGCCTATCGAGCTGTATTTATAGGCCCAGGCTACGCCTGTTCTGGCGGGACGTGACGTAGTGGGCGCGAAGCGAGGCACGCGAGCCGTCTTGCCTATGTCTGCATGCTGCCGCAACGCGTTTTACAATAATTAAAAATTAAGGATAATTTTTTGGCTTCAATATCCATAAAGATGGATATCGCGGGATTCACGCTTGTGCAGGTGTTGCTAATAAACTGGATGTAATTTAAGTTCTTGTGCTTTTATATGAAAATAAATATAATCAACAGGACACCCAAAGTACTTGTTATTTAATTCCATTCCAAATAGGCCTACGTGTTTATCAATATTTTTTTATTTAATACAGACATATGTTTTTATATAGGCCTATATATATATGAATAAAAATGACATCACATAACCCATATCGCACTGTCAGAGAGTTTATTCACACATAACGTACGTATACAGATAAGACATGATAGTTTTAAAATCAAACATTTTAAAAGAGAACAATACATCACGGTTGTTTAAACCAATGAGCATTAAGCTGTGTCGTCAGCAAGTCGTTTCCCATCATGCTTTTAGGCTTGTTCGACTTCATGCAGCTCTGCGCAGAACGATCGGCGGCTGACTTGAAGCAGTGCATGCCGGTTAGAAATTTTGTCCGACTTGATACAGCACCGACGCCACGTGACTGTGACGTATGCCATCAAAGTAACGCGAGAGCGATTCGAGAGTAGCCGGAGAACTCAGCCAGCGCAGCTTCTGAGGCCCTGTCCCAAATGGAACCCTAAGCACTCGCGGTCTTCCTCTGAGTCCGCACTTTCGCGACGTAACGCCGCTTTGAATGTCGGGAAGAAGTCTGGAGTCCGCATCAGCGCGGGCTCGGCAAAAGTGCGCATCAAGGGAGCAAATCGACCGCAGAGGGGGCGCTCGCGAGCACCCTTCTGAGATCTAAAAATGACAAATGGGACACACTGCGGTCTCACGGACTTGACGGACACGCGCACGCGGCAGCCATTGTAAGTCCACAAGACCGAAAGTGCACATGAAGGCCCAATCCCAAATGGCACACTTCATGTGCACTTTCGGTCTTGTGGACAACTGAACAACAACTGAAACACAGGGGTTTAAATGCACAGACAAACAAGCTAAACAAGATAACAAGGGGGCGTGGTGAATAAGAGACACCTGGGGAGACTAATAAACATAGACGAGGAACACCTGTGGACACTGAGCAACAACATAACAAAAGACAAGACACATGGCAGGCTCACATGACAAACATGGAATCACGTGATATACAAGACACAACAAAAACCCACATGTAACACAAGCATGCACCCAGACACACAAACGCACAATAACTATATACTAGAACTACATACAGCATGGAAATTAACTATATACAGCATGCACACACACACACAAATTCACAAGAACTATATACAGCATGCACACAGACACACACAATAACTATATACAATAACTACATACAGCATGGAAACGAACTATATACAGCATGCACACAGACACACAAACGCACAATAACTATATACAAGAACTACATACAGCATTGAAAAGAACTATATACAGCATGCACACACACACAAATTCAAAATAACTATATACAGCATGCACACAGACACACAAAATAACTATATACAAAAACTACAATCAACATGGAAAATAACTATATACAGCATGCACACAGACACACAAAATAACTAGGCCTATATACAAAAACTAAAATCAGCATGGAAAAGAACTATATACAGCATGCAAGCATGCACACAGACACACAAACGCACAATAACTATATACAAGAACTACATACAGCATTGAAAATAACTATATACTGCATGCGCACACACACACACAAATGCACAAGAACACACATTAACACACAAGAACTATATACATCATGCACACACACACACACACACACACACACACACACACAAACACATGCTGTAAGAGAACTACAGCATACATAGCTTCCCTTTGCATATGTCAGGTGTAACATGACACTCAAACTGTTTTTCAATCCTGGTCTGACTCAGAGTTGTCATCATCAGATAAGTACTGTTCATCTGTTACGCTATCATCATCTGATTCATCTTCCTCATCCGTGCCACTCACAGATTCAATGATATCTGCCAATTGCTGTGGGAGAACACATCCCTCATACCACAGAGGCTCAATCTTTTGGTCAACCAGTGTCCAACCGTGTCCATTGCAAGCATCAGGGATGTAAGGGTTGGCAATATGGGCCACCTTCCATATTCCAACCTGGTAGTTAACCCTCGTGATGTGTTGCTCTAAACTCCTCCCACATGGGGGAAGTGTAGCCAGGTCCACATTTCTTGAGTGGGCTAGATGCTTGTCATCTTTGGAGCACAGCTCACTCATTCGCAAGAAACGCAACTCATCAACACTTCGTACTCGTGGTCTACTAAACAGAGCACAGGTGAACTCATTGAGGAGATCAAAGAGATCCCTCGGTACATCCCATGTGTCTCCCAGCCTGGCAAGAGTTTCTCCAAACTTTGGCATCCTAGAGAGGGTTTTCAATGGCCTGACTTTGCCTAACCCCTTGAATGCACTAGTGGTATCACAACCACTGAAGGCGTGAAGTGCCATTAGTGCTGTCAAATGCTGCTGAGAGTAACTACGAGACATTTCACTCACATCAATGAGCCTTTTCTTGTTTCCCGTGCCAGTGTGAAACATAATATTTAAGTCTGACATTGCCAGAGCATAGTGTAACAAGATGAAAAATATGTCAGTATCAGGACTCTTAACGACAACATTGCTGTAGTTGTTGTCTCTGGCAAAGTCACAGTAGAGAATGACTCTAGAATCTGTCTCTTCTTGGGTAGACTTAAGGCTCAGGACTTCTGTTCTGCATGTTGAGCTGCCATCTTCAGACGTTAGCAGATATGCTGTTCCTTCACAGGTTATGATCACTTGTCTCCCATGTAGCTTCCTGGCATATGAGTCTTCACTCCAAAGGCGGGTGAGTAGTGCAATAAATTGTTGCTTGTTTTCATCATTGGCGAGGAACTGTTTCCAATCTGCTGGCCTTTTGGTATTTTCACCTTTTATGATAAGCTTTTGGCCACAACCCCTCCTCTGTCTTTCCATTGTTTTCACAGAATTGGGGAAGTAACTATCTGTGCTGAACACAACATTGCCTGTCTTTGGCATCATGTCAAACACCTTACTGCATATCTGTTTGAAGCTGCCTGGTACCTCCTTCAAGAAGTAAAAGTAGGCATTTCCATCAATAATTACAAGAGTTTGATCTGTGGATGGTAGGGCAGCATCATTAATGTCTTTTACCAGGTAAGCAAATGACTTTGACTTATCTGTTTTGGACAAGAAACCATCAGCAGTGCCTATACTGTACGGCACAGGAGTCAAGGGGTACGTGAGTAGTTCCCTCATGTCCAATTGTAGACCTTGCTGTTGGGACTTCATGAACAACTGGAAAGCAATGTTCCCTTGCTGCTGATACTGTATTACTTTGTGTGTTGTTGTTGTAACTTTCCTCTTTTTGTTCATGTCCGCGAAGGTTTTGAGGCCAAGGCGCTTGATAGGCTCAAAGAAGTCACAACCTTTTTCCAGGCGTGTCGCAATAAAAACATCCTTGGCAACCTTGCCTGCTTGTTCAGGTCTCAAAACATCTCTTTGGACCTCAGCAGATACTGCAGCACCAGAAGAAAGAATAAACAAGTTGTCAGTGCTTCCCAACTCAAAAGGGTTAAGGAAGCTCTCCACTGCCTCAATTGTTTTTCTCACCAACTTTTCACTCTTCAACATCTCAGCTGGACGAAGCTCATGATGCTTGGTTTCTGCAGCTGTTCCAGACAGCATGTCAGCCATACTGAGGGTTGCATTAACATACTGAGATCTAGCATGGGTTGTTCGTACCCAACGTTGGTAGGCATCATAATTTGTCAGAATTCCTGACACACCAAAAGCATTTCCACCAGCACCCCCATGAGATTTAGCATGTCGCATGAAGGTCTCCTCCATAGTTTTATCTACGGCGCAACGGTTACCTGGAATGAAGGAACGTGCAACGCTAATAGCCCCTCTTTTCAACAACTCTGTGGCTCCAGGATGTGACACTTCAATGTTCGCAATGAAGATGGAGAAGTAAGAGAGATATCTGGCATAATTCTGGCCTCCAAAGCTGAAAAACAGGTCTGCCATAAGGTGCAAACACTGAGCATAAAGGAGAAAATCATTATGTTTCACTGCATGGATGAGAGACAGTACCAACCAGATGTGGTCCATGTAAGATGTCCACAGCTGTGCTGTCTTCCCTAGATGTCCAGCTTTTACACTCTCTCGAAACTGTTGATATCCTTCGATGTACTTCTGCAGTGGAACATCATTCCTTGTTGCATCTAAGGCTTCTTTAGAAGGAGCTTTCAGCAGTTCATCTAGTATCCCCTTTGATCCCTCTGGCAATTGAGAGAATACTTCTTTCTCTCCAATACTTGTGAGGTATTGTGATAGGAGAAGTCTTTCAAGACATTCCAATACTGTCTTATGACAGTGCAGTGATCTGTCATAATGTTTACCAGTAAGGACACCTTGAAGAGAACCTGATGCAATCAGCCCAGCTTCCAACAAGATATCAGAGAGACCCGATCCATCCATTTTCTTGCCCACCATCTTCAGATATGCGCAAGCCAGATGAAATGTACCAATCAATATTATGTGTTTGTCATACCTAGATTGATCATTCCAAATCAGGGGATATGCTTTCATGCATACCCCCAAGTCGAATGTTGTAACAACATACTGTTGTTGGATTTCTGCTGTGGCCTCCTCAGCATATCGAAGGCATTCTTTTACTGTCTTGTAGTCTGTAATTGGGCTTGGAATAACAGGGTAATAATCAATTGTTGTCAGACTTTCAGGGGTTCGTCCTGACATTGTGATGAAACCTGTCCATCCTGGAAATTGTTGATCTGATTTGCTACATGCTGTACGGATCAAGACCCACAGAAAGTGCTTCATGGTAGCATCTTGAAGAGCCCTCTCACCATCAGGAATTACTCTTTGGTGTATGGTTATTTGAGGACTTTTCCGTTGTGTAATATAGCAGTCAGGAAGAGCTTCAGCTGACTCCTGCTCAAAAGAATGTCGTTTTGTTTTCCTGGAAGTGGATGGAATATCGATACGGACTCCGCCATGATCCTCCGGGTTGCCTTCTATGTCCTGTAACATAATGCCATGTGCAGTGTGAATTGAATCCATTCCAGTTAAGTTGTTAAGCAACTGATCAAAATTATCAAATTCTGAGTGGAAAATGGAAGGGGCTCCTGGTGATCTAATGATTTGTGTAGACAAAAGACTGGATGTCTCAGCCACAGCCTCAGCAAGTGCAGTTTCCAGTTCAAGGGAGAATGTATAATTCTCTGAATGGCCCAATCGATTAAATAGGGTAATTAATTGTTCACTCCTGAAAAGGTGTCTAAGTGTCATGCATATGAGCATATGCTTTGGAAGTTTCCATTCTCCATTTGTTGTGGCGCGACATATGTCTTGCCCTATTGAATTCAGAAGCCTGTTCATTTTGCAGCTTTGTGATTTTGGTTTGCCACATATCACATGACACAGAAATGTCTCCAAATTAGATGGAATTACAATGTTCATGCTTACAAGATCCAGGGCAGAGGGTGGCCATCTCAACTCATCAGCTTTTGCAAAGCTTTCCAGAATCTCCTCATGTAGATAATGGCCAGTCTCCTGGATCATGTCTTTGGAACCAAGTTCATATGCACACTGCACTAGGTTTGTAATGTCACTTTGTGAGTTGTACACAATGTATGTCGAGAAACGGCCTTTTTTGTTTAGCTTGCAGAATGCCACCTTTTCCTTGTATTGTCCATGTGTTTCTAGCTTAGCTTTGAGCTTTTCCCCACGAAATTTGGGATTGGGGAAGTTTGTGCATTCCAGATGAGCAATGTAGATTTTGGTCAGATCAGTCAATTTTATCATTTTGTTGCTGCCGATGATTTCCTTGTCAATTACTCGAGATACAGCACCAAATGCCTCACCGTGAGCTTCTACTTGTTGGATTTGTTTGGCCTTGTTTTCTGTGCTTGCACTTCTCCATTTTTCAAAAATTTGTGTATATTGGACTCTACAGGATTTGTGGTATTTAGCTTCTGTAGCAAATAGATCCTTTCCTCTAATTCTGTGAAGCAAATTTTCATAAAATTTTTGTTCTGCAACTTTGAGAACTGTTCTCCACCCATCACACTCAAACTCTCTTAACCCCTCAGTCGTCCATATCCCTTTATTTTTTACCTTCTTTCGTGTAATTGAGTTGCAGAATATACAGTTAGGTGTGAAGAGCACCTTGTCACCAGTTGAGGCCCTCTGACTTTTCCTTGAACTTGCTGCTAATAGTTCAGGCTTCTGGTCGAGTCTTTTGAGATTCATGGTGAATCTTTGGTAGCATTCTCTGTGATATCCATCACCTTCTGTAATGGTGTCTGGTATAAGTTCACAGGTTACAGTCATTCTGTGAGCAGATTCCAGTGGGTCAGCTAATCTCTTGTCACATATTTCTTTCATTCTGGCTAATCTTGCATCAGAATCTGCGTTTGCCCATAATTGCACGAGTGGTCCATATACAAGACCAGGGACATGCACAATGCATCTGGACTTTGGTTTTGTCCCATGACATCCCCTATGCCTTGAAGGACCTGCAGTCACTTGGCCCACTGACTCATGTCTTGACTCAGACATAACTGAGCAGTTCAGCTATGTTGAAGAAACCAACTACATAACCGACTAGATTATCTATGTGTATGAGATATGTATGTGTATGTGTGTGTGTGTGTGTGTGTTGGTTTTGGTGGATTACAAGGTCTTTCCACCAGTTTACATACCAGCATTACAAGGACATTTGGGATTATAAGGACAAAGGACATGTCCTTGTAATTCAAAACCGTCAAATCATCAGTCTGAGTCTGAAGAACAACCTCCTGCTTTTTTATTGGCTGTCCCTTTAAGTAGGTATACCAGTTTTCTGGTGTGTGGGTGTGTATATCGTGACTGCCGCCTATCGGCTGGATCATCAACTGCCGTTTCACACACATGAAGCGGGCGGGCGATTCTCTTATTGGTTAATGACGCGCATGAGCAGTAGAGAGATCTATATGCTGGCTGAAGGTGGAAGCGTGATCACTGCGGCTATGTGACAGCAGCCTAATTGGTAAGTACATTAAATATTATTACATTTTATATATTGATTAATAGAAATTACTCATAACTATGTTTATATTTAAATTAAACATATCTTAGTTTTCTGTTGGCAGTCTTTAAAAATATTCACGCTGTGAGCACGAGGCTCGTCATGGCACCCTGGAAACTGAATAATGCATTTATTGTTAATGAAAAGTTAATTAAGAATAATTATGAACAACTACGAGTTTCAGAAGAATGTTCACATCATTGAGGAAATCTGCTTTTTATAATGCCTCAATTTGCCTTAAATGTGCGTTGTGACAGGATTAAATTAAAGTGTCTGAACTCGTTCGTTGAGGAGTGGAATGAAATCTATGGCGTCAAATAAAAAGTCAAAGATCGACATTTTATCATAAAATGTATTACCTTTTTGTAAATAAAAAAGCTTAACAAATATACAATAGTTAATCCGATGAGGTACATTCGACGACTTTGTGGTGATTAACGTTAACTGCTTCTAGATTTACAGGCCCTTTTCACGATTCAAATGCATTTAAAATAAGTAGGTTTCGAGAAGTTTCGACAGGAATAACATTATATCTCAGCAGGGAAAGTATTTAAAGTGTCTGAAAATGTTAATTTGACTTCTTTTGATGAAATTGACATAGTATAATTATTGTAATGCATATATTCTCCCAAAAAAATCTTTGGGAAGTATAAAAATAAATATATTAAGTTGAATTTTATATTGCTGCCTTACAATAAAAAACAGCAATACATAAAATAGTATTATGTTTTACTTGTAATGGTATTGGTGAATCAGAAGTCTTGCAAATTATAAAAAAAATAGGAACTGGTATTGTAAAATAAGATGGATAGGGACTGTATGGATGTGCAACTTATTAGATTTATGTATTTTTGAACATTTTTATGTAGTGTTTTTTCATTCTGATTTTAAAATACTATACCTTCAACTCTGCAGATACAAGAAATGGAGAGTGGCTCGAGGCGACGAAGGCTAAAGCCTATGCAAGACGCAGAAGACCACATTAATTCAAGAATTGACAAGCCAAATCTTGAGCAGCGATACATCAACAGATTTAAAGGTACACCAAATACTATAAGTATCTGTCCTGTTTTGTAATGTCAGAGTACAGTACAACAGTACAGTTGAAGACATGTACAGTCACACTGGAGTGATAAGAGCATTCAGTCCGTCACATGATCAACTGCCAAAGATTTAGATTGTGAACTATTATAATATTCTGCATTTGTAGAGAGATCATAATATTATGCTAAAGTGCAAATTGTATCAGTTCTCCAGCTTATTGTTTGCATGTGTTTCAAAGCCTTGCCAGTTAAAACACTTTATTCACACACTGATCTAACATGCGCTTAAAGTGTCAAATACACAGGGTTTCCATAAACACCATAGTTTTTATCTTAATTGAATGCAAACAGTTACGTGTCAGTATATTAGATCCTATCTATCTATTTATTTATTTATTTATATATATATATATATATATTAGGGGTGTAACGGTACACGTTTTCGTATTGAACCGTTTCGTTTCAAGGCTTCCGGTTCGGTACGCATACAAACCGAACGATTCCTTGGACCATTTTTCCTGCCGACAAAATTTGCGCTGGCGCGACCACCACAACGTTGCGCAACATCAAATGGCAAGCTTAATGAAAGCGGAACGAAACTGCGCTACTCATTATGTGCTTCACGGATCGTTTATCAGTTCGGACCAGCAACATCTGTGCAGCGCGAGCCGATCTCGATCAAGCGACACTGTTACTACACAGCGCTCAGAGATCCAGTAAAGAAAACATTTGAATTCGCCACTGAAGTAGAGAAGCATTCACATTTCTCCGTTATTAACCGTAGATCTCTATTAGATCAAACAGCGCTGACGTGGAAACCAGGAGAAACATTGTGCCGTGGATGAAGTAGTAATACTTTACGTCCACAGACCAGCAACATTCACCATGGGTTTAATATAGTAACACTAACTGTAAACAGTTTGGCTGGAATAGTGAAATGCTTTCAAGTACTTCACACATCTTTTTCCAGCACTTCAAAACTCAAATATTATATAAATAAATATATATTTAAATGGTATTTTTAAAGGGTCATGAAACCCCCCTCTTTCAGCTCAAGTCTAGCTCACAATCTTTTTGAAAAATGCAACTTAAATGGGCGTGGACGGCTGTGAGAAGAAGGGAGGGAGTGGGTGTGGTATCCAATCACTGTCATCACCAGTGTCCCATGTATATCGACTGTCACTAAAAAGCAGTGGTAAAACGTGAGGAAATGCTAGATTTTTTTATAGCTGGCAAAGTTAAAGTCTTATGAAATACACCAGTTGACACTTTATTATTGTCCTTTCAAAAGTAACTGAATGCCCTGCTACATATATTAGCCTACAGTAATCGTAATTATATTTAAAACATATTAATGTAGGCTACATGTATAATTATAATGTCATTATAAAATATATAGTTGTTTATATAGACACTATAAATGCATTTGAAAATTATAAATTTTCCGCTTAAAAAAAACCATTCCGTGCATAGCCTAGATCTACGCTGAACCCCCATAATAAAGATGGCTCTGTGGAGTGTGGAGGTGGATGACTTCTCATTTTAGACACACACACACAAATAGGAAATTTCTCTGGCATTTCTTTCTTTTTACTGTATCGAAAACGTACCGAACCATGACTTTAAAACCGAGGTACGTACCGAACCATGATTTTTGTGTACCGTTACACCCCTAATATATATATATATATATATATATATATATATATATATATATATATATATATATAAGCTCAGGTACACACTATATACAATGTGTTCATTTTGTTGGTAGTTGTAGAACATGTTACAGTGCAAGTGTTAATATGGTAAGACAATGAGGCTCTTATATTAAATATGTTTTTCATCTTTCAGGACGAGGAGTGTTCACCAAGCAATTCATTTTAAAAGGGGATTTTGTGGTTGAGTATAAAGGCCTATTCACACAGGAACAAGAATCCTCTGGAGTGTTTCTTTTTGACTTTCCATGGAAAGGACAAATGTGTTGGTAATTAATTTTTATCCTTGAGTAATACTTTGATAATGCATTCTAATATATGCATAACATAATGGCAAAAACTTTCAATATAGGCCCTGTCCCAAATGGCACACTTCATGCTCACATTATCTTGAGGGCTTACAATGGCTGGCACGTGTCCGTTAAGTCCACAAGTAGTAGGGTGTCCCATTCTTCATTTGCTCGTGAGTGCCCTCTTTGCGGCTGCTATGCGTCCTCGATTTGCACTTCTGTTGAACCTGTGAGCTCCACTGCAGAATTCTACCCCACAGTCAAAGCAGAATTACATCATGAAAGTGTGGACTCTGAGGATGACCGCAAGGGTTTAGGGTGCCATTTGGGACAGGGCCAATGTTCAACATGTTTAGAGTAAATTTTTTTAGAGATGCACCGATTGATCGGCTGGTGACCGGATTTGGCCGATTTTCACGTGATCAGTCTGACATTTTCAGCATGCATGTTAATCAATGAGTACGTTCACACCAGGAGCAGGAGCAGCACGTGAGCGTCAAGCAGGAGTGTCGCATGAGCGGCATTGAAGTGGGGCGCCGAGTCTATTTGTGTTGTGCTTCTCACGCTCAGTTAAAGTGAAAGCACACTTTTGATGGACAAAATAAATATGATTTCACACAAAAAGTGCCCAAACATGAACCGAATTTGTATGTCTAGTGTGTTTGACCTTTTTTTAAATTGTTCAGTTTGTGTAAAGTGTATTGTTTTATAAAAACAAAACAAAAAGGGAATCGGCTAAAATCGGTATCGGCAGGTCAAACTCAATGAGAAATCGGAATCGGCCTAGAAAATTGTAATTGGTGCATCTCTAATTTTTTTGTTTCTTTATCCAGTAGATGAAGTTCGTACATGTTCATTTTCAAACACCATTGTCATGTTCTACTATTTGTCATTTTATTTATAATGATATGGACCTTTTTTATGCAGCATGGATGCATCGGAGGAGGATGGTAGTCTGGGAAGGCTTGTAAATGACAGTAACAAACCTAACTGCAAAATGAAGGTTGTAACATTCAATAAGAGCCCACACTTGTGCCTTTTTGCTATTTTGGATATTTTTCCTGGGGAAGAAGTCACCTACAACTACGGACCATCTGGATGGCCGTGGAGATCCCAGGTAAAGAATGTTCTCCCCCAATATGCAATAGAGCATTTTCTCAAAGTATTTTCAAAGAATCTAGGATTGTTGTTGTGTACACATTTGTCTTTATATTCATTATTTTACAGAGTAACATTACTGCCACAGCTTGGATGTCTGAATAACATTTACATGAAGAAAGATCAAACTTTGCTTCAGTGGTCTGAAAATTTGATAATATTGAATCTTAGCGGACCTTGTAGTGTTCTTGTTCAGTTTTCCTTATTTGTTATATCCGAAAAACAAGAATTGTTCATATTTTTTTAAATAAGGTTGCTTCAACCCAGTTAAATAAAAATAAGGTTTATTTAATTCATATTTTAAATGAATAGCTTCAACAATAAATGTAAACAGTAAAAAATTGAGGTTACAAAACTATTCAACTGTAGTGTTTGTGCTCATGTGAGTATTTGAATATCCAGGTGTTCATTTTACATTATGACCATATAAAAAATCGAATAGTAACAGTAAAGTTTTGTATTGTAAGCAATGTGTTCAAGACGTAGTTTTAGTTTTTTGCCACAATCAGACTTACAACATCTACATTTGGTATTGTTTTTATCCTGCAGCTTCTTTATCTCCAGCAAATGTCTACAACGGTATTTATTTTCATTCTCTCCTTTACAGATGAATACAGATGTTGCAGACAAAACTCCCTGTTTGGCAGAAGCAAGTGCAGAACGGGTAATGTGTAGTTTTGTAAGAGACATTAATTAAAAAAATACACTTAGAATAAATGTTAAAGTATGTTCATTATAGTCAAGTGTGCTTATTATAGTCAAGTGTGCTTATTATACATCTACAAAGTGGAAAGTTGATATAGAGACTTGATGTAGAGCCAAGTACTGTGTGAACCTGAAAACACACTGCATTGTGAGGACGGGACGGTTTACTAGGACACTGTAGTGTTAGTTATGTAGGAAACAATAGGCATGAGATTGTGTTACACTGAAAACACACTGCATTGTGAGGACGGGACGGTTTACTAGGACACTGTAGTGTTAGTTATGTAGGAAACAATAGGCATGAGATTGTGTGAACCTGAAAACACACTGCATTGTGAGGATGGGACGGTTTACTAGGACACTGTAGTGTTAGTTATGTAGGAAACAATAGGCATGAGATTGTGTTAAACTGAAAACACACTGCATTGTGAGGACGGGACGGTTTACTAGGACACTGTAGTGTTAGTTATGTAGGAAACAATAGGCATGAGATTGTGTTAAACTGATGACACAGTAGCAGCTTCTTTATCTCCAGGAAATGTCTACAACGATATTTATTTTCATTCTCTCCTTTACAGATGAATACAGATGTTGCAGACAAAACTCCCTGTTTGGCAGAAGCAAGTGCAGAACAGGTAATGTGTAGTTTTGTAAGAGACATTAATTAAAAAAAATACACTTAGAATAAATGTTAAAGTATGTTCATAATAGTCAAGTGTGCTTATTATACATCTACAAAGTGGAAAGTTGATATAGAGACTTGATGTAGAGCCAAGTACTGTGTGAACCTGAAAACACTGCATTGTGAGGACGGGACGGTTTACTAGGACACTGTAGTGTTAGTTATGTAGGAAACAATAGGCATGAGATTGTGTTACACTGAAAACACACTGCATTGTGAGGACGGGACGGTTTACTAGGACACTGTAGTGTTAGTTATGTAGGAAACAATAGGCATGAGATTGTGTGAACCTGAAAACACACTGCATTGTGATGACGGGACGGTTTACTAGGACACTGTAGTGTTAGTTATGTAGGAAACAATAGGCATGAGATTGTGTTAAACTGATGACACTGCATTGTGAGGACGGGACGGTTTACTAGGACACTGTAGTGTTAGTTATGTAGGAAACAATAGGCATGAGATTGTGTGAACCTGAAAACACACTGCATTGTGAGGATGGGACGGTTTACTAGGACACTGTAGTGTTAGTTATGTAGGAAACAATAGGCATGAGATTGTGTTACACTGAAAACACTGCATTGTGAGGACGGGACGGTTTACTAGGACACTAGTGTTAGTTATGTAGGAAACAATAGGCATGAGATTGTGTTACACTGAAAACACTGCATTGTGAGGACGGGACGGTTTACTAGGACACTGTAGTGTTAGTTATGTAGGAAACAATAGGCATGAGATTGTGTTAAACTGAAAACACTGCATTGTGAGGACGGGACGGTTTACTAGGACACTGTAGTGTTAGTTATGTAGGAAACAATAGGCATGAGATTGTGTTAAACTGAAAACACACTGCATTGTGAGGACGGGACGGTTTACTAGGACACTAGTGTTAGTTATGTAGGAAACAATAGGCATGAGATTGTGTTACACTGAAAACACTGCATTGTGAGGACGGGACGGTTTACTAGGACACTGTAGTGTTAGTTATGTAGGAAACAATAGGCATGAGATTGTGTTAAACTGAAAACACTGCATTGTGAGGACGGGACGGTTTACTAGGACACTGTAGTGTTAGTTATGTAGGAAACAATAGGCATGAGATTGTGTGAACCTGAAAACACACTGCATTGTGAGGACGGGACGGTTTACTAGGACACTGTAGTGTTAGTTATGTAGGAAACAATAGGCATGAGATTGTGTTAAACTGAAAACACACTGCATTGTGAAGACGGGACGGTTTACTAGGACACTGTAGTGTTAGTTATGTAGGAAACAATAGGCATGAGATTGTGTTAAACTGATGACACAGTAGCAGCTTCTTTATCTCCAGCAAATGTCTACAACGGTATTTATTTTCATTCTCTCCTTTACAGATGAATACAGATGTTGCAGACAAAACTCCCTGTTTGGCAGAAGCAAGTGCAGAACAGGTAATGTGTAGTTTTGTAAGAGAACTGTCAACACAGTAGCAGCTACAATTGCTGTCAATACCACTGTGGACCACAGTTTGGCAAGCACTATGCTTTTGGTTTGTGAAAATTCAAGTGTGTTAATTTTAAATCTGCAAAATAGAAAATAAATAATAGTAAATAAGTATATAAATTATTTGTATATACTTTTGTTTAAAAAAAAAGTAGAAGCTAAATTATGGTCTATCCCACTCCTCTTCCTTCCTACTAAATAGTGTCACAAACATGACTTGGTCCATGCAACGGTGTCATGCCTGGACAAATGCACAGTATGCTTGGGATCGGGGATGTCTGCTCTTAAGTGGATTGGTTTCAAATGTAAAGGTGAGTAAATACATGCATACTTGCATACACTATATCGCCAAATGTTTTGGGACGTTTGCCTATACATGTATATAAACTTAAATTACATCCCATTCCTGATCCGTAGGGTTTAATATGGAGTTAACCCTTTGCATCTATACATTTTTATCCAGACATCAATAGCTGTATTAGTATCAGTGATACTGACCTTTATTCATAAAAAGATGCCAATGAACCAAGTATTTAAAAATGTACAGTAAACTATACAACTTTGTCTCTACATTAATTCGGAGATTAGCTGCGAAATTACATTATAAAATATATAAACTAAAACCTATAAAAACGATGAGATATAAAGACATCACAGACTCCATAACGCAATGAATAAAAAGTATAAAATCATTGGTTACCCATAAGCCAATCACATATCGTTTGGTTATGACGCAACAGCTCAGCCGCATCTAACTTCCTCTGTAAACCAGAGCATGTGAGCGAAGCGGATCATGTTCATTTTCTTTATTTTACGAAAAACACAACATTTTGTTTTTATTATGAGTATACACAAATAAAAGACATTTAACAGTTTTGAATGATGTATAACACTTATATGTAAGATCAAAATCAACAGAGTATCTTGAGTCTCTTTTGCACTGCTAAGAAAAAAAGCGAGACAATCGCGCCGGCGCAATAGCCGACCCCAGGGGGTTAATCATTAACTAGGAACTTTGCGTGCATTCCCTTCAAATTAATTTTATCTCACTTTTTAAAATGAATGAAATTGTTTAATGAAGATTATTTAGTGAATAATTATTTATTTTAAAAATGCATTTTTATGATTCTAATACTGAAAAATAGCTAAATGTGTTTTAGTGTAGATATATTCATTTATATTAACTGACTGTTGTCTTTCAGTTTGTTCTGGTGTGTGGCATAAGGGTTGTCTCAATCAAGCATTTCCTGAGGTATGTCAGATTTACTTTTGTAGGTACCATTACATTTGTTATTTAAAAAAAAATACTGTTAGTTAAACATGTATTCTATTTTTAGGATAAACATGATTTCAGCTCAGAGGATGATAGTGAATCAGATGAGGACATGCATGACGATATGGATTATTTACCAGACAGCAACTCTGATAGTTTAGAATCTGATTCAGATGCAAGTTCTCTGGAGGTCTCTACTCTGTCACAGGGTCCCCTCTCAGGGAATATTGAAACATTTGATACTAGAAAAAAACCCCCAGATGAAACAAGAGATGACAAAGCAGGTGTTAAAGGTATAAACTACTGTTACGTTTGTCAAAAGCCTCAGTCTAAACTTGCCAGACATCTAGAGACACACAAGACAGAAGCAGAAGTGATGGAGGCTCTCAGTTTTCCAAAACGTTCAGTAAAAAGACGACGACTTCTGGAGAAATTACGTAATCGTGGGAACTTTCAACACAATGTAGTTGTTCTCAAAACAGGAACCGGGCAAATCAAATTAAAAAGAACTTCTAAGCAGTCTAAATTTATTCACTGTGTCTATTGTAAAGGAATGTTTTCCCGCAAAGAATTGTGGCGGCACTCTCGCAGATGCCACTTCATGCCAGAACAGGCTTCCGGTGGGTTTGCAAAGCCCAAAGTCTTGGGCTTGGCCTCAACTGCTCAGTCTGTGTTCTCTGAAAGTATTTCTCAAGGGGTTTGGAAGCTTCTTGACCCAATGAGACAGGATGATATAACAACAGTTGTTCGTAATGACTTCGGCATTTTGCAGCTGGCACAATCTCTGTACAACAAGCATGCATCTGATACTACAAAATATGAGTATATTCGTCAGAAGTTAAGGGAACTTGCACGTGTGTTGTTGGTTTTGCGTGGTGATTCCTTATACACCATTGAAGATGCTGTTAAGCCTGGAAATTTTCACAAAGTTGTCAAAGCTGTGAAAAAAGTGTCTGGTTTTGATGAAGAAAACAACTCTTACACAGCACCAAGTCTTGCTCTAAAAATAGGGCATTCTCTACAGAAAATAGCTGACATAATTCACTGTAGGGCTTTGATGACAGAAAATGAGGGCTTGATCAAATCAACTGAAGCTTTCAAGTCACTGTACTCCACAAAATGGAGTGAGCTTGTATCACACTCTGCCCTGAACACACTTAGTGAGAAGAAATTCAACAAACCATCGACCTTGCCTTTTACCCAGGATGTGCAACTTCTTCATACTCACCTCGAACAGTCTGCAAAGGCTGCCTTTGACAAACTGAAGAAAGAAGCATCTCCTCAAAGTTACGCTGACCTTGCAAAAGCCACTCTTGTTCAGACTATAGTTTTTAATCGAAGGCGTGCAGGGGAGGTGTCAAAAATGCACTTGAAGAACTTCATTGCTAGAGACAAAAGCGTACTCCATGTTGATGTGTCCTTGGGATTAACTAAGTTTGAAAAGAAACTTTGTGAGCACTTCACTCGGGTAGAAATCCGGGGCAAACGTGGACGAAAGGTGGCTGTCCTCCTTACACCACAAATGGTGAAATCGCTGAATCTATTAGTCAGCAGAAGAATGGAATGTGGTGTGCAGGATGCCAATATCTTTCTCTTTGCTAGACCAAAATGTTCAAGTTATTACAGAGGTCAAGACAGCTTGAGACTTCATGCAGAAATGTGTGAAGCCAAAAAACCTGAATATCTACGCTCAACCCAGCTCAGAAAACATGTTGCAACCCTTTCGCAAATTTTAAACCTCAAAGACAACGAGTTGGATCAGGTGGCTGACTTTCTTGGGCATGATATACGTGTCCACCGTGATCACTACAGACTGCCTGAGGCAACAATTCAGCTTGCGAAAATCTCGAAGCTACTTTTAGCAATGGACAAAGGTTGTCTTGGAAACATCCAGGGAAAGTCACTCGATGAGATTCAAATTGAAGGTATTTTGCATATCTATTGCATAGGTGTTATTCCAATACCAATCTCAACATTTCCATACAAGAGTATTACACTTAATTAACATTATGATTTCAGATCAGATCCAGTTGACCGATACTGAAGATGCAGATGATGAACCTGATGGCACCAGTTCATTTGGCAGACAAAATGAAATTTCATCATCATCATCAATACAAGAAGCCTGCCAGAATGGAGGTAATTATACTGTATCATTTTTCTTTATACCATTAAAATAAGGTAGTGGTGTTTGGACTGAGAAGTACACTCACCCAGGGTTCCAGACTGCGACCGTTTTTTGAGAATGTGCGAGTAAAAATTGTATGTGGTCGCATTAGTGCGAGTGGACGCTCGCACAACAGAACGCCGTTGTATCAGCAGCTTCAGTCCGTAACTTATGTTCAAAATGAACGAGTAGCCTACATCATAAATCAATTTTCCAAACCGTGTTTTTGACTTATCCTGAATCACTACGGTACGTTTATAATTAGTGTTTATATTCGGACTATTTTATCCCGGGCTCGGCTCGGCTCGGTTGCGGAGTTTCCCAGTGCCTGCGTGACTCACCATAGACATTAACGGAGAGAAGGAGCTCCGGCTACAATGTTCTTCCGCAAGACACGTGCAGTTTATTTATTGACAAACATACACGTCACGCGCATTGCACATTGATGGTGAAACGCGCCAATTAAGAATTCAGGAATAGCTTGTTTTCATATGACGTCACGCCACTGCGTTGCCATGGCGCGAAATGCAGATGGAGGGCAGGAAGTGATTTGCTATATTTAGGAAGCACTATAACAAACTCAAAATGCCAATGTTTTGCGTCGTTTATGCTTACTTAAATCGATCAAACCACGAGGAGTTTTTATCCTGTACGAAAAGTTGTTGTTCATAAGGGGGAAAAATGAAAGAAATTGACCGAAAAACTCTGGAAAAATGGCTTGCAAACCTACGTCTGCGGTCGGGAGGAGCCGAATGGGAAAATGCCCGTGTGTGCAGTGATCACTTCTTCAAAAATGAGTTAAAACAACTTAAGTGGATATGTTTGTGTAACGTGTAACGTTTCCGAACTTTGTAAAGTCAAAGTATGTATGTCTGTAAATTAAGACGAGGTAGTTGCTGATATCTACCGCCTCGATGGCAGAAATCTTTCAATTCAGTTGAAAAATAGCTCCTCTTCATAACGTAAGGATCACGTCCAACTAAGGGTGTCATGATTTCGATTTTAAATCGAAATCGATCGAAATTAAGTCACAATCTCGATCATCGAATTCAAAAATGGAATCGTCGATGCTGCCACGCCCCCATATCACGTCCAGTCGGTTTGCAAAGCGGGAAAAAACACGCGTGTTGAAGTGTTGCGGGTCCTCTACCTCAGCTAGAGCCAGTAAAAATAGGCGCCGGTGTGGGACAGTGGGAGTATTTGTGATTTCCAGTGAGTTATGTTGACGTTCACATTCGAAGTTCGCGCTTCAAAAAAGCCAATTTGCAAGGTCTGCTACTGTATGTGCGTCAGTGCGTGTACCATATTCTTCCACTTTTTAAATTAAAACTTTTAAGTTGACAAAAACAGCAGACTCAGAACAGTATAAATCTTTATACAATAAATCTAGCATGTCACAAATAACTTGATTCTCCACCTCCACGAATGAGACGAGTGTCGTTCATTTCCGCACCGAGTCTATTTCTGCTGCACGCGCCGAGTTAAAGTGACAGCGCACAGTTCGTGGTCAAAATAAACATGACATGAAAATGTTGTAATTTCATCATAAATGCATTTAATTAAATTCTACATTAAATACTAATATTTTTCACAGTCATGTTTGTACTTTAAGACCGAGGTAAAGCAAGGAAAACATAGATGTATCTGTTAACCCATGTTGAATGTCATCTTCTGTGAATAAGACTGCAGTTACAAAAGAGAAACTACATGGCAGGTTATTTTGCTTAAGTTTCTAATTGACTGCAGTGGTGGACGAAGTACTCATACCATGTACTTGAGTAAAAGTAGAGATACTCAGGGTAAAATAATACTCAAGTAAAAGTAGAAGTGCTGCCTTTAAACATTTACTTGAGTAAAAGTACAAAAGTATTTGCCTTCAAATGTACTTGAGTATCCAAGTACTTAGATTTTTTTTATGGCTATAATGTCCTATTATAATTTGTCACAAGATTCTTGCTTAACTCAGTCTACATGAAGACTAATGTCACTCTTGGCACACCAATCTATTAATAAAATAACATTAATTAGTCATATATATATATATATATATATATATATATATATATATATATATATATATATATATATATACTCACCGGCCACTTTATTAGGTACCCCATGCTAGTAACGGGTTGGACCCCCTTTTGCCTTCAGAACTGCCTCAATTCTTCGTGGCATAGATTCAACAAGGTGCTGGAAGCATTTCTCAGGGAGTTTGGTCCATATTGACATGATGGCATCACACAGTTGCCGCAGATTTGTCGGCTGCACATCCATGATGCGAATCTCCCGTTCCACCACATCCCAAAGATGCTCTATTGGATTGAGATCTGGTGACTGTGGAGGCCATTTGAGTACAGCGAACTCATTGTCATGTTCAAGAAACCAGTCTGAGATGATTCCAGCTTTATGACATGGCGCATTATCCTGCTGAAAGTAGCCATCAGAAGTTGGGTACATTGTGGTCATAAAGGGATGGACATGGTCAGCAACAATACTCAGGTAGGCTGTGGCGTTGCAACGATGCTCAATTGGTACCAAGGGGCCCAAAGAGTGCCAAGAAAATATTCCCCACACCATGACACCACCACCACCAGCCTGAACCGTTGATACAAGGCAGGATGGATCCATGCTTTCATGTTGTAGACGCCAAATTCTGACCCTACCATCCGAATGTCGCAGCAGAAATCGAGACTCATCAGACCAGGCAACGTTTTTCCAATCTTCTATTGTCCAATTTCGATGAGCTTGTGCAAATTGTAGCCTCAGTTTCCTGTTCTTAGCTGAAAGGAGTGGCACCCGGTGTGGTCTTCTGCTGCTGTAGCCCATCTGCCTCAAAGTTCGACGTACTGTGCGTTCAGAGATGCTCTTCTGCCCACCTTGGTTGTAACGGGTGGTTATTTGAGTCACTGTTGCCCTTCTATCAGCTCGAACCAGTCTGGCCATTCTCCTCTGACCTCTGGCATCAACAAGGCATTTCCGCCCACAGAACTGCCGCTCACTGGATGTTTTTTTCTTTTTCGGACCATTCTCTGTAAACCCTAGAGATGGTTGTGCGTGAAAATCCCAGTAGATTAGCAGTTTCTGAAATACTCAGACCAGCCCTTCTGGCACCAACAATCATGCCACGTTCAAAGTCACTCAAATCACCTTTCTTCCCCATACTGATGCTCGGTTTGAACTGCAGGAGATTGTCTTGACCATGTCTACATGCCTAAATGCACTGAGTTGCCGCCATGTGATTGGCTGCTTAGAAATTAAGTGTTAACGAGCAGTTGGACAGGTGTACCTAATAAAGTGGCCGGTGAGTGTATATTGCGATTATAAAAACAATTTCACCAGATGACTTAAATAGCTCTATTTGGAAAGAATGAATCATTCTAGAATGACTGGGGTGGTTTTCCGCATAGAAACTAATATTAATTGTTAACTAATGTAGTTAACTAGACTTTAATAAATGGAACCTTATTGTAAAGTGTTTCTGATTTATGTCTCTTGAGTTCAGTCTTGGACAGATCAGTTGTTTTAACCATTCATTAAAGTGAATCGGTTCAAATGAGTCATTGGTTCGCGAATCGGACGTGTCATTAACGGACCACATTGCACAAGATTTGAGATTTGTCAACACAAAACATTTCATCAGAGAGAGAGAGAGAGAGAGATTTTGAAGACGGTGAGTGCACGCGCGCGCGACCGGGGCTTTCACTCTCTCTGCTCGCTCTCTCAGTTAAACAAGCAGAGCAGTCACTTTTGTGGGACAAAAATACGCTTTAGTAAGGCTGACAGAAAACAGCGCGCAAGTTCCAGTCTTCTTGAGCTTTGTTTAAACTGACAGGACTTGCAAATTGATAAATTCTCACACTATGATGGTTAAACTTTGCAATTAATCCGCGAATCACACGCGTTACGGGCCGGGGAGCTGCTGGCACGTTTACTGATCATGAATCACGCAACATCGCATATATCTGCGATGCGCACATCGCGATATCGATGTTAAAATGATACATCGTGCAGCCCTAGCTGGCAGTATGATCACTATAGTTGTGTAGTACTATAGAATGTGAAAGCAACTTTTACTTGGGTCCGTATTCATTTAAGAAGTAAAGTAACTTGCATGTGTTGTGACTTGTTTCATTTTTTTTTTTATGATTTCTTACTGGGCTACCGTAAAATTGGGGTGTAACAGTTAAAATGACTCACGGTTTGGCTTTGTCAGTTTTAGGGGCATGGTTTCGGCATGGTTTGATATGTTCAGGGGAAAAAAGGACTACTGTCAAGTAAAATCAAAGAAAATAAGAAAAAATTATCAAACCACATATTTCAATAAATTAAAATAAGCAAGGGATAATCCACGGCTAGCTGTGCATTTAACCATTTTAATGCACAACGTGGAGGCATTTTGGCTGTAACGCCAAACCCATGATTCGGTTCGTATCACGAAAGTTGCTAGCTCATGGACGCCTTCTACTAACGCTCTGCATCTCTGCAATTTTCGGAGGGGAACGATTCAGATTTCTCTTGGCACAGCTACTAGAAGACCGAAAAGTTGCTCACGTCACATCTACATCGTCAAGCTCAGTTTGAGTCTGTGCAGTACACTCAGCGATCAGGAAAGGAGTGCTTCTAATGAGCTTCACTTTTCTCTGTTGAATCCACTGTGTCCATTTCTTTTACTGTCTATGGCATCATGTCAATTAACAATCTTTAAACTTTCAGACTTGGCTCTGTTGAGGCAAAACAATTCATGTTGATTCTAGTCTATTTTTGTTCATAAAATGTCATAGAAATGCATGTATTATCAAAATATGCATTTTGTAATATTTTGTGAACTAAATTGTAAATGTTTGTAGCTTGTAACTGATTTTTTTTAATTAAACACTTCACATTGCAATGTTTTCTTGTTTTTATCTTTCTTGTTTTTAGTGACTGAAAGTGTTGAACATCGTGGGAAGAAAAGAATATGGTCAAAAGCAGAAGTTGCTGCTGTGATGCGGCATTTTAAAATCCACATAGCCAAAGGTCATTTGGCCACAAAATCTGAGTGTCTTCAATGCAAATCTGCTGAAGAGCATGTGCTACAAAACCGGTCAGTACAAAACATTAGGGATTTTGTGAGAAACAGAGGTATAACAGCCAAAAGGAGAAGTCAGTATGAAAGTGCATGAGTGCTGTTCCTGAAATGCAGCCATAAGCTTTTACATTTTGTAACACTGTTTTAGCTTATTTTATTATTTTTAAATGTTGCCTCCTTGCTGTCTTCTGGGTTATTTACCCTTCACTTCTTTGTTGATGTGACTGGTTTGCAATGAGATGTTCCAGTTTCTGTTATCAATGTAGCTGATTTCTCATTTGTTGTTGTTTTTACCACCAATTTTTTTTTTTGTGTCATTTTCCACCAATGCAATAACTGTGAACTGGACTTTGCATCGTTGCAGCACACACCATTACACAAATTCTTCCTGGTAACTAATGATTCTTTTCTTCTCATATACATTTGTTTTCTTGTTTATTATTTATCGCTGTGCGCTGTTTAAAATATGGTATTGTTGATCTCTTGCACTGACGATCGATGCTGTGATGTAATCTCGTTGACAATCAATTGTTGTTATTATTATTATTTGTTTCAAAGGGATAGTTCACCCAAAAATGAAAATTCTGTCATAATTTACTCACTCTCAAGTTGTTCCAAACCTGTATGAGTTTGTTTCTTCTGCTGAACACAAAGGAAGATTGAAGAATGTTGGAAACTAGACAGTCTTCCATAGTAGGAAAACAAATATTAATCTGGAAGTTAATGGCTACCGTCGACTGTCTAGTTTCCAACATTCTTCAATCTTCCTTTGTGTTCAGCAGAAGAAACAAACTCATACAGGTTTGGAACAACTTGAGAGTGAGTAAATTATGACAGAATTTTCATTTTTGGGTGAACTATCCCTTTGAAACTCCTTGCTGTCTTCTGGGTTATTTACCCTTCACTTCTTTGTTGATGTGACTGGTTCCTAATGAGATCTTCCGGTTTCTGTTATCAATGTAGCTGATTTCTCATTTGTTGTTGTTGTTTTTACCACGAATTTGTTGTTTGTTGTCATTTTCCACCAATGCAATAACTGTGAACTGGACTTTGCATCGTTGCAGCACACACCATTATACAAATTCTTCCTGGTAACTGATTATTTGTCTCATAGGTTGTTTTTTTCTTGTTTATTATTTATCGCTGTGCCCTGTTTACAAAATATGGTATTGTTGATCTCTTGCACTGTCGATTGATTCTGTGATGTAATCTCGTTGACAATCAATTGTTATTATTATTATTAGTTTCAAAGGGATAGTTCACCCAAAAAATGAAAATTCTGTCATAATTTACTCACTCTCACGTTGTTCCAAACCTGTATGAGTTTGTTTCTTCTGCTGAACACAAAGGAAGATTGAAGAATGTTGGAAACTAGACAGTCGACGGTAGCCATTAACTTCCAGATTCATTTGTTTTCCTACTATGGAAGACTGTCTAGTTTCCAACATTCTTCAATCTTCCTTTGTGTTCAGCAGAAGAAACAAACTCATACAGGTTTGGAACAACGTGAGAGTGAGTAAATTATGACAGAATTTTCATTTTTGGGTGAACTATCCCTTCAATTGTAGTATCTGCATTGTTGGTAAGATAACAAGTGTATTGCTGTTCACATTGTTTTGATGCACTTCAAAATATTAAATACAAGATATTAACATGGTTAAAAATTCTTTTTTTTTTACTTGCTCAACTGCTTAGTTGCCACCCCTCAGAGGCCTCTTTAATGGAGGGCAGGTATTTTTTCTCTATTACCAGCGAAGATGTTTCATTGAAATCTTACGGTACTCAGTTATTGAACCTGCAAAGAAGATCAGAAGGCAGTTACATGCTTCTGACACCAGCCCTAATCCAATTAATACTGTAGCACTACAACAGGGATAGTTAAAGGAATAGTTCAAAAACGTAAATTGTCATTTACTCTCCCTCATGTCATTCCAAACCCGTAAGACTTTCATTCATCTTCAGAACACAAATGAAGCTATTTTTAATTAAATCTGTGAGATTTCTGTCCCTCCAATGAAAGTCTGTTCAACCAAAACTCTTGATGCTTCAAAACATTTATGAAATGGTAAAACATTGTACAAACATTGATCAGTGAACAGAAATAAAGTTCAACTGTACCTGCTTGATGCACAGGAATGAACCTCTTTAAATGAATGGGGGATTGCACGGTAGGTCTATGTAGCTCGCCGCCTAAAGTATAAGGACTGAGTCACCGAGACAGAGAACCCAACCGGTCAGAACAAGCAAGGGATGAGGTCAACAATCCCTTCATTAATCTATCTAGAGAACATGTACAATTGAGGAACAACTACTATAATTCCCCTTTTAAAGGGGTTGAAAGAGTTTACATTATTTACTTAAATCGACGAAAGTCTGAAATAAACCTATCTCGTTACAGTGGATGTAACAAAATAAACAAAGAAAAAAAGAAAGTAAAAACTCAGGGATATACGTGTGTTCAGGGATATACGTGTTGTGGAAGTGTAGAGTTCCAAAGTTCACACATCAATTCCAAGTTCAAGTCAGCGTAGCATCAGTCAATACGGCATTCAGATCCGTTACCTTTTAAGCAGGAGGAAATATTTCCGTACCATCCACAAATGCTCGTCCGCCGACGAAAAAAGCTCTTTTGTTCTCTAATGGGCCTTTTCAAATATGGGCCAAAGCATAATCCTCCTTGCTCTATCGGCCGGTGACAGATCTTCCGTGATTTTCAGTCGGTTCTCAATCAGAAACTCCGCGTCCTTGGCGGCACGCCAGATAGCATCTCGGTAAAAACGCGAGGTGAATTGGAAGATGATTCCACGAGCTTTATTATTCGAATTAACACTAGAACTACCGGAATTCCATAACTACTAGAACGACCACAGCGGTCATTCTGACCGTTCATACTTTGACGGTCATATGGCCGTACTGAACATAATTTTTGTCATGTCATATCTACATTTGAACCTTTCTCTTTAAGTTTTCCAATGATGCTTTTAATTCCTGTCGTCATGTTATAACGTCATCACACTTAAAACAAGCACAAAAGAAAGATTGCCCCGACAGGTCTAAGGAAATGTAAGGAAAAGTTTGCGTCAAAAATATATTTTTCATCACACTCACCACGTGAATAGACATGCAAAAAAGTTAGGAAACGTCAAAGCTTCATACCGTTTAGTACAGCCCTGTTTGTAAATAAGTTCAATAATCAATACAAAATCTAAAAATAAATGGATATACAATGTTACGATAGGTAATAAGGGCTAATTTGAACGGCACAAAAAAACCCCGCATCATTCACTAACGCGTACGCAGTCCACACAAACACCGCATTTCGTGTGCAGTTCCCACACACTATACTTTGTGACATTTGGCACATGTCTCCTTGGGTTTTATTTTTTTCGCAGTTCCTCCTTACTTGGCACTGATCGTTCTCTCCATCAGCTGCTGCTCCTGCCCGGGCCCGGCTATCGCACCACCAGTCGTGGGGCTTTTGATTTCATGTGGTCGGAGCGAAGTTCGCTTGCCAGTCGCGTGATGAAGTCCCTCTGAGAAACTTGCTCATTTGTGCACTTCTTGAACAATATGTGCGCGTTGATGGCGGGAAATGTAGCGGACTTATGATATCTATAATGCCTGCGGTCAAAATGACCGCCATGGCCATTCTAGGTAGAAATAGTCAGAACTGTTTTGTGTTTTGTGATTTTAATAAAATAACAGTGTCAGAATAAAATATACACATATTTAGGAAAAGTCAGAGTCCTACAGCCACATTGATTTTATTTTAACAAAGTTATTACACTGTAAAATTTAAAAACGGTCAAAATGACCGCCTTGGTAGTTCTAGTGTTAACACGGCCAAGTCGGTGTGCTACATCAACTACTTCAGGGAATTTATCTTTAAATTGTGGTAGAAGACGGCACACGTTAATAACCTCGTCACGGACGTTTTCTCTTTCTTTCTCTGGAATTCCGTGGATTCTCAGGTTCCATCTGCGTGTGTAGGCTTCTAGATGAGCCAGGCGATTTTCTCGCTCAGTGGAGTTAATCTCTTCTTTCTTTGCGCGCGAGTCAATAGAATCAACTCTTTTTTTTCAAACTTTTAACCTCACTGCAAACAAACTCAATGGTTTCCATCATTCCAGAGATTCGTTCCGTATTCCTACAGATCTCTTCCTTCATGTCTTTAATCACCCGCGAGTTTTCGCCAATCAACTTTTCCAAACCATCTGACCTGTTTTTCACCAACTGAGAGAGCTCAGAGAGTTGTGTGGAAATAGTTGCCGTATTTACGTTATCAGTTCTTCGAAGTTTAACGGCCGGGGAACTGCACGGAGTGTCGGAAGCGGCGGAATCACCTCCTCCGCCAGCATAATTTCAGACTCATCATTTTGTCCACAATAATCATGCAAGCTGTCCTTCAATACCCCGGATGCAGGATACACTGCTTGTTTATCGTCACCTGTGTTAGCAGATCTAGCAGGAGTATCCGACACAGTTTTCCCTGACTTCTTCGCACCTTTCCTCTTTTCAGTTCCTCCCATTATTGTTGTTCCAAGAATTCAAAACATTAATCAACGAAAATTCTCAAAACAAACCCCTCTAATGTTCGTTATAACTACTATAAAACAGTTTGGGATTGCCGAGCTCACAAACGTACATCTGATCAGGGCGCCATTTTACACGCCTCCCTCTCTCCGTTTCGTGTTTCGTGTTTATTCGACCACGTTTATTTCCTCTACAGCTCACAAATCATTTTTTATAACAGTAAGCACTCTTTTCACGTAGTCACAATGTTATATTGTGTCATGTTTATCCAAATAAAACTGATAAAAAAAAAAACGTCGATTCCACTTAATTGATAGTAGGCTAGCTGTAGGCTTATTGTGAACTTTATTCTTGTTCAAACAGACGCTGTATGAAGCAGTACATAAAGTATTGAATGAAAATGTCTCTGAAACATCTGTGTATTTTGCAAATATTGCATTTATTTCACTTCAGCTGTGATAAAGTATGCAAACACCACGTGAGCGGTCACTACGGGAACCAGAAGTGTCCGACTTCACGTCTCCGTTTGCAGCTCCTCCCGCCTGCACGCGGCTACTCTCGCCGATCGCTTACATCCAGCCGCAGCCAGAAGCTGCGCTGGCTGAGTTCTCCGGCTACTCTCGAATCGCTCTCGCGGTACTTTGATGGCATACGTCACAGTCACGTGGTGTCGGCGCTGTGTCAAGTCGGACAACATTTCTAACCGGCATGCACTGCTTCAAGTCAGCCGCCGATCGATCTGGGCAGAGCTGCATGAAGTCGAACAAGCCTAATATCGGACTGAATCGTTCGAAACAGTTTGCGTCTTGCGTCAGCGCTGAACCACAAGTTACTAAAGTTACTCACTATCAGACATGCCTGACAGTCCCTCCGAATCGAAATAAACCAATATCCAGGAGTACATTTTATTCCCGTAATTCCAAAAGTTCACTGAACTGAGACGTTGGTGCTGAGAGAAGTGATGAGCACGAGCAGCTGATACTGCGCATGCGTATGTACTACCGAACGCACAGGTACAGCGGTTCTCGGATCACCAGTACAGAACCGAGAACTGTTTCTTTCGGACACGTTCGACATACTGAGAACTGATGAGTTGATGAGCTGAGCATGCGTGCAATTTTTTCTGAGGGATGAAATGTACGTTTCCAAAGTATTTAGTTGAACATCAGTAAAAAATAAAACATTTTGGAAACATGTTTATCACATTACTGTATTATCACTGTATTATTTTAAAGTTTGGAAACAATGATTGGATTGTAAAACTGTCAAACTAAACATTTATTATTATACTAAAATAGCCCTAATATTTTCAGAAACAGCTCATTTCATTTCTAAGTATATAAATCTTTGATGTAAACTCTTGCCAAGGTTTTAATGGTAAAAATGTAATAAATGCTTAGTAAATGTTTATAATGTGTTAATATAACAAATTAAACATATATGTTTAATTCGTTATGTTAACACATTATAAACATTTATATATACTGGTATACAGTAGGCTATATTGGAGACAGACGTGCATCGATTTTTTAGTTTTGTCGTCTGTATATTCAGGTTTCAGCAGTTCTCAGCTTAGCACACACAGGCCTATAGACCTTATTCACAGCAGCGGCATCTTTGATTTTTAACAGGAATGAAAGCGAGGCTGTGAGGGATAGACCTCCATCTCTTCAGTGGGTTGTACTGCTATTAAATGTGTTTGTGGATTGTTCTGCTGACGAAACCATGCAAAAATATGTTTCTGAGAAATTCCAGTAGACCAAATAATCCAGACAATATGATCCGTTTAAAATTATAAGTGATCTAGGAGCTTTATACAGCTTTTTACAGCGGATCCCATTGAAAACACAGTAAGTCTATCCCTCACAGCCTCACTTTCATACCTGTCATGGCGCTGGTCTGAATAAGGTCTATGGTACGTTTCTCGAGTCAAGAACTGGCTCTTGCAGTTCTTGAATCGCCAGTACAGAACCGAGAACCGTTTCTTTCGGACACGTTCGATACGGAGAACCGATGAGCTGGAGATACTGAGCATGCGCGATAGCGCCGTCTCTGAACAGAACTTTTTTTCGGCCGGTGCTGATACATGAGCACGCAGTAGGCCTACGGGTGAACCCAGGACTAAATGAGAGGGCGAATTTGGCGAAATGTAAGTTTATTTAATTACAAACAAAATGATGAAGACCATTTATGCATTTTATATATTTAAAACATGTAAAACATCCGCGTTATAGCACATCGCCTAGGCTGCAGCAGGGTTCGTTTGCAAAGTGTAAATGTAAGAAACTTATCCAAGATGATTATGACGATGAGTACTATTATTTAATTGAAGTTATGATTACAAATGCCTTAAATTTAAAGTATTTTTATCCGCCGGGATGATAGAATTGACGTCATTACGTGATGACGTAAAAGAACTGGTGAACCGTTTTTTTTAACCGGTTCATTAAAATGAACTGTCCGAAAGAACCGGTTCGCGGAAAAGAACCGGACTTCCCATCACTACTCTACAAACGAAACTCTTCGGGTGCTTCTCAATATCCCTCCTCGTCTCCTCGCTCCTCTGTCCTCCATCCTATGACCCGGAAACCGATCGAGCTCAGCCATCTTGAAGGACGTCTCAATTCTCTAATTGCACCGCGAGGAGGCGAGGATCGAGGAGTGAGGAGCTTCCTGAGGAGCGATGAGCGAGGATACACAGGTGTATCCTATGCGGAAGTGTTCTATCGACTTAACGCGACGCACGTATTAATTCTCCTCCCCCTTCACATCAGTCACAATAAAATTAATTTATACTTTACATTTGCAGTTTAAATAAACCACACATCTCACATATTTTAACAGGGTATCTTGCTTTATTATTATTTATTATGAATTTCTTAAATAACCAAACAACATATGGGCAGATCCTTTGAGCGCTGCTGATGAGGCTGTGAAGTGGTCGAGTGGTCAAGCATTCCATAAAAAAGCTTTAATTCGATTCCTCCGTCCTCATTTTCTTTCCTTGCAGCCTTCCCTCGCATCCTACAGGGGGTGGAGCTGAGACGCTAGGAAAGTAAGCGAGGAAAGGAAACGAGGATGCACAAATAAGAAATGAGAAGCACCCTCTCTCTTCTCCGTGGGAGCGCAACAAGACCACGCCCCCTTTTTTGTGTATTCCTGTGAGCGGAGATTATTAAAAAATCTATTCTAGTTACGTCATTAAAAAAGGAAGGATGTAGTCCAAACCGGACGTTCGCTATATATAGGCTTTGAAAGGGGACTTCTGTTAAATTAAATATCTCGCTAGGCATTGAACTTTGAGCTTTATAATTTTACAGATATTATTTA
The DNA here is from genome assembly GCA_031834385.1 of Semotilus atromaculatus. NCBI lineage: Eukaryota > Metazoa > Chordata > Actinopteri > Cypriniformes > Leuciscidae > Semotilus > Semotilus atromaculatus. The sequence goes on from JAULUF010000037.1 coordinate 2,490,074, forward strand.
TGCTCTAACAGCAACATTACACACTAACTAAAGTTTGAAAAATGGAATCGCGAAGAACGGGACCATTAAATAGGCTGCTAAGAAATGACATCTGTTTAGCCAATAGGCCTAAAAAAGTATTGTTTTTTCTCTTATTTCTTCCATTTTCTCTTTACCTTTTTAATAAACATCTTGTCCCTCAGTCAGTACAGGTTGTTCCACAAAATCTTTTTTATTCATGTCGAGGAGCATCTTGTTCTCACTTTTACTCTTTAGTCACCGCCTCTGTCACTCTCTGCTTATTTAACACCCCATTTCCAGTAACCTGTCACTCTACACAACATCTCTCTTGATAGCTTTAGATATAACTCAGTTAATTGCGTAAAAACACAATCTGAATGTCAGGCTTTTGTAAAGAACTTAGGTGTGTTCGACATCGGCTGCGGCTGGATGTAAGCGATCGGCGAGAGTAGCCGCGTGCAGCCGGGGAGGAGCTGCAAACGGAGACGTGAAGTCGGACACTTCTGGTTCCCGTAGTGACCGCTCACGTGGTGTTTGCATACTTTATCACAGCTGAAGTTAAATAAATGCAATATTTGCAAAATACACAGATGTTTCAGAGACATTTTCATTCAATACTTTATGTACTGCTTCATACAGCGTCTGTTTGAACAAGAATAAAGTTCACCATAAGCCTACAGCTAGCCTACTATCAATGAAGTGGAATCGACGTTTTTTAATCAGTTTTATTTGGATAAACATGACACAATATAACATTGCGACTACATGAAAAGAGTGCTTACTGTTATAAAAAATGATTTGTGAGCTGTAGAGGAACTAAAGGTGGTCGAATAAACACGAAACACACGTGATCGTTGTCATGCGGTGAATCCGGCCAATCGTGGAACTGCCGTGTCGTCATCAGAGCTCGTGCAGCCCAGAGCAGCCGCTCTTCAGAATCTGCGCTGGCTGAGTCCTCCGGCTACTCTCGAATCGCTCTCGCGTTACTTTGATGGCATACGTCACAGTCACGTGGCGTCGGCGCTGTATCAAGTCGGACAAAATTTCTAACCGGCATGCACTGCTTCAAGTCAGCCGCCGATCGTTCTGCGCAGAGCTGCATGAAGTCGAACAAGCCTCTTGCCTTGTTTGTAAAAGGGAGGGAGGAGGGACTGAGGGGGTGTGTCAGTCTTCAAAATGGCAGTAGCTGAGATGAAACACAAATGGATGAAAGAGAGCTTTCATTTCCTTAAGAGCAGCTCTGCTGTGAATTTGTGATGGGTCACTCCAAATCATTTAATATTTATACATAATATTTAATATATTTCTGAAATATTTAGAGAGTCCTTTGGATAAAGGTCTTTCAGAGAAATCCGTCCAATGATTCTGAATGTGGAAATAGATTAAATGGGGGTATGGCTAGATGTCACACATTTTATTAATGTTACTCAAAGTTTGTCTATTTTTTTATGTATTTTTTTTCTTCACTTGTTTACCCAGATTATTAAAAAACATAGTTTTGATAACATAATTCACAAAAAATATCCTAATTAAGACAGTTCTAAGAAAGGAAAAATGTGCTGTTAATTTTACCCCATTGTGAAAAAGTAGTACACTTTAGTAAAAAAAGTAAACTTTAAAGAAATATACTTAACAGAATGTAATGTTTTCAGGCACTTCAGGTATTTAATTGCAATTAAATGCATTATAGCTTTTATTATAGCTACTTTATATTACAGTTTGCTTACACACAATTGCTCAAACTATGGATCCTTTTCTCTATACTCTACTCACAAACCCACAAAACACACACAACATGCAACAGTTCAAGACAATGCATCATGCCTCTCTTACAAACAGAGCAATTCTAGTTGTTTGGTTTTGTTAGTGAACTCATAAATGTTTGGAACAACTTGAGGGTAAGTAAATTATAACACAATTTTCATTTTTGGGTGAACTATACCTTTAAATGTGTACACTTAAGTGGCCTTTTATTTTTGTTAATACTAGCGCCTATATTATCTGCAAGTGCAGTTTAAAAAAACAACAACTGGCCCCAGTCTCCCCTACATAGAGCAAATAGTATTTATTTATTTTTTACTATAATATGATGATATTAAATGAACACTTAGGCTACATGACAAATTTTTTTCTCAGCTTTAATCATTATTTCCTATTAATAAACACTTTCTCCTATTAATAAACACTTTTCTCCAACTATTACATGTATGCTCTGTCGTGTTTCCCTGTGACCTTTTACCCAATCTGTTTGATTAGTCATTTCTTTCACATGTGTCCTGGTCATTATCTAATTAAGGCCCTTTGTTTGCTCTGTGTATTTAGACCCTGTGTCCTCCTGTAGACTTTGTACGTTCTCGTTAATGTTAAGTGTGGTTTTCTCCTGGTTCCTTAGTGTACTCATTAAAGATCATCATCCTCATCATCATCCTCATTCTCTTCCTCCTCATCCTCCCTTTTTCCACTACCACATTACGTAACACAGACATGTATTTGCTAAATAACATACAAAATAAAAAAAAACATTAAAGGCTTTAGATATCGAGCTGTTTTTGCTGTTATATAAAATGTAAGTAATAATTTGCAAGAGACGTTTCCTATTTCAAAAACATCCAAGTATCCAGACATGGGGATTTCTGTCTCATTTGCAAATGTGGATAAGAGACAAATGGGAATTAACCCATCTACACTCTCAAATGAGACTATTTTCTATGAAGAAATCTTTAATGAGAACACTGGATAGATCAAAATATTTTGTAGCATTAAGCCTCAGCTATTTCTTTGTTTGACAACACAAGGCTAAGACAAATCATCTACTATTCTGAATATACGTATTTAATAACACATTGATTTAACATTTGAAAATAATAAGAAATAATGTCTACAGTAAATTCTAAATAAATATTAGAGGTACACGAGCCTCCACGAATGGCCTTTGTATTTAATTTTCACATTTTTAAAATAGTTGTTCAACACACTGATATGGTAGAGCTCAAATGAAAAACAGCATAATCATGCCTGCATTTTACTGGAATATATTGAATCATCCATGAATGTTCCAATTCAGAGCTGAATTTATGCCAGTATTAAATGCAAGCAAGTGGCCAGGGTCACATTTCTGATTGCAAATGCAGTGCACTGAAAATGGGGGAAAGGATTCCAAGTGGCTCAAAAATGAACACACTTGCACACACATTAACACATAAAATAGGCCCATGCATCACACTCACATCTACATTTGTTGAATGTTCCATTGACAGAATCTCTCTCTTGCTTTTTTCAACAGTCAAGTCGGGAATGTAAGCAGAACGTAAGTTCGGGGCTTTAGTACTACAACAAAGATGTACAAATACCCACATACAGAAGCTAGCGTACATACAGCTATCAGCATTTACATATACACTCATACTAATATTGCAACTAAAGGTATATTGCTGGCTTAATGTAAATCAAGCTTTTTTGACAGCATTTTTGGCAAAAATATTTATTAATTAATTTCCACTTTCCTAGTTTTTCTTAAAAAAAAAAGAAAGAAAGAAAAAAATAATCAAGGCTACTGTGAAGCTCTTCCAATGAAAGTGAATAGAGCCCAATTTTGGAGGATTTAAAAGCATATGTGAAGGTTGTAATTTTTTTAAAAAGCACTAACATTAATTCTTCTTTTAAATGTGTCTATTATTTTAGCTTCTGCGTTGTTCTTGTCATTTTTCCAGTCATTTTAGGGTTTTAGGTGTTATGTTGTCATGGCAACAAAGTTGTAAAATTGGATATAAATTTAAACAGAAGTCTTTTTCTAACAATTTTTTTTCACACTGCTTAACTTGCTCTACTTTAAAATAATCCTAACACATTTTGTTTACATCTTGTGGCTGAGTATTTAAAAATATACATTACAAAACATTACATTTATTTATTTGGTGGCAATCAACATTACGCCACAAGTGCTGTCGATTTAACTTAACTTTTGTTGAACCCAGAATATTCCTTTAAACAGTCTAACACACTAGATAACTGAGTAAATACACATTGACTGTGTTATGCAGAACAACATAATAAAACAACAACAACAACAACAACAACAACAAAAAACAACAACAAAAAAAAACAAAGATTAGCGATGTACACATTTGGCATGTATTTATATTTTACCTTTTTTTTCTTTCTTCACACACCATTGGAAACCCTTTCTTTGTCCATCTCAACAGACGAACATACATATTATTTATCCTTTTCAATTCAACCCTCTCCTCAAGCCCCTCTGTCTACGCACTTATATTTCAACAAATTCAACACAATTCAACAAATTCATTTGTATTCAATAAATGAAAGAACATCAGAAAAGTGAGTCATTTCCTCCTTCTTTGTACCCAATAACCTTTATTTCACATTACTTTCAACCACTCAAGGACTTCAGCCTTATTTTGCAGTGCTTCATTCATACTATGGTAGCCCCACTTCAAACTATCCAAGAGTCACCATTACTGCTGTAACCTATCGTCACTGAGCCTTGAAATTGTGGGCAAATCTAAACAAACCACAAAAAATCTTGTCTTGAGATTTGTTGCACCTCTGAGCACATTTTAGTAGCACTTTGCAGATTAATCACTCCCCTTTCCAAACCTCCAGCTATTCGTGTGGCAAGCTAACGTTTAATTTTAATTGTAAAAGCATTTACCATATCTCATCATGCTTCCAGACTATTTTTTATCCCACAATTGCTTACTAAAGACAGCTTGGTAGATGAATGCCTCTCTTGTGGTTCCTTGAACCAGATTTTCACATTGCAACCTCTGATCAAGCTTCTACTCTAGTTGTGGTTAGATGGTAATCACATTTTTAGGTCTGGGTGCTTCAGTCTACCCTGAACTTGCATCCAAACATTCTATACATTCTATACATTTATACTTTTATACTTTTATACCTAGGACCTCTCAGGCCATTGGCATAGCCTGGTATATCTGGTTTCAGTTCCCTTGATCACCTGCCTGCCTCCTATAGGCTTCATTGAGCAGCTGTATCTCTTCCTGGTAACCTCCAGCCTCCTGATGCTGTCTCCGGCTGTTCTGTCTGTGCGCTTCTACCGTATCCGGAATGTGGATGTTAATGTTGTCCGTGTCCGGGTTACTTGTGGGGATTAACAGGGAGTATGAGGCTGTTTCGCCAAGGTCACATGACACAAAGCGGTTCTCACGACGAGAGTAGCGTAGCGAAGGCGAGCGCGCATGTGTGGATGACTGGCTGATATTGGAGACAATAGAGACGCTGTCCATGGCCTCTTCATTGTCGCAGATCTCCAGAACTTCCAGGTGGATTTTTACATTTGTGTCTCCAACTCCCCCACCCCCAGTGCTGGAGTTGGGCTCTTCTGCACTAGGTTCATGACCCACCGATTTGGAACGGTACACCTCAACTTTCTTCGCATTGTTGGAGGAGATCTTTAGGCCATCGCTGCTGACTTCATAGGTAGAGAGGGACAGTGTTTTGCCCGTGGGGGCATGGAGGGAAACGGTGCCCTGGAAGGCACATAATGGTATGGCCAACCCAGCCGTGGATCTCTGTTTAGAAATAAAAAGACAAATAGACATGCTGTCAACTCAAGTCAAACAATGTGATATGCAAAAAAATTCAACTTAAGTTTAAAGGCTGCTTTAAAATGTAAAATAATTAAAATATTGAAATAGTTACAGTGATAAGGTCCTCAATTTAATTACTGATGAAGTAGAAGTACTTACATTTGAGTAGTACAAGTTAAAGGCACACTATGGGTCCTATTTTAACGATCTGAAACGCAAGTATCAAACGCGAAACGCAAGTAACTTTGTGGGCGGATCACGGGCGCTGTTGCTATTATACTGGTGGGATAAATTACTATTGCGCCTGATGCAAATCTAAAATGGGTTTTGTCTGAAGTAGCTACATTACTCATAGGTGAGGTTTGGGCGTAACGCGCAATAAGCCAATCAGAGCGTCATATCACATTCCCTTTTAGAGCAGACAAACTTGTTCCATGGCGGATTGCTATTATAACAGCGGATTTGCAAGGCGCACGCCAGGAGCGGTTCACAGCCGAGGAGGACGTTCTGGTCAGGGCCGTAAAAGACAGAGAAATGACATTGTATGGGGATGGGAGAAACCCACCAAAAATAGCTTTGGTTAAACAGGCGTATAATAATTTGGGTTGTAAGGATGAAAACCTGGAAGAACTGGTTATAGAATGAGACAATGTCTATGAGACAAAAGGACCTCGCTGAAAATTAACATTTGACCTCCCCCCTTGAGACAAAAGTCTCACCTCATCTACATTTTCTCTCTTTCTCTCTCTTTCTCTCAGAGACAACTAAAACGCACGAATATATATGGTTTTAATGTGAATGATTAAGTATTGTGTTTAGTATCATTTTAAAGGTCTCAGGGTGACTGGTACAACTGTCTAATTACTAAATAAGTAAAACAAAAGCTAATAAGGCTTTTTTAGAAGTTTAGAAGATAACTGACACAAAGGAAGGTGGACTCTAGGCAAATGGTCTTTCTCCCTCACCCCAAGAGGTGTAACTTCTTAATGCAAATTAGCATGTTTTACATGTGAAAGATTTTGGCTATTTAATGGACTGCAGCAGGGAGCTCGAGGCTGTTTTCTGTATTCAGATTAGCCCGTGTGGTTGAGGGTCTCGCGACCCTCAGCTCATGTAGCCTATGTCCGGTTTGCATCTTTTTCTCTTATTCTAGAGCATTCGATGGTATTGTATTGATTATCTTTGAACTGATTGTGAAATTGGCATGATACATTTACCTGACATAATAAATTGTTACATTTGATTATTCTAACTGATTTTGACATTGTTCATTTAGCTAATGGTTAAAAGGAATAGTCAAACACTCGCTCACATTTAATGATGCACAGACAGCAATAAAAACCCTTTTATATATATGGAGTCAGATGAAATAACGAGTTAACACATATTAGAAAGTGTATTGCATTTAATCAAAAATCCCATTAGCATGGAAAGGATGGAACATACGCGAGACCTTCGCCGCTGATCGTATGCCGCCATTGGTTCGAGTTAGCGCGACTTACAGGGTAAATGTGTAAGTTATATTATGCCTATTTTTGCACATCTTCATGGACACCACAATGATTTCCCTCGTGTGGAATATTTTTTCTTGTAATTATGTATGGTTTGCAAAAATGGCAATTGCTGTGTCTGTGTAGATGAGAGAAGCAAAGTGTATGTGTGTTGTGCACAGGCTACATTATGCCCAAGCATGTGCCCTTAAAATAGCATCTGAATATCATGCCTGACTTTAGACTAGGTTTACTATATGAGACACTTCCTAGGGGAAGGATACCACTGCAGTGAGCTAGATCGATATTAGGCATGGTAAATATTGTACTTCAAGAAATCAAGAAAACGAGATTTAAACAAAAAGACTAAATGTGTTGAGCTTTATAACAATGATTCGTTTTCTGTTGATTAATGTATCCAATCAGTTGCTCACCTGTCTAATAAAACACATGATTTCCATTACACGAGAGTAGATGTTAAAACTTCATGCTGATTTGTACTCGGCTTTCGCCAAGATAAGCAACACTAAGACGTAGCTTTACAGTAAACTATGCTTCTCCATCCATTTACGCTTCTTTCCATATGAGGGTGTGACTCCCCTTCTGTCCGGCGTTAACGGCTGCAGTGTACTTGGCGCGTCAGCACACACGACGGCTGCAACTACAGTGTGGTCTCCCTAGTGGACCAACACGACAACCGTCTGGATTGAGCCGAGTAGGGGACATCTCTAGGGTCTTCAAGTGGGCACCTTCCGTCCTCAGTGTTTCGTCGACTAGCCCACGACACCTCAAGAGGGCTCGACAGTGACTCTGGCGTCCCAGAGTCACCCCCCTCCGTCCCCCACTCAACTCAGCCCAGCTTACTGACCTCTACATCCCTCCTGCTGCTGAGACCTAACCACAATATATTTTATGAGTTCACACTTACAAAGTCAGATAGAATAAATGCGTATTTGGTATGCTGTCCGAGGAGAGGGCTCCGAGCTAGGTATTCGGCCCGAACCCAGAGTACTCCCCCCGTATTTCTGGCTGTGAAAGAATAAGCCAAGAGCAGTGGCGGCGCCAGGGGGGAGCTAGGTGGTGCTGTAGCTCCCCCTATAATAGCCATAGCACCCGCCCAGCACCCCCAAGAAATGTTTGTAATTTTTTTATATTTATATTTGAATGTCATGTTTGAATAGTCTTTTTCATGTTGTTAAAAATGGGAATAAATAATAATTAAAAATATATATATTTAGTTTAAAATAATGCGCGGCATGTGATCTTCTTTGGCCAATGGGCGCAGCTCCCGCTGAACGTTTGACCTTAACGTTTGTGATTGCAGCTTGTTTTAGTTTGGAAATTTAGCACAGTAAAACATACACCACATGACCAAAATGGATCGTTTTTTGCTCCCTAAACGTCCACGTTCTTCCGAGTCACAAGGAAAACGCGACTGTGAAGGTGCAGACACACCGCTCGTCGTCACAGAGCCCCAGGAGGAACAAGAAAATCCTGGGGATGAAGACGAAGGAGAATCGCCGGCGACTTCCACGGAGGATGCTAACGTTACGGTTTGTGCTGCAGCAGGTGATATTAGCAGCCATCCTCAAGAGGGCCCAAGGAGGCCAGTCCTTCTAAAATACCCCACACGGCAATTTGGGAATCAGCAGAGAAGTTTTAACAAAAGTTGGATGGATCAGTATTCATGGCTGGAATACAGCGTGGCCAAAGATGCAGCATTTTGTTTCGCTTGTAGGCATTTTTTGAAACGAGGGCACGGATTTCATTTAGAGCCAACATTTACCAGCAACGGATTTAACAACTGGCGGAAAGCATCAGCATCTCTGAAGAGCCATCATGAAAGTATGGGGCACAAATTTGCAATGGAAGGATGGAGTGAGTTCAAGCAAAAAGAGTCAAGCGGATCTAAAATAGCAAACATGCTTGATAAGGGACATTCCGCGTTAGTTATTGAGAACAGAAAATACATGAAAGCTGTGGTGGAGAGCCTGCGCTTTACAGCCTGCCAGGGCATCGCACAGCGAGGCCACAGAGAGGGTGAGGAGTCACACAACAAGGGAAACTTCCGTGAGCTGCTGGATGTCATTGCTAAGTTTGATTCAACAGTGGACAAAAAGTTAGCTTCTAACCCATCAAACGCCAGATACACTCATCATGAAATTCAAAATGAGATATTTGCTGTAATGGCAGAAATTATAAGAAAGAAGATAAGTGATGAGGTGAGTGATGCCGAGTGCTTTGCTGTTTTGGTGGATGAGAGTAAAGATACGAGTAAAAAAGAGCAGATTTCTGTTATCGTGCGGTATTTGCAGCCAGAGTCAGGAGAAGTGCATGAGGAGTTTTTGCATTTTACTGCAGCAGATTGATTGGATGCAGACTCTCTGCTAGCCAGCATCAAACACACACTCAGTCAGTGTAACATTGATATACATCGCTGTGTATGCGTCAATGCTACATCAATGCTACGACGGAGCATCCGTGATGTCAGGATGTAATAATGGTGTGCAGGAAAAATTCAGAAAGGAGGTGCCGCAAGCCATCTATATACATTGCCATGCACACAAGCTGAATTTAGTGTTAGTGGACTGTGTACATAATGTCAGCGCTGCAGCAGAGTTTTTTGAGACAATACAAATGCTCTACAAGTTTTTTTCTGGATCCGTGGTGCACGATCTATTCATGAGAAAACAAAAAGAGCTCGTCCCGACAGCACAAACAGTGGAACTCAAGAGACTGTGCGATACTCGCTGGGCTTGCCACTATAATGCGATCTGCGCCGTCAAGAAAACTCTCCCCGCTCTGCGAGCCACTCTGCGTGATGTCATCACTCAGTCAAACGCACATCGGAGGGCAGAGGCAAGAGCCATTAGTGCCATCATCGATGAGAAGTTTGTTTTGCATCTCATCATGTTTGAGGATCTATTTAGAACAACAAAGTTCATGTCAGATCAGTTACAGGCCCCCGATTTTGACCTCGTTGCGGCAGAGGATTTGGCCCAGTCTGTAATTAATGCTCTATCAGAAAAGCGCACAGATACTAAGTGGAAAGAAATACAACAACAAGCAGAGACTCTGTATGCAAACACAGGCACAACACATACTTCACGCGAGAAAAGGCAGACCCAGAAAACTCGACACCTGGAAGATTTTATTGTGGAGGCCCCGATAGAGAGAACTCAGACAGACAACACCGATGACATGAAAACGCACTCTTTCTATCCAGTTATAGACAGGTTGATGGTGGAAATGAATCGGCGCTTTTCAACAGAGACAAATTACGTACTGAGAGGTGTACCAACTCTCAGCCCAAAACACACATCATTTTTGGACAAACAACTTCTGCTGCCCATGGCCCGACACTATGGTGTCAGTGAGGAAAACCTGTCAGCAGAGCTCTATCAGGTGCGGCGGCTTCTGCAAAGGAAGGAAGAACAGGGACATGCTATCCATAGCACACAGGAGTTCCTATCCTTAATGCGGCCATATAAAGATGCATTTATAGACCTGTATAAGTTAATATGCATAGTCCTGACATTTCCTGTCACATCAGTGAGCTGTGAACGCAGTTTTTCTTGCCTGAACCGTGTAAAAAACTACCTGAGGAACAGCAGTGGAGACACTAGGACGAGTAATCTGGCACTTTTGGCTATAAACACGGAGAGAACGAGGACCCTTGACTGTGACAACATCATTGATGCCTTCGCACTCAATCACAGCAACAGGCGTATTGTTTTGTTGTGAAGACGTCTACGGTAAGTGCTTGATTTTCCCCTCTGTTGGCTGTTACAAATTTCATTAGATTAATGTTGGTAACTGGCTGTGTGATTTCGTGAGCATTTTAGGCCGAAGAGTGCACATCTGTTGTCTTTTGTTGCTGCTGTTTGCTGCTCCGTTGTATTCAGGGCTCGACTGTGACAGAATTGTGTGAAATATTATTTTCAGAGGTTTACATTGGCAGACTTATATATGTTTTATCTATAGCCCTTGTGTTGAAAACTTTTACACACACACACACACACATATATATATATATATATATATATATATATATATATATATATAATGTATGTGCTAGCTTATAGTCGCGGAACGAGTAATGCGGGGCTGCGGGCATGTGCGCGCGTGTAGGCTATACCAAGGGTGGTCCGATGCGACCTCCGTAATGAAACGCCCCAAAATTCAAAGCACCTTCTCTTAAGTGTTAAGCATTACCTTTCAGAGGTAATAGCAAAACCCGCCAAGTGGATCATTTTAATGTGAGATTACAACCCCTTCACACACAGGCAATAAAATAGGGATTCATTTTAGTAGAAAAACTACATATAGCCCATTTAGTGATGTTTTATAAACAAAGTTCGGGAGGAGCCCATTCAAATAATCATTCCAATCAACTTGTCATCAAACAATTACCATGTCTACCCTATCAGCACGAGAGGAAGCATATATATATACACTCACCGGCCACTTTATTAGGTACACCTGTCCAACTGCTCCTTAACACTTAATTTCTAAGCAGCCAATCACATGGCGGCAACTCAGTGCATTTAGGCATGTAGACATGGTCAAGACAATCTCCTGCAGTTCAAACCGAGCATCAGTATGGGGAAGAAAGGTGATTTGAGTGACTTTGAACGTGGCATGATTGTTGGTGCCAGAAGGGCTGGTCTGAGTATTTCAGAAACTGCTAATTTACTGGGATTTTCACGCACAACCATCTCTAGGGTTTACAGAGAATGGTCCGAAAAAGAAAAAACATCCAGTGAGCGGCAGTTCTGTGGGCGGAAATGCCTTGTTGATGCCACAGGTCAGAGGATAATGGCCAGACTGGTTCGAGCTGATAGAAGGGCAACAGTGACTCAAATAACCACCCGTTACAACCAAGGTGGGCAGAAGAGCATCTCTGAACGCACAGTACGTCGAACTTTGAGGCAGATGGGCTACAGCAGCAGAAGACCACACCGGGTGCCACTCCTTTCAGCTAAGAACAGGAAACTGAGGCTACAATTTGCACAAGCTCATCGAAATTGGACAATAGAAGATTGGAAAAACGTTGCCTGGTCTGATGAGTCTCGATTTCTGCTGCGACATTCGGATGGTAGGGTCAGAATTTGGCGTCTACAACATGAAAGCATGGATCCATCCTGCCTTGTATCAACGGTTCAGGCTGGTGGTGGTGGTGTCATGGTGTGGGGAATATTTTCTTGGCACTCTTTGGGCCCCTTGGTACCAATTGAGCATCGTTGCAACGCCACAGCCTACCTGAGTATTGTTGCTGACCATGTCCATCCCTTTATGACCACAATGTACCCAACTTCTGATGGCTACTTTCAGCAGGATAATGCGCCATGTCATAATGCTGGAATCATCTCAGACTGGTTTCTTGAACATGACAATGAGTTCGCTGTACTCAAATGGCCTCCACAGTCACCAGATCTCAATCCAATAGAGCATCTTTGGGATGTGGTGGAACGGGAGATTCGCATCATGGATGTGCAGCCGACAAATCTGCGGCAACTGTGTGATGCCATCATGTCAATATGGACCAAACTCCCTGAGGAATGCTTCCAGCACCTTGTTGAATCTATGCCACGAAGAATTGAGGCAGTTCTGAAGGCAAAAGGGGGTCCAACCCGTTACTAGCATGGGGTACCTAATAAAGTGGCCGGTGAGTGTATGTGTGCAGGTTTGTAATTCCCTACAAACCATGCCTAAACAAACTACTTGTCTTGCCTATAAATTTTTATACAGAATATTATTTTATTTTATCACTTCGGGGTAGGTACGCGAACCGGAAAAGGTTGGCATAAGGTTATTTTTGAGTTGATTCCCCTGGAGCTATCTGGACTATTTGGAAACTCATATTCGCCCTATTATATTACTGTTACATGTGTGTCCTGAGTTCTCTTACGAGAGGTTCTCTCGTATTGCGTAAGCTAGCTTACGCTACGGGAAAGATTAATCTTTTCTGAGAAATTGAAGCCAAAAAATTATCCTATAATTTTGTATCCATTGTCAACGCAGTTCAGCTGCAGCAGACCATGAGCGGGCTAACTAGCAGCTCATTGGTTCGCTCACAGGGAACTGCTTAAGCCTATGAGGAGACGCGAATGAACTCTCGGCCAATGAGAGTCAGACATGCTCTCATTGCGTCAGAACCCGCCGAGTAGGGCGTGGTCAGAGAGTATAAATATCGGCGTCATAGGCTGTAACTCTGATTTTCATCTCTTCAGCGAGGCTACACGCATCTGCTGATCTGAAGGAAGCCGCCGTCGTCGAAAAGGCAACTTAGCAAGCATCTGGGAGACTGAGGAAGCCGGCCGTCTTCGCCACCTTCAGCCGCGTCACTTCGCCGCGGAAGAAGAAACGCCGCTCTCAGAGGCCGCCGGAACCCCAGCCTGAAGCGTTCATCCCGCCGGAGCCTGTCGCCTCCCGCTCTCCATCTCCGCCGCTACCGGACATACAGCTGCCGCCGAGTGGCCGCTCTGTTGCCTCCGAGGACGCCGCGGACATAAAGGAGACATGTTCGCTTCTCGCTTCAGACAGTGAGGAATGGTCTGGTTCCCGCGCCTCCTCGGCCCGTGAATCCACTGCGCAGCCCGCCATGTGTAGCGACGAGGACCGGGTAGCCATTCACCCCCTAGCATTACGCTTCAAAGCGTGGGAAGCTATTACGGGAATTTCCCAGTGGGTGCTAAACACAATAAGGCTAGGCTATCGCTTACAGTTTCACCGCCGCCCTCCAAGTTTTAGAGCGCGACTAGAAACTACTGTGAACCTAGAAGCGGCGACGCTGCTCCGTTCAGAGATAGCAAAACAATTGTGCAAAAAGGCTATAGAGAGAGTGCCTCTGTCTATGAGCGAGTCGGGGTTTTACAGCCGTTATTTTCTTGTTCCAAAGAAAGACGGCGGCCTCAGACCAATCTTAGACCTCAGAGTACTGAACAAAGTTCTCATGAAGAGACCGTTCAAAATGCTTACTACCAGAAAACTCCTCGCGCATGTGCGCCAGGGGGACTGGTTCATTTCACTAGATCTGAAAGATGCTTATTTTCAGATTCAGATAAATCCCCTTCACAGGCCGTTCTTACATTTCGCCTTCGAAGGCCAGGTTTATCAATACACAGTCCTTCTGTTCGGCCTATCCTTGGCACCTCGTACGTTCACGAAGTGCATGGATGCGGCGCTCGCCCCCCTGCGGAGTCAGGGGCTGCGAATACTGAACTATTTGGACGACTGGCTGATTTTGGCACAATCTCAGAGAGAGACTGTCTCATCGTACAGTTCTCCTCGACCATCTGAAAGCTTTGGGCCTCTCTGTCAACTGGACAAAGAGCGCGCTCCAACCCAGTCAGACTATCTCCTTCTTGGGTATAGAGCTAGACTCGGTCACGATGACGGCTCGCCTATCAACACAGCGCGCGCGCCGTGTTCAGCATCTCGCCGCATCTTTTCAGATGAACAGACTCACACCTCTGAAAACCTTTCAGAAGGCGTTGGGCTATATGGCCTCAGCCTCCGCGGTGCTCCAGCTGGGGTTACTGCGCATGCGCCCGCTTCAGCTCTGGTTGAGGAGCCGTGTGTCTCACCGTGTGTGGACCACGGGCCGCCAGCTGATAAAGGTAACGCAGACCTGTATTATAGCTCTGCTGCCATGGACCGTGACAGAATGGTTTCAGCGGGGCGTTTCTATGGGGACATTTTCTCGCCGAAAAGTCATCTCGACAGACGCATCCAACACGGGTTGGGGTGCGGTCTGCGAAGGTTCACCGGCCTTCGGCCCCTGGTCAGCTCAAGAGAGCCTCCTTCACATAAACTGTTTGGAGATGTTGGCGGTCGAGAACGCGCTCACGCGCTTTCTCCCGCGTGTTCATGGTCACCACGTGCTGATCCGTTCGGACAATATGGCCGTGGTCTCCTATCTAAACCGTCAGGGCGGAGTCAGATCCAGAAATCTTTTCAGACTGACAGAACGCATATTAGTTTGGTCGCAGGGTCACCTGCTCTCGCTTAGAGCGACGCACGTGCCGGGCCATCTGAACGACGGTCCAGACAGTCTGTCCAGGAACCCCATTCCCCCCGGGGAATGGTCCCTGCACACTCTTACAGTCCAAAAGCTGTGGCGAATATTCGGCAGAGCAGAGGTGGACCTCTTCGCCTCAGAAGAGAACACCCATTGCCCAATATTTTTCTCAAAGAGCGACGACGCGCTAGCCCAGACCTGGCCCAGCCGGCCGCTTTATGCATTCCCTACGGTTTCTCTGCTACCACAGGTGCTCCAGAGAATCAGGGAAACACGCCACTCGGTGCTCCTCATAGCCCCGCGTTGGTGAGGGTCAGACTTGGTTTCCGGAGCTCACTCAGCTGTCACAGACAGCCCCGTGGCCCATTCCAGTCAGAGCAGATCTCCTCTCCCAAGCTCGCGGCACGATCTGGCACCCCCACCCAGAGCGCTGGGCGCTACACGCGTGGGTGATCAACAACTACCCGTTGCTTTGCCAGAGGGAGTGTTAAACACGATCATGCAGGCTAGAGCGGCCTCTACGAGAAGGCTCTATGCGTCTAAATGGTCTGTGTTCTCAAAATGGTGCACCAACAGAAAATTGGACCCACGGTCATGCGAGGTTCCTTCCTTGCTAAACTTTCTCCAAGAGATGCTGGACAAGGGCAGGTCCCCGTCCACTCTCAAGGTGTATGTGGCAGCCATCGCAGCGTTCGTTGAACCCCGGCGCGGCCAGTCACTGGGCAAAGACGGCTTGGTCATCCGCTTCCTCAGGGGAGCTAGAAGGATGAACCCCCCACGCCCCCCTTCGGTGCCGATTTGGGATCTTTCCATAGTTCTCGAAGCTATGAAAGCCCCCCCATTCGAACCACTAAACACCGTGGACCTCAAATACCTTTCGCTCAAAGCCGTTTTTCTGCTTGCGCTCGCATCAGTAAAACGTGTGGGAGACCTTCATGCGCTGTCCACTAGCGCTTCCTGTCTTGAGTTTGGGCCCAATGACTCCTTAGTCGTTCTCAAACCTAGACATGGTTGTGTCCCAAAAGCGATTGGTACCCCGTTCAGGGCACAAGTTATTTCTCTATCGGCTCTGCCTGCATCCGATAACGAATCTGACTCTAATCTCCTGTGTCCGGTCAGGGCCCTGAGATTATACATTTCCTGCACTGCTCCGGTCAGACGATCTGAGCAGCTGTTTGTTTCGTTCGGCGGGCGCACCAAGGGGTTGGCCGCCTCGAAACAGACCCTATCCAGATGGATAGTTGATGCCATTGCAGCCGCATACGTGTCAAAAGACCTGCCATGCCCTCTGGGCATCAGGGCTCATTCCACTAGAGGCATGGCCTCATCGTGGGCATGGTCCAGCGGAATTTCCATTCATGACATTTGTGTGGCAGCAGGGTGGTCTTCCCCTTCCACCTTTGTCAGATTTTACAATATCGAAGTTCCCGCCTTGCAGGCTAAACTACTAGCTATTTAGTATGTTACAGCTTCTCTGGTGAGCTGCACTAAAAAAGAGTTATTCACACAGACCGGTTCCCGCTCTGTCCCTCTTATCAGGTGCTTAGTACTACACAGTCATCGGCCCGCTCCGCTGGCCCTGTCACATGTACATATATTCATTCCCACTATCAAGGGTTCCCCCGGGTCTCCCCTGGGACTCATAAGTGGATGCTTAGCACGCACGGCGTTGACCAGGTGTTCCCGTAGCATAAGCTAGCTTACGCAATACGAGAGAACCTCTCGTAAGAGAACGAATCGGTTACCTAACGTAACCTCGGTTCTCTCTAGATGAGGGAACGAGTATTGCGTTCCTGGCCGTGCTTGTGCTACTAGCGTTTCTCGCTTCATTCTATGAAAACCAGAGTTACAGCCTATGACGCCGATATTTATACTCTCTGACCACGCCCTACTCGGCGGGTTCTGACGCAATGAGAGCATGTCTGACTCTCATTGGCCGAGAGTTCATTCGCGTCTCCTCATAGGCTTAAAGCTACACTGTGTGATTTTTACCCCCATCTAGCGGTGAAAAGGTATATGACCATCCAGTGAATATTAGTTTCTGTTCCTCTCAATTCCGATTTCGTTTTAACTCCTACGGTGGCCAATGTAGTCCAAGATTAACATGGCTTCCAGTTCGACCTCCTCGACACGGTGCCATTGAGTGTTAAAACGAGAAAGGCGAAGCTTGATGTCCCTCTTTGGCTAATGTACTTTCAAGATGGAGGGGCAACATGGCGGCCGACATTAGAACCCCTCACCCGTATGTATTTTCAATGGCATATTATACACTCACGAGAATACTTTATTACTTGAACGAAGTAAATATACATTAATGAGCACATATATTTTTGAAAGAACTAAGTGTTTTTAGCTAAGAATAAACTAAAAAAGTTACACAGTGTAGCTTTAAGCAGTTCCCTGTGAGCGAACCAATGAGCTGCTAGTTAGCCCGCTCATGGTCTGCTGCAGCTGAACTGCGTTGACAATGGATACAAAATTATAGGATAATTTTTTGGCTTCAATTTCTCAGAAAAGATGAATCTTTCCCGTAGCGTAAGCTAGCTTACGCAATACTCGTTCCCTCATCTAGAGAGAACCGAGGTTACGTTAGGTAACCGATTCGTTTCCCCGTCACTGTGTTTTGGTTTAGTCCTGTGTCTGAGGCCCCGTTTACACGGAGGGAATTTTTAACACGATTATTTTTAAAAACTCCGGCCAAAGTGGAGATTTCTGAAACCGCCGGTTATGTGTTGCCGTGTCAACTGGGAGAAACGGGGTTTTAGGTTCTCTCGTGTCGATTCTGAGGATTCTGATTGGCTTTATCCTTCTCCCTACACTGCCGCCCATAGGTTTGGCATAGTTATGATGGCGCTCGCGGCGTATTTATGCGGGTCGTGTGCACGATGTTATTATTGAAAACGGAGGGGGGTTTCTCTAAATACCCGGCTATGTGTAAACGTAGCCTCAGTTTTCCCGCTCCTCGTTAGTTGTTCAGTTCCTTCACCTGTGTCTAGTTCATTTGCCCCAGCTGTGTCTTGTTCCCCTATTCTGTTCTCTGTGTATGTAAACCCTGTGTTCTCCCTCACTCTTGGGGATCGTTCTTCGTACGTTGCTTAAAACATCCGAGATCAAATGAGACATCCAAGATAATATCATCGTGCTAATCATGATCCGGCTAATTGGGTTCTTCGAACACTCCTGTTGTTTATGATTAGTATCGCTGGATTGAGTTATCTGAGATAACTGCGCGTTCATGCGTTGGTTTAAAAGGGGATATGTATCGATAGTAGAAACAGTGATCAGCAACGCTGCTATTGGCTGTTCAGCATGGCCAAAGAACACGCCCAGTTTTTCTCCCAAGCAGAACAAGAGCTTTTAATGTAAGGTTATGCCGAATTTGAGTCTTTAATTAAAACGACAGGGAACACCTCAAAGTGTGCAAAAGCCAGGAGAGAGGGCTGGTAAAAGTAGCAGACAAATTAAATGCGTTTGTGGTGGCCATGATAGATGTTTTAATAACTTATTATTTTTTTTGTATTTTAATAATTTCATAATTACTTTGTTCGTTGTCATGTCAGTCTCACCACATATAGTGAACATGGTGAAAGTGAAGTACAAAAATATTCTACATAATGGTAATTTTTACTATGGTAATGGTAATGCCTACTTATAGGCCTACTAGTCTCTTTTAAAAAGGCACTGTTAAATAAACGATTGTCTGTTTATAGAAGCAACCAAGAAAAAGGCTGAGAAAAAAAAACCCAGATGCTCCTGCACCCTGGCAGAAGAGCTGACCCTTGGGTTGAATGTGAATTGACCTGTTGTGAAGGGCATCCCTGCGTTCAGCTCTTCCAGACCCACATCCAGGGACCAGTAGCAGCAACACCTTAATTACTGGTAAATGAGATTTAAATTCTCTTAGTACACTGTGAAATAATTTTTTGCTGCATTAAATTAAGTAGGCCTATAATCCAAATTGGCTGGTATAGTCATTTCAACTGTTAAATCTTGAGTAATGATAAATTGCTTTGACTTGTGAAAGTAAAAACTGATAAACTTATGTTAATGTAAAAATATTTTGCCATGAGTTATTAATCACATTGCACTGGAGAGTGAAGAAACCTTCTCAGATGACTGTCCCTCACTGTGGACGTGTGGATCCACATACCTCGTGGAAGATCTCCCACTCCAGCCAGTCCCAAGTCCGGTCTGCCCGCCAGAGCCTGAGCCCATCACCTGCCCGCCAGAGCCTGAGCCCATCACCTGCCAGCCAGAGACCGTCCAGCCAGAGACTGACCATGCTGCTCTGGAAGACACGGTTCTCATAGTGGGGTCCAGGCTGTTTTGTGTGTGTGGGCTGCACACACATCTGTTACAGCCCATAAGCCCTCACCGCTGGTTCCGTCCAGCCCAGCCGAGCCCTCACCGCTGGTTCCGTCCAGCCCAGCCGAGCCTTCACCACTGGTGCACGTCACGCCTGCCGAGCCAGAGCTTCACGTCACGCCTGCCGAGCCAGAGCTTCCTCCGCTGGTCCCGTCCAGTCCTCCCGAGCCTTCTCTGCTGGTCCCGTCCAGTCCTCCCGAGCCTTCTCCGCTGGTCCCATCCAGCCCTTCAGAGCTTTCTCCGCTGGTCCCGTCCAGCCCTTCTGAGTCTTCGCCGCTGGTTCCGTCCAGCCCTTCTGAGTCTTCGCCGCTGGTTCTGCCCAGCTCAAAGCCCTCTTCGCCGCTGGTTCCGCCCAGCTCAAAGCCTGCGCTTCACGTCAGCCCACGTCCCGTCTGCCCAGCCAGAGACTGTCCACGTCCCGTCTGCCCAGCCAGAGACTGTCCACGTCCCGTCTGCCCAGCCAGAGACTTTCCACGTCCCGTCTGCCCAGCCTGAGACTGTCCACGTCCCTGAGCCTGGCACTCTCCCCAAGAAAATCACGTGAGGGTGTCGTTTATACGTTATTATTATTTTATTTATACGCACATTAATGTTCGACTCGGAGTCGGGCTTTAACAACAGCACAAAATGTTTGCATTGCCCTAAAATTCTTTGCGAGTGGCTCTTTCCTTTACACGATTGGAGATGCGGAGACCTTGATATGTGCTGTCTGTCGTGCCATTCGCAAACCTGGCGCTCAAGCAGTTTTTAGGGTTTTTTTGTGGCATTTGCAAGCCATTTAAGACCCAAGATTGTAAAGCAGGTTTTTTTGTTTGTTTTTTGCCAACTTAGGTAGGGTATATTATAATTTTTAATGAAAATAATGCAATCATGATGACCATGCCGATTATGACTTACAGTATGTCCCTCAGGCTTCACTAAGGTGATTGGTGCCATAGACTAGACCGTAGACTGCACACACGTTGCCATCAAGGCCTCAATGAAGGGGATTTTGTGAACAGAAAGGGGGCTCACAATGTAAATGTGCAGCCAAGTTACTATTACAATTTTTAATATTCCAGATTAGTAATATTCAGGGGTGGAACGGTACATGTATTCGTATTGAACCGAAACGGTACGGGGGTCACGGTTCGGTGCACGAATTTACACGCAGAATACACGGTATAAAAAAAAAACTCGCGTGCAAATTAATTAATGTAATGCGGAACTACTGTTAGATACGCGGGTTCTTTAGGGACACATAATCTGTACCCTCGGCTTAGCTCTGAACGCGCGTTCACTTCAAACGTTGGCTTTATACGCGCGTCCTATTCGCTTTGGAGTAGCGTCGAACTAGACGCGAATTTGACGCTCTATTCGCGTTTGGTGTGACCGCATAATGAACAGGCTGCGATGTCAAGATTGCAATGCTGGAGTGTGTGTGTGCGCGCGCGAGAGAGAGAGAGGCGCGGGCGCGATCGAACTGTGTGTGTGTGTGAGAGAGAGAGGCGCGGGCGCGATCGAACTGTGTGTGTGTGTGGGTGTGTGTGTGTGTGTGTGTGTGTGTGTGTGAGAGAGAGAGAGAGAGGCGCGAGCGAACAATGGAAACATAAAAAACATACTCCGTCATTTTGTTCATACAGATCATTAAACCTGCAAAGTGTTTACTTTGTGTACACTCGCAATAAAACACAACATTGTGCTTTTGTCACACTGTAAACTCTTGTCAAACTGTAACCTACAACTGTCACCCAACCAAAATCACACACACACACACTGTTTTAAAAGCAAAACATATTTATCCAACCCCATTTCAAAACAGTCTGTGGGTCCCATCTTTTGGACATTCATCATATTGCATTGGTTTTCATTTCTTGTCCTCGGAGCACTAATCTGTTTATTTTTAAGTTACACATTCTACATTGATTAAAAAAGAAAATCGAATGTGTTTTTAATGGTAGTATTATTTTATACAGAAATCCATTATTTATAATTCAGAT